>JAHLSL010000015.1:13816098-14197106 GCA_025920805.1 Petroica traversi | reverse complement strand
CCCTCCAGAGGTTTCCTCCTAAATATTTGCACTAAACCAGGACACCTAATCATTCTAAAACATGTCTTTGCACAAATTTCATTCCACTTACTCACTGCTGAGTTTCAAAATCCTTTAGTGTCAGTAAACAGATAGGATATCCTAAGAAACCAAAAGCTCTGAATTACAGAAAATCCTTATGGATAACAGTAGTCTCTGCCTTTTTCTTGAATGTTGTGTATATCTAAATATCTTGACTCTAAAATTACATGGGTGAAAATGATTGTGGTTTTATGGTTTCTTTGCACTAAGGTTTTGTTCAGTGGTGTTTTGAACAAAGAAAATAATGTATATTGTATTTTCATAAAAATTGTTCTTTAATATTAATATAATAAGCTGTAACTTCAAGTGTTAAGGTTTCAAACAAAAATATCCAAAATGTCAATTAAGATTGTCTGTGAAAACAACTAATAGCTAATTTCTTTAAAGCTGTATCAGACTAAGCAGACGTATAAAAACAAAGACAAATTGGAAATACTTTAGTCACTACTTCAATTTTTAATTTTGTTCATATCAGCCATTTGAATCTCAAAACCATTTGAGAAACAAAAGGGTTCTTTTAAAATGACACTTTTATGTGCAGCCATCAAAAAAAGCTTGAGAGAAGAAAGACATGAAGACAGAGGTAGGAAATTACTGACTAAAGTGCATTGAGATTTTTTTGCCTGTGCTTTTACTTGGTTGCACTTTTGCCATTGCAAAGCCTGCCCATTGTTTGCACTGACAGTCCCTTCCCCTTGGCAACATGACAGTGTTTCCCTGAAGCAGAGATTTACGGTTAGAAATCTGCATCCCATTCTTGCCTAAAATCTCAATAATAAACCCCAAAATCTTTTTACTCCTTGCTTAAGTCTCTTCTGTCTCAGTGCTTGGAATACTTCTCCAATACCCATTTCAACACATACCAAATCCCTGTGCAATTTTATCTGAGATGAATTAAATTCACCTCCAAAGACAATATTTATTAGTTCTCCAGACAAATTAAAAGACCCTGACAGTTAAATGAAGTCCCGTTTTATGTCTTAACATATCTCCATAAGGGACATTCATGTCTGTAACTTCATTATCTGCGTACATTTCTCTAATACAAACAATGACTACCAATTAAAATGAGATTGAAGTGGGGCTTGGGGCAAGTATAATTTTCTTTTAATACGTACTTGAAACATCATTGCAAAAGGAAATGGTTGTTTTTTAGTGGCTTGTCCTTTGAAGTTAAGGAGATACAAATCTGAGGCTTAGTTCAGCTGCTTTGCAGCAGTTCTTCCATAGTACAATGCTGGAAGGAAATGAGCTGCACCTTTGAGAGAATTTCCCTGCATAGTCACAATCCCTAAGGATATTAAAACCTCTGTAGCAGTTCCAATAATTTCATTTTTCTGTCTCTAAGTAAACGGGATATGACCTGAAGTCCCATATGCCATGGATATTCTGCTTATAGCTGCTTATAATGTCAGCTGATCTGCATTACAGAAGTTTGAAAAATCTACAAAATATTTGTCATTTAATTCACATTTAAAAATCATTGAAGAGTGCTGAAGAGAGGAAATGAAAATAAAAAGCTGCTTTAAAAGGAAAAACAAAACACTTGGGCATAGCTGAGAGATCTTACCTTGAATAAGTCATAAAATTATATAATGTAATAGTCTGAGGTTTTTAAATGTCTTTGGTCATTTTGTGATGCCCTTGAATTTATCTAGGAATATGAATACAAACACTGGGTAATAATTACCTATTTTGAGTCCGTATGAATTTCTTCCAAACTGTTCCCCTAATCTATTCCACATTGAAACTCCAGGGGAATGCAATCAAAGGCAGTAAATGAACTTATTTTTGAAGCTCTCTAAGGCATTCTCAACTTGCCATCAAACTATTACTGTAACGAATTATATTTGCGAACTCTGCAAAAAGGCCTTTTGTGTTGGATTCCTTTATACATATTTCATCTGAAAGGGAAATCTGCTGCAGAACAGAAGATAGATAATAAAATGTTTTCCTGAAAAAAATGTTTAAATGTGAAGTATTTAATGTCAGTTATTTATTTCTACCTTTTCATGTAATTTTTATCAGTCCCTTCTAATTTTTTTCATGGAAAACCCAAAATTAAAGTTTTCAGAGATAGAAGAAAAGCCAAATGCTATTTGTGATCCAAATCCCTGGGATGTAAAGATTTAAAGTGTTAGAATAAACAATGAACTAAGGTAAAATAAGTCAAGAAGCAGAGAAAGTTACTCTTCATAATTATATTCCTTCAGCATGTTTGGTTCAAAAAATCATTCCATTTCAAAGCCTAAAATAGCAATAACGTAGCAAAAGAAAATTCCTGTCAATAAAGTAAATTTTCTATTGATTTTTTTTTAATTGTGGGGATTTTTGGTGGGGTTTTTTTATTGTTTTGGGGTTTTTTGTTTGTTTTTTGTTGGTTTATTTCTTGGTTTTTTTTTGGTGGCTCTATCTTAAAAATACACAAAAAAACAATAGTGTTTTTCAAAAATAACCTAGGAATACTCTCAATTTAATGATATTTCTGCTCCAAAATGGTCTTGAGGTACCAGAGAAAAGAGTTGATTTTGGGAAAATATAATGAATTCGAGACATAGCTCTTTTGTTTAGCTGAGATAGAAAACATAATTTTCATGAGTACAGGATTAGAATCTTGATTATCCTTTAAAAGATGTTGCAGCCCACTATGGCCAAAGGTCAAAACCAACCCAGAGTAAGGGAAGCCCTGGTCAGTTCTGGGTCCCTATAAAGTCTGCATCACTGACTGGTATTGGCAAAGTTGAATTTACTGGATTAAAATTTTATGGAGCTTCCATACTTTGGCTTTTTATATGACTTTCTCTATGAACAGAATTAAATGCAGATAAATTGACTTTTGTGGTGGGATGGATTTTGGTTGGCTTAGGGTTTTTATTTATAATGTTAGATTAAAAGGAATACTTTTAATATAACCTTAACTTTTAAGGAGTTTACTGTAATTTAGATCAAGTACAATTATGAGGAATTTGATTAAATATAGACAAAAGCTATATATTATATTCTGCATTTCTGAAAAGAAAAATATATGGTAAATAATGCCTACCATAAATGCCTGCAGATGGGGACTGACACTGCATTCCATGTTTAGAAGTGACTGCGGCCCTATTATTATTATTTATAGAAAAAATGCAGTAACTTCATAGAAGTATTTTGTTTCTCAAAAATATGTATGCAAAGATCCACATTTTTTGTAGATCTATTCTATGAAGAATGCGTAGAACTAAAGGAAACTATATAGGGCACAGCAACAGGGAAGTAAAAGTAAAAATGCTAAACCTGAATTCTGGTTGCCAGTTCCATACAGTGGCTTGGAAAGAGATTAAGACTTAGGAAAGAGCACATTTTTAATTGTAATTTTACTGCTGAAGTGGTATAATGACAAGAAGAATCCAGAATAAATCTCTACTTTCCATTCAAGAAAGAAAGTTGAAAGAGAAAATAAGCATTTGCTGATGATCTTCATTTTTTTTAAGGAGCAGCAAAAAGTTCAGTAAAGAGATGGGCTTCAATGAGAAAACAAGGCATGATGTCTGTGGTGTTTTCTTTCAGATCTTTTTCCATTAACTTAATTATTTAAAGCTGGCTGCTTTTGTCAATGACAAGTAACATGTACTTCTCACCTGTCTTCACTTGACACATGATTAACATTTAGGGAAACACTCCTAAGTATTTTAGGTTTTGCACATAACTGTTCAAATGAATGATTGCTGGCAAATGTTTTTAATTTTCTTAGTGTAATTAAAAGGCAGTGCCTTTTTTTTTCCAAGCATGAGATAATGTCCATTTTGTGTATGTGTTTCAGATGTATTATCTTTCCTATATTATATAATATTCCTATTATATTTTGTTTGTAAACAAACAAACAAATTAAAACTCTTTAATAAATTGGATTTAGTGATTTAAAATAAATTTATAATTCTTCCTGATTAGTACAACTAAATGAGTTCAGCCTATTTCATTTATGTAGAAGTTTATGATGTAACTTAATAATTGTGTAGAAATTCCTAGAGGAGGGAAATTACTTCTAATAAAAAAAGCTTGTCTAATAGACAAACACATAAGGTCTGGTGACTAGAAAACTATATCTGGTACACAATAATTTAAAAAATCCCTCCTTATTAAATCCTATGATTTAACCTAATAAGGATTAACTGTAACAAATGTGAAAGTTAACAAAGTAACAACATAGCGAACATCAAAGTGAAGGTTATGATGAAAATCAGAACATGGCAAACTTACTGATGCTCTCTCTATATATTTTCCTGAACAATTTATTTATCTTTAGGGGGTTCCCTGGTCTCTATGACTGGTATATTATTATGGATTTTTGTTGACAAAGTGTGTGAGTTGGCCTACTTTTTTCTTTCTTCATTTTTCCTTTCCTACTCCTCCTTTTCCCCACTTTTCCCCAGTTTAGAGGTATTGTCCTGGGTTGGCCATATGAATTGTTTCATAGATATTATCTATCTATCTATCTCGATATTATCTATCTATCTAAGACAGATTATTAACCTATCTTAGACAGATTAATAATCTATCTAAGATAATTAGATAGATTATTAATCTATCTAATAATAAATAGATTATTTCAGAATATCTATTAATACCTTAGTCTTATAATTTATTAAAAATTTTATTCCATACTGACTGTAAAGAACTTGTCTGAAGCTTTGAATAATCTTCAGTTTAATTACATTATTTAGTTGTTGTGAAAGCTAAACAGTGTTAACATTAATATACTTGACATTAACTTACAAAGAACTAATTAACATTAATTCTTTCAAGTTCTGTAGCACACTTCATGTAGAATTTTTTTTCACCTAAAATATTATAAATGATAACATATATTTTTTAAAATTAAGGAGAAAAAAAAGTAAAAACCCTCAGCCAACAATTCTGAAAGTCACACTAAAATACAAACCATGATTTGGTTGCTTTCAAAACTGTTCCTCTCATAAACAGACTTTAACATTATTTTGTGTTATACTCAACTCCTAGGCATGTAACAGCTCCCATATTTGCAGTGGGTTAGCCTAGGCTGAGGGACTGGTCCCCACCCAGCTGCTTGCGCTCTTGTTCTCCCTCCTTAGCAGGGCAAGAAGAGAAGATAGGATGAGCCAAACTCATGGTGCAGACAGGTGGATCACTTAATAGTTACTGTCATAGGCTGAACAAATTCAACTTACATAAAATTAATTTTTTTTTTTTCCACTTAAAATACCAGCGTGGGTCCTCCGTTGGCTGAAGTCCTTCAGAAAAAATATGTTCCAGCATGGAATTTTAACAGGTTCGAGTGAATACCTCCTCCATCCCCTGAAGGACCTCCTATTTCTGCTTCTCTGACCTTGGCATTCCCTCTTTCTCATGATTTCTATTTTTCCCTGCTCCACTTGACTTTTTTTTAAATTATTTTTTATTAATTATATTTTCGCAGAGTCATCACCAACTGGGATGACGGGCTCTGCTGTGTCCTGGTGTGGAGTCAGATACAACCTTCTGTGTCTGCCAGAGTGGCAGACCTTGGCCTCCCCCCGCTGCCAAAATCTTTTCATATAAACTAAATAGAGTGCTGCAAACGATTTGACTGGAGGGCATGACAGTATAAACTACTAAACTGTATAAATCTGCTGCATATCATATGGGGGTGCAAGTGTTTATTTTTGTTCTGAGCTCCAAACTTTCAATTGAGATCCTGGAAGGACATTGTCTCCTGACATGAAAAACAAGCTGCTATACGCTTTGCTAATTTGAATAATAATTTTTTTCCAAACAATTATTTAATTTTATTAAACCTTCCTCTATTAAACTGAGTCTCCCTGTAATAGAATTTTCCATGGGAAATGCATTTATGCCATGTAACTCAGGCATTAGTTGATATTGTTTTTGAAAAGTAAAGATTGACCTCTTCAAAAGCTTCCACTTTAGAGTGGGGCTCCTCTCCATAGGGATCTCTAAAGGACAGCATAATGGAAATGAACATTCTCTAAAGATAAATGTGAAATAAAAAAGAAAAATGTTAAATAAAAGTGAGCATGACCTTCACAACTGAAAAATTTGTTACCAGGTGCATTAAGTTTTAATAACCTTGTATTCTGCATGCAGAGAAACTGGTAAAGGTCCTGAACAGTGTTGCTCACTTTTTTCAGCTTACATTTTTTTGCTGATTGATTCTGTCCTCAAACCCATTAAAATCTATGGCTATTTAGTTATCTTCAGCTCTTATCTGCAGGGTGCTGAACTCCCTAGGCCTGATTAAATTATGATAAAACACATAGAGGTGTAACCAATGCCATTTCTACTCACTTGATGTGGTAAAGCTCAGGAAGAATGAAAATTTGTTGCTTGTGCTATAATAAACATATAATCTAAACTCTCCTACATTTTAAACAAATGCAATTATTTTGAAAATATTTCTATATGTACACCTAGCATTGGTACTTTTTTACTTTTTAATTTTTCCCCCCCCAGAATAGAAGAGGGAACAAAAAATGTCCCTAGGGTTCTAACCTAAAGCATTATTTTAATTAATATAAGGTTGCTTCTGTACTACCTGAGTATCAAACTTTCCTGCAAAAAATGTAGAATGAAAATGTAAACAATATAAAATATGTCCTTTGCTTTACTAGCACAGCAAACAGCATTATTTTTTTAAAAAACTTATTAAACATAAGGGACAGACTCTCGGTACAAATCAGCATGACTTCATTGAAATTAATACAATCATGAAACTTTAAAACTTCTGTAGTGCTAATCAACATTTCTCTCTCTCTTTAACCTTTCATCCTCTCACAACTAGACTGAAAATTAGAAGCATAAATGCCATTATTTTGGGTGTAACATGGACAGATAAAGAGAAAGCAGTTACATTATAAATATATGCACTCATTTTGAAATATGCTGCTAGTTCTAGAAGATTGTTTTATACGAGTATTCAACGATGCAGAGAACCAATGAATATTTTTAGAAATGCCTAGGCATTTGGCTCCTTCAAAAATGGAACCCGACATTTAGTAATAAATCTAATATAACATCAAAATATGATTCTGAGTTCAGTTTTTAAAATTGAGGGCTAATGGAAACAAGGTTTTCACCAGATCAGAGAAAAGTTGTGAGATGAAACATTTTTTTTTACAGCAAGACAAAAATGCAGCTGTATAGCAGTCTTCCAAACCAAATTTTCAAGTTTTGTTATTGTACAGAAAAGTTGTTTCTAGGTCTTGAAGTATGTGTTTCTTGACATCTAATTGTAGCCTTTTAAAAGTTATTGTTGCCTCTAATTCCCTCTACTGTAGAGAGATGTAAACCTATACTTTTAATCTGAAGATAAATGTATATGGGATGAAATAATCTTCCAGAATTTGAACTGACTATAGAGAAAACTGCATGAAGATTTTAGGCTGAGAACCTGATTATTATACAGCTAAACTAATGCCCAATGAATTTCATGTTGCTGCTTTTTCCTGCCTTGATGACTTAACTTCTATGAGTAATTTTAATTTCCTTCTTTGGTCTGTAAATGTTTAAATTAATTAACTATTCCCAGGGCAGTGAAAAACAAGGAAAGCTACCAATAACAAAATTAAATAAAGAAAATACTCTAGTTGTTGGTCCATAGCTTGCACATTTTGGAAAGTAGTCTTTTTTCAGATTGTTCTCTTTAGGGTATACTGCTGAAGAAGGATACAAGCCCATAAAGGACCTTATGATCAACATTTCTTGATCAAGAAGGAACAACATTTTCTGTTTGTTGGAATCAACCTTCCTTTGCAAAAACATCTGGAACTGTTCTTCTGCTGTCAAACAGGAGAATGGAGACTTCAAAATTTTTGGGCTTTGCTACGACACATTTCAAGTGTCTCCTTTGAAAGTAGGTTTTCAAATTAATATTTCTGTTAAAACTCTTGAATACAACAGTTTTAGTATCAGTCAAAGCTGAAGAAGTAATAATTTTTTTTTCTATACTGTGGGTAATGACAACATATAAGAGTTTTTATTGGACAGGATCAGCCCCATTGGCCAGATCCTCTGGTGTTAACTAACTTGGTAGTCATTGTGGTAAATGTCTACCCCAATGCTTAAATGTACCCATTATTTTTGGTGTAGCCTTTAATAATCCATTGTATTGGTCCTTTTTTCCAGAGGTTGATGCAGTTACAGGGAATGTGATATACCCACCCAATGCCATGATCCTTGGCCCATGTTTTTATGAAGTTTCTTCAGAAATTAGTTCTGTTGTCTGGCTCATTTCTTTCTGGGGTGTCATGGCTCGATGTAACTTGCTTTTCAAGGCCCAGGACAATATTTCAGGTAGTGGCACAGAGGAGAGAATATGTTTCCAACTACCCGTGGTTCCTCCCACTGTTGTAAGCACATGCTGTTTTCCCTGTTGAATGTGTTGGAGTGTGATACAGTCAATATACCAGGCCTTCCTGTATTTATATTTCAGCTAATTCCTTCAGGTACTGGATACCTTTCTCTATTGGGGTCCACTTGCCTGGCTGGCAAATAGAATCTTCCTTGAAGAATCTTCCCTTCACACTAGACGGGATTTGCCTCTAGAGGCTAAGGACTTGTGTCTCTTTTCCAATCACCTTTCCAATGCCCCCTTCCCTAGAAAATTATCCCAGTGGCTCAGCTTCCCTTCCCTCTAACTCCAGGCTACTGGTCTCTGGGAAATTGAACTTGAACTTCTCAAACATTTCTCTTTTCTTTTTAGACCAGCTTAATAAATAAAAACATTATCACTGCATTGTCTGTGTTACTTTTGCTGTGATTTATATTAACAGTATTTTGGCATCAAAAGTTATGTGGAGACAAATTTTTAATTTTCCAAGCAGTGAGGGAAAAATATTTTTGAAACACTTCATTAATCTATAAATTCTTTCACAGAGCTGTTTTCTGTTTATGCATAAAGCTCTCATAAACTATACGTCACAGAGTCATGAGAAAGTATAGACTGTAAGAGACCTCTGCAAATCCTCTGGTTCCAAACCTCTTGTAAAAGCAGAGCCAAGCTGGTCTAGGGCCCTGTCAAGCTGAATCTTGAACTTCTCCAGTGACAGAAATTCTGCTTCATCTGTGTGCAACCTTATCCAATGATTGAATCTTCCCATAATGAGGCATTTCTGTCTTTTATTTAGGCAGAATTTTCCCCTGCAGCAACTTGTGCCTGTCACCTCTTGTCCTGTCACCTTGCCAGCCTAGTGAGAAGACAACCTCTTTAAATTCTCTGTAACTCCCTTTTAGGTACTCAGAGACTGTGATTAGGAGCTCCCCTCTGAGCCCTCTCTACTCTAGGCTGAATAAACCCGATATTTTCAATCTTTCTTCATGTACCAAATCATTCAGCCATCTAATCATATTGCTGGCCCTTTGTTGGACTCTATCCAGTTGTTCAATGTCTCTTAAACTAGTGAATCAAAACAGTCAATCAAGCATACCAATCATCTCAATGAGAATTTGTGTTGAGAACTGACAATTTACTGTGTCTTCAACAACTAAGACAGATGGCCCTAGGTAACTATTGCGGATTTTGAAACTTTGACTTCACCCAAAATATCATAAAAGTTGAACTCAGTTGGTATAAGTTGCTTTGGTTTGGTTGACTTTTGTCTGTTTATTGTTAGTTTGCTTAATTTTAAATAAAACTACTACTCTAGAAAATAGTTTTAAAAATCTGGGGTTTGTGCTTTTTCACAGTGGATATTTAGTGCGCAGAAGTAATATACTGTGTGCTAATACACTTACTATTGTTGTTACCATTTCAACTTCCATTTTATAAATAAACTTCAGTTTTTGGATTTTAGTGGTAAACTTACTATTCAAGACTACAAAAAAAAGAAGTAAATTACAGAGCTTCTGTCCTGCAAGCTCTTTGTCATTTAAGAGCCTCAGATATATAATCTTCTCAATGGAAGAAAATCTGATGCATGCCAGAAAGGCTTGGTGCCATCTCTTCAAGATTTTCCGGGAAGGTTCACTTGAGAGAAATTCAACATACTTTTGGATTCTTTCTGTATTACATATGAACAGTATCTTTTAAACTGTGTTTTAGTTATAATGCAAAAACCAGTCTGGATAAGGGAAAATAAAGGCAAATTTTGACATTACATGTTGTGGTGATGCCCAGGGACGGAGGGGACGATTGTATTCTGATCAAAAATTAGAAGCAAATGAATAATCCAATTGTGCAGCAATTGAATAATGAGCTTGATGCACATGGAAGGCATGGGAGCATGCCAAGAGGATCTTTTGTGGTACATGTGTGAATGAGAAAAAATTGATTTTGGGAAACATAGATTTATCAAATTATTTTACAGAAAACAAAAATGAAGTGCTAAATGAGAAGACAAAAAAAAGTATCTGCAGAAGCTGATGCTCATCTTAAGCTGTGAAAAGGTCAGGCCTCTAGACTCGGTTAACATCTAAGGTTATTTTATAATCATGAAAGACAGACATGTTCAAAGGGTAATTCATTGTAAATATTTTAGATGCCTTCTACCCTGAATCCTGTATGATTTTATATATCCCATTCTATATATTGTATTCCAAACTGGGTAAAATCCTGCCTGCCCTTGTCTGACCTCATATCTGACCTGGTTTTGAGCAGCAGGTTGGTTTCAGGTGACATTCTGGAACAAATTTCATTAATTATTTTGATCCTACAAGCCTAAATCTGTGATCGAAACATTTTGTATTGTACACTTACCTGTCCTACTCATGAAACACAGGAAAATTCTAGAGATCTCATGCTTGAAGCCTGGAAAACATAGTTTTGCCCTGTATTTTTGAGTATACCAAGTTTCTTCCAGAGTATGTTATTACGATTGACTGTGCAGCTCCATCAAGTTCACAGGTTTTATACTGACCTGACAGCATAGGTTTCAGGACTTTAAGCTTGTCTTGTCCTCAGCTGATTTTAATTAGCTTTAACTCTCAGATAGCTGCTAAATGTATTTTAGCTTAGTTTTACCTTGTAGAGAAACACAAGTTATTGTTCTGGCTGGATTGAACTGTCTGTGGTCTCAGAATAAAATGTGTTGCAGAAGAGTGCAGGTGTGATCTTATAATAAAATCTGCTGTAGAAGAGTGCAGACACCAGATAAAGATCTCAAACTATAAACACAAATCACTGCCATCCGTCACTGGTCATTACCAGAAAGTTTAATCTTGAGCACCACACAAACCCACTGCTGAGATCAAAAATAAAAAGCCTGAGTATCTGGGAAACCAATGACAAGAAGGAACACATTTTGACTTGTCATAAAACCCTCAATTTCCAATCTATTTGATGAAGTTGGAGAGAAACACTGGGAAGGTGAGGTAACACCACAGAAAAAGGGCTGTTAGTGGTAATGTAATGCATAATAATTTAACTTATGTAGCTTTTCTTTATTAATTTAGGCTATGTGTATTAGTGTTTTTGTAACTGATAAACTACTGTATTTTGATTAGATTTCAATAGTTTAATTATGCAGTAAATTCTTCACCCCATCTACACAACGTTCCATTTTGTACATAAGATTTTGAATGTAACATCAGCTGCTTGATTCTATATGAAAAAATTATTCTGACTTTCATTGAAAATCTTAATTTTCTCTTTCCTTGAACCTTCCAGAAAAACATTTCTGTGGCTTATCCTCAGACAACCCTGGAATTATATCTTTTTCATACTGGGAAAAAATGTTCTGAGTTGTGCTGAGTAGATTCTATTTTCCACCACCCCCACTCCACACCCATTTGTTCCTGTCTTCGCCAGATTTTTGACATTCAGACTAACAATTTGAGCACTTAGAACTTAGTTTTAGACCTGAGGGACCCAGGACCATTTTTCCTGATACACATCATCATTCCTGTACAACAGGCAGTCTTCCCACAAAGAACGTGATATTATTTCCACCTGTCAGTTAGAAACAGCTGCAACTGCAGCTTGCACTGAGAAATTAGCAGAGGCAGCATTTTATGTTAATACTTCATTTTGAGCCATTTAATTGGAAGCTTTAGGTGCCATTAATTCCTCTTCAGTCTTTTGTATCACAATTATATTGTACTGTCTCTCCTCCATTCATTGTTGCCAACAGTCACTGCTCACTGAATGATGACAGATATGCCAGCACATTTATAACCTGAAAATAGAGCTAAATGCTATCAAAATCCATATACTTTTCCAAAGAAGCAGATGCTAGCAATATTCTAAAATGGATAACAGGGAGGAAAGCACAGTTACCCCAGCTTTTCTGAGCTTATGACTGGACTAAGCTAAACTGGACACCTGCCTGTAGGATAGCAAAGAGATTTTGACAGAAAGTTAGATAAAATCTAGATATAAAAACTTTCATTTAGGAAAAATGCATTAATCCACATAGCTTGCTGGTACTATCTGAGACAAAGAAATTGGATTTAGGTTTTTTGTTTTGATTAATTGGTTGGGGTTTTATCCTTTTTTTTCCATGATAAATAAATGAAACTAAAAAAACAATAGAAAGCTTGAAACCAAGGCTCAGTAAAGTTACATTTCAAGTTTGAGCCTTCACACACACTTGGTTATTAAAAAGCACTAGACAGAAGGCAATTAGGTAAGTGAAGTGCTCAATTGAAATCTAAGATTGTATGTTCTATAACTTTTTAAAGCAAAGTATAGTATATCAGACATAATGATAAATATTTCTATACTTCTGAATAAGTATAAATATAGTTAAACTGTGGTGTTTGTAAGAGGAACCACAGCTGTGTCTGTCAACCTCAATTAGCACACTGCTGAAGAACAAGATTCTTTTCAGCAATCAAAGAAGTTTTTTGGAATAGAACAAATGAAACTTCAAAAGTTGACCATGGCCATGTGTAAGGAAAAGAAAATTAGTCAAGAAAACTTAACAAAGTCATCAGCTGTCTTCAGACAACAAATCAGGATCGGCATGTTTCCATCTGCTGTGCCTGGAGGGTGAATCAGTTAATCATTTTTTAACTTGGACTTTTAGATTACTGTATTACATTGAAATAAAATCTGGAACAACATCCCTTCCTTGTCTCTCAGGAATTTACAATTTAATGGTTTAATTGTGTGACTTATGATTTTGTGATGCTCTATTCTGCTTACAGAATAGTACATACATTGTCTTCTGAGACCAAACCAAAGAAGGTTTAATATTTTTCACATATTTGTTCACTGAAAATTAGGATGAGGGGAGGGGAAAAAAAAGCTAAAAAACGGTTTTAATTGCTACTTCTGCCTCCAGACTCTTTGATTATAATGGTTGTAACTTACACTCAGGGAAGCAATAACCTATGAAATACCTCAACGTATCACCTCCCTGGTTTCCTTACTTTCAACTCTTTTAAATGACACTCATGGGGTGTTTTTACTGATTGTGAAATACTGCATCTGTCTTGGACTTGGAATAAGGTATCTGTTGATTTCTTACCAGTGACTAACAGAACAGAAAAATAATTTTACTGGTCTTTAGGAGAACAATAAACTAACAGGAGCCTTTTGTTGACTCATTTCCAGCACCTCCTCAACAATGATATCACACCATATGTATGGAATAGGTTTGATTGTTCGGTGGCATTTAGCTCTATTTTCAGAAATTAGAGAGAAGGCAATGTCACTGTATCATAAATCCAGCAAGCAGAATAGAAGACTAACTGAGCTAAACAAGGAACTGCTTGTGAAGTTCAAGAAGAAAAAGAAATTGCATGATTTCTAGAAGAGAGATCAGGCTTTGCGGGAAGATTACAGTATCGTGGTTCTTATATGCAGGGGGAAGACATGAAAGGCAAAAGCTCAATTAGAGTTTGAACTGGCTGCAAGAACCTGATAAAAAGCACTTCAAAAAGTGCTTCATCATTATGTCTGCTTATCATAATCGCTTTTGAACACCTGCAAACTTTGTGCGGGATGGACGAGATGGACTGTGAATGGCCTGACTGGAGGCCCATAAAAAGGAAGATGAAACTGGTGCAAAATGTGGAGGAGAAAGCGAGGGGTAGAATCCCTAACTTTCCCCACTCTACCACCATGGCCTGTTGTGAGACACCCTGAGGCCTCCAGGAGGCGACACCACCCACTTAGGACCAACCCCATGATCCTGTAACCTCGGATGAAACCACAAGTGAGTTGTGGAACCCCATCCCTACCCCTGCATCCCGCAGTGAGAGCACCACCAGTGGACCAAGGTTCGGCTGCAGTGACCGGGTACAGTGCCTGCATCTCGGAGGATGGGCTGCTGCATTCCAGCCAAACTGCTCCTGACATCCAGGAAGGCACAATGATGCTTCAAATGGCAAGGAAAAAAAAAAAGAAAAGGCAAACCTGCATCTCTCCCTCTGTTTTGCTCCATCTGAGCAGCAACAAAGGAAGCACAGTGTGGTGGTGACCTATGGTATGCTGTTTAAAGTAACCTTATCTTTTTCTAACTTTTCTCTGCTTCTCTCTTTCTCTTTGCCTCTTTTACTATTAAATAAAAATATAACAATTTTTTTTGGCATCAACAGTTGATCTTGCTTGTTTTTTATCTCCTTTTCTTGGGGAATATTTTGAGCTTTCAAAGTTAATTCCATTTTATTTGCAGACAGTTGATTCTCTTTACTTCTCTGTGGTTAAACCAATTCGTAACACAGCTCAGTGTTGTTTCAGATAACAAGGGCTTTTTTAAGTCGTTCATGATAGCAATAAGATATCTAAAGATATTGCAGATGATTATGCAGAAAATGCAGAAATACATTTTTTTTGCCTCAGTCTTTAATAATATTGGTAGACCTTGGGCTGCTCAGCCACCTGAGTAGGGGGACCATAAGTGTGACTACAGTGACTATTTGTGAACCCTGAAATTGTAAGGAAGCAGCTGTATCAACTGAATGATCACAAGTTCACAAGGCCTGGTGGGATTCAGCCCAGAGTACTGAGGGAGCTAGAGAATGTTAGAGCAGGACCCATATCGATCACTTACTAAAGGTCTGGAGAGCCTGTGCAGGTTCCTGCTGACTAGAAGCTAGTCAATGTTATTTCAATCTACAAAAAGGGCACAGGGAACTACAAACCTGATAGTCTAATCTCAGTTCCTGGAAAAATTATGGAGAAGATTATACTGATTAGTATTGAAAGACATTTAAAGAACAATGGAACCAGCAGAGCCAGTCAACACGGTCTCACAAAGGATAAGTCCTGTTTAACAGACTTGACATCCTTCTGTGGTAAGACCACCTGCCTAGTGGATGAAGGAAAGACAGTGGATGTAGTTTTTCTGGATTTTAGTAAGGCTCATGAAGCCATGCTGTCTGTGACAAATGACTGTATTGTTTTTCGGGTGTTTTTTAATATCTTCTCCATAACTTTATCAGCTCTGAAGTGAGACTGACAGGCCCGTAGTTTCTGGGGTCCTTTTTCTAGCCCTTCTTGCAAATTGGGACAGCATTCACCACCTTCCTGTCAATTGTGACCTCTCCAGGCCAAGACTGCTTAAAAATCATTGAGAGATGCTTTGGCATCAGCTATTGTTTGTTTCCCTCCCTAGACTGCTGTCATCGACAATCTTAGCAATCCTACTCTTTATTTCACCATTTAGGTACTGAATGAAAGGGTGCACTTCTTCTCCAAATGCAAACCATTGCATAACCCAAACGAAATAATTCTTTGGTTAAGAACTACTTATAGCACTCTCCAAATATGGATTTTTACATACATTTGTACATATTTTATGATATCTTAATTAATATTATGTAAAATTTATTGGAGCTTGTGATCTGAAGGCTTAACCTTTCAAAACTATACTGGGCCAAAGTTCAACGTATTGTTTAATTAATATTGCCAATTTAAGCTATTAGGGTGCTTAACTCTCTCTATGAATTATGTAAAAACTCTCACCAGTCACACCTACTTTGTACACACCTAATTCCTTTGTTGGAAATAATAAGCAGAATGGTAGATTTTTAAAACTGGTACATGAGGAAGCTGTGAAAACTTTAACTGTAAACCCTTTCTGTATAGACAGAAATTAAAAAAAGAATAATATACTCCATTTCCATATATAAAACTGTTCTTTATTCTAAAACAAAGTGTTTTATTGCTCTTGTTTTCACAAGATCTGCACTGTCAAATCTAGCTTTTATAATGATATTAGAAAATGGGTTTGCGAATGTATAACATTTATAATTTACCTTTTTGAGATATAAGAGGCATGGAAGTAGAGAAGAAATCAAAATTTTCTTGCCTGTGCGAGATGTGTGTTTTGTTACTAGACTGCAATATCTAAAAGCTGATGTCACTTCAGCTACTGCGTCTTCATTCTGCACCCATTAGGAATTATGAATCCTAAACTCTTATGTTTCTCCATCAAAAATCAGCTGTCAGAAGCCCAGTGAAGACTCAAAAATGCCCAGTGCAAAAACCAACATTTCCTGCTGCTAGCTTCAGTGACTCCCACTCAACATTCAGGAACATCAGCTTGTCCTGAAGATGACTGAGACCTTTAAATGGTCCTTGGTGTAAAGGATGCAACGAGTGGCTCATTTTTATTTCATTAATTAAGATACATTAAGTTACATACTGTGATCACCTTTGTCTCAGCACTCAAAATTTTGGCAATGGAAATAGATGACCTTTCTCAAAAGACATCACACAGAACATAGATTTTTTTTTCCCACAATGCAATTGTGTTGAAGCACATATTTAAATATTAGATTTAATTTTAACACTGCAGTAGCAGTCATATTAAAAAAAGTTTAAAATTATTGATACTGGTTTGTATTATAAAATAACTATTGTATTTAAATTACTGGTTGGTGAGTAAGCACTATTTAATAAGTAGTTCAATAATCTTCATTAATAGTTGTTGAAGTATTCTATAAATACCTCAAAATATAGCTTTCTTTATTAAAATTATTTGTGGTTAATGAAATTTCAAAATCATATTTCTGTTTCCATGTATTGCAGCCAATGTATTCCACATTAATTAAAGGCTTCCTGAGTGCCATTATCTTCAGAAGATTTTCATAGTTACATTTCTTCTGAATCTGGCTGCCTTACAGTCTTATGTCCTATTTAGGATTCTTCCTAAATAGGATTCTTCGCTATTTCCTTTTATGCAAATAAACATTATTCAAGTTTACTTGGTTCAATGTACAGTACATGGGATAAGTATTTTTATGAGAGCTGGATTTAAAGGTATTTTTGAACTACATTTTGGCATTTGCTTACGATTTTAAAATCTGAAGTCAGTTTACTAGCTTCAGTCTCCAAGTTTTCCTGTACTTATATGGAACACACAAGATTTTTTCATCCCAATAGAAGAAAAATATTCAACCTTAATTATCCTAAGGGAGAAAAAAAAAAGTCTTTCTTCTTAAGTTTTATGTTACCACATACCCCTTAAGATATGATCAGGCAGAAGCCTTTGACTTTTTTTCCAAATTTGCCAGCCCCAGGTCTCAAAGGATTGTAAGCTTTCAACTCCATTTAATTTCCTAATTACTATTTAGATAATTAAATTGCCCTTACTGTTCATGAGTGGCTCTGAGTAGGAATTACACGGCATTTTAGAAATGCAGTCTGTATTTTCTTTTGAGAACTGGGGCGATTCTATTCTGTCTGTTCATGTTTTAACAAAGCAAAGTTCCATGCTGGAGATGTTACTAATATTATACACAGCCCAGCAATCTAAGCTCAGTGTCCTGTGTATGGTGAACTGATAAAATGGCATAATGTCCTTGTAAGTACAAAGTGCATCTGAGGGAGACTGTGATTATAATGTATGCAAGCCATTATATGAAATTAAGATGTGTATTAGTTAATTTTCTTAGCAATTAAATCCCATTTGTTCATAACAATACACTGAATTATATTTCAGTCTTACCTTGATAACTTATCATTGTTAATATCAGGAATTAAATTCAGGTCTATCACCACAGAAACCTTATTAATTTCTAATTCCTTTATATTTCAATAATTTTCTGTTTTGAGGAACCAGAGAGAGCTAAACATCTCACAAAAAACAGCAAAAATATATTCAAATCACAAAGATCCAGATAAAATAAGAGCAGTACTGTGTGATAAATAGAAAAATTAAGAACATGGAAGAATGATGGAGGGAACTAGAGTTATCAAAAATTATATTCCTCCTCTCAGGGCTCTTAACAGACATAAATTAACAGATGAGCTGCAGCTCCTACCACCTCCACTTTTCCATCCCAATGACTAACAGAGCTGTCCTGAGATAAGTATATTTGATATGCTCACAAATGAGCTCCAGCATCACCTCAGTTACAAGTCTGTCATACAGAAGTTAAACAAAACTGGAGTCATTTTAACATAAGATAGAGGATGAAAGCTGTGGTGATCCTACTTATTAACAAGCAACTCAGGGATCCATCCCTCTGGGGAGGCAGCACTGATCAGGAGGGCATGGAGGAGTGCTAAGGGCAGCAACAGTTTTAGCCACTCGATTTTAATCCACTGCTCCCTGCCTGACAGAGGTCTCAATTAGTCTGACCACACTTCTTGTGGGGTTTTAAGAGTCCCACACTTTAAGCAAAATGCATGCTTGGTTCTGCATGACTCCCTTACAAGTGTTTATAGAACTCAAAGAACACAGAAATAATTTTATCCTCTCTTAAGCAGATAATTGTAAGAAGAGGCGGTTTGCACATCTAGACATTGTACTCATTTTTTTTCTCATGTTATTTGAGGATGATATAAAAATATTTTCCTAGGATTTCAGTAGCCTATAGTGTGAAGGGAAAATATATGGTAAGAAACTGTCTATGATATTTTATGTAGAAAAACAGATGATAAGAGCTTTCTACTCAACCTAACAAAAAGGTTTTGCATGAGAAGTTTGATTAATTATGTTTTCAAAGCATCAGTGTTCCATAATAAAATAAAGAACTAACTTGTGGTTTCTTTTTCCTTTTCTCCCAAAAGAATGATGTGATTGGATTGTACCAGCTATAAGAGGTTGAAAATAGCCAACAATGTTGTATTGAACATAAAATAAAGGGTTTCTGCAGCAAGGGCTACAGGGCATTCTGTAAGGAAGGAAGATATGAGCCACCTTGTGCTACTCCTGCATGCAGCAGCAGGGCTTCCCTTGAGGGACTGCAGCCCAGGGATGATCCTCATCAGAGCAGAGGAGCAGAAGGAAGTAAGGGGCAGGCCAGGAAAGCAAGTGAGAAATAAGGAGTAGCAGCAGGAAATCTTTGTGCTATAGTCTCGGCTTCCTGCACCATCTGTTGCCACATCACCAAAGTGGGACTGAGTGTATGTGACAAAAGCAAGGGGAATTTAGACTAGGAATAGGAGAGGAGGAGTGTGACCATTGTGCTTCTTTTCATTTGAAATGTATTATTTAATGAATGATAACACATGGTCCATTTTGTTTACAGGGAAGAAATTGCTCTTATTAAAAAAACCAAATCATCAATTATTTTCAGATGTGTGAATGCATGTATTCATATGTGTGTTTACATGAGTATATGTATATATGAATGCATTTTGTATAGCATATGGTGCAAATAATGCCAAGGTTGTAGGTTTGATCCCAGTACAGGCCATTCACTTAAGAGTTGGACTTGTTGATCTTTGTGGGTCCCTTCCCCCAGAATGTTCACTCAGGATATTCTGTGATTCTGTGTGATTCTGCAATTTTCCATGTTTTCTTGTTGTTACTCATATTACTTAAAATCCTTACTATCATATCTGAAAAAGAGTACATGAAAAGCCAGAGCACGAGGTAATAGTACATCTACATCAAATATCAGAGTTAAATACCCATTTTATATCACATTTTGAAAATAATTTCTGTAAATGAAAAAGCCAACATACAGCATCCCACTCTGTCTGAGGCGATATTTTCAATAACCTATGGTAGCTGTCAAAAATGTCATAAACAGAAGTACAAGCTATCTGTACTAGTTGTCTGTTACCTGTCTAAAGTGTAGGAAGCCAACATCAAACACAGAAAATAAATTGAATTTTGGATTGTATTCAAGATGTTTTGGTAATTTTCTCAGTTTACACTAAAGATCTTTATTTTTTGGAAGTCATATTTTGATTGATTTTCAGATGCAATCTGGTCAAAAAGATTTTGAAATCTATGGAACCTTCCTATTTGCTTCTGTGAATATGAACCAGATCCATACCTGACAGCATTGTTTAAGGTGATTAAAATGAATTTTAAAACAGTTGGTGTGATTAAAAAAACTCATATGAGCTAAGAATATTGTCATCTTTTCAAAGAGTAGTGCAAAGCAACCAACCAATTCTGCCATAATATACATAACAATATAGGGTTATGGAAGCATAAGGGTATGCTTCATTTGTAATTCAGGAACAGTATGTCATTACAATTGACACACTAAGTCCAAATTGTCCAGCTATGTACATATCTATGCTCATATGTACTACTTTACTTGTGGCCAGCTTAGATGTAGTTAGAGCAATTATGACACAGACAAGTGGCAAAAACAGTGCAATTATCTTACATAAAATACGGTCATTTTTGTCACCTTTTATATATATTGTGATAAAGTTCAGATTTTTGGGGTTTTCATAAAGTTTAACTATGTTCTAGAAATAAAATCTTTCAGTAAAACTTCAGATGCTATTACTGGTATCCGGAGATATTAAGATAAATCTTAAATCTTTAATTATAAAGTTGTAAAAAATTACATGTTTAGATAAAACCATGTAGTTTTATGGAGGAGAGGAGGGGTGTGTGTGTTACATTTCTGTTTCATCTTATTTCAGCTTTAATGCATTATCTATATATGTGTGTGTGTGTGTGTGTGTGTGTATATATATACAGGAAAACTCGGTTATCAAGAGATGAAGAGCATATTGAATACTGTATCAAAAAACCGAACACTGAACTAAGTAAAAGTAATTTTTAAAAAGTAGTCTTAAAAAAGCCAAAACCAGAAAAATGGGAAGGAAAATAAAGGACTCTAGTAAGCTATCTGAGTTGGTAATTCACATGAAACAAGAATACCATTGGAAGATATCACTACGTAACAGAATATGCTGAACTTTCTGGCCTAAAGCCAGGTTTAGTAGCAAGTGTTACCACAAAGTTCAAACCACAGGAAACAGAAAGTCTGACTTAAGGATGAAAAATGCTTCTACTCAACCAAAATTGCTTTAAAAATAGTGACAACCTCTATGATCTGAATAGCAAGTTTCCATTTTTCTAATAAATAATGTTAGAAAGTGTGACCACAAGGTCATAATATTGGATGATCCCATAAAATATTTAAAATTAATTTAATTTGTCTGCTTTCATTTCTTTAATAATTAACTAGGAATCATCTTCTTGATTTCACTATGTCCCTCCCATGTTAGCAAATATTTGTAATGATTCAGCATGAAGCTGAAGTGGAGAACAAGTGTATGTTGGTAATTATTTTGGGTCCAGGAGTTCTGTGATTGCTTTAGAACAACCACATTAGCATGCATGTTAGGATTTCCTCTAATCAGGTCTCCTTTACTTAAATCTAGTTCTACAGTCACAACTCAGAAACACTGGCATGATTTTCCTGTCTGAATCCTGTGCAACTTAGCCCAATGGTCTCTCTTAAAGAGATGCACAAAAAACCATGAACTGAAAGACCAATAAAATAATCCAGCTATAAGGAAATATTTGGTTATCTTTGCTCATGAAATTCCTCAAGTACAAAAGAAAAGACCCACACTTGTGAAGAAATAGCTTCCATGGAGTACTAGAGGCTGGGAATTCACAAGCAGGGAAGAAACCCTGATGAGTAAGCTGGGCATCAGCAAGAAGCACAATAGGACCAAGAACCTCCTGAGTTATACCAAGTGGATGACTGAGAAGTCAAAGGAAGGTGATTATACCTTTCTCTTCAGCACTTGTGAGCCTGTATCTGGAGTCCAGAGTAAAATTTTAGACCCTTCAATCAGTCAAAGTCACTGGTTAATTGGAGAAAGTTTGGGCAGGGAGTCAGCAGTGTGGTCAGGAGCTGGAGAACGTCTACTGTGAAATGAGACTGGATGGGTCAGATTGGAGAAGGGATGGCCTTAATCTCCTAGATGATGCTGAGGTCATCAAGACAATGGGGCTGTTCAGAGTGCTCTGTGATTGTAGGACAAGGTACAAAAGACATAAACTGAAATGGGAGAAACTTTACCTGCAAGTGGACAGTCAAGGAGGGAAATAGGCTGTGCAGATATCTGAAGTCTCCATCTTTGGTGTTTTTAAGAACCAGTTGGATTAAAATTTGACTAACCTGGTCTGACCTCATATGTGACCTTGCCATGGACAAGAAGTTGGATTTTCAACTTCTGATGACATCCATAAACTGAATTATCTTATGATAATAAGGGTGTTTATATTATCATATGGTAAAATAGAATGAAAACTCTGAAGTCACTGCAAGGCAAGGATTATAGGTTCTTTTCATTTAAAAGTTTACTTGAGCTCTTAGAATAAAAAAAGTCTTGAAGACTGCATTCAAAACTTAGATAATCAAAATCTTCCCTGAGGTGCTGTATAGCCCTGGGAAGACTCAAAACTTCTAGGAGATTATTTAAATTATACAGCTGTGTAACTAAATTGTGGTACAGCAAGAACCTCATTATTCTCCTTAACAGCCAATGTTGAATACTTGTGATGCAGAATATACATATAAACTAGACTGAAACTGCATTTCCACACACACTATTGAGAATAATTAAGGTTACAAAGAAAAATTTTATTATAAAATTTTGGTTTACCAGAAGAAGGATGTATGACAGAACTACTGGTTGAAAAAAAGCACTAAATCAAGAAATGGCACTTTTTTCATTATAAGATACATACAAAACTACTGTATGGTCTTCAGCAAAAGTTCAGATAGAGTAGATGTGTCTGGAGGAAGAAATTGCTGAGGACTTGCTCAGTTCTGTGGCTCAGATATGCAAAATACAAATAGACCGATATAGGAAAGAAAATATTAGAAAGTAAATAGGCAATCATCAGGCCTATTATTTGTTTAAAAAGGAGACAAAATTTCTTTTACAATTTCTTTCTCTGAAAGTAGAATAGTTTCACTTGAAGAAATGCTGTGTATCTTGATTAAGAAAAATATGTATAACTTTATTCCTTTTATTTAAATAATCAGATAAACCACTTTTAAAACCAATTTATCTTTTTCCAGAGGGTGAAAAGAACACACAAATAAAGGAATACATTCCTTCTACTTTACAGGAAGCAAGGATTACCAAAGGCAGTTTAACACATGTAACTATTGTACGTCTGACCAGATAAGGGTCCTAACTAAGAAAAAAAAATACATAAGCTGGTAATGCTTATTAAGAATTAAGACAGAATCACATTCTTTTACTTTAAGAATCCAGACCTTACCAATGAAATAACATATTTGTCCGTCTTGAACATATTCCTTGTAGAAAGGACAATCACACAATCCCCAATAACATATTCAAATTAGAACCAGTATTTTTACATTATGATGTCTTACAAGAATCTTTGATACATGTGTATGTAATCAAGGGTTGTTACCAGCAATTCTTAACATTGGTTATTTATAAAATTATGTTTGATTTTTTTTTTTTCCTTTACTATGACAAGGTACTGCCTACTAAGGTTAGGCAGTGTGTTCTATTTCCATAAAAAATGGACAGATACACTTTTTCCATTCAAGTTAATCTGTTAGTTGAAACTAAGCTAAAACTTCATTTGAATTCAACTGATATATAGGAAAAAAATAAAAATAAATCAAGGTGAAAAAGAAAACAAAGTAAAGGAACCGCAACCTTTCCCTTCACTGCCCAACTTTCTTTTACAGATTTCTTTAACTTCTTAGTTTGCTCAGGGCAAAAAGATCTGTCTTAAAAGCAACTTTCTTTCTCTTCCAATGTCATTCTGTCTTTTTTTACCTGTTTTCTTCACCTTTTGACAGAAATTTGAAAACATAACTAGGTGCACAAGTTGTCTCACTGGCTTTTGAATATTTGCATAAATTCACAACTTTTACTGAAAACTTTCTTGTAAATGAAGGAGTAGTTTGTCTATGCAAAAATTAAACAGATACAGTTTTCCTTCATCATATTGCTGACTACTATGACTTATTATCCATAAATAGTAGCCTTTACTGAGATTTCAGCCAAGGAGTTCACTCTAAAGTTTCTGTATATCTTAATTTTATAATTACACTGACAAGCCAATTTACAAAATTAAAACCAGGTCGCTAGAAATAAATTTTACTATGAAGATTTTAAAAATTATTCATAAATATAAATCTGCTGGGGTTCAGATGAGGTTAAATTTATACATATCTAGCCCAATTTTTCCCTCTTTCACAAACAAGAATGATTTTGAATAATTTTTAAGCCTAGAAACTAACCCTCAAGTATTGGACTAAAAATAAAGTATCTTTAAATTTTATGTTTTTCTTTTCTTGCAGCTAAAAACAGTGCAAACTGCTGCATCCACTCATGCACATAGGCTAAGCTAATAGAGGAACAGCCATCATGTCTTTTGCCTAGAGCAGTGGTTTCCAACCTTCAGGCTATGTTGAGCCAAATCAGCTCTTTCTTGGGTTTGGAAAAGCCTGGCAGCAATTATGGGACTCTCCTGTGAATATTTATACACAGGAGTGAGATTTTTTTTATAATATACATACAATAAAATCTGAAATCTATTCTACATTTTCCAAACGGAAGTCAACTTAATCTTTTAGATCTGCAGCACTTCAATTTAGGTATAATCTTTTATAAAGGTTGTTGTTAACATTAAAAAAAATCTTTTTTGTAATTATATTCATATTTATAAGCCTAAGATGGTGTATGAATGAATGACATCTTCTAAGCTGGGTTAGATTGGTATTGTGATTTTTTTTTCCTGTTTGTGTTTTCCTGAGATATTTTCCTTCCAATTCCTGGGGACACTTTCAGATTCCATTAAATCAAAAGAAGATAGATGTGCTTATTACCTCTGCCACAGTGTTTGTCATTCTTGCTTATAGAAAGTTAGCAGCATTAGGGAAAATCAAGCAGTATTTTTAATTTTTTAAAAATTTGACAGAGTATTTAGTTTCCTATTCTTTTCTTGGACTTTCTTTATAAGTGCTTATTACTTGATTTATTGCAAATGGGAAGAAGAAATCAAATGTTCCCTATTGTTACTGTTGTTATCTTAGATAAAATTTAATACATTGCTAGTCCTCAAGAGTGGTCTGAGTTGAGACTAACTGGCATGTGGCCAGCCAGTTCTTCCATTTTTTTTTTCTTTTTAAAAAGAGAGGTTATATTTCCCCTTTTTTAGTCACTGGAAACTTTACTGTACTGTCACAACTTCTCAAATATAGAAGTCTAAGTAGCTGAACTTTTAACGGTGGCACCCGTCCCATACCCATTTGTTGATTTTCCAGATTCAACTGGTGCTTTTAAATCCCTTTCATTTGACCAGGAGTATTAATGAAAAAACTACCTGTGCTCTAGAGGTCATTACTGCCTCCCCCAGGGCCCTGTAATCCTTCTCCATGCTCCCCTGGTGTTCCTGTCTGTGCCACTGTTGCCCACATGAAACAACAGCAGGGAATAACAGCCAATGAGACTTGGTAGTCTCTCAGTGACAGCCCTTATACAAGACCTTTATACACCTCCCTGAAGATCATCAGCTCAGCAAAGGCATGCTCCCATGTCTCTCAGAAGAGTGTTGCCTGCTACTCTCACCCATTGCCTTTTTTTAGGGTACGCAGACTTGGCTGCCTTGCTCAGCTCCAATTTTCCTCTGTTGGAATGGGTCTTTCTCTTCAGTTTGCAGAGCAGCAAAGCAGTTCTCCAAGGGCACCTCAGGCTTCAGGAGAATTCTCTTCCTCTTGTGAGTCCTTGCAAGCTGCTGCCTCCTGCCAAGTCACAGCCTTCCCCTGGGGTTTCCCTGGCTCAGGAAACCCCCATCTGTGTGCCCTTCTCTGCTGAGAAACACACCTGCTCCAGAGCTGTTTTCCTTGGTGAGTGAATATTTGACAGGAAGGGATAAAATCCAATCAGAAATTAAGTTCCACAAGGCTCCCAGCTGATTTACAACTTTCTGTAGAGTCTTATTTTAAAACCAAGAAATATACTTATTCAACAACCTGATTAAAGTACACAGTAAAAAACCCAGTATGTACATAATATTGTAGACAAAATGTATTTCTCCTGTGACTACACTTTTTTAATTTCATGCCCATATCTTTTCTTCAAGAAACACTGATTAAGTACTCTAATATGTTTCAGTAGAGATCTATCAGCTTAATTACCATTTTCTCAGGCTCAGAATAAAGTTCTAATGTATATTAGAGATAGCCCTGGAAACAAACAGGCCAGTAAATGTGTCACAAGCCTAAGTTTGTATCTGTATAGGTTTTGGCTGGGACAGAGTTGCTTCTTTTCACAGTAGCTTGTGTGGTACCATGGTTTAGATTTGAAAAAATCTAAAAATGATGTTGATAACACACCAATGTTTTACGCATTGCTGAAGGGTGTTTGCAGAGGCCTTTCCTGCTTCTCACACTGTCCCATCAACAAGATGGCTAGAATGAGGAAGTCCAAGGCCCATTTGAAATTAAATCTGGCTAAGTATGTCAAGGAATAAAAGAAGTACAAGGAATTCTTCAAGTACACCAATAGCAAAAGGAATACCAGGGAAAATTTGCTCTGCCACTGAATAGAATGGGAATCTATACAACAGAGGCTGCAGAGAAGGCTGAGAACACCTTCTTTGCTTACAGTATTCACTGCTAAAGTCAGGCCTCACAAATACCTAACCCAAGACACCAGGGAGAAGACCTGGAAAAAGGAAGATTTTCTCTTTCTTCAGGAAGATTTGGCTGGAAGTCAGTTAGTCAAACTTGACATCCACAAATCTATTGGCCCTGACTGGATGCATAGAGGGCTGAGGGAGCTTGTGGGCACATTTGCTAGACCACTCTCAGTCATCTTTGAAAGGCCAAGATGATCAGGAGGAGTGCTTGAAGAGGAGAAAATAAATGTCACCCCAGTCATCGAAGAGGGCAAGAGGGTGGACCAAGTCTACTTGCCAAGTCTTTTGACACTCTATCACCTTGGATACATTTAAAAGCTGACTGGACACAATCCTGAGTAAAGTGTTTCAGGAGACCCTGCCTGAGTGGGGAGGTTGGACTAGTTGATTTCCAGTGATCCCTTCCAACATTATCCATTCTGTGATTATGTGTATTTTTGTTATTTTAGAGTACTAAAATTAGTGTACATTTTATATTCATTCTATAACTGTAATTCTAATTTTGGGATACTCCTTAAAACAATGTTGATACAGAGATTGACATGGTGTTACTATTATAAGAAACTGCTTATTTTCACCAGCTTTTAATCAATGTACACTCATTTTCCATCTTGAATGCCTGTCTGTGGTCCATTTTTATATCTGTGTGGTTTTGTCCTTGATATTGTATGGTAGGATTTTCCCATACAGTGCTTAGTCCAAGAATTTCTTTCATATATGTTATAATGATCAATGATTCATTCTGAATACTGCACAGAAGGTAAAATACTTAAGATATATGCCTTTTTTTGGTTTTTTTGGTGGTTTTTTTGGGTTTTTTTTTGTTTTTTTGTTTAATAAGATAACTGTTTCTTAAAGACATTAACTAACTTGAACTGAATATTTAATTACCTAGGGCTAGTAGGAAAAAAAAAGGGAAAAAACAAACACAGAAATAAAATCAACCGATGGACATACAAAACTATGTCACCGGATAAATCTTATTTAAAAATTTGCTGGTGTTTGCTTACATCTATTGCACAAAAGTCAGGCAGAATTCAAGCAATCTAGGTGAAATTTGTTTGTTTTAAGGAGTATCTGTTCATATGTCAGAATAATACCATAGCTATGTTTTCACCTGTGCAGGAGACAGATATGTTACTCATATTTAAGGGTTTGCTTTTAATAGAGATGCAAGATATCCCTTAACATTTAATGTCTAGTGACATCTTGCCTTCGTGGCCTGGTTTCCACATAAGGCAGCTCATCCAACAAATACTAAATAGATTTCACCTCCCCATAAGGCAATGGCTTTCACCTTCTACCAAACTCAGAATATGAAAATGGTAAGTGACACATAATCAGGTGAATTTCTGCCCTGTGAAAAGGGACAGCATCAAAACTCTTTGAGTTCAGAACTAAAGTGGTTTTATTTCAAAGAGACCCAGCATTCCATTTGGGCTCAATCTGTAATCCAGCTGGAGGTAGATGTCAGGAGTTTTTGTGCTGGAGGCAAATGAAGAGCTGCAGGTCAGTGATGTCTTTTCTAGGAGAGGAAATGTTTCCTAAGCCAAATTCCTCCATGAAGTAAGTAGGAAGAGATGAACACCCTATTTTTACTAGTATGTCCACAAATAACTCAAACTGGTTCAGGTACTCATTCTGAGAGTCTCCCTAAGGAGTATCATTGTGATAATGAAAGCGGTTATATGCACAACCGTCATATATTATTCACTGTCAAAAGCAGTTTGAAGATGGAATTTATATCCACCTATAGCATATATAAATACTGATTAAAGCAAATTGCGTAGTCTTTCAGTTTAATAGCTAGGTTGTATATGTTCAATTCACAACTGAAATAATTCTAACCCAACATCAATTTACAATATAGAAGTCTCCATGCTTTAATTTCCCATGTTATGGGGCAAATTGATGATGGTTATTGTTCTTTTTTCATGTGTGGGGTGGAATTTTCAGGTTCAAGGCCTGTAGAGAATATCTCAGACATAACAGCAGCCACTTGGCTATTAGATAAATCTGGAATCTCTAGCAAAACTTGTTTACTCTTTGTTCCTGAGATATTTTTTTATGTGCATTTCTTCAGGTGAATCTTTTCTGCAGGCTCTGAGGGTATATGCAGACAGAAAGACAAGTTTCATCTTGCGCCAGAAAAAGTATACATTTAAACCCTTTTATTCCAGATGTACTGTTGGACTTATGTTCGCTAGTTCTTCAGGCAAAAGCACTTTCTCTCTTTTTGTATGCCCAGAATAACAACACACTTAGTTGCATACATGTTCAAAGAAATGTCTGCAATGATCCAGCCTAAAGATTGATTCTGTATCTACAAACCTTGCAAAGACCCATACATCACCTTATGTTTCTGTCTTAATAAAAAGAATGATTTTTCTCTTTCACTCAATTTTCTAGCTTTCAGTCTTTGAGGTTTGCTTTTCTATTTTTTTTTTTTCTCTTCTAACATGTGTAGTGCTTTAAAATATAATTTTCTGTTCTCATTCATCCATTTTCAGTTTTGTTCTGGTCCCTCGGGGTTTTATTTTTCTCTCCAACTTTGTCTTTTATTTTTTACACAACTTTGACAAGTACAGTATTAGAAGTTTCTTTTTAAGGAATCTTCCACTCTAGAAACCAATCAAGACAAAAGAAAATCTATATTTTGCAGATCATTTACTGTGCCTACACTGTCTGCACACAGAACAAATATAGAAGAAAGCATTGCTACTGAGCGAATGATGAACAGCATAACATCATGAATCATTCCAAGTACTGGTACTTGCTAACACAGTACCCTTCCTACAATATTGAACTGCTTACCCAGTTTTTTTGATTTAATAAGAACATTAGGAGAACTGCACAACCAAATTCTGAATAACAGGTTTTTAGAAACATGAGAGACTACAATGAGAATTTCATGGTGCGTTTTTAAAATTTGAACCCTGTTGTTTCAGCTACATTAGACAGTCATAATAACTTGGAGTGTTTCCAGGAACAAACTTCATTTAGAATTTGATGCAGAGAGATATTTGGGGAGCAAGGAATACATGTCAGGTATAAATAGTAGCTGCAGTAGACTAGAAAGACTCACTACAAGAACAAACAAACAAAACCAATTAGCATTACAACTCATAAAAAAGGAAAGAAAATTGCACAAAAAGTAAGGCTATATAATGGGTTTTTTTTCCTCAAAAACTCATTTAAAACAACAGACTGAAACAGAGAACAATGATATTTCTCACAACTGTGTTGCATTTTGTTTGCCTTAAAAGGAAAGAGTTAATGTATAGTCTCTTTGAAAGCAATGATTTTTTCATATTAGTTTAATAAAATATTTCTGTTTTCTATTTTATTTCTTCACACTTTTTTCAGTGTGATCACTTTTATACTCCCTTTATCAGTCTTCCCATGACACAGCATTAGCAAGAAATCAGGCACTTATGTCATTTGACTTCATTAACACCATTTGCAATCCAGGCACATAATATTTTCTCATGTAATTTGTACCTGTTTTATATAAGGGAATTTACTTGTAAAAATGGACTTCCTGAATTCTTAGAATTTGTGGGCAGTTCTGCTGCCCCTGACCTAGGATTACTGCAGACACAGTGCCAAGCACTGACGCTAAGGGGAAAGCCCCTCTGGGTTATTGAGGAGTGTCTCAGAGGCACCCATCAGCTTCAGGAGGAATTTCATCTTCCCTTGCTTTTCCTGAGGGACTGTGGCTGTGATAAACTGACTAAAAGCTCATGGCAAAGAAGTTCGCTCAAGATTTTAAAGAGACATGAATGATCTCTGTATTAGGGTGTTATGAGGGAAACAAAGAGACAGAAGCAGAGAGATTTATTTAAAATGCATTTCTAATCTTTTTCCTTTTCCTTTTAAGGGAACAAAGCAATTTTTTTTTTTTTTTGTTCTGCCTTTCTTATACTTTTGAGCTCTTCATTTTTCTCTTTGAGAAAAAGCAAATCCATTTGGAACAAAATTCTTCTTCCTCTCCATATCCCACGCATTTGGCTGCCAAAACAAGGAAAATTTGATTCAGTCATTTGAAATAGAGCTCAAAGAGAACATTCAAGATCAAGTTTTGGAAGGTAAATAAACAAAAAGCAAAAAAAAAATGTAGCAGCATACATTAGTATGTATAGTATGTATTAGTATGAATGTTAGTATACATTTAATAATATCCATTAGTTTTTCTTCTGCAAAGTATAAAATGTTCCCTTAAAACCACAGTGCTTAAATCCTGTCTTGTATTCCGTGCTCACACAACATCCTTTCCTATAGCTAAGTTTATCTATTCACTTGTAGGTACTGAAAACTTCTCAATAAACAAACACTTTGGTTGGAGAAACATTATTGGAGTAAACCAATTTCAATCAGATTAATAAGAAAAAAAGTGAAATCAAAATGGTGCTGACAAACATTTGTCCATTCTTTCTTCTTTTAAAAGAAACAAGCAAATGAGAAAATGAAAGACTGAAATACTCTGTTGTGGCGAAAAGAAAATAATGATGCAATATGAATGTAATAAAACTGCTGCTAATAAATTTGTTGCAAAATATTGAGTTTAAACACTCCAGAAATTTATAACAGGGAGAAAGAAGAAAGAAGAATGAAGGATGGAACAAAATGCACATTTGGGGGGGGCGGGGGGGGGGTGGGAAGTTGTGTGGTTTTTTGTTTTCACTTATATATAGTAAACTTAAATTTCAGTTATCTTACATTTAAAATAGTATTTATAGGGCATAAGCCCAAAATTAATAGTGACTGAAACTCATTTAAGATTTAAAATTTTAAACTGCGCTTTGAAAACTAAATTGACCATCTGGTTCTTTAAAGATAAATGTATTAACTGCATGAATTTACTTCAAGCTACTGTGTAATCTAATTTCTCTATGAAAGAGCCATGCAAATGTGGGACAAGGAGGACTTGCCTTAGTCTCTTTATTTTCAAGTGTGAAGATTGCCAGGGTAAGGAGGTTGGAAAATTTTGTTAGTATATTAAGCATACCTTGTATTGTCTTTGAGAAGATCAATTGTTAAGCTCACCAACTTTCTTCTAGTTGCTATACTGGGAATATATTTTCTTACTTTACATACTCATCATCTGTAATATTTTTGTCTTTGTTTAGAGAAACATTAGCTGAACAAACCAGCAGAATTTGGAGTTTTGATCATGGTTTGGTTTGTTCAGCACTTAGTGTGCTGGCAACAGATGGAGTACACTTGTCTCAAAGGGGGAAAAGGACCTTTGATCAGGAGTTGGCAGACCTCATTTAAAAAGCTTTAAACTACCGTTGGAGCAGGAAAGGAATAAAACTAGGCTCAATAAGTACAAGTCTGGGGGAGGCATGCCAATGCTTGAGGACAGTGGGCCAGATAGGTCCTTCAGTGTGCCATCTCAGTGGAAGTCAGGATCAAGACACCCATGAAGACAAAAGTGTTTTTTACATGTAAGAAATGATGGAAATGACTGATAATAATCACACAGGAGGTAGGGTTTCTCCCTCCAAAAGGGTGGTGGGATCAGTACCAACCAGAAGTGCATCTACTCCAATGCACACAGCAAGAAACAAGAGATGTGGAAGCCACTGCAAAGAAGGAAAACTTTTACAGACATCACCACAGAGAGAGGCTGAGACAATTCCCACTATTGGAATGCTGCAATGAATGGCTGTAAATTCTCCGGAGTGTAGACATTGGCCCGTAGAGGAGATTGACTGAGAGGGTCCCTTGCACATTAACCCTGAATGGCAAAGGATTTCAGTAAGGCTGGACATTCTTCAAGATGAAATTTTAAAGGCAAAGGAGAAGGCAGAACCAATGTGCTGAAAGATGCACCAGTGGGGAAGAAGATTTGTCAGGCTGAACAGGGAGCTTTATTGCTTTCTAACTCAGATGGTTGTGTTGAGCCACCAACGGTCTTGTTTGTCTTCACAGGCCAATTTCTTTGATTTTCTCCATAGCTGTAGCCAGTTAGTGGCTGTTGCTGGATCATTAATAATTTCTTTTCACTTCAAGCATGCTACAGGAATTAAACTTAACCATTCACTTGAGCTTTATTTGTTTCCTAGAAACACCTAAACCATAAGAACAGGGAGGAGCTTTGGATTAAACAGGCCCATAACAAGTTTCTGTGCTTTGCTTTCCCAGCTCATACAAGCATGTAACTGGTAATCTAACTCATAAGAGCTGGAATTGCCCAGATAATGGCAAGATCACACTGAATTGTGTTTTTCATTAACGGATGAATACTGAAGTTTCTTGCTTTTTTTTTGCAAGCCAGGTAGAACAAAGTCCACAGAATTTGCATAGACAGGTATGAGAATTAATATTAGAGTCATGATAGTGTATTTCTAAGGCTTGCAATAATTAGGAAGCTTTTAAGACTGTCTCAAAGTAATGGAGGATAGGAACTGAATACTTTAGGCAAACCTTATACGGAGTGTATTTTATGCTAGAGGTTAAAGAAATCTAAAGCTGGAAATGACCCAAAACTAAAATCCTTCAAGTAAAGTGCTCCAAACTCTTGGCTATTTTGTATAAGATAGGGAACACTTTCAAAATAATTATTAGGCACAAAATAGAGGTAGATTTCAGGGTCAAATCCTGATAGCATGTGACTCTCAGAATTTTATCTGAGGTGAACTGAGATTTTAATAATGCCTTTATCATTGTCGCTTGGTTTGCAGACCACATGAGAAGCAATTTTTTCTTATATCTCATACCACAGTGATGTCAATAAACTTATCTCTTCAGAAAGCACACACTTAGGTAACTTTATGATAAGGTTTTTTGTTTAACTTAAATCATCTTTTGTTTTCCTTCATGATTTTCTTCTGATCATACTGCTTTGAGAAAGTAGCAGTGAACGAATGCATGCACATCCTTCTAATACTAAATGCAGAGGCAATTCTGTGTTGTTGTTTTAGATAATTCTTTGTTGTTTGTTGGGAGATGGAATAAGGACAAACAGACATTGCTTGCTTCAGGGTGCATGTTTTTATTAGAAATGCTCATCAGAGCACAAAACCTTCAACCATGAGAGCACAAAGGCAAGACGCAAAGGTACACATATTTAACATTATAGAAGTGTATGAGAGGTGGACACAATTTTACAGGATAGACAGATTGAAAAATGTTGATTATCAGGGTAGAAAAAATACCTAATGTATCACTTTTCAGAATCAAATAAAAATCAGGTAAAGATTCAATATCAGGTAAAAATCAATAAAGAACTTCAAAGATGATTCTCTGTATTCTGTGGAGATTTTCATCCAGACCACAGAGCTCTTAGAGTTTACTAGATATTCCTTTTGTCTTGCAGCCTGGCTCTTTTTAAAACCTTTACTATCATGCATGTCTGGATGCTTCAACTGAAGGAAATTAAATTACGCACTTAGAGAAAGCACCCAGAAAAACATGTGAAGACCACAGTGTAAACACAAGAGAATTTCCTGAACTGGGTGACCACTGCTTTTCATAAATGCTGATTTCATTTTACATCCAAAATTTGAAGTTAGGAAGGTGAAAATATATAAAGTAAAATAAAAGAAACTAGTTCAAAATTTGTTTGTTTGTTTGTTTGTTTGTTTTGCAAAACAAAGTCTTCTGGCTTATGGTGGAAGAGACTGACAAATACAGGTACACTGGGCTTCTGAAACTGCTTCCTTCTCCATATTTTTCATTTCGGTTCTCTTGCTTCCAGCATGAAGCCCAAAACTCCAAGAGCAGTTCTTCTCACAAACAAATTTAATGTTTTCATTATATCTCAACTACTATATCTGTTGTTTATATAAATAAATTATAGGGTTTGTTCAGTCAAATTCAAAGCATTACACTTTTTACTTTTAGATGTAGAACAAGATCTGATGATGTCATGACATGAACCATAGGATTAGATTTTTACTCCAAAGCATAAAGCAAGGTGGGGGAGAGAGAGCAAATCCACAGATATTTTTCAGAATCAAGACTCTAGTGTGAGTTCACTCTTGAATTTTATGTGTCAAATATTTGTTATCAAACTGTGCTTAGGAGCTGCTGATTAATGCCTAGAAAAGGTGAACCTCAAAAAAAATCTAAATACCTCTAATTCTTCATGCCTATAAATATTTAACTTAGATAAATTTCTGATTGCACAGGATTAATAATAGTAATATTAATAGAATATTTAATGATACTACTAATAATAAATACTAACCTCATGAACTTCAACATGGGAAAGTGATATATTCTGCACCTGGGATGAGACTATGGATGTACAGACTGGAGGATGAGATGCTGGAAAGTAATGCCATGGAAAGAGACCTGTGAATCCTGGTCAACAGAAAGTCAGCAGTGCCCTGGCAGCCAGGAGGGCTGACGTGCATCAGGCACACCCTCACCACAGATTGTCCCTCTCTGCTCTGCACTGCTGTGGCCTCACTCTGAATATTGTGTGCTGCTTTGGGCTGCACATTTCCCCACCTCAGAGGTTTGGGGAGAGAAAATGAAATATCTCATGGGTCAAAACAAAGACAAATACTGTCACAGGCTAAAGAAACTTGACTTGGGAAAATTTCATTTCATTTATTGCCAACTAAATAGAGTGGAATTTTGAATTTTGTTTTTGGGAAACTTCACCACATCCCTTCTTCCAAGGCTTAACTTCACTCTTTCATTCCCTGTTCCTCCCTCTGAGCAGTACAGGGAGAAAGGGAATGGGATTTATGGTCAGTCCTTAACAGTGCCTGTCTGCAGCTTTTTCATCATCAATTTTTCACCCTCTCCACACAATGCAGTCCCTTCAGGAAATATTCACAGGCTGTGGTGTGGAGTCCCCTATAGCCTCCAGTGTGGGTGTATTGCTCAAGGATGGTTTTCTCCACAGGCTTTCTGGGAAACACCTGCTCCAGTATTAGGAGGATCTCCTCCCTTTCCTTATTCTTTGGCCTTTATGTGGCCAGGGTTTTTTCTCATGATGTTTTTTGGTTTTTTTCTCATTCCTCACTGTTCTCTGTGTTTTTAACATGTTTTCCCAGAGGTGATACCAGCCTGTCTGAGGGCTCAGCTGTGCCTTATGGTGGGCCTGTGTTGGAGGCAGCTGTAATCAGCTGTGCTCTCACAGAGCAGCCCCAGCATCTCCTCACAGGGGCATCCCTGCAGACTCTCTGCACCTGGGCACCTGCACACAGCTCAGTGCAATGCATCCAACACAGCACATTCCAACAATATCTGATTCTTCCTAAAATATTAGCACTTTCATTCCTCTCCAGGAAATTATGCTGACACTGCTCTCCTCCCAAAAGGAAGAGAACACGAACTTATATGACTTTCATGACAGTCAAGCTTTAATGTTAAATAAGGAATTAACCAAATAAAAGGGATGACTAGGTAAGCAAAATTTGATGTGTTTTCCCACTTGAAAATTTATCTATCCAATCAGTCATCTCAACCTTCCTTACTTGATATATGTTTGACAATAATTGAATAAACCTCCTCTATATTTGGGACAAAGCATATACTACGTACTCACTCTCAGGTCAAAATTCATTTTTCACAATGGCCCAACTGAGCCCCTGCTTTTGAAAAAGATGTATATTTGCACTTTCTGGAATCTGATGAAATCACTAAAATATTTTAAACAGATAAGCAGGTGTTCTTCAAAATGTTCTTTAAATCAACTTCAAAACTCAATAAAACCTGAAAATTTAATACAGCAGGATATATGTCCTGCAGGATTAGACAAGTTATTTCATATTATTTTACTGCACAGCTAATGCATAATGTAAGATACTGCTAAGGAAAAAAAAAATAATATATGCAGTAAACTTTCCATTTTTCATTGGCAATTCGTAATATGAACTTCTTTCTCGACTTTCACAGGGTCATTAATAACTTTATTTCTTCAGAATTATATTATTCCATGATAGGTTATAACTATAGTGTAACATATTGTACAAAAAACAATGGCATATGTGATTCTGCAATGCTGTGAGAAAAGCTGATAATAGCACCACAAAAGCTTCTTTACTTTCAGTTTTGGCAATTATACATATTATACATATTATCGTGTTCCAGCCAGCCAAAGGGAAGAAAGGCACAGAGCTTTCACCAAGCTATGCAAAAGGTGCATACTTACAGTCTGACATGTGGTTTGTGATTTGAGTAATCTGTTCTTAAGTTACAATTATAATTATACTGGATGAGCACAATGTCAATCCAAAGATGGACAGATGGGTTTTAGCTGGCCTGGTTTTAGGGAATAAAGGAGGATAATTGCTAGAGTTTCCAAATATTGACCTGATTGAGAGATGTTGTGTTGGGTTATTTTAACATCTGAGAGCAGAAATCTACAAAATCTGATAAAACTGCATTACTTCCTATTGTTACTTTCATATGTAAAGAACTACGTATTATCTACAAAGTTAAGAAAATAGTTACAGCAAATACTATAGAGTTTCACTAGATAAATCAATTTATCAAATTTCAGGGACACTGATGGACTCAGTATAGGCTTAATATCTTTGAATTATCTCTCTGTGTCCCTGCTGTTAACTGTGATGATCTTTCACGAAGAGTATCTTTCTCCATAATCAGATGTTTAGTGCAGCTGATGTATTTTTTTCTCTTTTTTTTCTCTTTTTTTGAGTGAAAGCTTTTTTGGGACTTTGTAATCAGTTTCTACCAGAATGAGGTCAGTTCATTTGTAGAGGAGTGAGCAAGCAAATTGTTGTCCCCTAAAAAACTGTTTAAAAAAAAGAAGAAATCTGTGCCTTAGATTTCTCCTGAGTCCCAATATAGTAGAAATATATTAAAATTTCCTGGCTAAAGCATAAAGAAACATGAAACTGAGATCAATTCTGTATGCATTGCAATGTGATTTCTGATTATAAGATTCTATTTTTTTTGTTTGTTTTGAAACATCAAATTAGCTATTTTAGTCTCATCAGCCTGCAACCACATTATTTGTTGGATTAAAATATCAATTATATTTCTGAAGCAGGTCTTGTTATTTAAATCTTGTCTTTTTCTTGTCCTTTAATTCCATTAATAAATTTCCTTTGGGTACATCATTAGATAGCTGAAATAAATCAGTGGCTGCGCAATACCAGGGATAATCAGGTTCCTATGAATTCACTGGTCAACAGTTTCCATTACTCAAATCTTTTCTGGATGTTGCTAATTCCCAAGAAAAACACTAAACTTGTACATGTTGGTGTCTGAGAAATACGTTGAGATCTTTTGTTTACATCTGCTTGTCTTTTACCCTTTGAGATCCCCTATACCACATAACAGAATCAACAGTATTCCTTTAGATTTTTGTTTTTGAAGGAATGTAACAACAAACGTTTTTAGGTAAATTTAAATCTGAAGCAACTATTTAAAATGGGGAAAAGCAAATTGCATTTCTTTTAGATTAGAATAATTTGAAAGAATTGTTCCAAGAAGTTTAAATGGGGATATAATACATAATCTTAAATAAAGCCTCTCCAAAACATATGCATCTTAAGTGTGGCATCCTTATAACTTTTTGCTCCACAGATTTCCATCTATTTTCTGATGCTTTTTTGCTAAATTGCACACAGCCATCTACTTATATTGCACATATAGGGTTTTAATTTTTGTCATCAAATGTATTGGGTGATTTGAATTGCTGGCTTGTGGTGAAAATACATTTTTAATTCCTCTTTCTACATATGGAGGGCACTGTTCTAGATATTGAAAGAAAAAAGGACCTCCAGGATCAATGGCTATAAAACAATAAAGTAGATACAGGTTGTTTCAGCATCTCCATTATACCAGGTTACATTGGAACATTAGAGGATTTATAGCTCTGAGCAGATAATTCTCCCTGGATTTCTCTGTGGCTGGCTGCACATATCTTTGTGTGAGAAAGCTAAACTGCAGAGAATTTCCCTGTCCATATGAGCTAGATTAAGAAACAATACTGACAATCTGAGAACAGTCTGGGAAAAGAAAATGAATCAATGCATCTCTCAAGAGGCCAAGCAGGTTATAATAGCAACCACTATGAGCAGTACAAATTCTCAGTGATACCGGCAGAGAATCACGATGTGATAGCTTCACCTACCAAATTAGCAATTAAAAGAGACACGGTGCTATTTGTTGGGAAGAAAGCTTTACAGTGTTTATGGCATAATTCTTACATTTCACTACATTAAAAAACAAGTAAACAGCAGGGAGGAATTATTTTGTGGATGACAAGAACTTTTCATATTTTTTTCAGTAGAATTGACTAAAATTAAGCAAAGGTGAATAAGCTGAATAATTTGAACTAAATCAAATCACCATTCTGCTTCTAGAAACTATTAAAGTATAGAAGACTAAAACACTAATAAAGCAGTTAAGTACCTCTGTTACAGCAGAAACTGAACATTTTGCAGATAGATATTATCTAAAAATTTTATAAATTATACAAGTAGTATCTGTTTTATACTTAAAAATAAGTCAATATTAATAGTCATGTAATCATAGAAAGCAGAATTTCTCTATAACTAGACCAACTTTGTATTTAAAGAACAACTGTGACAAGGACTAAGCTAGTTAAGGCATGGATTTCAATTCAAAACTATCAAAAAAACTCCACAATGAATGCAGATTGCAGATTACACTACCAGCAGCAGCACAGAAGGTCTTAAAATGGTCATATTTAATGTGCTTTTTGTACATCCATGTTGACTGTTCCTGCCTACCTTCTTGCCTTTAGAATGCTTGCAATTCCTGTAACTAATATACTTTGTTATCCTGGCTATTCTACCATATTTTTCTTTTTCCTGTATCAGATATCTTATTTTTGCATTTGTGTTAAAAATAAACAAACAAACAAGAATCATCTGGCGTTATCAATTATGTTGTGTATTTTCTGATTTTTGTTTAAAAAAGGATAGAGATTTAAAAATAAAATAACAGTTTTGAAATTTCATTGACTGGCAATTTTACATGTTTTCCCACCTCACTTTCAAAAAACAAAGCCGGCAAGTTTTCTTCATGAGCTTGCATAATTCATTGTCAAAAAAGCATCTGAATATTCACAAGTCAAGCAGAACACATCTGGAAGTTTTATATGGGTTCATTCCCTGCCAGACAGATTAAAGGTGTGGAAAAAGAAGACGTCTCCAGAATTGCTTCAGTCTAGGTAGGAAAACTGCTCAGTGTGATTCTGCCTAATATCTCACACCCCTGCTTCTCTTCCCACATGCAGCTGTGATAGCCCTTGAAGTGTTCCCTGTGCCTTCTCTCAACTCTTGCTTCTTTCTGGTCAAGATCTTGCTCAGAGACTAAAACCAGACCCCACTGACAAACTCGAGTAATGCATTGCAGTCGATTAGTTTCTCATGCAGTGTTTATCTGCACAACAATTGGAGCAATGTAGTGCTATGAAGACCTGTTTAGATCTAACAGCATTCTTAGCTGCAAGTAGAATCTACCCTCAGATACACAGCTCTTAGTGTCGGCTCCTTTGCTTTTATTCTTGCTGACATCTATGCCAGTGTTAGTTAGGTATCCATGCCTGAGATAACTTATGTATTTCTTCACTGCCAGGCAGTTCTCCTGTGGTATGTACATTATTTCTAAATTGGTACATGTCCAGATTTGAGTTAGCAAGACAATCAACCCACTTTTGGGGATTTAACATGTACTATGTATTCTTTAAAACTTTATGAAACTCATAAGACTATGATCATTATAGCTTGTAAATTTTACTCACCCCTAAAAGAGCTGTTTGTAATCCTTTCACTGATGGAATTCTGTGGCCTCTAAAGCAGTAGTCAGAGCTACCAGTTTGCTCATACTCTTGGATCTTTTTGCTCTGTCCACCACTAAATAACCATAATATTTCAAATAACTTTCAAGTATTTGAGAATGATATATAATCTTCCAAATTACATCTACAATCTGAACTAGGATTAATTATAATGTGAATACTTACAGAATATGTAGCTCACTCTTTCTATCCTTCAATTCCCTTGCTACATTTTACACTAACAAAAATAGTGCTTGGCTGGTATTTTAGGTGTGATCAAACATAATTACTGAAGAAATACCTTATGCACAGTTTTATGCCCTGACAATGAAGGAAATAATTGCTCCAAGGTCACGCTTCTTTTCTTACTGTAGAAAAAGAAGCTGTCAGTGTTGAGAAAATAGTACATCTTTTGAAAGATTTACTCTATGTTGTGAAAATGAATTTATTCTCCTGTCTCTTTATTATCCTTGATATGATTTGACTGGCTGTGTTAAACCAGAAGTTACTTGTAGCAAGAAAAAAAAAAATACTATGACCTTTTCATTTTCTTAGGCAATATTTTTTCTTTTTCCTCTTTCCCTAAGAAAGTAGCAAAATGTCATACTTTGTTCAAAAATAAGACCTGGTTCAAGTAAATTTCTATTTTCATCTTGTTTCTCTTATACATGCATAACCAATCTTCATGATGCTTCAATGTTTCATCATGCTTATCTTCACAGCAGTTCTGCAAAGGAACAGTATTTCTGCTAAATAAATGCACAGAAAGAAAAGGCCCTGAGGGTGGTCGTCAGCAGTTGTCTGGATATGGGGCAGCAGGGTGTCCAGGTGGCTAAAAAGGCCAATGTCATCCTGGACTGTGTCAGGAGCAGTGTGACCAGCAGGACCAGGGACTGTCTCCCCTGTACCCGGCACTGGTGAGGCCACACCCCGAATCCTGTGTCCAGTTCTGGGCCCCTCACTTCAGAAAAGACATTGAGGGGCTGGAGGAGAATGGAGCTGGGCAAGGGTCTAGAAACTCTTACGAAGAGCAGCTGAGGGAGTTGGGGTTGTTTAGTTTAGAGAGGATTGAAAGGATATAAACTCAGTGAATATTTCTAATCACAAACGATATTCCTAGAGAGAAAATGTGCAATCAGAAAGCAAATAACACTATTTTTACAAACTGTAAAAACTATAGAGCCACACTGTCAACAGGTAGACACTAACATCAAATGAAGTTATGTGATAATTTGCAGTAGCTAATACAAAATAGTAGATAAAATATTATCTGTGTTATAGATATAATCTGTTGAACATAATAATACATTAGTTTTTATTTTTAAAAGTTGAGTTTTCATTAATTTAATTTTAATTTAATTAACACTTTTAAAATATTTTTTCCAAAACATATTAATTATTTCTGGAGTAATATTGTTTTTAAAGGACTCTAAAATTTATTTTAACATTAAATGTGTGTTTTCTATTAATAATGCCACTTTTCAATATAAATTTTTTGTATTTTCTATTACTGCAGGAAAACAAGTTTCCCTAATTATGTATTCAAACATGATTTTTAGGGTTTTTTTGGGTTTACCCTGTTGGTCTGTTTCCATGTCATTTTACATTTCTCATAAAAAAAAAAAGAGATTGTATGAAATTTGAAATTAAAAAAGAAACAAAAAAGAGAAAGGAGAAAACATTCCAACTCAATTGTAAAATTAAACTGAATGCCCTGCTCACAAGGGTCATACAAGTCTAACATCAATGCAAAATACCAAGTCAAAGTAGATTCAGTGATGGAGTCATTCTGTAATACACAGGATGATGTTTTGATGTGAAATAAAAATACTGTAAAGTAAAAGAAGCAAACTCTTCTTGAATTTTTCCTTCTTTCACAAGGCTAGAACAACTGGGAATACACCACAGAGCTAAGAAAACTTTGAAGACTGTTCTTAATAACACTTGAAGTTTGGCCTTGATGTTCCTATAAATTCTCCCTTTGAACAACAGCAGCCCTGTCTTTCTGAGAACATGGAATATTACACATTATATTCCATATTAATTATTTAAAAAATTCACATAGAATCAAATGACAGTTTCTGATATACTATTTGCCTGACTTCTAAGATTCAGAATATCAACATTTTTACCTAGACTATTGCAGGCCTTAATCCTGTTATGGGTTTCTCCATTTCTACTGATGTAAAATGAAAGGAACTCACAGGAATCTCCTAAATCCATGTTTGGGAGACACTCAAGTACTATGCTACATGGAGGTATTGATTTCCACATGGAAATGAAAGAAGTATTTCTCAAATGTAACAGAGGTAAGAAAATAAAAAGAAAAAACCAGATGTCTACACAAAGAGTGTCATTGTTATCATTCTTGGCTCCTTAACTTCTAAAAGTCAGCTCTCTGCATCTAGGATTTGAATTCCTCATTCTGCATTCAAAAGACAACTCAGGAACTTCAAGAAAGAATCCATACAGTATGTGACCTGTTAAAATTAATACAAACAAATAAGAAAAGCTAGTGTGATAACGTGTATCTTTAACTTTTACCTTCTAGAAAGTGAGATTAAGAGCTAGAATATTATTAGTACTTCATTATCCAATCAATTCTTTCTGAACTATATAAAATTTTCACTTTCACTGCAGGAAAATTTTCTTGTAATAATTAAAGAAAGGCAGGAAACAAGGAGAAGAAAAATGTCAGTGCAAAGACATTGAAAGAGGTGATGGCTATGTTCCATATGTATTTTATTGGATACAGATTAGAGGAACCTATTTAATTTCTATTTATGTTTATAAATATAGAAGTCTCATTCTAATTCTTCTCACTGAATGGAAGAGGACTAAAAATTCGTAGAAAAATAATATCTGACAGTTTTGCTTATAAAACATCTCCCACTTTTCCTCTCTTTTAAAATAATCTACAGTTAATAGATATATGTATTTTCTTAAAGCACTGGAAAGTAAATTTATGGCTATTCTTTTTTCCTCTTTAAAGGAAAAATACAGACAGTCATATAAATAATGTACTTAAAATGCAGGTTAAATAAAACATATTTTTTTCTTGTTGGCCTATTTATGCTACTTTAATTGAAATCAACTCCTGTAGCTCAGAACAATGAATAAGTATTTCCAAATACCACTTTTAAAGTAATGTGAAATACTTTTATTTGTACAGGAAGCAATAAAGTGGAGCTCGACAACACAGTTGGGAATCTTAGGTCTCATTGATTGGTAAAGTAAGGTACTTTCATTGTATCATTGTATTAAAACCTAATCCCAGAACTAAACTTACTTCTGTTGCTTGAACAACATGAAATTAGCTTTTCCAATTCTTCTCTGAACTAAAGTAAGCAATTTTTGACCACTGCAGTTCCACTTTGCAGTCACTACTAGAATCCATGAAATGTGGCACTGCAAAAAAAAAGCAAACCCAAAATTAATTTGCTAAGGATTCCAAAGGATGTTTGCCTGCCTCCCAGCTCCTTCCGCTCTGAATATGGATTTCCTTCTCAGGGAACATGTCTATCTTCACTTCCATTCACATACATATCTTAAACTTTCTACTGTGGTCAAATCTTTCAGAATTTTTTTGGCATGGAGTGAAAGGAATTAGTGTACCAGTTCCACAACCCTTACTCTCCTAGACAGAATCAGGTTCTTCAGAGGAGTCATCCGTAGTGCAATATAATGTATTCAAGACATCTAAATAGAAAGACAAAAAGATGCAAGCAGAAATATACTTTGATAGAGAAAAAAAAAAAAAAGGTAGTTGTATAGGGGTTGATTCTATTTTAATTGAATTTATAGGATTTTTTCAAGGCGATAATTTACTGAAACGCATTCTGAGTTTAATACATATTTGAGAGGAAATACAACTTTTTGAAGGTTAATTTTGACAAAATATGGTTAGGAATATTGTATCCAAAATAATTGTCATTGAGGAATCGTGCATTACAATCCCTCAGAGTAATTCTTATTAAATAGAATTTTCAGGCCATTATAAGAATTTAATGTTCACAAATAAAGAAAACTGAGAAAGATATAGAAGAAAATGGAAAGGAAAAAAAAATGTATGTTTAAAGATTTTTGAAGATGCCTAAAATAGGCCTAGAAGTTGTATGAATGGTTTGACAACAAATATTCAGATAGGAGCCAAATATGGAAAAAGTATCTTTCAGTTAAAAAAACAGTATTAGTTTCCTCAACAAAGCAGAAATATGCTCTCCCCTGTACAATTGTGGTTGCTTCTCAGCAGACAGGTTAAGTTAAATTCACTAAAAAATGTTTTATTTGATATTCCAAAAGGAAAATACTCAGTGTGATGGCTCAGTTTCAACAGAAGGTATGATGGCTATTTGTACTTCATTATGATTATGACCCAGATGTATCTGCTGGGACTATAGGAAAAGGTTAGGATTGGTGTCCTTAGTTCTGTTACCTCAGAGGTAACCTCTGTTACCTCTTCCATTCTTAGAAAGGGTAAATATTCTGATCTCAAGTAAAGGAAACATCAGGAATACACATTTATATATATATACATTTTAAAAGATGTAAGAAAGCTACTAAAAGCTACTCTTGTTAAGCATACTTTTGAAAAATATACAGAAAAGAAAATAAATTGAAAACTCGGTTCTCTCTCTGTCCTCTTAAGAAAGAATTAAGGGAAGTATTTTTAGCTGAGTAAATACCACTCTTTTTTTCTTGTCAGGCCAAGCGTTTACAATAGAGCTTCTAGCCAGGCATAAAAAATGGCTTAGCATTTCCAGCCTTGCCTGTAGGAGTAAAAAAATCAAATTTCATCTCATCTTCAGTTCTTTGAGTTACTTGAAGTATTCCTTATTAAAGTGTCTAGTGTCAATTAGGTATGCTTAGTCTTAAAACCAATCTAGAAAGCATGCTTTATTAGTTAAATGGGGGAAAATGTGTTAATTCTTGTGGGTCTCTAAAAGCACTGAAAAGTTTTTGGATTTTTCACACTGGAAAGAGAACCTGAGATCTGTGAAACCTGCCAGTTCTGCCTATTCTAACGTGTCTCTCTATAGCCAGATAAAGAATTATTTGCTCACCTGATGGGAAAAATACAATGCTTATTCAGAAAAATCATTAGCCTATGGAAACACACAATGCTTATTTGTAGGATCATGTTCAACATTGAACAAGAAGGGTCTTGGAAAATAATGAACCACCAATATGACTCTATATTTGGGAATCGAATGATCAGGTATAACTTTAGGCCCTAGGAACACTAGGGACCACCAGAGGGACCTACAGCTTTTATTGCACTTTTTCTGCAAAATTTTGGTGGAGAAATGGCCTTGTACATCTGGTTCTGTGATAAAGAATACCTGCTATTTGAAGCATCATTGGTCTGAAGGAGGTTTGGACAGCTTTTCAGCAATATCTCAACAGTATCCTTTCTATTTGCTATTTTAGTTATGTTGTGTTTTAATTTTGTATTTTTTATTTACTCCTATTTGTGCTCTAATTCTTTGTTTACCCTTTTACTTTTTGCAAAGGAAAACAACAATAAAAAAAGAAAAAAGTTTACAATGCTGAAAGGATTTATGTTCATCCTTTGTGAAGTATGAAATGCAATAAAGTGAAGATAATGCAGGTGTTAAATCTTTGGTTTCTTCTGGACCTGTTCTGCTAGACAAAATCCAGTATCAGACTACCACTGTGCAAGTTTTTTACATTCACCTCACTTTACAAAAATTCGTGTATTACATTTTATGAAGAAGCAAATCCACAGGTTTTCCCTTTGAAAAGCTTGTTCCTTTTTAACAGAACAAGACAAAATGTGCAACACTACTTTAAATATTGTTTTCTTACAAAGATTATCTACAATTTAGTTTCTAAATGCTGGTGTGATCTTTTTAAGAACAATTTTTGAGAGCAGTTCAGGATTTCATGTTACACACACAGGGTCACACAAAAAGCAAGCAGTAGAAATGGAAAGAATTGGAGACCATTTCTAATTCCTGTCTGAACACAAGTCACCTTAATGCGTTGAAAATTTTCTCTTGGTGAAATGTTTTTTTCCCTGACAAAATGCTGATTTGTGAAACTCTGATGTAAGATTTTAATTTCTCCTGAGGAGCTGGAGTCCTGAGAGAAGTGCTTACAGTGTGGTTAGACAACAGTCACAAAACTTATGACTCATCCTTTCTTTGGGGTCTGTGCAGTAAAAGTTTCTTTGTAAATTTAGGAAAAAAAAAAAAGAAAAAGAAGCAGCGGGGGAAAAAAGGTAACTAAGAGTTGTCAGAACCTAAAGTTTTGCAAAAGAAAAACTAAACATTAGAAATGTTCAAAACAAGAAATGTTATCTAATTAAAAAAAAACCAAACATAAACAAAACCAAACATAAACAACCCTCTATTTTGTTTATGAAGAGCAGAATGTCTCAGAAAGACAAGAACCCAAGAATTAAACCTGAACTTGAAGGATAGTCTGTGTCTTTGATCCAGAGTAAAATAGACTGTTGTCACTTCATTGCATATTTATCAGAACTATTAAAATTCATGAACTTAAGATGCCCTGATATCATCGATAAAAGTGTTGAACCAATGAAGGGATGATAACAACTAATTAAATCTATGCAACAAAAATCTATCCAGAGCTCCCAAAAAGGTTATCCTATATGTGTAGTGATGCTATGGAAAGAGAATATTTTATATTGTTCTTAGAGAAGCAAGAAGCAACATTCTGTTCCCATTTTTAATTTCAATGGATGTTTCATCTATTTCCTTTTCAGCAAGTAAAGAAGAGAAGGAACAAAGAATTCAATAGACAGCTATCTTCCATAGCCTCAAATTATCCTTACAGCATGATGGCAAGAAGTTTGTCAAAATTTACTTATTTGTAAGAATTATATATTTTGATTGCTCATACGGCTCAATTATTTGAAAGAGAAATAATTGTGCTTTAAATAGAAGTTTTTCTCTGAGATACTAGAAAGAGTGTTCAGGAAAGAAACAAAGAGAAAGATGTATAGAGGTCTTTAATAATCTGACATGAATGTATGAATGCAGATTAAATTCTCGTTTTTAATGCAGCTCTTTAAAATCTATTTTCTTTGTTTTATAGGGCTCACTGAAAATTTCTCACATTGTCTACTTACAAAACCTTTAATTCGTTTTTAATTAATAATGAATAAGCTAGTCAATTACTTTTTTCATTTGCAATCTACTTCATTATAAATTATACATGAAATAATGATTCATTTAATAATTTATCCCTGTTCTTGACTTGAAGAGTCACATAAAAGGTGTTTCTTAATCAGTGTTTTATAACCTGGGGTCTGCTAAAGATTTCCTTAAAAAACAGATAATGGCAGAAATAATTCTCATGTATTATTTTCTGGAGTTACATTTTTTACACAGACCATAAAGGTAATTGTTTTACTTGTCTAGATTATTTTCCTTGTAGTTGCATCCTCTGAGAGATTATGAAAGTGTCCAGGGGACTAACCTCACAGGACTCATAACTATTAACTGTCAGTAAAACCCAAAACAATTAAGAACTCAATTGTTTGAAACAGGGTTTCCCGTATCTTTTTAGAGATATTTATTTGCTGTTACCAGTCCCCGTTACTGTAACCTTTACAGATAAGTAATTTTTCTTCAGCAGATTTTCATCTTTAACATCAGAAATATGTGTACCTGCCATATTGCTTATTTTGTGAAGCAGTTAATATAACAATAAACAGATCTCTGAGAATATTATACAATTACATTTTATTATCTTGATATCATTAATAGGTGTAACAGTCCTTTTCATACCAAAAGACAAAGAGGTTTTTAATTACTATTTTGTTACCCTGTTTTGTGCATTTTTTTTTTTCTGAGAGCTTCCTAATTGCAGAAGGATTTTCACTTTATCAGGCAGAGCTGTCTTGCTGCAGAAGGGAACAAATCCATGCCCAAACAGCTCTGCTGTTATTTGTGGGCACAGATTGCCCCTGTGGCTGAGGCTCAGCATGAAAGATTGCAGCAATCTCAGCTCAGCGGGGAGTGGGAGTGAGCCACAGGCTGAATGCTCCCTTGCAGGTAGGATTTGGGCTTCATCTAGCAAGGTGTGGGAGACTGAGACAATCTGACAAGGAAAGGAAGAGAGGACTTGGTGCAGATCAATAGGTTATAAGCATAACACAGTGTGTTTCATCTTCATCTCAGAAAGTGTCATATCTGATGTGAACACGCTAAATAAATGCATGTTACAATGAGACACGGAGGAATGTGAAAGTCTTTTCTCTACTACAAGACCAAACTCCCAAGATATGAAATCAGAAGTCCTGACTTCAGTTCAGACTCAGGTCCCTACTTTGTAACAGGGATTCTGAATTTCATGTATAACATAGAAGGCTGGTTGAAGGACAGTATACAAATCATGAAAACTTCAGCTTAAGAAACAGAAACTGAGTGTTTCAAATAAAAACTAAACATCCAGGGATGGAGATATTCTGGCTTTTGAGACAGAAATCTAGGTCTTCTGATGAACCAGACTCATCTGACACCTTCTAAGGTCTCTAAAACCTTTTGGACTCGAAGTAGTCTCTTGATTGCTCTCCAGACACCTATCCTAGAGAATGTAAACTTTCACTAACAAGGTCTCATCTTTCAAATGTGTCTCATAAAAAAAACATTGTCCAGTATCAATACTAAATAAGCTTCAAAAGAACCAAAGCTGACTGGTCAGAACCTAGAAATTCACATTTTAATCACATTTTGAATTTTTCTAGATCAAGTATCTATTATATTCTCACAAAACCTCATTATTCTGTCATTTCCTTTCAAAATCTGGGAGACGAGTAATCTCTTAATTCTGGAATGGAAGTAATAGTCCCCTTGACCCTTTTTAATACCAATCAAATGGAAATTTTAAGTTTTAACCTTATTATCTTTCACTTTTTTATGGCTGCTGGCACACAGTTTAGACATCTAAAATTGAACTGTTTTATTCTTTAAGTTTCACAAAGGATTAAAGCACAATGATGCTATTCTGATCTAAGGATAGATAAAGTAATGATCAATTTTGGCTTTCAGTATAGTATATATATTTCCTAAGTTGAGGAATTCTCTGTAAAGTGCTAAAGTCAGCAAGGGTGGAATAAGTCCTTCAAAGCATTTCCTTCTTTTCTTTTTTTTTTTTTTTTTTCCCCAGCCAAAGATTAGATCATATCTTGGAGCATGAAGGTCCTATGCTTTCTTAGGAACTAATTTACTTCAGCTAAACTCACATCAACTCAAAATATTAAAGAATCTGTTATTGTCTGTCTCAATTCAAACACACTTTTTTTTTTAGCTTTTTAATAGGAAAAAAATCAGAAATTCAGTAACTTAAATTACGCAATGAATATTCAAAAGGTAAATTACAGGTCAGTTTAAAGTCCTTTGTTATGTTGTCATCCTTGCTGTGGTTCTCCCTGGTGAGTCACTGAACCAGCCTCCATGCTGTAGATAGGGCAAACTCTAACTCCAGTCATGGCCTTTTCTTCAGTTTTAATATGCTGCTAAATATTTAAATACTTGTCTTCAAAAATATTCTAATTACTTTACACTTTACAATAAGAAATTAAGCCATTTGCAAAGGACAAACTATTAATATCCACAATTTATTCTTAAAGGGAACATTGTTCCTGCTCAGAATAGCTTTGATATTTTCCTTCTTAGCAACCATGTACCCCTATCCGGGTAAGTCTTCTTTCTTTCTTCTTCTTCTTTTCCTTAGGTCCCCTTTGGACCTACTGTTCAAGAAGGACAAAGACAACTTTTTAAAATTCAGTTTATGTTCTTGGGAAATGTCACTTGTTTGGCAGGAATCCTAAACAGTAGCACAGCTTGATCCCCCTGCACAGCCCTACACACAGCCAGATCTGACATCAGGAAGCTTTTTCCATGACAGGCATAAATTAAGCTGAAACTTAGTTGCAGAATAATGGATAATGTTTTCTAGATTGAACAGTCTGCATGTTCTTGTATCTCTCTAATGGGTTAGCTCCCTCCTCTAAACTTTCCTTAAAATATACTTAAAAAAAAAAAAAAAAAAAAAGACTTTTAAAGTTTTGCGTGGTTTAGAGGGTTTATCAGTGGTTTGATTTTTTTTTTGGTTGGTTGGTTGTTTCACTGGTTGTTGTTTTTTGGAAGGGAAAGGAGCTTAGCTTTCTTTGTTTAGGTTTGGGTTTGAGTGTTTTTGGTATATTTCTTTTCAAGGGGGGAGGGGGGTAGAGGGGTAGACAGGAAAGGTGTCTTTTATTTCCCTTGAGGATTTACTATGGAATTATTTATTCAAAGCTGTGAATTGCTTTGTTGCAAGTGACCAGACTTATTTTGGCAGTGCCTTGTGTATAGACATTTTTGGAAACTTTGCTGAAAAGTTCTAGAAAGTTCACAGTAAAAAGGTGAAGATGCCATCTGCTCATGTATAACTGAACAAGGTTATATCTAAAGGAGACCTTTATCCCCTTCTCCCCCTCCCAAGCTGATGGAAAACATTTTAATTACCACTTTCTCGAACAGAAAGCTGAATCTGCCAAGAAGTAAGATTGAGGAAGGTATTCAAATAACAGAAATACTGGCTGGTCAATACCAGTATTTCCTGTGACATAACCATGAACTGCTCATTGCAAAGAAGCCCTCAGCTTTGTGGTGGAAAGCCAAGTGAACGAGGGCTTTGTTCACTCTTTGCTAAGCCTTCCTTCCCACAGCCTGGGGGTTGCTGGTGTAATCCTTGGGAGTGGGCAGGACAAGGGACAGCAGAAACAACCCAAACACAAATACACCCACTTTGCAATAGATTATTAAGAGTAGATGTTTGATGTCATGCACCTAGGCAGGATTGTATCTGGATCTAAGCTGGGAAGGCGCCTCAGGACGGTGTTGTCAGTTTAGCAGGGACTTTGAGGGATCTCTGTACCAAATTCTGTTATATGCAGTCAAAACATGCAGAATAGACCAAATTCATGCTCTTCATGGACAGACACAAGAGAGGAACTACTTTGATTACTCCAGGGAAATATCCTCTGTCTTGTAATGGCTTTCCTTCTTCTTACATATATAACAGCATTATAGATTTCTAATCAACCACCCATTTAATTTAGTAAATAAGCAATTCTGTGGTTTTGCTTTTCTCTGTGTCTTATCTGATTGTGATGATGAACAAAAAGCAAAACTTGGCCTTTTTTTTTTTTTTTCCTAACTATGAATACATTTTAGCAAGAATGCAAAAAAAAAAAATTGTTCAGGAGAAAAAAATTGCCTTAGGGTTCTTTTTTTGCTTTCTCTGATGCCTTTTTAAAAAGAGTCAATAAGCACTGGAAAACTTGACTTTAAATTATGTCTTATAACTATTTTGTTTTCCAGCCTAAGGCATCTTAGAACTAAAAAGTCCTTGACTTTTTCTGATTTTTAAAAAAAATAAAAACATGATCTCAAGTGTTTTGAGCTACTACAGAGTTATTATTTCTAGAACATCGATCCCTCTACTTTTACAAACTAATGGACATTCAAGTATATTAAGGAGTGAGATGCTCAGTTGATGATAATGGATAATGTAACTCTTATAGTAGGAAAATATTAACTGAGAATGTGATCACACTTTTTAAAGCTTGTTGTTCTATCAGTAAACTAATTCAAAATTATGACCCTGTAAATTTCTTAATTAGAGGATATTGCAGATATAAATATTACATGGATCACAAACCCAAGGGGAATTTTATATATTAGCTATATAGAGGTGTCTCAAAAGTGTTTATGAGACAAAGCGAATGACTGAAGTGATTGGGAAACACCACACTGGGCGTCTACCCCTTCTGAACAAACAGTATTAAAAAGTTAGAATGAGCAACACTGGTAATCAGATAATTGTCTATTTGGTTTAATTTTACTTACACTATAAGCCTCTTTGCAGCTTTAATATGTGTTTAGGTTTTTAAGAAATTAGTAAGGCTGCTTTAAACTTTTAGAGTTATAATTTTAACAGGGGATTTGAGTGGGCAGCTTGTAATATTTGGTGATAAATATGTTATTCTATAGAAGCTAATTAATTATTTGAAAGACCTCTTCAAAGCAAATGAATCATTAAAAAATTGGCAAGTGGAGAAAACAAAGAAGCAAAGAGAAAAAGTAGGGAACTTGAGTTCAGCAGTTTCTATTTTAATTTTTGTGCCTAAAAGACTGACGTTTCTGTCATGATCACATGTCTCATTATTACTCTTTCAAATTAGACCACTGGAAGTCAAATACTGTATTCATACCTACTTAGACAGACTTTAAAGCCAGTGCACTTCATAAAAATAGTGAGTTGGATGGTATAGCAGAAAGTGAAATCAGCAGACATAACTTTCACTCTTCCAGAAATCCCAAAAGAGTATTTGAAAGTGCTGTCTCTCTAGATTCCAATACGTTTTGTGCTTAGTGAGAAGGGTGGCAACTTTGAGAGGTAGAAGATCACTGGAAAGCAGGAGTCACAATAATACTGGAAAGAATGCAAGGTTAGACAGAAAATACTGAACAAAGGCTTCCTGGAAAACAAGCAGTTTTGTGAAAAATAAAAGAAAAAAAGGCAAACCAAGAAAACCCTCATCTTCTTACATAATGGTTCATATAGAGTAGAAAAATTACAACAGAGAGAGCACAGAGATGGACAATAAACATGTGTTTAGAGATTCTCAGAGGATCTAAGTTTCTCTTTTTCCAGCTGAGACCAGTTCATTGACTTGCCACATTTCGGATGGAAATCTCTAAGATAAATAGTACTGGAGGTTATCTTTTTCCTGTCTTTCTCTCTTGCCTATATGTTGGAGTTTCTATTAATATACATGCATGAAACATGACACAATTAAAATATTTATTTTTGTTGTTTTCTGGACTAGTACAGATTTCAAAACCTGGAAGTCTGTGAAATACTCTTCTCGATTTTCAGCACATATTACTCAGAAGAAAAAAAGAAGCCTTAACTTTTCAGCTAAATAATTTGTAAAGAAAAATCATTAATTTTTCTTTTGGATTTCAAATATCTAGGAAGCCAAAAGAAGAATATATGCTAATCTTTTTTTTTTCTTCAGGGAATCTCCTGTCATCTTCAAGTCACACTTCCTCATATCTTATATTTGTCTATATTTCTTCCTATGAATTTATTTTTCCTTTCTGGGAACAGTTCTTAAAGAATGTATGAAGAGTCCTTCAAATCCAGTCCACTGCAAAATGCAGTGAATAATTAAATTGCAGATAGATTTTTTTTTTTTTAATGCTCTTAGGATTGAAAACTTCCATAAATTAGGTGGATGGGATATGATTAGGTTTCCCTCACTGACACCATTTTTTTTAACAAAACCAGTGATGCAGCTTGTTCTGAATATCTAATGTCTTTGAGGATTAGAGTCTCCACAGACAAACTAAAAATACAGTACATGGGAGTAAAACAAGCAAACAAGCAATGCCTGAATAAAGGCAGAGCATCACATTCAAATTGAAGTAGAATACAATGGCAGAGTTTTTTTTCAAACTTGTACCTTACAGATAAAGGTGTGAGTTTTCCTCTTTACACTCTGTGGAAGCCTAGCAGATACAGGGGCTGATGAGCATGTCTCAAACAGCGAGAGCCAGATAGCTGTGGAGCCAGCCAAGGATTGTTGGTAAGAACATGCTGTGAGAAAGAACAGGATGTGGCTGGAGAACAGGGACATAAAGAGGCAGGACAATACTTTTCTGGAACAAATGTCCTTGTTCTGGCTCCTGAAGTGGCACCGTACAGTGGAGGTGCAGGAATGAGGTCATGGGTTGCACAGGGTGATCAAGGTCACCCCAAAATTCTCTGAGCCATTTCCAGGACCACTTCTGTCTAGTAGAACAGACTCTACATGATAACTTATTTTCATAGGAAGCAAGAAACACGTATCCAGAGCAGGAAAAAGTTGTCTATAAAATGGTACCCTCACAACACCTGGGAGTATGTGCACCCAAGCACCCTGGACACCCTATCTGATGGATTGACACTCAGTCCAGGACTATTGATGAGTCTCTTTCCTCCTCTCTCTCCCTGTCTTTTTATCGCTCCACCTCCCTACCCCTTTGTTCAAAACCCACTGCCATGCACTTATAATAGGAGATAAAGGACAAACAGCAGTTTCCATGCCAGATAGATAACACACTAACACATCTTTGTAAGCTTTTGCAGACCCTCTGTCTTTTGTCATTCCTTTTGAACACAAACATCTACGAACCTTGAACGCTCCCTTCCCGTTAACAGTGGGACACTACAACTTCTCACACTCTCTGTGTATATTAATAATCTATAATCTATCTGTTATGCTTAATCTATATAAAATAAAATAGAAATTCTGAATAGCGATTATATTTATAGTCTGTTTCACACACAGCAATACTACACTGCCCTGGACATTATATGAGCAAATTGTGCCAGGGTTACCTGATGACCTCTCTGACAAAAGAAGCAGATGATTCTGAATCTTCAAACACTCACAACTGTAGTTCAAGAAATTGTGTTATGGTGTTCAAGATTGTCAATATAACCTTTCTCATGCCCATTTAATACTGGTAGTGAGCAAAAATAAATAAGTTACCTAATTTCAAAGACGCATAACTGAAAAAATAGATTTCTTTACAGAAAACAGACGTCTCCTCAGTAACGGTCAGTTCCTGTCTGGAATTTAAGCTTATATAACTATCAGTCACTTCTGTCTCAGGATGTGGAAAGTGATGTTCCAGAAAGAATTTAAAAGGAAAAGTGTTCTTCTAAATGGAAACTTTGTAAAAGATATCTAACTTTAAGTAGCATCAAGCTGAGAAAAATTATTCAAGAATATCAGGATGGGAAATGGTTACAAATCCCTGCAAACAAGGTTTAGCATGGGAGCAGTTATTAAAGGCTTGCTAGCAGCAGGAATAGTGATGGATCTGTAATTAATTAGAATGAATACAAGCACAATATGCAAGCACCAGGTAGATGTTTTCTTTGCTGGAATACTATGTCACAACTCAAGCTGCTGCAGAACTGTACAGTAAATGACTTTCTAATAGAGGTATAGTAAAATGTTATTTTTCAGCCAACAACTGAGTGAATACCCAAGCTCCATAGCAGTTTTCTGTTATCTTTCTTGTGTCAAAAATCTGAATATACTAGTGGGCTCACAGTGAAGAGCAAGAGAAGTTAAAATGGACCAAAATTTCGCAACTAGGACTGTAGGAAATGTAAACAAAGATTCATAAATATAAAGTAATATTTCAAAAAGATTGAAATGTTGTGATCTTACTCTGGGTGAAAACTGTACTTTGTGCAATACAAAAAGGAAATTGACAAACTCATTTTTTTTTCTACTCATTCTTGAAATGTCAGCTACTAAAAAGTTCTTTCCATGCTTTTTTTTGCCAAACAAACATGCCACAGGACAATCATACCCCGAACTGGAGGTAGAATGAGGACCTTATAACTTGTCTAAATAACAGTCACCCATTCAAGTCTAATTTTCCTGTGACTATGAGACTCTTATTGTTCTAATTATTGCATTCTATTTCTGTGCTTTTATAGGGAAAACTCCTTCAATAAACCATAATTTCTGCTGTCCACTAGAAATATATTTGAAAGAGATAAATAAAAAACTATTTTTCACTTTTAATCTAGAGAAACAAATAGGATTGGAACACAAAATTGCAACAATGAAGATTGAAAATTAATATTAACTTTTTTCATGCCCTATGTGCAGGTTCAATTTATGGCTTCTCACAGTCATTTTTATTTAAAAATCCAAGCCATAAAAATAAATACATTCTGCTTCTGAAGATGACTGCAAGATAGTGCTATGAAGGTCTTACACAGTAGCATCATAATTGGTTTGTGAATCTACAATCTCAGATTTTCCCATCAATATATAATATGAAAAGTAAGGATATTTGGTGATCAAGGGGATTAATTATTTGCATTCTTCTTATTATTTTGGATTTCTCCTCAAACTAAAAAATAGACTTTTTAGCCACCACAACAATTATGATCTAAGACAGATTTTCCTTTACAATGATTTGCTATGCAGAATGGAAGCAAATTTGGAATTTGAAACAGAAATTAACTTCATGAAAGTAATAACTTTCTTGGAGCAATTTTTTCACATGTAATACTCTAGCAAAAAGAAAAAAATAAACCTCTATCTTTTTTCAAAAAATAGTAGCTCATTTACTCTGCCTAACATTTAGAGATTATATTTTTCTGGTCTGTTCCTCTCTCCTAGGATAAAATTTCAACTCTTCTTAAGGTTGTTATGTCTGTGAGAAATAGAAGCTAAAATCCATTCCCCCACCCACTAGCCCAGTTAACTGATCTGTTTATTGCTATTTAATACTATGGGATTCTCCATAATCCCAAACAAAATCCACTGACATCTATGGCCATAAGTGCCTAGAAAAATAGAGTAGGGATATAATGAGAAAAGTAAAATGCAATTTTATAAATTTTCTGTGTATACAGAACAATTATTAAAATACAGGAATAAAGATATATAATACAATCAACATGAAATTAAGGTTTTGTTTTTTCAATCACTTGTAATTTTTTTAAATATTTGAAATCTTGAGTCTTTTAAGATCATGTTTTCAACCTTTTTTTCTTTTTCAATAACTATTCTACCCAGAGATGTTTAAATAACAAATTGGTTAGTTTGTTTTAGTAGAAACAGATGGCGAGCATGAATTATGAACAGCTCAAAAAAGATCAGCCTTTGAGCTCATGTGCAAAGGAAGGTTTGGTTCTGATTAGAGTGAGATCATGTTATATTTCCAGGGTTTGTGGTAACATGAAGCAAGTAACCTAAAACTAGGTTACTACGTTAAAGAGTTGGTGCCAGCTTAAAATCAATATTTCAAGCAATAGATTACCAAAATGCTTTTTTTAAACTTTCATGATCAGTAGAACTTAACACAATATATAAACACGTTAATAAATAGGCTAGAAAGTCTGTTACCAAACAAAGCAGATATTTTCTTCTCTGGAGGCTCAAAGAATTCTCTGCCTGGTTTTAACAAGTGACTGAGACAGAGAATATGATTAGGGCTATCAAGAATGTCTCTGCTGTAGGCAAGTGAATATAAATTCTGCCAATATTAGTAAAAGGCCAAAGGTTTTGTGTGGACAAGGAAAAGCAAGGTCTCATTTATAGTCCATGCTTGCCTTGCTGAAAGTTGGTTTCAGCTATTGTGAGGAATTGACAGGTTGTTCTGAGTCAGGGTTTGGCAAAGTAAATCTGAGTTGAACAGCAAGATAAAAATTTAGGAATCAATCTTCTTGAGGTACTTAATAAAAAATAGTATGAAAAAAGGATCCAAAATTCTTAAAAGTTACAGTTTAATCACCGAGCCAGCAAGACTTTTAAAACAAATTCAAGACTTATTCTTTGTAAAATGTAAACCCATTCTTTCAAAACAATAAAATTATAAGAATAGAAGCAGGTCCAATGTCTATATATAGACATCCAGATAACAAAATTAGTCAGTAACATATGTGAAGTGATTAGCATTTGCACACTAAGTAACATGTTTTCATTGTGGGACATAATCAGGCATATCTGGGTATCTGGGTATACACACACTCCCAGTCCCTGGCAAGGAAATATGCCTTATTATAGAAAAAAAAATAAAAAAAAAAAAAAAAATTCATTTTTACATAACTTTTCAAACCATAGAAAACCTGAAACAGAATAGTACCATTAAGCAAGTGAAAAGTTACTGCAACAGCCCTCTAAAGATGACATTGATCTATTTCCTTGAGAAATGAGAATCAAAAAATTATTAGGACAAGCACCAAAACAGGTGAAAGTGTTGTTGTATGTAATAATGGAGGAGATATTTTTTCCCTTGGCTTTAACCCTTATATAGGAGCACACAAATAGACAACAAAAAGGCCTGAATGCCAGGTATAGATCAATAGGAATTCAACAGGAGGCTATGGATATGTAGATTAAAGATGACCTGAATATTCTGAATCATTTCATCATTACATATATTCAGGTATCTGCTTTGAAAAATATCTGAGCTTCTACTTTTCAAAGCCGAAAAGAGATTATTGCATGATTACAGGATTAAAAGACATTAAAAAACAAAAAGCAAGAAAATTATATAACATTTGTAATAGAACTGTAGGTTCTTAACAGAAAATGTATTTGTCAATGTTTGCATAAGTTTAGAAAAGTTTGAATTAATTATTACATACCAGTTTATTTATGGACTAGACTGACTTCTTGCATTGTGACCATTCCTCTCTCATTAATTAAATTAGTCTTCTCTAGGAATCAGGTAAGTTTTTCTTCATTTTGTACACTCAGAGAAGATTTCTCCTTAAGACAGTCATTGACAGTATGATTTTAAACTGATAGGCAAAATTTGCTCTTAACCAGACCCTAATACATTCCAATTATTCAAGAGTCTTAAGCAGTTTGGTTTTTTTATTATGCTGTTAGTAACATTATTTGATTATTAGTTCACAGGAACTAAGAGCTAGGTAAATTTATCAGATTTGTCAAACTGTGTAAATTGTAGACAAGTCTAGCAATGAGAACAGCACAGGTTTAACTTAAAAAAACCCCAAATCCCAAACAGTAAGGGTGTTTATTATAAAACTGAATATTTGAAAATATAAGCAAAATGCAAGAAGAGTATGAATTGCTGCTATGGGTCTCCCTGCATTTTTTTTTTCTTCAATAACAGTGTCAAATCAAACTGTTTCCACCCTTTCCTTCCTCACAGCTCATTTATCTCCTCTCTTGCATAACCACTTAAACTTTGCTGTAATATCCATTTTTGAGGCTACTCTGAATTTGATTATGGTTCTGATCTTGTTAATTTTTAAATTTTTAAATTTCTTTTCTGTTTGAGTTGTACGTGTTTATTGGTTCTCCATCCATGGTACATCACTTTTATAAACTAGTACACTGCAGGAATGAATAGCTATTATTGTAGTACTGAAGTTGAGATAAATATACATAGATATAGATATATATACATATGAATATTTGGTAATATTTATGTATCTATGAGAGTGTGCACTGCAGAGAAAGCATAGCATTAAAGCAGAGGACCCAATTGGGATACATGTGTTTGTATACCTGCCATATACAGACCCCATTTTCAGGAGTATACTGAATGGAAAAATACCATCACCATCATTTAAAATTGCTACCTTTTCAAAAGCTGACAGGAAAACACAGTTTTATTGAATCTACTGCAAGCAACCTCAGGCAAGAAATTAGCATGTCTTCATTTTGTCTGGTCAGCTTTCTCTTGGATGCCATTCACTTCATTAAGGATTCCCATATTCTCATCTTCTGAATCTTCAAAATATGTAGTGATGCTTTTAATTTTTTACTGCTACTAGTGAATTTTTAATGACAGATCACTTTCTTGAAAGATGTCTAAAAGGACTACAATCCCTTCCAATTCTGCTCTGTGGGGCTTGCTTTCCTTTCGGCATGACTCCTGTGGATTTTATACTGCTGATGCAACAGTGCATTCATTGTCATGGAAATGGATTTGCTTGATAACTAAATATTAAAAGAGTGTTACAACACCATAAAAATTCTATGTTATCAAGCACACAGTATGCTTTTTACTCTTCACAGAAACTATATATATAAATGGTAAAAATGGTAAAGATGACAAGCATTTTGCCCAAAGTATTCTATCCTGAACTACCAATGTCACAACAATGCACACGGGACTTTGGATTTAGACTAAAGTATTAAAGTTTAAATACCTGCTGACAAATGGATGCTTTGAAAACCGGAGAAAAACACCACCATACCTAGGAGCCACCTTCTATGATTAAATATATTGCTCAATCAACTGCATCATTTTTTTACCTCAAAGAGGAAAATAAGAATAGAAGGACCCCAGGATTTGATGTAATGCAGCATGGTTGTGAGATGAAATGCAAACTGAAGCTGACTTGAAATGTTTCATATTTGTTCTACACGGAAAGGTATTGTTGTTCTTTGTTTGTTGGGGTTATTTTATATTTCAATCTAAGTGAAATCAAGCACAGCCAATGCATTTTTGGGTTAGTTTTTCTTGAAATTTTAAAGAACCACAGAGATCTCTATGACTTTGATGCTGACAAAATCTAATGCTAGCTCAAAATTCCCACTCAGCTTAAATGTGTTGCTTAAAATTGAGGCATGAGACTGAATACAGATAATAAATCTATAATCCTTACATTTTTCTATTAGCATATCTATATACTACTGCAGTTTCTGTTCCTTTTATGATTCTTCTTACAACAGCAAAATTTAATTGAACACAGTTTAGTTTCATTGATAAACAAAATGAACAATTTAATATTTTGCTTTTTTTAATATTCTCACTCAACCACACATCAATAGAATTTATAATTCTGCATGCTCTTTTCTAGTTATTGTAACTGGTTTTATTGTGGATCACTGTGTTTGTGTTCTGCAAGGTAGAATGTTCATAAGCAAGTTCAAACATCATGACCATATGTCCAGCGCTGCAGGGAAAATCTATCTGAGGGGTGAGGTACTGAGAAACAGAAAGTAAATTACTGTGAGAATTACTGAATAATGAAAGTTCTATTTTATGATAAAGAACAACCAAGATTTTATGTCAATTGTTTAAAGATTGAAGAACAATCAATCCTTCATATAACATGCAGACAATTAAAATAATGCTGTTGGTTTTGGTTGGGTTGTTTTGGTTTTCTTCCCTAACATTTCTCTCTAAAAAATTTTAAATAATTAATCCTAAATATGAACAGTGTAAACCATAAACACATGGTATATGGAAATCTTTATATAGCTGAGAAGAGAATTTAACATATCAAACTCATTTAAATTTCTTATTCTATTTGCAAATATATAAATTCTTCGTCAATTTTTATTACAAGACCGACGATATAAATTAACTGTATAAAGCACTTGCATGTTATTTAACTCATCAAATGTTCACACGTGGTAGTTAGGTGTCACTGTTGCGGTTTTGTTCTCTCTTATGGTGGTATAAGACATAGGCAGATTTCCTGCTTTACATTGCCATACCCTAAACTGAAAAATATGTCTCTCTGCCCTGGACTTTATTTACCAACATGCTGGCCAGCCAACATGATAAATTATTTTATTCAAAATCATTTTTTTATTATTCTTTGAAATAATAATATTTTTGGTGGTGGAGCTAAGCCCTACTTTTCTCTGATATTTTTTACACTTTCCTGTCCATAGTCTGCTGGGTTAATTTGCTCTGAGAGAATTAGGTACCATTACAGCTCCCGAGTTGCCTTTTTTATAACCTTTGATTAATGGAAAACATTTGCACTTTAATTTCTGTCTACCTGCCTCACAATTTCAAATGCAAGCAAGAACTTTGAATCTCACAGGCACCGGATGTCCTTAATAGCTAATATAAGGAACTTAAATGAAAAGCTCAGTGAGCTCATGAGTGTAGTCCCATGTGTTATACACCAAAAAAAAAAAGAAAAAATCATTGTATAACAATTTTTATAGAAACAAAAAATACTCAAAGTAATCAAGCCAAACATATTGCAAAACATGCATAAATGTAAACATTAAAAGAAGAAGATGTTGATTTTGAGTGAAAAGAAGAGAAACCATGGAAAGATTTTTTTTTTTAAAAAGGCTTCTAAAATCCACCTCCATACCAAGCCTTAATTTATAATCAGAGAAGCATAAACACTGTGTTTCTCTGAATGAATTTTTTACTTCAGTAACTGCTCTGCACTTATTTGCTTATTTATTTTCAGATGTAATATTTTTTCGCATTCTTATGGTTCTCATGGCAGGATCATAATAGGAGACAACGCATAAATAAATAATGGCATCACCTGTAAGAGCAACAACCTTTTCCCATTGTTTTCTATATTGGCAATTAATAAATTAATCATGCAGCCACACTGCCATATTTTAATAAAGAGTTACACAGAATCAATCAAATTTCGTTAAAAATTATTTAAGATTTTTTTTCAGACTGAGGTTCAAAGTTTCTGATATTGTACGAACCTGTCCATACACACCTGAGGTCAGTAATGGCCACAAAGTAATTATAACTTTGTGGTGATTGGTGTTGATGTCAGCAAGATGAATTCCAGGATAAGTATGTAAGTGTCTACAAAATAATTAGCAGAGCTAGATAGACTCAGCAAAAATGTAAGTGATCATTTAGTGAGGGTGATGACACTTTCAGCTGTGTCTTCTTCTGTTAGTCTCAAGGACAGGTCTCATTTACAGTACACTGCTGTAACCTTGAAATTCTCTGCCTAAATTTCAGTATTTAGAGAAGAAGATACAGGAATATTTAACTCTGGATATTAGCAAGTCTGTTTTAATAATTCATTCAGGCTGTCTGTCTTTGAGAGTTTTTTTTCCTATTCAAATTCTAATTCTGAATTTGATATAATATTAGTCAGTTTATATGCTACTGTTTGCAAAGGAAGAGAGAAGAAAATAATGTAAAGTCAAAATAAGTATTTAAAATCTCAAAACATTTGAAATTTCAATCTAATAATCAATTCACCATTTGTTGAACTCACTGTACCTATAGAACTAAGGCATCTTTCTGTGCAACAATGTAATAAATTTTTCTTCTTTTGAAAAATTGACAGATTTCACCCTCATAACCTAACCAAATACAGGAGTTAGAATTTAGGGTTTACCCTTATTTTTTTTTTATTTTGAAAGGTATTCTGTGTGTTATTCTGCTGTACTGAGGGGACATATTTTCAAATGGAAAAGTCAGAAATACAAGTGATAAAGCAGTCTGTCAAGAGGATTTTCTTGTCTTTCTAACAATTTTCTCTGTTATATTATGTCTTGTTATTACTATATATAGAAGTGGAATATAATTTATTCTTCTAAAATGAATTTCCATCCTCTTTTTCTAAGTTTTAAAGAAAGATTTCATTCTTTACTCTATGTCTACTATTTATTCTTATCAATGTTAATTAGTAAAAACTTGTACTATTTTATAGGCTTTCATAGAATCTTTTAGCCAAAATCTACTTAAAAACTAAGTGAATGACAGAATTCTATAGGAAAAGATAAGGGGAATGACTATCTGTTAGTTTGTGATTAGCACATGTGATCTGTTTGGTGAGGATGTCACCAAATAGACAGGTAAAAAAATGCAACAACAGCTATAAAAATAACATAAAATACAGCATTTCTATATAATCTTATACCTACACTTAGAATAGCAGCAAGAAAAATAAATCAAACCCTTATGGTTTTGCTTGATTTAACATGTTGACTCCTAAACTTTAAAGAACAATACTGGGAATGCCTTAATAAGTGAGTAAGAAATATGGCAATTGCAGTAATGTGGCAGAAACAGACTTCACTTATCTATTCTCTTTTGGATAATAATTTTTTAAAAACTTCTAGGAATAACAGCCTCCCTTAAGATTTCCTAAAATACCTATGTTTCGTTGGCAGTTAGAGATATGGGACATGAATGAAATCTTCAGATGTGGGTTGTGCTTTGTAAGTACCAAAGCCATCTTTTACTAACTAGGAGTTCTCTATAATAATATCCTATATATCACATATGGACTGACTTCTCCCATAGATTTCAGAATATAAAATAGTTATACAATCTGTTTTGCTACCTTTTCTTCTATTCAAGAATTTTATACTCCCTGGGAGATTTTATTATTGTTATTTTCTTTTGCTCTGGTTTGATGTTAGTGATTTACTGGTAGGTTTTGAGAAACTTGAACTGTTCTAGATATAGAAAATCTACAGATTCTTTTATGTTCTGGAACTTCAAATCAAAATACTAATTTCTGTGGAGAACCCCTACAGCATTAAAGTTCAATATGGTAGGTAAACAACTAACAGAACACACAAATTTCATAAATAAGAAGCTGTCTAGCTAACTCTGGATCTATTGCACTAACAAACTATATGAAATCAATATGAATGATGTTACCTTAATTTTACTAAAAACATTTTAATGGTACAGGGATTACTTAACTTTAATTGTTAAGTAGCTAAGGACTTCATTTAAAATCTGTCAAATTGAAAATCTACGGAATCTAAAGCATACCAAATTTGCCTGCAGTACTGTCCTCTTTGATTTATATTTCTCTGTGCTGGTTTTGGATGATAGACAGAAAATTTTCTTCACAATAGGAAGGATGGAGCTATGTTTTGGGTTTGTGCTGGCAACTTTTAATAAAACTGGGAGTTTTTCATTACTGCTGAGCAGTGCTTGCACAGAGTCAACACCTTTTCTGCTTCTCATACCCCCCACCAACGAGGAGCCTGAATTGCACAAGAATCTGGGAAGGGACACAGCTGGAATATCTGATACCAGCTGCTCAAAGAGACATTCCATACCACATGGCATCATGTTCAGCATAGAAAGCAGAGGAAGAAGAAGAAGGAAGGGGCGGACATTTGGAATTATGACATTTGTCTTTGCAAGTCAGCACTACATGTCATGGAGTCCTGCTCTCTTGGGGGTGGCTGAACACCTGCCTGCCCATGGATGAACTCCTTGTTTTGCTTTGCTTATGTGTGCACTTTACCTGTTAAACTTTCTTTCTCTCAATTCATGCACTTTCTCATTTTTACTCTTCCCTATCCCACTGGGGCAAAGTGAGCAAGCAGTTGTGTGGTGCTGGTCACCAGCTGGGCCTAAATATGATGCTATCCTGCACAAACCTCATCAAATTCCATGTTTGAGAGATTATATGCAATAAAATGTCATGACCTCTTCTGCAGACTTTTTTTTGTAGGTGCTAAGACCCCTGAAAATACATAAAAGTAATAGATAAAAGGATGTCCAGTTCCAGAAGAGAAGTGCATCCTAGAATGCAGAAGACATCTGACAGTGAATAAAGAATGGACACAAAAGCATGTTTGAGACAGAGTTAGAGGGTACTGTAAAAGTAGGTTTAGTGGCTTTGAAAAGAAACCTATATTTAGAAGGCACCAAGCAAAGGAGGTGTGCAAAGTATGTGTTTCTCTGCCCGTTTCTTGTTTGCTCCATTTTTTTCTTTTCTGTAATCACCTTGACTAAACAGCAATGGAAGATACTCTATGTTTTCGCCTTCCAGCTCTACATAAGTCTTTCTCTAGAGTCTGAAAGTCAGATCTTTGATATTATTGGGGGGGGGGGGGGGCGGGTGGCCCTCTTTTTTCTTTTTTTTTCTTAAAGGCTTTCTATTGCATAGTTTTATGAGGTGGGTAACAACTACCATATAGTGACTTTAAAAATCCAGATGAATTGGTTTATGATCTCCAGAACAGCACTTGGCATGCAGAGATGTAACTATTCTTTGTTCTATTAAAACATCTGCAGCTTTCCTTTCATCATTTCTTAGGGCACAGATTTGATGCCCTCTAGCGACTGACCACTTGGCTCAATACTTAAGAAATATACCCAGACAGTGGATTGGCTACAGATATGAGCAGGTCTTACACATCAGCGTGACAGTTTTCTTACTCTGATATGTGTTATGAAAGCTTTTTCATTATTTCTCCACCAATTAACATGAGACTAAAATTATCTGAACTTACTTCCTTCTGTCATACGGTATAAAACAAGAAAACAGCTAAAACTAAGACAGAAGATAGTGATCAACACTGACCTGAGGGTTTCTTTCTTTTACTGCAAACAAAACTCATTTCTTCTTAAAGGTTGAGAGAACTGGCATATGCTTACTGTCATGCTACAAACTCTGCAGACTATGAAAGCACAGCGTATTATAACCATGTAAACATGCTGTGAGATTTCTGCAATCCTCTGCCCTCCTCTTTTTTCCCAAACATAACACTGGTGCGATATACATGACTGGTGCTTTAAATGTTCATCTCCTCTATTAAAAGGTCACCTGACACCTTCAGATGATAGAACATGATAGCTGAAATAATCTATACCACACTGTATTGGAGTGATAGAGTTTTATATGTAACGTTCCTTCACAATTTTTTGAGATATAAAACCCAGTATTTTTTAAAAAAATTATTTAATTAGAATCATCAGTTCATCACATTTTTTAGCCTCTAAATACATCCTCTTTACGATAATTCTTTAACAGATTTAAATTAAAACTTTGATTTTACTGAGGTATAAGTAGCCTTTAATTGCTACAAAATTTGCCCGAGAACTTCAAGTTTTAGAAGCAGTCAGTGTTGACTTCTGTGCAGCATAATGTGACAGATGTTCTTATGATGCTAGAGATGTAACAAACTATCTGTAAGTAATTTGAATAACTGGTGAAGCAAGATGTATCTGACAACACCAGGAAGTTATGAACATGAGGAGGGGCATAGAGTGACCCCTGTGGTTAAGTAGCAGGGAAAACAGAGTATTTAACCGATCTTTTTTCCTACTTAAAGCCTTAAGGGAAATATATACTTTAAAGAATATGGAATATATGAAAAACAAGCATGGCTCTCCCCTCCAGCAAAAAAATAAGAAAAAATCCCCCCAAAAACCTAACAAAACAAAAAATCTCAATCAAAACCCACTTGTCATGGTTTATGAATGGTACTCCCCAGTTAAGTGCCCCCACTGAGACTCTCCAAACCATGTGTTGCTTGCTTGCCTTCCCCCAGTCTGGTGGGTTGGAGAGAACTGGAGGCACAAAAGGCAAAGATCATGGGTGAGATAGAAACAATTTACTGGAGACTTCAATGAGATAAGAAAATGAACAGCAACAGCAATTAATAAGAAGAGAGTCCAAAAAAAGAAAGTTATTCATGTTCACAAATGCTCAGCACAGAGCTTGGCTCAAGTGCAGCCACACCACCCTGAGCATTCACTCCAGCTCAGAACTGGCACGTCCTAAACTGCTCCTCTGGCTTGGAACTGGCACCACCCAGCCACTCCCTCTGGTTCAGAACCAGTACCACGCTTACTCAACTGGAAGGAAGCCCTTCTCTCCCCTTCCACCTGCCACAGCAATGATGTGAGGTGGTATAAAACAGCCTTTGAATACTGGTTGTGGCCCCTCCTAGCTGCTGCAAAACTTAACCCTGTCCTGGCCAGAATGAGGACATCAATTTTGTATGCTGTTTACAAGAAAACTTGTTATGGAGAAAAGCCCTGAAGGAATGAGAATGAAATCTCTTCTAGAACAAAGCTAAAAAATTTTCATATTTAATCCTATTTTCATAATTTCTTCCAAACTGTCACTAAGCATATGGCAAAGGAATATTTGATCTTAGCATTATTCGATTCTGAACTGCTGGAGCAACTTAAATTGGAATAGTTTCTTAACATGCCTATGCTGGAATTTATTACTCTATAGTAGCATACGCAATATGGAAAAAAATTATTTTATTTAAAAGTTAAGGATTATTTATCAGATTTTCTGTGCTACAAAGACAGAATTCTCTTCTCCTTTTTTATTAAAAGTCAAGAAGTCAGGACAAGCTTTCTTAAAGATCAGTGCAGCAGAGAGATTTCTGCCACAATAAGCAGGAACAGAGCAGTTTTAAGCAAAGCAATGTTGTCAGTTGCTCAAGGCAGCAGACGGCAGATGATGGCAGAATCAGGTATTGTTGTGTACTGAGGCCTGGATTTGAGTAAAGCAAGAAGCAGCAATAACATTGTGGCAGAAAAAGGTTACGGATATTTTATTTTGGCATATCATGAATAAATAAACGCAAAACTGAAAGGGAAAGGAACCACCAACTCAGCGCCTGTCCCCCACCACTGGATCAGTTGTCGCTCTTGGTGCCTTTGCTCATATACTCTCTTTCTCCTTAATCCTTGTCTGGCTTTGAATCTCAGAAGTAAAATTTCTTCTCCATATCCAAGTAGAATATTTAAATATTTAGGAAAAAGTTCCCTGCATCAGATATTACTATTGAGCATTATAAATTATCTCTTAATCTTATTGCTAATTTTAATCTGAATTTTTTTGTTGATAAATTTTCAGTATTTTATTAGAGATTAAAATTTACTGGTGGTCTATGAAGTTTGCAGGTGTATTTATGTCATGGGTTTTTTGATTTTGGGGGTTTTTTTGTCCATTACACAGTTCTTCATCCCTTATTTCCAACACACTTGCCAGCAGACCACACCAGTAGTTCTGCAGGTATGATCAGAAAAAAAGGCTAATATTTACCATTTGTACAACAGGATGTGTTGACTGTGCAAACAACCACGAACCCAAAGTTTTCAGCCCTGTGAGGAATTTAATCTTTAACTACTTAGATGCTTGCTATGTAAGTTTTGGCCGGGTACCAGGAATTTAATTTTCCCTTCCCCTAACACAATGCAATACATCAGTTTCTGCTTATCATATACCTTGATTTCAAGAGTTCTATTACAATTTCACAACAACAGAACATATAATATATATGTAATTTAATATACAGAAGTGTTGTATATAAAGTCTCAATGTCCCTTATTTGCAGATAAAACACTGTATTGAAGCTCTCAGATGTATTTGTACCTACTTCAGAGCTGCATGAGTTAATGACAGATTGACAGCAGGAAGACTGAATTCTAGATCATTGTCTCCAACAGAAGAAGGAAAAATCTTTTTGAACAGCGTATTATTTAAAGAAAAATATTTTTTAAACTACTAAAGTGCTCTGAAGTGTCTTTTGGCTCAGTTAGTGTAACCCCTGCTAAAAAATGGCATTTAAGTCATACCATATCGTGTAATCTTACCAATATAACCAGCATTATCCTAAGTTTTCAGGTTTCACCCTAAGTCCCCTTTTCTCAGCTTATATTTAAGATATTGATCAATGCGTTGTGTGTAATCTTGCATTAGTATTTCCACTTGTAATTTGCCTTTTATGAAATACAGTATGTTATTAATACATCTCTTTTAGCCTCCAGATTGTAGTCTGCAGTACATGCTAATAATTCAGAAATGGGACAGAGAAATAAGCAGATAATATTTTATGAAAGGGTAGAAAAGTAAATACTGATAGCTAGTTCTGGAAGCAACAATTGCTTTCTGGTTTGTATGATCAAGTATGATCCTCCTGCTTGTCTGTCAAGGTGCAAAAGTGAAGTATGGGATGATCAAAACGTGCTTTACAAGCAGTTTTCAGATAATTCCCTTTGTAATTTCTCTGTAATGATATATATGTCTCTCAAGTAGTTTTGTTTTCCCATTGTGATATAATAGTTTTATAGTCTGTTTTGTCCCTCACGGTGAATGGTAACCTTAATCACTGCTTTTCTTTGCAATCTTTCCATTAAAAATGGAAAACCAAACAAACATTTAACAGCCTTATGAGTTTCTGAATGTCATTAACCATGATATCTCTGTTAGAGATATCTCATGATATAAAGAAACATTCTTATGAATCTTCACTATTAGTCTACCTCGACTGAAGTCTGATCACTCACATAATAAATTTTTACAGATGATTCTTATTTTAATATTTCATAATAAAATTATATTGAAAAGTAATTATGATACTTTATGTTGTTTGAATTTTGTTTACAGTTACTTGTCACCCTTCAACACACACTATATTTACAAAGTTCTTATAAGAATACAAATGGTGGCCTAAGTTTCTTAGCATTAATATAAGCAAAAGAGAAATTACTTTTATTTTTTAAGACTGCAAGAGCAACAACAACCGCAAGAACAAAGCAAAAAAAAGCAAACTAGACCCCACAAACCACAGCAAAAGCCAATTTATTCAAGGCAGTTTTTAGCTACCTGAGAGAAAATTGTGAAAGAGCACTTCTGACTGTGATCCCCAGATTCTCATTTTCTTTTTTTTCTTTTTTCCCTCTTGGTTAGTATAGCTTTCAACTGAAATCTTCCCCAGAACATTTACACATCATTCAAATTCTTGTGGGAAAGCTGAATCATTCCATTCCCTAAAGAGATCAGTATTTGATAGTCCAACTCCCTATCCAAAACTGATTCTTTGAAGTTTTTCACACACCAGTCCACTCAGGTTCCAGAACTTCAGTTCCAAAAGAATCTCACTATTACTTTTAGAAGTAACAGCATTGAATAAATTCTGTGAAAAAGAATTTGCTGGATACCCAGTCCTTTTCTGCTGTGTGTAACCTCGACAGAAAGAAAATGAAAAAATTTGTGCTCTCATGATCTTCTGATTGCTCTTTCATAACCAGGAAAGACTTCATGTTATTAGAATGAAAGACTAAGCTTTCCTCTTAACAATGAAAGATTTCTCAGGTTAATTGTTAACATTCTCTCTACCCTTAACAATGTCTAATGCCACTCTTTTGGATGGAACATTAAGATCCACAAAGATGGAAAAGAAAATATATTTTACATTTGAAAATGCTATGCTTTCATTGTCCCTTATAGGGATTAATTCATAGTAAAATCCTTGTGAAGATGGAACTTGTTGCAGTATCCTTCCAACATTTTTTTTTTCTAATATGAAGAAAAATATCAATTTTTAAACACTTTAGTAAAAATATTTTTAATATTAAGTTCTTCAAAGAATGGCCAGATCACAGCCTACTAGTAATAATGAAAATAAGAGCTAGGATTGGATATTAAATACACCGAACTCAAAATTATATTTTTACTGCTTAGTAAGGCAGAGATCTCATTTAATGGGACAGAAAAGAGTAACAGAAATGTTGCTGAGTTAAAGATCTCAAGTACAATGAAATTGACCTTGAAATGTGAACCTTTCAACATTTAACAAAGCCGTGGAGACATACTACATATACTGTTCTAAATAAAGAATATATTTTAAGGAAAGATAGCGTATCCTCAACATCTTTTTGAAACAAACAAACAAACCAAACTCTTTTTTCCTTGTTTACATATTGTTTGCAGAATATCGAATGACATCCAGACACAGGTGATTTAAAAACAGCCACACAATGCTAAGGGTACTTCAGGGATGGAAGCTTCTAAAGAAAAATAGAGCAGATTGCCATTAGTATACATGTGGAAAGTGAAAATTTCATTAGTGAATCAGGAACTGTGGAGTATAAAATACATAATTGGAGCACATGGAAAGCTAGAAAAAAAACTATAGATATAAATCACATTCTAAAAAAATGAGCCATAAAATGTAGCATTAGTTTCTAAAAAGGCAAAATTTTTGCCTTAACATGAGAATATTTAAAGGAAACAATATTTAAAGAAAACAATATTTAAAGGAAACAATTAAGGAATAGAATCTGAAACAACCATGAAAAATATATAAAAAAATAAGCAACCTAAAGACTGTGCTCCTCTATGCAGTCCTGTTGCTGTCTGGATGATTACTTTTTTGTGGACAGGCATAGTTGTGTATTTAATAACTAGTATCACTATTACAAATTTTATATCTTAATATAAAAGCATTTCTATCACACTTTTAAAATGAGTGCTTTCACCTCCAATTTGTAGATATCTCCTCATTTCAAATACCGAGTTAGAGAAGTTTAGAATATAATTTCCAGAATAATACTTATCATTAAGTAAGCATATCAGGTATTCAATATTAGGATGCTGTTGTCATGCCATAATTTCTCTTAACAGTCTGCTTAAGACATACAGAAGTTTAAACCCTGAGACCCAGAGGAACACTTCAAGAGTGAGCATTACACTAGAAGTCAAACAGACATACCAGGGAGGAGAGGAGGTTGCATTATTATTTCGTCTCCCTGTGAATGAAGCTTTCCATCTGAATTCAATAATCTGATCTATTAGAATGATTTTTAAAAATATAGATATTGGTCACCAGTGAGTCCTTCACTCCATATATGGTCTATTTCCTTTGCCCGTATTAAGATTTTAAGTGCAACAGTTTCAAGATAACATATATACTTATAAAACAAGTAATTACAGATGCACAAAAATCATTCAGCAAGTCAATGTTTCCTCATGGGAAGAATTCAATGAAAACTTTTGTAGGCTATGTGCTTCTCAATGACATGGAATAATTAATAGGTTTGTTTGGGGAAGTCAGTCATGAATGAGTTCAGTATAGCACTACAGTCTAATAGACTTGGAAGTTACTGATAATAATATTATCAGAGATGTCAGAAAATTTGTTTTTGATAAGAACATCTATCCATATTTTTCCACTGTACCTTCAATAATATAAATGCTAAAATCTTACTGTGAAATCAACTTAATATTTAATTCTATTTTCTTGGAAATCTAGAGGGGTATTTTGTCTCCACCAAAATCCTGGGTGCCGGATACATTTTCATGGCCCTCACTGTCTACAGACTTAAGCCAATATAAATTTAGTAGAAACTGTAATGGAAGTGTTAACTTTTGCCTGATACTGACATAGTACAAGAGATGATTGAATAATTTTCATAAAGGTGGAATACGCAGGCAAAATGAGCAGGATATGCTTACTACAGCTTTTAAGAATATCATCTTTCTAAATAATTTAAAATCACTCTTCTGGAAAGAGCTGAAAAATCAGGTACAGTAGGCTGCTTGAAACACTCCTCAGTGAAAAATTCCTCAGTCAAGGTCTGAGGTAGTAACGGCTTTTAAAAATGTGCAAGTGATCTGTGTATGGTCTATATTTTATGTTCTCTTTTACATTTTTGCCAGGAAATGATTAAAAATAACCATTAACATTGTATAAAAATAATTTCAACATTTAGTTAGCAATTTGCTGCTATGCTATAAATACTATAGATATGTACCGTGTAATAAAAAAACTGATTAAAAATCTGAAATAGATTTCTGCATTGGTTTTTATTTTTTGATTGGATTTTTTGGGGCTTTTTTAATCTTTTCTATTTTTGCTGTATGGTCAAACACACAGCAGCTTGCATTAGACTTCAGGAGAGTGTTCCATCAATATGCTTTAGAGGTCTCCAAGGCACTCACTTCCCTGAGCAGCCAGTGAATGGAAAGCAGTTAGATTTACAGAAGTGGGTCACAAAGTTTCCATACTTCTTTAAGAAAAAATCTATATTGCACAGTTTATTCTGACATAAGAATATTTTGATGTTAAGGACTGCACCAGAAATTTTTAATTAGCTTTTGTTTATCTTCATATTAGAATAGCTATTAAGTAATTGATGGATATATTTCTGTAGAGGCGAAAAGATGCACCACAGAAGATGCTAAGGATACACTCACTACATTTACTTTTTTTAATTCTCTGTCTAATAAGCATGAGACAACACAGAACATTATAGTGCATAAAAAGACGTTATTTTGAAACATTTCGCAAGTTTGAAACCCTGAATTATCTTTTAGCAAAAATTACCCTAAAAAGCTAATTAAAATATCACTCTTTCGCTTCAATCCTCTACTTAGAGTCAGCTAGAATTTAAAATAACTGAATGCGGTATTGTAGGAAATCTGTTGTCTGTGCATTTCCATAGAAAACTAGTTATTCCTGACAACCATAAATGAGAATACATCCAGAAAAATGGATCTAAGATGTAAAAGTAAAGAGGTCCTACAATATCAGTTGGGATTTGGTGGGTTTATTGTCTCCTCTTTTTAAATCTAAATAAGATCAAAGCACTTATGAAATGTTGAAAGGTCTTTCTAAAATAATTTAAGTATTTTTTTTCTTTTTCCTAAAAGTATATTGCAATGAGAGACAATGAAAATAATTTGTAAGTCATATTAATGCCATGACAGTAGACACTGCTATATCACAGAATATATCACTCAATGATCAAAAACAAAATTAAAATTTCTTCAGATTATATGCTATCATACTTTATTTGGTCTTAATTTATCGTTCTGGATTTCTGTGATTTTTAGTATTACTATAATTTCTATTAAAAACCACCAGACCATATGTCATATCAAAATAAACATTGTAAATATTTTTGTAATATGTATAAATATTTTATCTATTTTTTCCCTCATCAATAGATAGAAAAAGAGCAGATAAAGCATAAAAGGAACCAGTCTGTCTCTGCTACTGATTTTTCCTTTGCAAGTAATAACATTTGAAAATTACATTATCTGCATCAATCTCATTGTAAACATATTAGCATGGTCTCAGAGTGTTAAAATTCTTATTTCTTATTAATGACATTTCGGGAGAAAATGTAATTGCTTACCATTGTTATTGTTCTTGTTAGTGTTGATCATTTACAAAAGGAAAAAGAAAAAATACAGTAACACAGGAAAGTGGTCTGTGATAGCATTAGAAGCTCCTGTTATATGTAAAAATTTTATTCTGATCCCCATAAAATATTATTGCTGACCTCACCATTCTTTTAGGATACCCTCCCTGTAGATGGTAGCATGAAGAGAAGTGGGGTGGAAACAGAAAAGAGAGACTGTGAAGTTCAGAATTAACTGCTCAGGAAGAAAGCTTGGCATGGTACTTCTATCAATACTTCTCCACTGAGAGTCATGGGGAGGTGAAGTGGAACAACATGCGGGAAAAATCAAACAGTCAATTAATTCATACATGTTGATTAGAGAAATCAGGGTTTTGACGTTTATATATTTGCATCAAAAACCAGTTTTGAGTCTTGCAAACACTGAGTATCTTCAACTACATTCATGGTGTCCAAGAACCAAGACAGACAATCAGATGTTTGGAAGCCAAATTAGGAGTACAGCCTAAAAACAACCCATCTGTAGACAACAGAGAGAGAAAGAAAGAGAGGGGGAGAAAAAGTATTTCAGAAGTCAAGTCATCCCACTGCAAGACTGATGTCTTTAACAGATGGAATGTGTCACCTTCTCAGTGTCATTTGCCAGTGAAGGCAGGAAGCCAGGATGAGTGATTGGATGGATGTGACCAGCTTTCACACTACTAATGATAACTGAGATGAAGCTTGGCCCATTACAATTAAACTACAAAATATTGCATAAGAGTAAAGAAGGTGTACTCTGTAGTCACTTCATCATAGGCAGAAAAAAAAAAAGTAGAATCAGTTAGAGGAGATGAAAGGAAAATTGTATTAAGTTTTCTATGTAATACATTTACCAGGGATATGTGAAGAAGAAAATGTTAAAGAGCAATTAGTTAAACAGAGAGACAAGAAAGGTTAAGAATGCATATGGATTTCAATCAATTAATCACCCTTATGTGACTCATACGAGTTGGCACTGGAGATATTTCATGCTTCCTTTGACATTCACAGAGCCTCACTGAGGAGGGCTTTCAGCACAGTTGAAAAGAGCTGAATTGGTTTACTGACATATATTCCCTCACCCTTGCTTCATTATGGTTCTGCATCTCTCACATTCTTATCAGATTGTTGATTCAATCCAGCAGAAAGAATATCTTTAGCAGAATATCGTTGGGTATCTAGCTGCTAAATGCAGAATGTGGCTACACACTGATATGTCTGCAGATGGATCTGGACAGGCTGGATTGACAGATGAAGGTCATCTGTATGACGTTCAGTAAGGCCAAGTGCTTGTCACAACATTCCCATGAAGCACTATAGGCTGGGGAAGAGTGACTGTAAAGCTCCCTGATGAAAAAGTACCTGGGGATGCTGGTCAAGAGCAGCTGAACATGAGCCAGTGTGTGTCCAGGTGGCCAATGAGGACAATGACATCTGGCTTGTATCAGAAACAGTGTGGCCAGCAAGACTGAAGTGATGATCCTACTGTACCTGTAGTGCTGTGTCCATTTCTGGGTCCCTCACTTCAAGAAAGACATTGAGGTGCTAGAATGAGTCCAGAGAAGGGCAACAGAGCTGGTGAAGAGTCTGGAGAATGAGTCCTATGAGGAGCAGCTGAGGGAGCTGGGGCTGCCTAGCCTGAAGAAAAGAATAGCCTGTATTGCTCTCTACAATTTATCGAAAGAAGTTGTAATGAGGTGGGAGCTGGTCCCTTATTCCAAGTTACAAGCAATAGGATGAGAGGAGGTGGTGTCAAGTTGTACCAGGGGAGTTTTAGATTGGAAAAAATTCTTCAGTGAAAGGATTGTCAAACATTGGAACAGGCTGCCCAAAGATGTGGTTGATTCACCATTCACAGAGGTATTTAAAAGATGTGGCAGTTGCAGACATGGTTTAGTGGTGGGCTTAGTAGTGTTAGGTTTGCGGTTGGACTCAATCACCTTAAAGGACTTTTACAACCTAAATGATTCTGTGACTGTACATCCTTTACAATCTAGATGTGGTTTCAGAGGATAACTAAGCTAATACTACTCCATCCGTGAAACATCAACAGAGCACTGATGTTTTCAAGAGATGTTTCAAGGGAGCTTATCACTGTACAATTATCTAAAGGGGGTTGTAGTTAGGTAGGGGTCAGCCTTTTGTCCTAAGCAGCTAGAGAAAGGACTAGAAAAAATGGCCTTAAGCTGTGCCAGGAGAAGTTTAGATGAAATATTAGGAAAAATTTCTTCACAAAAAGGATTGCAAAGCATTGGAACGGGCTCTCTAGCGAAGTGGTGTAGTCGCCATACCTGGAGGTGTTCAAGATATGACTGGATGTGGCTCTTAATGCCGTGGTCTACTTGACAAGGTGGGAATCAGTCAAAGGCTGGTCAGTGATCTCTCAGGCTTTTTCAAACCTTAATGATTTTGTGATTCTGAGCCTTCTTCTATTGTTTAAGATTTGGTTGGTAACACGACTATAAGTTACCAAGTTTTATTTGGTTTCACAGTTTATAGTGAGTAAATAGAATTGTCCTGATAGGCATGAAATATACCAAAGTTCAAGATACTGATTGATTTTCCAAAGCTGATTAATTAACTAGATATGTAGTTAGCTTATTAATTAATTAGATACCAGAACTATGCAGGAATAATCTAATTTTTGGTTCTCTGCACCATTTCCCAAAATTCACTACATTTCTGCAGAACATGAAGAACTATCTAGTATGGATTTTTAAAAAGTGTTTATTAAGTGTTATGAAGAGACTTAAATGAATATTACTATAACAAATGTGACACAAAGTTCTGATAAGTGACAATTAATTGTCTCAAAGGTTAACTTAATTTTTTTCTCAAACTAGTATCTGAGATTGCAGATTTATGTGCCAATAATGTGCTGTTTGTGTAAACTGTTTCTTGACAGGAATGATGACTATTTTCCCCATGGCTTTATTTCAGAGAGGAAACATTCAGTTCAGTAACTGCTGAGTGCTCAACTGCTCAGTCATGCTGTCTAGAAAATTCCATTTCTGTCAGGACATGTGTCAGTAACTGTCACAACAATAAGTAGCTAGAGGGATAAAGAAACCAATGCTAAAAAAATACACACAATTATCTTGTGAATTACTGTAATATATTTTTATTTATGTTTTTGCTGCTTCAGCTTTTTACTGCTATACCAAACTAGAAGTACTATGATAGTGTCAGAATTCATGGCAAAGAAAAGAGGATACTTTTTTTCAAGATTGATGTATAAAGAGAACATGCATGAAAGAATATGATTGTTATGGCTTTATGTTACTAATGGCAAATAGTGTGACTATTTCCCACAGTATTACATTTTCATTAGGAAAGTTGTTTAAGTTGCTGCTAAAACTGGTAGCACCCAATCATATAATTTTTTGTGTTAGAAGAAACTTCTCATGAGAGAAACTCAGGAAGTACAACAGATAGATAGAAACATAGATAATTAATAATTACACAGATAATAGAAACCATTCAAATATCATCTCAAATATCACAATTTCAAGCAAATATTCTACCTTATCAAATATCCTAGCTTTTCCTCATAAAAAATAAGCTTCTGCTTTGGATCCATGTTGAAATACACAGCTTTAAACACTGCTGTAAAACTACTGTGCAGTGAATGTATCAGAGAAGGAGTCCATAATACACTCTGGCTGAGCTGAACTGCACACCTACATTGCCTTCCTAATTTGCTAGGTCAGCTACATGGATTATTCAACTTATTTCAGTCAAATGCTTCCACAACACGGCAAGCACTATTTGAATTCTTTCAGTTCATGCAACCCATTTTTTGCTAAATCTCAGAAGGTTCCACTCAAAAGAAAAATAAGTTAGCAATTCTGAAGGAATAGTAATTTCTATTCAGTGAAAAAATATACTAACAGTTGGAGGAATGACAACCTCTGTAGCTTCAGGAATAAAGTGATGTTTTTCATCATGGGGTTGAATAAAATAAGTTGTTGCCTTTGTTTAGTATAATGGCATTAAATAATACAAAAATAAGGGATGTATCAAAAAACAAATCTCTAGCATAGTCAAAAGTTAATTATATTCAATAACTATATATACAAGAGGTTGTACAAATTCTTTAGTCTCACTACAAGAGATGACCAAGAATTTTTTCAAGTTATGCTTTTTGGTCAAAAAGTCAAAAAATTTAGTTTTTCAAGGGAATGCATTTTGATAAAATTTTCATCGGAAATATCATCTCACATACAGAAGTAAATATCCAGTGATACTGCCTTGTAGAAGAAGGGTGAATAGTAAAATGCATCAAACATTCACTCGAGTCATGGCAAAGCAGAGATCTGAAGATTTCCAACACTTAAATAATTAATTGTCCACAATTTTAATAATTGTCCACAAAACACAGTGAGGTCTTATTAAATTTTAATATGTTGTGCAATATTTTAATAAGTTTTGTAGGAAAAAAATCAGTTTTATCATTTCACTAAAATGGTACAGGGGTAGCTTGAGATGATCTGTGTGTTCTTTATAGCTGCTTGCAGTAGCACAAGCACCTGCTGTTCTATCTGTGAGATCAGCAGGGGATCAAGCTGTACAGAGCATCTGTTTCTTACCTCTACCTTTTTTCCTCCATCTGCCTCTTAATCCAATAGAGGAATGACCTGGTGAAATTCTGTTAGAGAAGCTTGCAGTGAGTCCCAAGGAATGTAGAAACATGTGATTTACTGTTTCCCTCTTTTTTGTCCCATTTCAACATTTCTAGCAGGTTTGCTCTTCGTAGAGCCATAGGGGGTGATACAGCCTTTGGTTATTTTTCAACGTTGTCATAAACTAGAATCAAAAGTAGCTCCAGGAGTTAAAAAAACTACACTAAGCTTTCCCCCCAGAGCTGCTTGGATGGTTGTTTGTTGTTCATTTTAGGTAAAGTTAGTCTGTTTATGTGTAAGATTTCACCTTGGCATAAAAATATCTAAAATGAAAACAACATTAAAAAATTGAAGGTTTGTCTCTTGTGAAGAGTTGGACAGTAGCAACATTGCCTGGTAAGGCAAATGAGATTTTCTTAAATCAGTTATATGATTAGAGTACAGTTAAAGTAAACACTTTGATGTGGAACTGAAGTGGTCAGGCATTTGGACTAGATTGTGTATGTCCTTTCCAATACTCTCCTATTCTAGTTCAGTCTTGTCTAATCTAGTCTAGTCTTGTCTAGTCTAGTCTATTCACATGCCCTGATATCAAAGACTACTTACTGCCTGAGGAGACAACAAAAAGGAAATAATGTATCATGTAAATGAAAAAATTTATAGTTTTTAAAATATTAAGTCCAAGACTTAAATATTGAATGTGGGATTGTTATTTTGTTATAGTTATTTTTAAATGTGAGTGGAACTGAAAAAAAATTACTCTAGTTCTAAAATGCTGGGTTTATGTAATTTCAAGACTGATTAATAAAATATTTTTTCACTTTGCATTACATATGTGACGGACACCTGTTTATCTTATCTCACCTCTCCTTTGTGTTTTTAATGGCCTTACAAAAATTAATTTTTTAAAATTTAAAAGAAAAAAGCTTTTTCCTGGTTTGTAGACATAGACCCAAAACAGCTGTTTTACTAGGGTTGCAGAATTTTTTCTGGATTTAGAAAAAATTTGTGTCATTTCCTACATCTATTGAGCATTTAGCTGTGTTATTTATGTTAAGATTAACAATAATAAAAGTATACTGTTAGTTACACAGGCAACAGAAATTCTTCTGAGTTTATAGTATAGCAAAACACAGACAAAGAGAAAAGTACTGAATTTCAGGAGGCTATATGAATAGTTGCCTCTTTCACCTTATTATCTTCAGACTTAGCAGTTTAGCACATTCTGCTTAACATGCATTTTTTTAAGCTTTTAAAATCATTTTTTCTGCTCTATTAAGATGTGTTTATATGTTTCTGGTGGAAAAAAAAAAACCTACAACAAAAAGCAAAAAACAACATTCCAAGCATACTGATAATCTCATCCATGAAATTTGTTTTAAAGATTGTAAAGCTTTGAACAAAGTGATTCAGATAATGAAGACAGACATATTCACATACACATATTTTAAAGTGTTGATTTTATCTTGGTAGACAAGTTTAATTAGTTTTAACCATGTGGAGGTTTCACAGAATCATAGGAAGGCCTGGGCTGGCAGGGATCTTAAAGATCATCTAGTTTCCCTTGCCATGGGCAGGAATGCCATAACTAGACCAGGTCGGTCAGGGCCCCATCCAGCATGTCCTCAAAGACTTCCAGGGATGGTGCATGCACAACTTCTCTGAGCAGATTGTTCCAGTGCCCCATCACCCTCACAGTAAAGAACAACTTTCTAGATCTAATCTGCATCTCTCCTCTACTAGTTTAAAATCATTGCCCCTTGTCAGTATGTGTCTATGTAAAAAATCTCTCCCTCTTTTTTATAAGCACTCTTTCTAATAAGAACTGGATGACCACTATTAGGTCTCTCTGGAGCCTTCTCCTCTCCTGGCTGAGTAACCTCAGCTGTCTCAGTCTGCCTTCATAGGAGAGGTGCTCCAGACATCTGACCATCTTAAATTTTTGGATTGGAAGAAAGGGCTCCAGGTGCGACCCGAAATTTTTTCAATTACAGCAGAGAAAGTATCTGATTGATATGATAATATTTTTTATTCCCTGAATGTACAGGATTAATATTATATCTCTGGTGCCCTTCTCAATGAATTACAATGATGATAATATTTGGCCACAATTCTGAATTTAAATATATGAGATATATAGGTATATACAGCTTATTTTCTGTGCTGTGTATTCTAAGTGAATATTAAGTTACCTGTAATGGGTAAATAATCAAAGAATGACATGCCAACATATGAGAAACTAGAAAAACCCAGAAAAAAAGAAAATACCTTTTGAAGCTTTAACAACTTCCCAACCAACTCCAAGTCTAGCTAATGCTCACTCTTTCAATAATTTGCACAACCGCAAAAATTTTCTTTGACTACAAGACATAAGATTGACTGTAGTCAGTGTCTAAAATGGACAACTTAATAAAAATATCAAAACACAAAAAATATTTACTTTATCCTAAACTGATTTTTAAAAAATTAAGTCTCATTGTTATAAATATGAATTGTTAAATGACTAAGTGAAGCATTGTGGTAACTTGACTAAAGAAGTAATATGAAAAAAAAAAAAAGATGGTAGAAGTTTATACTGAGATACTGGAGAGATACATAGTAGATCCATCTCTCAGTAATATTTTCACAGAGGAAAAATAAGTAAAGGAGGATTTTTAATCTACATTGGAGAAAAACTGTGGGCATTAGGAAGTCAGGATGACCAAAAGCAGACAGAGTATAACAACTATCTTTGAAAAGATAAGATACTGCAGAAAAATAGGTCTAAACCAGACATTTTTTGGCAGATAAGTAATTCACCTCTTCTTTGTACCTGGAAATCTCATAAAGAAAGAATTCCTGAGGTCTCCAGTAAAATACTTACATATGATTACATTGAGGTACAACATTATTGCTCACAATAATTATTGCTCACAATATATTTCTTCTATATACTATAGTATTCAGGTAGAGCTGGTGAACTTGTTTTTCAAAAGGTTTTAATCAAGGAAAATACCTTTCTGAATGGAGTTGGATTGGTGTTTGGGAACATGTATATTTTGTCAGAATCACCAATGAAAATCAGAAGTTCTGATGGCCTGACCAAGCAGCCAGCTGCTAGTTAATCTGATTTTCTGCCACTGTGCTCAGCCACTATCTTGCCAATTGGACCCCAGGATTGTGGGCTGGCTACAAATGAGGCAGAATACTTGGCTTCTCATCTTGCCTCATACCCAGCTGTCCTCCTTGGCTGGTGTGAAACCTGGCTAACTCCTCAAGTTACCACGTGCCCAGATAGCTTTTCTGAGCAGACCAAAGAGCTCCTTAAGTTGTGCTGCTCTTCAGGATCCTGAGCAGTCTGACCTCCTTGTTTTCTTGCTAAGTAAAGGAAAGGTCTTTGTTTCTCATCTGCCCCTTAAGTATCTGTTTTCTCACAAGATGGAAAGTTGTATTTATGTCTGATTGAGTATCTGACCTGTCATTTGTCTAACTCTCCAGTTATCTAGGTGGGTAAATGTGGGCTGGTAGGCATTGAAAGAGATTGTTCCATTTCACCAGAAATTCTGTAACATTGGCATGTTTCTTTCCTGAGTAATGAAAAAAAAAAAATAACAACAACAACAAAAAAAACCAAATAAAAAACACATGTACAATTTCCTATAAAGCAGATTTGAGTTATAATTTTTTCTTTCTAATATCCATAGTATATGTTATAGAATCACAGAATGGGTAAGGTTAGAAGTGGAATGACAGTAGGGCATGTCATCCAACCTTCCTGCCCAAGCGGGGACATCCTAGATCACATTGCACTGGATTGTGTCCAGATGACTCTTGAATGTATCCAGATGATTCCTGACTATCTCCAGTGAGGGAGACCCCACAACCTCTCTGGGTAATCTGTTCCAGTGCTCAGTCCCCTGTACAGAAAATAAGTTCTTCATCACATTCAGTAGAAACTTCCTGGTTTCTGCCCATAGCCTCTTGTACTATTGCTTGGCACCTCTGAGCAGAGCCTGGCTCCATTCTCTTTGTCACATTCCCTTCAGACACTTATACACATTGTTGAGGTCCCCAGTAACTCGTCTCTTCTGGAGGTTGAACACGTCCAAAATATATATGTATGAATAGATAAAGTACAAAAATTAATAATTTTTTTCATCAATATAGATATAGTAAATTCAAATAGTAAGTCTTGTCAAGCAATCAATTAATTTAATATCAATAATAGAGAAAATAGTCTATAAATTGATCATTTAATTATTAATTAAGAATAGAATGAACAGTTATGAGCTGTTCACAAGAACAGCTGTGTGTGAAGAATTATTTATCAAAACGGTCATAAACCTCAAACTTAATGCAGTATTTCTGATGCCGCAAAATACTTTAAAGTAAGTGTGCTCAACTAAAAGATATTTTGTTTATTGAAAGAAAAAGTAATTTTAAAAATAAAGGACTGTTTACTTTGGAAATAAAATACTTTGCTCATTCAATTAATTTTTTTCAATTCAATCCTGTTAATGACATTGCTCTTCAAATAAATGCATTTTATACATTTCTACCAAGGAGTGGTAACTGCATATTATTTATGTGTTATATTTACCATTTGCCATTAATTTTCTCTCTTACTTCAGATGCAAAAGTAGAACATAGGTTTGCTGTGGCCTTCTACGAATAGTGCAGATGTTGAGGAGTCTCCAGTGGCTGAAGTTCTGGTATCAGCTGTCATTTTTCTTTTATCCTCCTTCATTTCTCTCAAAACTAGTGTAACAGAGTCAGTGTTAAGAATACAGAAAAATAATGTATAGAGCTATAGCACAGATTTTTATACAGCTTTCTTCAAAACAAGTGAAATGTACAGATATTAATACAACTGATTCTGTACTACACTTAGAAAATTATGTGTAAAGTTGTAAAGAATTAAACAGAATTTGTGCCCTAATCTACTGAAAAGTTTAGAACTGCATTGAAACACAAACCTTTGGTACATAAAAAATGTAAACATCTAAGTAAAATTTTTCCTTCCCTCTTCCAAATGATTAGAGCTTTATGAAGGAAACCTACATTTTCTCAAAATCATTGCTATAGGAATATTTTTCCAGTACATTACTGGCAAAAGATTTAAGGCTCCTCTGTAATTTTAAAATCTAGTTTTCTATTCTTCAGTATCCATATAGGAGCTGTTACTGAGAAGTCACATCCCTGAAGGAAATTTGCATATCATGGCTTTAAAGAAAAAGTTCATGGCTGATGTTAACAGATGCTAACAGATCCGTGAGAGATGACTCTGCCCAAATTAAGGTGCAAACAAGACCATATGCTGAAGTCAATACTATGGATTTTATTTAACTATGAATGAGAGAGAGAGAGAGCACAGTAAATAGTCCCCACCTGTGAATCCAGCAGCATCCTGTTGGTCCTTCTTCACCCTGGACTTCTCAGTGAAAAAGGTCCTGAAGTAGTTCAAAACTTTTCACCATTTATATGTCTTAGCAAACAAAAGAATTAATGTTCATTGGATACCCAGATCACTCATTCTATTGGTTAAATGATTCCCCAAATTTTAATACTGATTAGTCTGCATGCTGAGTCTTTCCCTTCTTTTGAGATGATGGGTTTGCTGGGTTGGTGAGCCATGAGTCAGTGGTCACAATCTGCCCCTTACAGAATTACCTTTTGCCCAGTAGGAGGTGATTCAGCACAGTTGACACCCAGAAAATAATACCATCTCTATCTTACTTCAAGTTCCTGCTGGGGGTTTTAACTTACAGTCCAAGTTCCAGATATCTTCTCAGGTGCATTTGAGGGGGCTTTGGAGGACATTTGTGGTCACTGGTGTCATCTGTCTCATAACTTGGGGTGATCTTCATTTGACTGGTGAGAAGTGTAGGAGCAGTTGCTTCTTCATGCAGTTTGGGAATTTTTGTCTGGATGAGTTAACCAGGGTGTGCTAACCCAGTCCTGCCTCTGACAGGCCTGGAGTTACCTCCATTCTGTCTCTCCCTGCTGTGCTTATCTCCTGGCAAAATCCTTCTGTGGCTTTAACAGTGTTTGGGACAGACAACAGATGCTGTAAAATTTTATTCAGTGGCTATTTGCTAAGTCATAACACCAGATAATTGATACTAGCGCCTTACAACATCATTCACTTCTGTGTTAAGTTTTCCAATGTAAAACTCAATTGGGTAATGGAGAATTAAGAGGAAAAAAAGAAACAACTACATAAAAGGAAATTTATGATTTATGATTTATTTTAAAGATATAATATAGAAACTGTAAATTGCATATTAAAAGAACTATTAACTGCATCCATTGCAATAACTCCAAGGGAGTATTTTGCTTCTACTAGCTCCACTAGGGTAACTGAACAGTTCTGGGTTTGGGTTTTTTGAGCAGTTGAAAACTGAAATGGTTTTAGAACACCTGTTTTTGGATTCTAGGAAGAATGACTATCTGAGCTATAATGCGTTCTTGTGTAATGCAACCCCAACCAATTTACTTTCTAAAAGTAGTTTGATTTTTCCCTTACTGTAGTGCTATCAGATAGCAATGTGCTCTCTGGGGACTCCATTCATGCTGAGATTGCACCAAACAGTGATTGCACTGCTGAATCAGTCTGTAATCAATCTTGCATCCTACAGATCTCCTTTAGTATTTTTTTCTTTGATCACTGTCTAATGGGAAACATAACACATTTAAGAATAATGAAACTTCAATCTAATTGTATCTTTGCTGGAGAGTCTCTAGGCATCCTTTTGCAGCCTCTAATGAAATGACTCTAACAGAGAATGTTTAGCCACATGCTCTGTACAAAGGATATACAATTGATAAGTTTTCTCCCAAGTATATGTTCACTATCTATAAGTTATTTGACACCTTTCCAGTTTTTGTGCACATATTTCTCTTGTTTCTGCAATATTAACAATTTCTAATTAAGAGTATTTTATTCTATCTTATATAAGGTGAACTTGTAGTTTCTTTTACACTGTTTTTACTTTAGTACTGTTCAATGAGTGCATTATTTTTTTTTTTTCAGAGCAGATTCACTGCATAATGGAAGTGAAAGATAATTCCAAAAAGCATTCATATATCTCTACACCATAACAATCTTTCAGTTGACTAAATATATTTTGATTCCTGTTCTTTGTTATTTTTGATACATTTCCTACTTTGCAAAGCATTAGATAGCTAAAAAAATGTGTGATAAAGTAGGTAGCTAAATGTGAATCAAAATCTATTATTAATTCTGATTCTTTTTATCATAAGTCACAAATCACATATGAATTTCCAAACAATTCATATGGGCTTCAGTTCAGTGACAATATACGCACCATAGCATAAGGCAAGATAACCAAACTTTAATCAATGTTCTGTTAATTTTCCAGTAATGGTTATATTGTATTGTCAAGATAGGGTAAAGAAGACATATAATTTAGAAGAGACTATATAAAAAGTAGTTGCTCTTTTTCTCTTGGCTGAAAATGCAGTATACCAGTGTTCAAAGTAGACAGTTCTCAATGCCTTTGGGTTTTTTAGTGTGTTTTGCTGCTGTTGCAATATGTCTTTGAGAGACTACCTGTTACGATTTACAATAACAACACTCTTATTGTTTTTTGTCTCATCAGTTTTTTGCTTCTTCTTTCTGATATTGACTGCTCCCAAACCTGATTTTTTTCCTTATTTCTGATAGTTCAGAAAGTACATATCACAGATGGTAAAATGTCAACATATCCACATTTATAGTCTTTTTAATGGAAAGCGTACAAAGACAAAACTTTTAGGGTGAGTGAAAAAGCAAATTCCCTTTTTCATGCTTGATGTCTGCAGTCATGGGGAAAACATTTCCCTTCAAAGCCAACATTTCCAATGAACCTTTGAGATATCTGACTCTCATTCTTCCAACAGTTTTCTGAGGTTTAATTTTACTGTGTACAAACCTCCAGAGCTAGTCTGTCTAACTGTATATGGATGCTTGAGAACATCTCACATCAGAAAAATTTGAGCACAGCACTAAACATATTGAGCTGTCCTCTGCTCTAAAATGGGTCAATGGAGTTTTGTTAATTTTACAAGCAGAAGATCTCAGAATAAATTGCTGAAATTACTAATAAAGAAAACATTTAGAATGTTTCAGACTTGAAAGAAATACCATCTGTACCAGTAAATTGCTTTCCATGAGGTTCTATCAAGTTTGCATAGCCACTTGAGACAGTCTATTTCAAACATACCGAGTCAACCTTGACTTCAAATTGACAATTGGAAGCTGCAGTAAAGGTAGCTTTTCTTTTTTATGCATTTGTTTGAAAAATTTTAAATGTGAAATGTTAAAACAGACTAATAAAGCAAAAATGTGTATGTATAGATATGAATATGAACATACATTTGTATATATACTCATACACGCATGCTTTCTCCATCTCTCTTGCTTGATAAACATGACTGATCTTTTTATAAGTAACTCATAGAAGCCTAGAGTTCCATGAGTTCTTCCCGTGGGTTGGAAGGGACCTTAAAGATCATCTAGTTCCAACTCTTCTGCCCTGAGCAGGGATACTTTTCACTAGACTGGGCTTCTTAAAGACCCATACAGCCTGTCCTCAAACACTTCCAGGGGTGGGGCACAGAAAACTTCTCTGGGAAGCCTTCTATCAGTGTTGTATCACCCTCACTGTAAAAATGTTCGTCATCTGTCCAATCTAAACCTATCCTCTTTCAGTTTAAAACTGTTGACCCTTCACCTGTCACCACAGGCTCTACTAAAACATCACTCTCCATTTTCCTTCAAGCCCCCCCTCACTTATGGAAAGGCCTCTATAAGGTCTCCAAAGAGCATTTCCTTCTCCAATGGAAGAATGTAAATGCTTTCAGCCTCTTATTTACAATTCCCTATATGCACTCCCACACCACGAATATGTAACTTCCTGACATTTCCAATTTTTAATACCTTCATCTTCTTTCCTCTGCCACTGATTAAAGTACATCAGTTCCTGTGATCTGGATGACCTTGACCAGTTCACAGACAGCACCCACTCTCACTCACCTCCCTCAACAGCACAAGGATACAGAAGCACATTGCTCAATATAAAGACAAGGAGATGCTTTATTATTTACTGTTACAGAAAAAACACAAAACTTGAGGAATTTAAGGTAAATTCAGGTATATTTTGACAATAGTACACAGCCCCAAATTTAAAACAATAAAACAGGGGTTTGCCCAGGCTTAACTTCATTTCGAACATGTCTAACAAGCCTCTTGTCGTTTGCTCCTGGTAGAGAGTAGTCTGATCACTTCTCTGCTCTGTTTCTGAGTAATGTTCATGTAGCAGGGATATAAATGAATGCAGACCACTTGTAGGATGATCATATTCCCCAAATCAAGACTAAAATAAGTATAGAAAATTTTATTTATGCAGATCAATATGCAGTTTAGGAAGAGTGCTATTTTCTTCTTAATATCTATAATTAATCTAAACTTGATATATATTGTATGAACATTAGTATTTTAAATAAATACTAATGGGACAGCATTGAGTTCAGAGATTTTATTCTGCTTCTTTTCTAGCTACATATCTAATTGAAATGCTATACTATGCTTCAATAATATCCTCTCATGTCCTCCTCTCCATCTTACTTCAGAGACTGTGCTGAATTTTCTATCCAAGATTTGTGCCATAGAGTATTTCCCTGTTGCAGGACATTCTTTTTGATAGCTCTGTGTATGTTATATATTGCTTAAGTAAGGGATTAAATTTTTTCTGCTGCATTAGTAAGGAATATTTGTTTTTTTTCCTGGGCATCTGTGTTGTTTATTTTTGGGGAAAAGGATTTTTAAAATCCCCCACAAAATCTCCTACTTTTAATAAACCCATTGACAGTCAGTTTCTCTGGTTCTTTTAAAATTAAAATGTTATTGCAATTTCCCTCATATTGTAACAGAAGGGAAATGTACTAATATTATTAATACTCGATAATACAACCTGTAATTTTTATATGCTGCCTTCCTTCAGATCATTTATATTAACTTCTAGTTTATAATACATTTTTCACAGTTTTTTTTAAAGTCTTGTTATCTAAAAATTTCAGTAATATTCTTACACACAGAAAAGAAGTCCCCCTGCCCCCCATCAAAAACCACAAAGAGGATATTTCTTTTTCAGCTTACACAAATGGATGAACTCATGCCTTTGAAAGCAAATTTTCTTTCTCTCTGTGTCCCTCAGTGAATTATCTGAATCTCTTACTCTAATTGAAACCATTCAGATGCAGTAAGTTACACTTCCATATGAATCAGTATAATTGAATGCTACAAAAGATTGCTCTATGATGAAATCATTTCATTTATTACTGTAACAAACTTAACATTTCAATGCAACTGCAATATCTCATTTTCTATATGCCTAAGCACTGGACAGGTTGGGGGGTTATAGCAAAGTGGGATGGGGAAAATTTTAGTCTTGTACAAGGTATTAATACTATCTATCCATGGTGAAAATGTGGAGTAATTTGAAAGAGAAAAATAAAACAAATCTAAACACGGCTGTCTGTCTTGCTTTTTCCAAACTAATTGCCGGTATAATACATGCCTTGTTTCTGGAAATTACATAAAAGGATTGCTCTTCCAGTTAGGTGCAATTTCCTCATTGTTTCGATTTATCATGAAATCTTGTTACAAAAATCAGTGTTCTTCATAGTGTTATTAATCTGCAGTGTAATCACAATCTTTGAACCTGACAAAGGACCTCACAGGGGACACAGAATCCAACATTTCTCCTGATTACAGCTGCTTGACTTCTTTTATTTTCTTACACAGTTCTTTCATCCATTTGTGGTAGGAGAGTAAAACATGGCAGAACTGTAAATGGGACAAATATTTGAAACTGTAACTAGCAGGAGAATAATTAGCTGGTTCTTCTGGAAGACCATAATTCAATTATGTTGTATTGCATACTGAAGAAAATGTATCTAAAAGAGCAGTATGATTTTTTCTGATCTGAAGCCTGATACCATTGTAATGCTCATTATGTGTTAAGCTATCTAAACATAAAATTAGAAATTCAGGATTGAAAGTGCATGCAAAGAGCAGCTTTATATACAATATATTTAATTCTAGAAACACTTAATTCCAAAATAAACTATAGGAATTCACCCACCAAAAGAATTACATAAGAACTTATTTTCTGGAAGTTTAGGAAAGACCTCTTATTATATTTTACTTTCATCTTCTACATTATTTTTGTTTCTTTGTTTTTCATTGAAACAAGTCCTTTTTCTTTATAAATTGGATATTGCAAAATAACATTCTGGATTAGTGTTTTTTTGAAAAAGGAGATTAAAATTTTTTTAGTCTTTTATTTCTTAACTTAGCTATTAGTAGTCTTATCAAACCATAATTCCCTTACAGTGAGAAGGAGTAGAGGTCTGAAAAGGACAAAATGGTACTTAGATCTGTTGCATAATCTTTCAATGATTTGACTGTTTCAGTTAAAAAGTATGTCCAATAGAAGGTAAAAAAAAATCAAGTATTAAAGGTCAGTGAAAGATAATATGTTTAATCAGACCACCAAAAAAAAGCATGAAAGAACTCTCAAAGTCTAATTACAGTTAATATCACATGAAAAAATTATGGTAAGAAATTATTTTCTCAGGAAGATTAATCTTGAGCTAGTACCCATCTACAAATAAAATCATAGTCAGGATGTTGAGGAATATAATTTTGTCAGGACAAGACGCCTAATCTTTTGCTTTTCAATTTTCTTAAACAAACAAGCCCTCCAAAAATGCAGGGTAAAATTATTTCAGCAATGTTTCTTTCTTAAAAGATAACTCGTAGGAATAGAACTGATAAGCACAGTTCACTGGGTTTTTTAGTCCAAAATCCTAACAGGTGGTGTTTTGGTGGGTTTTTCAAAGCCGTTTTAACTGTTTAACTGTTTAAGTTCTAATATTTAGCAACAGATTAGAAGGCAAAGCCTAAGTATAATAAGCATTTCATTTTGGAATTTCAGTGTTTGTCTTCACAAACATCAAAGAATTTTTTAAGAAGTCTTCGTTTTACTGAAATTGTTGATGACTAACAGGTGCCAGTATTGAGTGTTTAAACATCAGTTTTGTAAACAATAGTGTTCAAGAAACAAAATTAAGGTAACTTTTGACCTTGCAGCTGGAGATTTAACTACTTGAGAAGTTAATAAACTTCATTAAGCTTGAGGGTTGATTATAAAGTGGTTTTTTATCTTTGTGTAACCACTAAGTAAGAACTGATAATAACCTTGTAATTTTTGGGATGAGCTTCTCAGTCATGTTACTTGTTACGTAATTTTACCATGGACACCATTAGCCTGAAAGTACTACGAATTTACAGTTATAAAAAACTTTCCAAAAAATACTCCATGTAGTTCAATTTGTAGTCTTTCTCTTATATATTTATTTTACTTTTTGCAGTCCCATGCCATCATTTCTCCAATTTCTTTCATGTTCATTATTGTATAATCAAATGTATATTTACATAGTTTGTTTGTTTTTCCATAAGTACTTAACCTGAAAATCAAATTGGTTAGTAAACCTTGGGGTTCTACTGTGTCTTGTTATTTTTCTCACCATTTAGTGTATACTATGTTTTACAAACATTTTCGGCCATAAAATTTTAAGTTGATTCATGTATCTTTTGACTTCCCATTTATTTTTTTACATCATACTGGAATTGGATCAATTTTCCTTCTTTAAGATACAACAGTAATGCTGATCTTAACTCTGACAGTTAAACCAAAGTATCTTTTTATTTCTCAGATCAGCACTGTGCCAAACAATCTGTTCCCTTTGGCATTTTCAGTCCTTATGTCAAAGATTGTTTCAGAGTAATTAATCTGAAGTTTAACAGAGAAGAACAGATTCATGTACTGATATATCCCAAACATATTATAGACTATGGGTTTTAATTATCAATCTCTACAAGGATGGTAAATGACTATTTATTATTTAGCCAATTAAAATATTTTATCACATATAATAGTCACATCAGGAAATACTGATTGTTTGAATAATGCAGGACAGCTACCAAGTACTTCTGGAACAGAGATACCATAGTTCTGACATTTTGCACCGAGTGATTAAAGTTCTTGCACTTTATTGTAGAAAAAATTTTAAACAATTGGTCTGTTAGGAGGATATGGGCAAAATCAGTCTCAGATTTTTATAGCTTAGGCATAAATCATAGAAATAAAAATTAATATTAATAAGGACTAGATTAATGCATTTGCTCCTGTTAATGATTGTTGTGTATTTGTGTAGAATATTATTCACTCATCTTATATGGGCATGACTGCTACAAAAATCAAATGTTAATGTATTTTAAACACATACTGTGAATAATTATTATCCATCGATAAAAGAAAGATACATATTTATTTAGCCCCTTCTCTCACAGTCTTTGGAATGTGCTATAATTACATTCATTTTTCTAAATGTGCTACTAAGAATTAAAATGTTGCATTTATTTGATTAGAGCTACTACTGCATTTACATGTTTGTTTTGGCTGAAAACTGGTGCACAAATTCTGTTCTCTAGAGCTTTTGGCTTCAATTTGCAAGGGTTATGAAACCACTTTTTTAAGAGCAGGTTGCAAAGATCCAAAAATCTGCATTAACACTTGTGTTGCTTAATGCAGAAGTTTTCAGGAACTGCTAGGGAGTGTCATCCACAGTAATACCATGAGAGTTAGGAAATAAACAGGCTTAATTGAACAAGGAAGATAGTAGGTTCCAAAAGATGGGTTTGTGCTTGATTACCATCTGTACATTTTGAAGAAGTGCCTACATACTACGAGAGATTGTGTATTTTTTTGGTGAAAAAGAAAGATAAATGGAAGCAAAGATCTCTTTTCTAACTTTGAAAAAGAAGGGAAATTCAACTGCCACCTGGTGCAAACAAGAAAGTCATCTGTTCCTTAGGCAGTATTTCATAACAAAGAGGTCTTGGTGCCCTAGTTAGAAGCTATTCTTGATCTGAATTTCCAGTCATGTACCTGGGCCCTTTGCTGGATTTTAGACACATTCCTGGATCCCTGTCTCTGGGATCAATAGATTCACAGAATATGAGACATCTTAGAAGTAAAAATGTGGAAAACCAACTTTATTCTCAAAAGCAGTCAAGAACAATAAACACTAATTTCACCTGAACCACTTCAGAGATATTTTGTTTATAATGTATTTATTTATTAATAGCATTAAAAACAAAAATAATTACTTCAGGAAAACACATAATATGCAAGGATTTTCCATACAAAAATTATGTCAAGAAATTTGAGAGGAATTTGTACAAAAGAGTACAGTTCTACACTGAGATATTAAATGCTAGTCTTTAAAGATGTGTCTTTTCAATATATATGATTGAATGATACCTCCTACTAAAGTAAAAAGAAATGTTCTCTATACAAACCCCACATTTGGATATATACTCTTGGATACATTTTATGTTTGACTCTTTACGGGCACAACAGTTTAAGTGGTTGACCATATTTAGACCTTTTATTTTTGCATGGAAATTTTCTCTCAGGCTACTGAGTTGCAGCCCAGTGCTTTCATTTGAAAAGCCCTGAGAGAAAGCATGGCCTGCAAGTAGCCCACACTGATTCTTCCTTTGCACAGATATGGAACCATGCAAGTCAGAAACCAAATGAATAAATAAGCTAAAACAACAGAAACAAACAAACAACCCCCCCCAAAACCCCAAACCCACCAATGTCTAACTACAGTAATCTTTTTTTAAAAAGTATAGAATTGCATTACATTTTTGTGTGAGCATGCTCTATGGAAAACTAGTTAAATTTGTTCTTAGCAATTAAAAAGTTTTGGGATTTTTTAAAAAACTATGATCCATTCTGAGGATTTTTAACTTTTATATAGGGGAAAAAAAGTTATCTTTGTATGTGAATCTGCTTTCCAAGGATGATAAGAGACCTTATTTTCACTCTTCAGAATATCTGTAGCTAAAGGAATTTATACATTTTTCATTAAGGGATAAAGGTTACTTTTTGTCAAGAAAATTAGAACAAAACTCTTAATTATGTAAGTAACTATGTTCCAGTTTATCTTGCATGGGGATGGAAACAGGCTTTCAAACACCACATTTACTGCAAAGTTTAATGTGGAAAAAACCAGATGTGTTGAAATTATTTTTTAGGAACTGCCTTCCTTATTTATAAATCTTAATCCTTTCTGATATGAAGTGGTATTTCTTAAAGCAGTGTGTAGTATGTTTTTAGATGAAATTCCTTCCCCCACATAATACAATAAATCAGACCAAAACGTCATAACATAATTTTTGTTATAAAATCCATAAACTCAGAGAGGAAAAAAAATAATTAAAAAAATAAAAAGAAATAGTGTTAAAATTTTGTAATGCTATTGCATTCTTAAACACGCAAGTATAGACAATACCCAGAAACTACAGAGAACTGCAAGTGTGTCTAGATTTGAGTAAGGTGGATTACATCATTCTTCCTCTGTCCTTGCCTCAATTTTTCTGTTATGAACATTGTTTTGTCCTTTCTGCTTCTCTATTTTTTTATAATTTTTAAACTAATATTTTCTCAGTCCATTTAATGCATAATTTTTCTAGAAATTCATCTAAAAGAATATATATTTTTACATTCTTCAAAAAGAAATGTGAACCAAGTACTAATAAAAGTCCAGTGTGATTTCAGCAGATGCACACACAAAACAGGATGTCATAACAGAGTTTCTTTTCCTTTCTCAAACCTCCTCTCCAGATATAAAATCTTGGCGGAGCCATAATACACACCGATAATTTTTATTATCAGTTTATTTGGTTTGTACTTGTCTATAGTAATAAAATGTGGGAAAAGAAAGTGTTCCAGATAGTCTTTTGGCTTAAGCTAAATGCTTGCTTTATCACACCAGGTACAAAGTACTCACTTTGAGAGCTGGAGATGGTTTTATTCACAGTGGTGCCTTGTCTCATAAAATTAATTGCTCAGATATGTTCTGTAGTACACTAAGCAAATCCTTGATGGCTTCTAGAGGCTTTACAATAGCCTAGGAAATGTCACACTCTGCTGTGGTATATTACACTTGTAATAGTAGTGTCAGTAGTAATAGAACCATAGCTGTAGTCATTATAATCAAACTGTAAAGATAATGACACTGAGGAAATATATTTTCTTTCTCCCCAAGGATAGTTTCAGAGGACTGTTCTACAAAGGTCTCTATGGATGTGTCTGAAATGACTGGTGAGCTTCCTCCTATAAAATATTGTGACTATCATAGCACAGAGCTGAATAAGCTAAACACAGTGTATGCTTACCAAGGACTTTTGGAACCGGTTTCTTTAAGATGTCTGTAGCCTCTACAAGACAAAAGTTCAAGCACAACATTATTTAAGGGAGGAGTCAACAAGGCTGAAATGCAAAGCCCAACAAAACAGGATTTTAATCAATGCCTACACAGACTGTAAATTAAAACTTAAAAAAAAATCAATCTTCCCAAAACAAAGAACATCCCACTCTAGCATGGGTTGAATCAAGTAATTGTCTGATGTTTTAACTACAGTATTTGGAGCTGACTCAGTGCAGAACACTCTCCTAAGTAGTTTTGTGCTTCTTCTTCCAAACTTACATTTATGCAGTGCACAATCTTTTTTCTTTTTTTCTTCAAAAAGGCAGGCTTGAATACTAAAGATAGGTAAGTAATTTTGTTAAAGCCTATAAGATGAGGTTCACAAAGACTCTCAGGCATGAAGATGATCAGTCTCATAATGATTAATTCTCTGCCTGACTTGGCAAATTCTCAAAGCCAGTTATGGACACTTAGGTTTCCAGCTGTCACAGAAATCTTACCATTTTTCACATGCACAGTGAAGCAACTTCAACAAAACCTATAAAGAACATCTTTTTCTTCAGTATCTGTGATTAACTGCTTTTCTAGATGGGCACTGATTTCAGACCAAAAATAATCTCAAAGTTCAAGATTGTGAGTAAATAGTTATTGATTTAGCATAGTCAGATAGTTTCTATCCTTTCTGTTCATGTCTTGGAAGTAAAGTATTTTGCAGCAGGCATTTGGCATGACATGACCTCATTTTTATTTAAACCAATGAATCTTAGTTGACTTTAGATGAAATATAGATCTAAAGGTGCCTTACTCTGACAAAAATTACTTCAAAAAATGACAGCACTTCCAATGCTAGAGTCACTTTATAGTCAAAAACTCTTATAGAATCTCAGGTGTACAGGCAGTTCTGCAGCATTGTTGTCAATTTTTAAATGTGACTTAAATTCTAACTACAGTGAAAACTCTGAAATGTCTTTTTTTTTTCTTTTTATTTTTATTTAGCCTTACAGGCTTGGCTACGGAATCTACAGAGGGAAGAAATTTAACCCATAAAACAAGGTCATTTACTTGTGAAGATGAAAACCAAGCAATAATGCCTTTGACTTAATGTCCTTAAGTCCAAAAAAAAGGAAAATATCAAAACAGAATAAAAGAGTAAAAAAGAATAAAAGTAAAGGAAATAACAAAAAGGGACATTATCCATTAATTTAAAGCAATTAGTCTATATGTCTAATTTTTAAGGTAAGCATTTTTCCCTCATGGAAGCCCAGGTGGGTTTTTTTATCCCCTGGGGACTGAAATAATACTAATGAATTATGTAGCAAACACTAAAAATATCTTATTATTAAATATAAAAAGCCACCATATTTGGGCATCTTTAAGAGTTCATGCTCTAGAAATATAGTGATAACTAGAATCTCCCCTGCTATTTTGGAGTTTTTATGTGATACAGAACACAGAGTAAAAATTAATGCAAAAATTTATTTGCAAGACTGCAAAAAATTGCTCAAACCAAAGTTTTTTCCTACTATTTCACAAGTAATCTTGGACATACTCATTATAAATCTAGTTTCTGCTTTCAAAATATTTATCTATTCTGAATTGTTACAGGAATAAGTATTTTCCCTCAGTATTTGAAAGAATATTTTTAAAAATGCAGAGATGCCAATGCTTTTCTCTGTTTTTAACATATGATACCAATTACCAATTAAAGAAGCCAAACCTTTATCTGATATGGCAGCTATGCTGTTTTTGTAGCTAGGAGTGCCTACCAGTGCACCTCTGTCATCACTCTCAACATGTCATCCCAGCTAATGATGCATCAAAATACTTTTGATGATGATGTATGAAATTGCTGTTTAAAGGAAAAAGCCACAGATAGTTTTTAAGGGACAGAACCTATGAACGCCTGAAAACATGCAGGTTGTCTCAAAATGGATTCACAAAGTATTTCATGTAACTAATAATGTGAAATAAAATATTCCTTTAATATATTTATTTGGCAGATTAATTATGTTTTCAATGAATTCATTATCTCCATGAAACACTGATATAGGCTTGCATACGAAGGACAAGTTGCTAAAGCTGTAGTCAACAGTATTCATTTTCCTTTGGCACACAAATTAATAGGAAGGATATGGCAAAATACCCATTTAGAGGTGAAAGGAAATGGAACTGATAGTATTGCAGCATTTGTAATTGATTTTCTGCTGTAGTGAAGAGTAAAAGCAAAGAACTGATAGAGCCTGTTCATGTTTCCTGGTATTCCCATTTATTTTCAGCAGAACCAAATTTCACAGCAGAAACTGGATGTGAGGGACAAATCTGATTTTTATTTCTATCTCAACATGTGTTACAGTTGAGGTGAAGAACCATTCCAGGGGCTGTGCCCGAGCTGGGATCTCTGTCCCCGGGGAGGCTTCGCCCGGCAGCCGAGCAGGGGAGAGAGAGCTTCTTGAACGGGCTACCTGCGACCCCCATCGCCGGCGGGGCAGAGCCCCGGATACCCGGGGGAAAATGCCCAGGAAATCGGGCTATGGGAGGGGCTTTAGCACATAACAGCAGTGAACTGCACCACAATCCGGTGTCGTCTTAACTGGGTCTCTTGGACGGAGTGGGGGCTCGCCCAATGGGCCAGGTCGGTGCCCTCCTTCCTCCCTCGCCTTTTTGTCCCTGCGGTGCTCGTTCTTCCCTGGCTGCCTTCCCTTACCTGCCCTGCTTCCTCGCTTCCCCGAGGCAGCCCGGCCCCACGGCACCCCACGGCACCCCAGGGCTCCGCTGATTCCCGACGGAGCCGCCGCCGCCCGCACCGGAGAGCAGCACTGCAGAGCCGCAGCTGCAGCAGGAGCGCGCCCGGGCCCACGGCAGCCGCTTCTTCCCCACAGCTGGGAAACACGGCCACTGCTGCTGAGAAATGGCACCCATGGCCACGGCAGTCGCTTCTTCCCCACAGCTGGGAAACACGGCCACTGCTGCTGAGAAATGGCACCTATGGCCACGGCAGACACCGACTGCGAGGCCTGGGGTACTGCGAGGCCTGGTGTTCTGTTTGTCTCTGTCCTTTTTATTCTCTTTGGTTCCTTTTCCATCCCTCCTTCAGTAGGAACTGTTATCTTCTTTTTCAATAAACAGTTCCCAGATGTAATTTTGCCGCATATGCGCTTTATGTTCGTCCAAGAAATCTATCAAAAAGAATTCTCCGCGAATCCCCATTTACAGTGGGACAGGACACGGGAAAAGAAGTGAAGATCAAAAGTCTTATAAAGTACTGAGGTTCCCAGCCCATTTAAAATTATCATGGTTTAATAAGCTACCAGCAGAAAAATGTACTTTGTTGTTGTATTTTTACTTTAGTGTCTCTAAGAAGTCTAGCCCCACAACAATATTAAAATACATGCGTGCTCAGGATTTCACTTTTGGGTGGATTAACACTGCTCTCAAGTAATTTTGTCTAACTTCGTGAATTTCCACAATTGTTTTCTGCAAGTTTCTAGATATTTACAAGTATTTTGTCAAATGAGTGCCAGATGACTAAGGGACCTGATGACATAAACTGCACATCTTTAAATAGGAGGTTTTGAATACTCACAACACAAGTTTAGAAGCAGTTTTTTCTGATTGTTTTAGCATTCACTTAAATACCTATGTGACTCAATTTTTTTGACAAGTTCTTGATGATGAAAAACTTCATGTGATGGAATAATAGCAACATTTATCTAAGGGGATGTTGCATATACTTGAATAGTGCCAGAGTAATGACTACAGGTTTATCTTTTACTTTTGTCAGAGAGCTCAGTTTTTGATGTTTTCCTACTTCTCATCGCAGGGAGTTGTTCTGTGAAAGAACCACTAACACCCATGAAGCTGTAGACAGCACAGCAAGCTCTTTTTTAGTCCCTGTGACAAATTTTCTTATGCATCATCTACGATGTAGGATGAGGAAGCTCATGTAAAAAGTTATTATTGTGAAGGTCTTGAGAGCTCTTCTTCAGAAGCCAGCTCAGTAGCAGCATGTCCATGGAGAGACAGCTCTGCTGATTGCTGGGGAGAGGCTCCTGGTGCCCAGAGCGTTAGGCTGGGGTCAGCACTAAACCCTGCCCAGGGACCAGCCTGCCTTGCCATCCCCGTGAGCATCCCCAGAGCTCCCAGGGAGCATGCAGCTCCTGCTGTGCACTGACAACTATTTGCCATCTTTTCCCCTAAGTCCTCCTTTAACTGGCGTTCCCAAGAAATTGATGGGGAGCAATGTTTCATTCCGCAGCTTCTGCTTGCATTAATATTCATTTTGTGACAGAGCTCTGACCTTGTGAAATGCCCTTCAGAAGGTTAATATGAATCTCCAAAGCCTCTTTGGGTTTAAGTACAAAACCTAGGATTATCCCAGTCTACATCAAGGCTGTGGATTAATGAACATAATTTAAAGTTATTAAATTAATTGCAACATTCTGTCATCTGTTCTAATTTAAGTTTACTATTTTTAAAAAAATTGTTTCCAGACAGTATATTTAAACTTAAAAATAATTATCCTCTTTGCATCTCTGTAAACTGTCCATACAAAAGGACAATAAAAAGAGAAGCATGATTCAGTTAGCTCTTTTTTTCTGTTTTTGTTTGTTTTGTTCTGTTTGTGTTTTGAACAGCTTGCATGATCATTCCAACATTGTTTTCATTCATTTAATGCACTTATATTTTTAATACAAAAATATTACCATTCCCATATGTTTGATCATCTTAGGAAGAGTTTCATTGTAAATGAAATTTCAGTTCTAATTTACTATACTCAGTGAATTAGATGCTTTCTTTGCCTTTTCAGTTCCCCTTCTGAAATGTGTTAGGGAATGGGGTGTAAAATGGGACCTATTGTATCCTCACTGCCGCTGCGAGAGATAGGCAAAAAATGAACCAAAGGGCAAAGAGAAAACTGTGAATAAAAAAAATGAATACTTTTAAATAATTATCTCAAAAGCAATATTATTAAGAAAATTGGGAGGAAAAATATATATCCATGATAGTTTTTACCTTTTTATGTGTGATTTAGTCAGCAAACTCTGAAATAATGATAGCAAACAACAAAGCAACTAAGAATACATGTTTTTATAAATTATTCCCACAGGAATGGCTTATTGATTAAGAAAAACTAAGTAAATCTGAACTCTTCACCTTGTGAAAAAGATTTTTACTTTTTATTGGCTGAAAAGTCAACAATACTTTTTGAGAATTTATGTTGGGGAATGTATCGTGAAATGATATGAAGATGAGATCTATGAAGGGAGATCTACCACTTTGTCAGCCAGACAAATTAAGTAAACAGTATATCCAACTTATGATCAACAACAAAGCAACAAAACCACAGTAAAACAAAGCAAAAACTCCCCACCAAAAAACCCCATCCAACATTTAAAATGGCAAATCATCCTAGCTCCCTTTTAGTTTTTTTTAAAATAGTTTGAAGGACACCAGGAATCAGCAATTTTAAGTTTTTTAAAGGACAGGAAGAATTAATGGAATAGTTTAAGTGTTCAGCATGATTTGGGATTATGAGACCAAAAGGTGATAAAAGGACCTTTCTATTGCAAAAGGACAAAGCTGAACCAGGAAGATGGTACATTTATATCAGCATTAAGAATGCATCCCATTAGTTCTAAAGTTTGTGAAATCACTTTCCTTTGAATCTCTCAGGGATAATTCACCTAAATTAGCATTAGCTTTAGGAGGGAGCTGTGATCTGAATGCTCCTCTCTTAGTTTACTCAAAGAGAAAAACCTAGGTGTAATTTATTTAGTGACCTTTGTAGATTTCAAACTTGAATGATTTTCTTTCTTTACAGTCCTTGGTAGACTCAAGGCAGGAACTACCACTTTTAAATGGTGATTGCCTTATTCACAGAAACAGACACAAAGCCTAGGGGCTCTTTTATGCTTTTCTTACAGACACTTCAGCAAACATAGTGCTTTATTCATGTAAAATATTCTTTAAATTCTTGAAACAAGTAGTTCTCTATTTTCTAAAACATTTGATGTGATGAGTGTTCAGGGTAGCCTAATGAGGTGGACCCATGAAAAATGCAATGGTAGCTGTCAAATTCTTTTAAAATTACTCTGAAAGAGAAGATAATGATGACAATTCCAGTTCTGAATACATGTATTCAATTAATTTAATACTGTTTTAAAGTAAAATGCAGAGTAGTCTATAGAACACTGTCGTCTTCATGCTGCTGACCAAAGATCAGTTGTTAAGCCTGAAGACAATCTTTGGTCTTGGGCTTACTTATCTCCACAAATTAACATAGAATTATTTTTCAGACAACAATTTGCAGATGAAAAGTGGTGGATAGAATCCTTTCAGAAAGAAAGCGACACTTGTCTCTAGCATTCCTGAGAGATTCCCTCTTTAACTTCTGTTAATAATGAGTAAATGGCAGTGACTTTCCTGAACAGGTTAAAACAAGGGTAGAAGAAACATCTAAACACTGTATTTCATATTGCCTTCCTAGTGAAGACTTAGACAACTAATTATTTACATGATTACTTTTTACATGAGGGAAGTTTGTATGGCTCTCATCTTAGTGTTGGGTTTTATGTTGTTTGTTTCTCGAGTCCAGATTCTGGCACTAGGCTTTGATCAGGCCTTGTTAAAGGCTTTACTCAAATCTGTGTACTATTCTAAAAGATGAACATTTCAGAGCTCAGCATTATGACACATAAATCCCCTTTTTGATTGGATTTGAACTATTAGGAAGAAACTCCAATTAAGTGAGCTTTAACAAGACGTCTGAGTCCCATTAAGAGGTGATCTAAAATTCCTGACTATTGCTAAAAGCATATTGTGAGCTTACTTGGTACCTGCATGTAGTATTTGTTGAGAAAATATATATATATATATATGTATATATATATATATATATATATGGATTAATCTTATAAGCTGCTAAAACAGGAGAAAGAACAAAATAGACTGTAAAAATATTTATTGCAAATGTCTGCAGCAAGGTGCAACACCTGTGGTGAAACTCATCAGGTTCTTGTCATGTATGAAGTACAATAACATTGGAACAATTAAAGCTTCATTTTTTACTTATTTATTACTTCAGATCTAAGTTCTGGTACTTTGATAATTAAGATGGAAACAATATAATGACAGAGAAAATGCATAGATTATGGCATACTAAGGAAAAGGAATAAAAACAATCTCAATTTACTGTTAAACAGGAAAGGTTTTATGCTTTATTCGCGTACAGAGTATGGAATGATTCTCAAGAATCTTGCATTATTTTCAAACACAAATTCTCTAAATAAAATTTTATTGAAAAGATAAATCAAATAGCAAGTGATAAAAAGTAAGAGACGACTCCATGGAGCCTTTTTTCAGCAAACAATTAAAGCTCGTAATTATCAAAAGGTAGGCAATTAACTTATTTCCTGTTATCTCAGTTATTTGACAAAACTAGTTTTGTTTGGTTTTCCTTTCTTTACTTTTTGAAATAAAATCTTTTTTTAAGATGACAAGATTTTTTTGCAGGTAAGATTCCTATAGCTCCTTGATTACCAAAGCTTTGTGATTTCTAGCTCGCATCCGTTCTTTCTAACATCTGAACTCAATCTGTGAAGGGTTTTTTACCTTTCCCCACACCCCACCAGTATAATTGGCTTTATCCCCAGACACCTACTTGCTTGATTATGACAATGTCCTTGTTTAAGCAATATATGATACATATGATACACAAAATTGCAACATTCTGACAGTCTTCAGAAAAGTATGCCTTTTTGAAAATACAACAATGCTATATGTTATTTACGTCCGACTTTCAATATTTCTATATTAAATAAAGGATTTAGTGAATCAAAAATACAATTATGTCATCTGAATTTCAAAAATATATCCCAATTACTAGTTTTTACCTAAGTTTTCATTAAAATATTCAGAGTGAACTTGATCAGATGTAATTATTTTGCCTTTCATAAAAGAATATTCTCAAAACTACATCAAGGATCCTCTGAGTTTGCCTAACTTTCTGAGATGGATAACAGGAAATGTACAAAGATGATACAGAGATGGTAGATGTGATCCACAAAAAAAGAGAAAAAACCTGATGCTTCAGTACCCTGACAAAATGCATTCTGCAGGCAGCTGAATGTGAGACTTCGCAGTTTTCTTTCACAAATGTTGGTGTGAATCTTTTCTGGTCTGATCCATGTCAGTTGGCACCTCCTGTCCCACTATTTCTTCAAGGGTCACTTTGAGTTTCTGGTTCAGAGAAAAGTAAAAAATGCAAAATGAAAATCCATCAAAATCATTGAGTTTTGTCTGGTTGCATGGCAAAACTGTGAAGCTTGCCTGATGTTTTTCTGCAACCACAGATCATCTCACTTTATATCAAAACTGGAAGTAACTGCAAGCTAAGAAACAATGAAATTCAGTAAATGTCTAAGTTTATAAACACCAATTGCATATCATACTACAAGCTGATCTAAGACTATTTTTCCAAATGTTTGCATTTCTGTGTGTTTGCAGTGGCACTTGAAAGGCCATAAACATGTCCTTCAAAAAATAACTCTGTAAGAAGAACACAGATTCAGAAAATATGTAATAAACATTCAGCAAGGAGATTTTTGTAATGAAATGACTGCAAAGGAAAAGTTAGCATCTAGAAAATATGGTGTCAGTTGTATACATAATATCAGGAGGAAGAAGAGATGCTAGAATCTGTTCTTGAAGCAGTAAGTTATATTCTGTTCTTTCCAGTTGCATGGAAAAAAGTGGCTCTGGTTCCTAAGTGATTTTCTGCTGAACACTGAAGCCCAGTGTGGTTTAGATAGACACTGGGGTACAGAAAACATGGGAAAGTGACCATCTTACTTCCTCTGTACCTCACCAATAAACACTTTCCTTGGTCTGATAAATGTTAAGTTTTAATAAATACGTTACAATCTAAGGTTTTCTAACAAGAAATTGCTCTATAAAATACATATCTATAAATAATAATACAATATTTATATAATTGTACTAATAACCTGAAACACTTCAGGGCCATTAGGTCTGATTTTAGGTAGTTGTTATGATAATATAATTCTAGATTTTCAGATAGGAAATTAATTTTTTTCTTAGCATTCTTATGTTGTGCTAATCTTTCTTCCCTTTTAGCTAGCTTCAGTTGAAAAATATTTAGCTTAAAGAAGTTATTATTTTTATATCATGGATAATTTTGTATCCAAGTTAGATAATGATGGTCTGGATGAGCAGACAGATGAATGGATAAAACATATTGGAGGATTATAGTTAAATAAGTCTTTTTCTACCTAGTGGGTGTGAAAAAGGTATCAGTGTGTACTCATCATTTCCAGATGACACCAAATTTGCAGCTAAGGGGTACAGAGAAGAAGGGGAGCCAGTTAACACTCTCTGTGACAAAGCTGTCATGTAGGGGAACCTAGAGGGGCTGAAAGAATGGGATGCCAGTATTCTCACAGTGATACTAAATCATGCTGCTGGGTAGGCAGAAGTTCCCTTGCAATGTCACAAGCTGGGGCCTGACTGGCTGGGCAGCAGCTCTGTTGAGAAGGACCTGGTGTGCTCTGGCATCCAAGGCTGGAAGGGTCCTGGGCTGCCACTAGGAGCCCAGCCTAGTTTAAGTTTTAGAGGAGTGATTACCCACTTTCCTCGTAGAACCTTTGGCTGCATCTAAAGTCCTATGCCCAGTTTTTGGGCACCCTCAGTCAAGAATGATATTGATAAACTGGGAGACTGCAGTATAAGGTTACCAGGAGTGGCTGAGAGAGATGGGATTGTTTAGTCTGGAAGAGAGAAAGCTTTGAGGGGTCCCTGCAGAAACCTGACAGCACCGATGGAAGGGCCATCCAAAAGACAGAACCAGGCTCTTTCACAGTAGTGGCAAAAGGATGGGAGAAATTTGCATAAATTGAAACAAGGAAATGTTCCAGTTGGATAGCGAGAAATACATTGTCCCCAAGGGAATGAACAAACAGCTGACCAAACTGCTCAAAGAGGTTGTTCAGCTTCCATCCTTGGGGGAAGTTTGAGAGCCAGCTGGATCAAGAACTGAGCAATCTTGTGTTATCTCAGAGCAGGTCCTACTTTATGGTAGAGGTTGGAAAAATTCTGAATTCTCTTCCAAACTCAGCTCCCTTTCAACTGATAACTCCCTGCAATTCCATTATTGCTAAGGATTTTCTAATGGAACATTACTCATACAAAGTATGTCTTCCCTTGATTTCACTGGGTTTACATGCTGGAATGGTTTTATTTTATTCCAATATAAAGCATTTCTGTAAAAGCAAAACACAACTGTCCCCCTTCCCCTTCCTATTCATTTCTGTAGAAATACTTGATCTGACAAAAGTAGACCCTGTGGAACAATGTAATAAAAATGAAAAAAAATGCACATAGAAAAGGCAAATTTTATTAGGATTAGTCACATAACTCAACAGGAGTTGCAAAGGTCTCTACAGTACCTTGCTTTTTTAACAGTAACAATAGAGTGGCTTCACTCTATGACAACTCACAAAGCATACTTTCAAGGTTATGAAGTAAAATTACTTCTGTGGGGTTAGGAACAAACTGTTAATAAATTTCATGTGCCTACAAATTTTTTTTTCAGCTTCATTTGTTATTTGAGTTTTCCCCAATGAAAATAGATTCCTCACAATGGTGTGTCTAAATATATATGTCTTATAGCTTATTTGATAAAACCTGAAGATTTGTTATGATTTAGTAATCTGACTTCCTGCAAATCATAGGGATATTTACAGTAACAGACGATAATATGTAATACAAAATGGAGATAGAAAATGAATGTTATTCCTTTTTTTGAATACAGATTTGCCAGATGTACACCCATTTCTTCATATACTTAGTGCCTGACATTTCTGTGATGATAAAATTTATGCAGTTACAGCCTCCTTTTGAAGTCTTGCTGTAATGGGCAGCATCTTCAAAATATTTTGCTTAACAAGCAGCTAATCCAGGATTTAAGGTTGCTAGGATAGGCAGGGCTGAAGTATCAACCAGGCATCGTCTGCAAGTGGCTACTGGACAATAAATGGCCCACAGTCAGCTGGTGAAGAATACATTAGGTTTGAATATCAACCACAGTCCTGTGTATAGGGAGATAAGGATTAATTTTATTCCTATCACACAAAAGTTCATGACAGATACTATATATAACAGACTCAAAGCTATCTATATGTAAATAACATTAAAAGAAATGGTGAAAAAGAACTTCCTCATCAAGCAGGATGAACTTGTCACAACAGCTGTCACCAGATTCCTGAGTTTTGTGGTGTTCCTGAGATGGTGGTTTCATAGCCATGGCTTCTGTGATTATTGCTTTGGTTGGTGGAATGAGCTGGTGTATAGTTGTACACTGCAGGCTTTACAAGGACCTTTCAGATAACAACCCTTAGGACTGCAATGAAGGTGAGTGGAGATCAGCTTGAAGGACAAGGCACAGAGACATGATGGCTCAGGTCAGTGGATTCAAGAGACAAGTTCAATACAGTAGACCTACTGTGGCTAACAGGGGAAATTACAAAATATGCAGGATGAAGGCATCTATCGCATATTAACATCCAAACTGTTATTTGCTACTAAAAGATTTTCTTAAAAATCACCCTGATATTATGATGCTGGTTATATATATATATATGGGAAGGAAGTACAACATTTGTAAAACCAGTAGATTAAAGAAATATTTGCAAAGCTGGGAATGAAATTGAAATACATATTGAAATCTTCCTAATGCTTTGTGTTTGTCTTCACATTGTTACTTTTGGTCTAAATTTCAGCTACAGACATTATCTTCAGCATACAATTTATTTTAAGTTTTGCTTCTCTGTATTTGTGAATTCTCTAGATGTGTGCATTTCTTTAAAATCAATAAGTTTAAAGATACATTGTCACCTTAGAGTTTAAAAAAATGAACATATTTTCTTTCAGAATAAAGTATGTTCAAGAAGGTGTTTTAAAAAGCTTTTTAAAATTCTTTTTTTTTTGTACAAAAAAAAAAATGGATCTGTCTAACTGCATTTAGTAAAAAATTAATATTCCATTACTTCTGGTCACTTATGTAATTTGACTGCCTTGAAAGTAGTATTTACTCGACTATTCATAAATAAAATCAGTGGTTATGCTTTCAAAATTTTGTTTAACTCTTACAAATAGACTACATCATAAATTTCAAACATTAGCATATGTTGGCATTAAAAGTTGTCCCATATTAAACAGATTAAATTATTTGAAAAGCAGCTATCTCTAATCATTCTTAAAACTATCACAGGGCCTATCACAGGATGCTCAATATTTCAAAGTATACCAGTGTATTGGGGTACCTCAAGTATCTGAAATTCACGAGCTGAATATGATTTTATCATTCTATTATGTTTAATAACAAATATTAACCAGGAAAATATATTGCATATATCAAGGTAGAACATTTGAGTCCAGTAGCTCACTAAAAAAATCTCAAGACTAGCTACGGCTTTGTTCTGAGCATTAACTTGTGAAAGAAATCCTTTTTATCACCAAAAGTTTTAAGTATATCAGATAGAAAGGATCAGCTTTATTTATTCCCTGTTTGTGGCCTAATATACTAAACGTTTATTTTATAAAACTGAACCAATTATAGAAACTTCTTAGTAATCTTTGGGGTTTTTTTTTTAAGTACAGTTTGTTGATGAGCTAAAATAATACTATTGTCTAATTTATTTATTCTTAACTTGATTTTTTTTTTTAAAATTCAGGTTCAGTTAACCTTTGTAACTTGTTCAATGAGAAAAACCACTGATCTGTATCACCACACACAATTAATGGTTGAGCAGACTATAATAAATGAAAATGCCATCATAGCCTTGCAATTAGTGCATGGATCATCTTCAAAAATGAACCCACTTTTCTGTCTGCAGCATTTAACTTTGCTCTGTGACTATAATTGTATTAAAAGTGAATGGCAATATTCAATTACTGTGGTAGCGTATTATGGGAATTTGTCACAATTGTGATTAATAGCCCTTTTGGAAAACAATTAATTTGGTGTCCTGTTGCTAGGTCAAGTATAAAAGCTAATTTCCTGGAGGAAAGAAATATGTTTATCAGCATATCTTCTTTGATGTTTTAATCTGAAACACCAAGTGCTTCTTTCACTGTAAAAAGTTTTCTTGCATATATTAAAAACTATTTATGAGATAAGGAAGAGGTAGTAACAAACGTTTCATTGTAAATATGTGCGAGGAGTACAGGAAGGACAAGTGCAAGAAAAAGGACAGTTCTCTCAAATTTTATCACAGGAAAATTTTCATGCACGCATAGAAATTGACAATGCTAGTCAGGACTGGTTGAACTACACAATTTTAGTGGAATAGAACAGTTGAACACACAAAGAGTGACATTCCCTCTTCCTCTAAAATAAATGCCAAAATAAAGCTCTTTCCTTTGCCAGCAAGTACAAAAAATAACAGTATTTTTTTCCTATTTGAGTCCAAGAACGAGGAAGAAAGAAGAGCGTTCATTTCCTACCACCATTCTACACTTCAGTATATTTCTTTAGTATATTTCTTTTGGTACATTTCTTGATATATATTTAGTATCTACCATGTTTCTTTAGTATATTTCTTTACTCTGATTTCCATTCCTTCTTGAAGAGACGGTTGGGATTTTTTTGCTGTATTTTTACCCCTTGATATTATATGAGGCCACTGATCTGTTACCATTTTCATGCGTTCGTATGTAGTATCTCTAAGTTACAAAATTCAGGGTGTTTCTTGAGACTTCTATTAGTGTAATACATTACCCATTTTGTTTTCTTTAATGTTTATAAATAATTTATTCCAAAAATACAAATATGCAGGATGACATATTTACATGATGAATATATTAATGAATATTTATACCACATAATTCCAGACATCTAAGTTATATGCCTGAGTTAGGGGAAAAGTTTCAAACAAGCTCATTTTAATCATTTGAACAAAGCAGGAACTTAACATAAACATTCTTAATGTCTCTCTCCTCTCTCTCCTTCTCCCTCACAGTTGTACACCTAAATACTATCAATAAATTAGCTTATTACGCAAATTATAACGTAGAGATTATCAGTCTTAATCAGTCACATCCTTTTAAACTATTTCCTTAGCTGCATTTTAATGAATATTACTTTTTTCATAAGACAACTTCTAGTACCTATATTGGGCCTCATGAAGGGCAGTCAGTGATAGGACAAGGAGTAAAGGCTTTGACCTGAAAGAGGATAGTTTTAGATGAGCTATGAGGAGGAAATTGCTCACTATGATGGTGGTGAGACTCTGGAACAGGTTGCCCAGAGAAGTTGTGGATGCCTGGAATCCCTGGAAGTGTTGAAGGCCAGGTTGGATGGGGCTCTGGGCAACCTGATCTATAGAAGGTGTCCTAGCCTATGGTGGGGGGGGAAGGAACTGGAGGATCTTTAAAGTCATTTCCAACCCAAACGATTCTGTGATTTGATGAATTTCACAGCCAGACAATTTTCTGTGGAATCCTCATTATCCGAAGGGTAAAACACAATGAAATATATTTTGAAATACATGACTGAGAGTAGCTTCAAGCTGATGGAAGGAAAGAAAAGACAAAATAATTATCAAATGGTTAAAGAATATTACCTCTGCTTCAAATTATAAGCTGAATGGTAGGGAAAATACCTGAGTGAAATCCTACAGCGATGATATAAAAAGTGTATTATGATCTGGATTGTTTAAGTTTGGGATGTTTAGACTTAAAGATCTCCTTTCTCCTCAGGAATTTTGAAACTACAGAATCTATATTTAGATTTTTTTTCTCTTATATCAACATGCTGTTATAACTTATCTTTGCATTCCTTAATTTATTGTGACATTTCTTGTTCTAAAATTGTGACACCAAACAGTCTGACTTTACAGCTGTGAATTTCAGGGACTTGGAGGTCAGACAAAAAGTAATCAAAGTGGAACTGGAAAAATAAAGTCATTTTTTTTCCCATGAGATTTGGCATAACTAAAACAACAATTTAAACAGCCCATATGTATTAGTGTCTGGAAATTAGATCTCTAAGTAAATGGATGTAGCACTTTGACTACCACACTTTCACGATTGAATTTGGCATACTCAAGCTTAGCAAATGGAATAAAGCAGTCACTCTTCTAAGATTACCTGATTTTATTTTCACAAACACACACTGGGAAATTTTTTGCTTATTCTTACAAATCATGTAGAATTCTACTGTGCAGGGTCTGGATGTCTGTGGTGTCAGAATGTTTTTCTAGAATGAAATTTAAAATTATTTTCATATTTAAATAGATTTTTCTGACACTATTTTACCTGTCAGAATAGTCACATTATTTTATTACCAATAGAGACAATAAAAAATGTTTCTTTGCAATTCTGCCCGCCCATCTTGAAGTTAATTTATCTTCTTTACATATCTCCTATTTAAAAATAATAAATATTTTAAAAGAAAATTAATAAAATAATTATTAATATCTGGTCAAAAGGGTGAAATGCAATTTCATTTTATTAGTTAAGTATAATAAAAGCTAACTTTTCTTATTTCTGAAGAGAACTCTTGTGTATTCAGAGAGTACTATATAAAAAAACCTACCTATTTTGAAAAGTGACTAGCTATGATTCAAGCAAAGATTTCATTTGGGTTCTGCTTTTCTCTTTAGAAATTTAATTAAATCAATTTTCTTTTTTCTGTATAATACCATTGCTTCTTGTAAGTTTTGCAGAGAGTGGAAGATTTCCTTAGTAGAATTTTCTCTTGACTCCAGAAATGACATCTTTCAGTCTTTAAGGAAAAAAACTGTTTGATACCAGAAAGGTTTTACTTCATGTTTGGGATTTTTTTAAACAATAAATGCGGTAACAAAGTGTATTGCTGATAATCTGCATTTCTCTCAAAACCAGGAATTTAAGACAGAAAAATCTTTAAAATTTGAATATAATGGACATATCTTCTTTCTTCTAATATGTATTTATTCCAAAAGGAATAAAAAAAAAATCTCAAAAATTTTCTATGTGCATTGTAAAGAATTCTAAACAACACATGTTATTCCTTTAAAATATAGGAACTGCAGTAAAACTTTTTATCCTAAGTGTCCCTGTGTTTTCAGAATAGAAGTGATGAATAATGCATTATTCTTCATGTGGCAATGTTAGTAGGCCTCAGAAAATATGTAACCATTTTATTACTATTCATTTATGCATACAGTTAATCATAAACTACAAAGGATTGCTAGTTTCGAGCCCTTAAGAAAAATTTATGAGGTCAATTTTTAAAGAATTATTCCTCTGGGCTGTAATTAGTATTTTGTAGCATATGCAACCTGATGTTATCATAGGATGCAATTTGAACATCTGTGTGTATTATTTGAAAGGTTTAATCCCAAAGAACCTTCTTGCTTTGTGATGTTGGGATGCATGTTAGACAAAAAATGGATAAAGCAAAAGGGCTTATTGCTATTGCATTGGAGTACTGAGAAATAAACAACAGCTTTGGTTTTTGCTTTGCTTCTTAACATTCTAGAGCGTATAGGACCATAGAAACAGGCTTTACACTGAAGCCTCATGTACTTCAGAAGTCAATTTATCTGTTTCTTGAGTTTTTCACAGCTATGGAAGGTTATAATACAGATTTTTTACCTATGCCAAAGTGCCCATACACACCTAACCTTCAGGATTAAATATATTGCACATTGAAGATGTATACAACTGGAAATAGAACTATTTTCATCTAAGTAAATTCTTAGGAATTAAAACTAAAAATAGGGCAGGTAGGTACATTTCAGAAATTATTTCTTTGAATAGACTGGGGGGAAATGTTAATAATTTTTCATTTACTGATTAGCATTAATTTTAAGAGTATAAAAAAACCTATAATCTATTCTGACAAAGTTATTAGGGAAGTCCAGAGTATGAAAATTGTACTCAACTAGAGTCAGTCTCACCTGTTCAAGTAGAGATCCTCACAATACATGGTATTAGTGAAAAATTAGTCCATTTTCAAGTAATCACTTCTGTCACTCCACAGCAGGAAATTTTGTATAGCGAAACAGGACTCTGTGGCCAGTGGCGAGGGCCGGACAGCTGACCACAGGGATGGCCGGCAGCTCGGCGGCTTGTTCTGAGAGCTTCCTCTTCGTTAAGTCAGCTTCAGCTAGGGACTTCTTTTCCCCTCGCCGCGAGCCAGGCTTCCCTGGGATGGTGGCCACTGTCCTAAAAACCGGAGAGCTGCTGAGAGAGAGAGTGTTCCTTTGCCCGGAGCCCCAAATCAGACACAAGACACGAGGGTCCGCTCTGCTTGGGCTCAGGGGCAAAAGACCCGGAATGGCCCAACATTCAGACTTTTATTCTGAGGGTTACAACTTATCTCATAACGGTACAGGGGAGGACACAGAGAAGGGTCGAAGGTCAGGATGCAGTCAGGAAGGAGGAAGGGAGGAAAGAGTGAGACACAAGATACTATTGTTAACTCAGGGGCAGGCGGGGGGAGTTCGACTCCCTTTCCAAGGCCAAACTTAACTCTACCTTCAGAGGGGCCTCACTTTCTAGGCCCCCAGAAATTCTTCAGGGGATATGTCATTGTCTGAGCTTGAACCACCGCTACAGGACTCAAATATTTTGTCCTTGGAGATAATATTCCGGGATTCAATAATTATGTCCGTGGAGAAAAGCATTGTAGTCACAGCTCCTAGTCCTGCAATATCCTGGGTTCTCCCACTTTTGGCAAGCTTAAATGTTCCCTTTATTTTTGTTTAAATTACTTCTTTAAGTTATATAATTAATTATATTAAGTAATCAGTTATTTGATTTGTTTAATTTGTATCACTAACAGTTGTTGGGTTTTTTGCCCCAGGAAAAATGTCAAGAGTTGCAGTATGCCTTCTTTCAGTATACAAATGGTAAAACACTAACCAGATTTCATTTAAAAGTATTTCAGTAGAATTAATCTCCAAAAGTCCTGGAATCCTTTTACCTCTGTAGTGAGTTGGCCCTAGCTGGATACCAGACATCTACCAAGACACCTCTACCACTATTGGGGGGGAGAAAATACAGTGTAGGTTTCACAAGCTGAGAAAAGGTCCAGGAGAGATCACTCACCAAATACCATCACAGGCAAAACCGGCTTTAATTGGGGTTACTAACTGAATTTGTTACTAGCAAATTCAGAGCAGCATAATGAGAAGTAAAATAAAACCTTAAAAACAGCTTTCCCTCACCCCTTCCTCCTTCACAGCTCCGCCTCCTCTCCCCCAGGGGCATTGGAAGACAAGTAATGGGGTATGGTCAGTTCACTACATGTTTTTGTCGCTGCTGGGAAGGAGCCCTTCCCCTGCTCCAGCATGGGTCTTTCCCAGGTAAGACAGTTCTCCATGAACTTCTCCAACAGGAGTCCATCACATGGGCAACAGTTCTCCACAAACTGCTCCAACACAGGTCACTCTTCCATGGGGTGCAGTCCTTTAAAGACAGGCTGTTCCAGCATGGGTCCCCCACAGGGTCACAAGTCCTACCAGGAAACCTGATCCAGCATGGGCTCCTCTCTCCATGGGTCTACAGGTCCCTCCCAGGACCCTGCTCCAGATACTTACGCTTTACCGAGATTTTGCTTAGCCAGCCCCAAAACTTGTTGAACAGAAATTACAAAGGTACATGAAAATTTTCAGATATTTTTTATTTAGTTGTAGGCTATCAGGACAAGCATATCCTCCCTGTGAAGCTAGAAATGAGTTCTACTTATTTTATTTGCTCTTAATCAAATATATGATTTCATTTTATTCACTCCTGGCTTTTTTACCCAGTGGAATCCCAGTGGAGCACTGCTGTTAGCTGACATGATTGCCTATAATATCTCTATTACACCTGTTATGTCTTATCATGTCAAAGACTCCTAGCAGAGTCTTTAATTTGTGAATCATTGACAAAATAGTCCATAACAGCACCTTGAAGTGTTGAGCTGTTACAGAAGAAGTAGTCTTTACCCTTAGACGACAAGACAGAATAATAAAGGTCAAAATCTTTTTACAGAGAAATACAAGTTGTTCTTTTTTTGTTGTTAGATGAAAAACTTCAAGTGAAAAATTAAAATTAAAACAGGAATGAGACTTCATAAGAAGGAATTACCAGGACAATTTAGAAAAGAAAACAAGACAGAGGTAATAATTATTTTAGAAGGCTGCTTGAAAAGCTATTACAATGTATTACCTTCAGCAATGTCCAATAACTGTAGAATTAATTTACCCACTTTGTAAATATAATCAAGGAACATGCCTAGGAGAGTGAAAGGTTAGAATGAGAGGAAATCCAGAGCTTCCAATTCCCCAAAGCACCCTAACCACTAGTCTAAATAGCTCATTGTTAACTCTTGCTTGACACTGAGAATAAATATGGTGAATGGCCACAAAATGTGCTATTCAATAGCTCTTTTTCTTATTAAATTTGGCTGATTTAAAGATTTCTCCTTAGGTTTTATTCTGTTTTATTTTTCTTTTGTAATAGTTTGTGGTTTTGTTGCTTTTAAAAAAAAATTAAATCATAGAAAAATTACTTTCTGCCTGTTTTGGCTGTTTTATTGAGTTCAATCCTTCATTTCCAAGTGTCTAAAGACAATATTTTTTTAAAAAAGCTTTTAAAATTTCTAATGCATCAAAGCAACTTTTCTGAAATAGCTCATATATTCATTGACAATGATGAAATATCAAAAGCCAAGGAAGTATGACAGGGTTCAAGTGAGCTTAAATTGAATGTTCTGTCAAGGTGTACTGCAAGCCTCTAAAGCAAACCTCTAATAAATCAGCAAGATAAGAACTGAAAGTGTTTTCTAGAAAGGTAGAACAGAAAATAAATAATAAGCTTAAAACAATGAAAGTAAATTACCTATTTTCAGGTAAAGAAACTATCCAATATGTTTTATGCAAAAGCCTAGAAAAGTCATCTATAATTACTGTTAGAAGTTATAGATACATTTGTATTTTGTCCTTAAATACTTCCCTTCTAATATGTGTGCAAATCCAAAGAAGTAGAAATTAGTAACTTGACTGAATATAATGAAGTGGCCATGGAAGACTCCAAAACCTTTCCAGAAACATGTGCCAGTGCTCATGGTGAAAGAGTGCCTCCTGATGTTCAAATGGAACCTCCTGTGTTTCAGTTTGAGCCCAGTGCTTTTTGCCTTGTCACTGGGCACCACTGAAAAGAGCTTTGAGCTATCTTTGTTACTTCCTTCCATCAGGGTTTTGAATCCATTGATGAGGTCTACCCGGAGCCTTCTCTTCTCCAGGAAACAGTCCTAACTCTCACCGCCTCTCTTTGTTTCAGGCCCTTCATCACCTTAGTGGCCTTTTGCTGGACTCCAGTATGACCCTGTGTCTCTTGTTCTGGGGAGCTCAGGACAGGACACAGTACTGCAGGGGCTTACCAGTGCTGAGTTAGAGGAGAAGGATCATCTCGCTTGCCCTGTTGGCAACACTCTTCTTAATACAGCCCAGTGATTGGCACCTTTGCAGCAAAGGCATACTGCTAGCCTGTCTTCAACTTTGTGTTCACTAGAATCTCATCTTTTCCTAAAAAACTGTTTTCCAGCCACTCCGTCCTCAGCATTTATTGGTGAATAGTGTTTTTCCTCCACAAGAGCAGGACTTAGCTGCACGATAACTTCATTAAGTTCCTGTCAGCCCATTTCTCCAGCCTGCCTCTGGTGGAAGCATGACCCTGTAGTGTATCAGCCAGTTATCACAGCTTTTTGTCTTTCAGGAAACTTCATCAGGAAACTCTCGTTGTCTTCAGGAAACTCTGCTTCATTATCCAGATCATTAATGAAGGCATTTTGAATGGAATTGGATGCAATGTTTAACTCTGAGGTATGCTGATAGTTACTGGCCTCCAAATAGACTTCATAACACAGGTCCCCACCCTCTGGATGTGACCATTCAGCCAGTTTTTAATACATCTCACTTGTTTGCTTACCCAGCCCATTCTTTGTCAGGTTCTCTATGAAAATACTGTGAAATGTGGTGTTGAAAGCTTTGCTGAAATCCAGTAAAAAATATTCCTTGCTCTCCCTCATATGCCAAGCCAATTTTTTCATTGTAAGTTACCAGGTTGGTCAAGCATGACTTGCTTGTTTTGGATCCATCTTGAATACTATCATCTTGGTCTCCTAAACTGCCATGGAATTATTTTCCAGGATTAGCTGCTACATCACTTTCACAGGGACTGAGATGAGACTTGATCCAGGATCCTGGATCAATATAAGGAGTGGAGGGATCACTCACCAATTGCTATAATGGGCAAAACAGGCTGAACTTGGGGGATCTTAATTGAATTTATAGCCATTTAAAAGTCAGACTTGGATAATGAGAAGGAAAGACAAATCTTAAAACATCTTGACCTCCTGTTTAGATATAATCTTATCCCTAAGTGGGACAGGGGACTTTGGTCAGTTCATCTTTGATTCTGCTGCTTCTTCCTCTTCACACTCTACACTTGCTGTCTGGCTTTGGCTCTTTTCGACTCAGAGGAAGCTTCAGGCACCTTCACACATAAGCCACCTCTGCAGCTCCCCCACCCTCCACTAAAAAAAACCTTGGATACAATCCCAATATACCCGGTTCTCAAGCACATCTCACACTTGGACAATTATTCAAAGATGAACAAGAGCAGCCTCAGAATACTTCAGGCAACTCCCTGTCAAGCACAGTTAATCCTCCTACTACCTACTGTGTTTTGCTGAAGGCTGCCTGGATTGATGCCTTCTAACATAAGCCTCGTCCAGCTCAAGTGCTTATGTTTCGTACTGCTTTTCTCCTTCTGACTTAATGGATAATATGAAAGATTCACTTTTTTTTAAGAGATTGATCTATATTTTAGTCCCTTAGTTGCATGTGCATTGCTGTATCAGCAACAGAAAGGTGCCTGGGGAAATATTTAGAAATAAAAGGCAAATGGAACTTGGGAGAAGGGGAAAGGGATACTGGAAACAAATTAATAATAAAGTGAGAGATATCGACTTGGTAATGTAAGTCCCTTGCTGAAACCAGTCTAAAACCTCTGTGACTGTGAGGTATTCTTAACTTTAGACAACATGGTTACCATTATATAGTGTACTTGTGAAATAGAAGTGACTTGATCTTTGAGGTAAGTTCCTGGGAAATTTCTAATTAGTTTGTCCATCAGGTTGATCAGGAGAGAGAATGAAAAACCTCTCAAAATATTTTCATTTAATGCAGGTAATGTAGCTGTAATGATATCTGAATCACTTGGCGAATTAATTCAGTCTGTTCAGAATAATCTTTGGGCATCCCAATCCATAAAAATGAAAACAAAAACCACAAAAAACAAAAAACCATACAAACAGACAAACAAACAAACAAACAACGCCCCCCAAAACACTAAAACCAAACCAACGGATGAACAAACTCATCAACCAATTAAAAAAAAAAAAGAAAAATCCCACAAAGCTAATTTCTGTAGTCTGATGAACACTTTAGCCTTGTTCCTAAGCAAGTAAATGTTATTAATGCTGAAATGTTGAGCAGAAGAAAGCCTAACTGCAAATCAGCTGTAATTCTACTCTGCATGAAAAATATTTGTAGCATTTAGTTAGCTGAAATTAATAGGTGCTTTACTTTGATTTTTTTTCTTATTTCTTTCAAAAAGTTTTAAACAAAAGTTTATTTTGTTAGTCTGTCAGTTTTTTTTGTTAGTTTTCAGTCTGAAAAGTGTCAGGATTCCGGAGGTGTAACTCTGCCCTTATGATCTCTCTCCATGGACTTCATAAATGCATGACTGGAGTGATATAGGCAAGATTTCAATCAATAGCATCTAACTTAAAAGTTAGATGGGAAATAAGAATGATACAGTGCATATGGCCCAATATATGGCAAAAGTCTAATAGCCAATGACACTGATATACAAACTTGCTAAACCATTAAAGATTAAAAAAGTATACTTTGTATTTTTCTTTTAATTAAAAATTAGCACTTTTTTAAGATATCACCAACAAATCTTCAGCAATTTAAAAATGCAGAAATGCTCTACATCTTTTCTATGACAATGAAACAATTGCAAATTAGAAACCAAATTCTACAGTATTAATTACAATACTAAATCTGTTAGCAACATCAATTCTTTATTAGCACATTGATAAACATTGATTTTGTACCAGATGTTTGAGAGATTTTTTTATGCATCAGATTCTTTGTCCAAAATGATTATTTGCATGTTTCTAAGGTTTAAACATTATTGCAAATTGAGTTCATGAATTTTCTCTTTTTCTTGAAAATTGTAGGATTTTACTATTTATCTTTAAAGAGCAATATTTTATATTTAATTACTTGGTATATTTATGGAGATATGTATTCTCATTATTTTCATTCAGAGGAAAGTAAATTAATTAATGGTATTTATCTACCTTGGACAAATATCAATATCTAACAGTCAAGAAAACCAACAGCTGTAAAGTACTGTCACTAACAGGCATAGTAAACAACATTCTTAATTGTCCATGTTCACCCCTTCTTTAGGGGGTTGGTTTGTTTATTGTTGTGGGGTTTCCTTTTTGTTTTGTTTTTTGTTTGTTTGCTTGTTTGTTGTCATTTTTTAGTATCATGCATCACTATCTGTTCTTCTATATCCAAGCCATAATTTTCATTAAAAATTTAAAGCTTCAATATCACACTGGATCACACAATATGAAGAGCTCATATCACAAGATATTGCATTTCTCCACCTGGTACCGAGCTCAGTAAAGTATATTTTGTTACAGTGCAGCTCTAGAAAAATGCTCATATTTTCTTTGAATGTGTGGAGCAATTAAGGTGTTATTATGTTAATATTTGGTTTAACGTTGTTTAGTACTTAAAACCTGTGACATATTTTGTATGAAAATTAGTTTGAATCCCCCCTCTATACAATAGTTGACATGTTATAGCGTTCTTTAGGAAGCAAAAGGTATTTAAAGACCCTGTTCATATCCAAAATTTTTTGTGTTCTTGTGGGGAAGACCACTTACAAATAGCTAAACCCACCAAAAATTATTTTCAAAATATGCAAGGGTGGTTAAGTCTGTGGAAACATCTTCACTTGTACCTCTACCACTGAGAAGGGGAGGAAAAAAATTGTAATTTTCCTTATTTAAATTTCTCGTAAACAGCTTGAGGACCTTCCATAGATAGCGAACTGCAACAGCTTGTACACCTCCTGCAAGAAATAAAATAAACCAACCGGGGTGCTGTAAAGGAAGACATGTTGTAGGGGGTTTTCTTTAAGCTATTTTTCTCTATTTCTGCTTTATTTACAAGGTTTATATAAGTAAATTACTTGTCTGGAGTGCTACTCTTGGAGCACTGATTCTCTATGGGGAAGAAGCCTACCAAAACATTTTGTTTCTGAAGAAAACATTTGAGCTTTAACTCAGGGGATGAGATCTGCAATGTTAAAAAGCTTTGCTTTCTAAAAGAAGAATCAATCTAATTTGAGAATAGTGACAAACAAGCTGAAAGAAATTAAGTGCTGTGGAAATTCCCTGGTCTAACAGTGACTTGGAATAAAAAGGCAAACCCAGAGTAGCTGTGGTTTTGTAAGCAGTGGTAAGCTTCCTTCTTTGAGCCATAACATTCACAGGGGAAATAAAAAATAGTAGGAAAACCACTCCAAAACAGCTCATGAACTGTTCCATGGCACATGGCAGATGCTGTACTGGGTTGACCCTGGCTGGATGCCAGGCACCCACCAAAGCCTTTTTCTCACTCCCCTCCCCAGCTGAACAGGGAAGAAGAAATACAGCAAATGGTTCACGGTTGAGATAAGGGCCAAGAGACATCACTCACCAAATGCCAAAGTGGGCAAAGCAGTCTCAAATTATGAGATATTAATTGAATTTATTACTAACAAAATCAGAGCAGCATAATAAGAAGTAAAATAAGACCTTAAAAACACCTTCCCTTCACCCCTCCCTCTTTGGAGTCAAATTCCTGGCCCTGCACAAGGCCATCCTCATGAGTTACAGCATGGCCTGAGAGCACTGTCCAAATGCTTCTTGAACTCTGTCAGGATGGTGCTGTGACCTTGGGGCCAGTTCCAGTGCCCAACCACTCTCTTGTGAATATTTTCCTGTAAAATCTTACTTGTTACCTCTTTCTGTCCTCAGCTACCACAAGCTCATTACTATTGGTGCAACAATACTTAATTCTTTTTGGTTGGGTAAAGGGGTGGAAATATGTCACTTTTCACAGGAAAAACAACTTTTAAAAATCTAAATATTGTATTTCAATTACTTAAGTAATTTAATTCAATTAATTTCTTTAAAATTTATATGTATCCCCTCAGCTGCCAAAATGCCCCAAGAAATCATTGTAAGCAAGATACTCTTCTAATGGTTAATATCTGATTGTAGTAAAACACTTCAACCAAATCCAAGCATTTAGAGTCTGAGAATCTGTTTTAGTAATCTAATTAAATACTTACCAGGAACTTAGCCTACAGACTCTCCTGTCAAATTTCAATCTTAAATAAGAATCTTGACCATTTTTGAGTAGGAGTTATAAATAAGGTGTGAAAGATGTTTTTTGAAACCTTCCTGATTGAAAAATATATTAGTGTTAAAAAGAGTTACTGGAATTTTACACCAAGTTATTCAATCTTAACTAGCCTCAGATTTTTTTTCTGAAAGGGTATCACATTAAAATCAATGTTCAAGGATTTTCCACCATATATTTACATCCTCTTTTGAATGGTAGCAATTATCATCTTCCTTTCTTCTCTCTTATATTCATACTCTTTTCATTCTACTCCATAAGGTGGAATTTTCATCTATTTTACTCACTAGGATCTAAAAGACTGAAAATTAAACCTAAATATAAAGAAAATATTGCTCTGGCCATGGTTACTCACTCTTCTGGATTTTGCTGAAAAATTTTTAATGTAGGAAAGAGTAACAGAAATCATAGATAAAATTAAATAAATCAGGCCCTCTTCCTTTGGACAAAATCCAGTTTTAAGATACTCAAAATTTTAAATATTTTTAAAGTAGTGTCAGTTGTTTGAAATGGAACTTCTATAAGTGAAATCAACAATAAAAATAGTAATGCTATCTGAAAATACACTTTAAAATATAAACTGCCATGAAATTTCAGTGTAAACATAAAACACTGAACACCCTGGTTGTCTGAAGATCTTTAGCCTAATACTTGCGTTTCCCACTATTATTTAAACCTCAACTCTTTCAGTTTGCATTCAGAGTGCTTGATTAGTAGAACTCATTTGAAATCCTAAGAGTTAAGCTTGAAAGATTGCCATTTAGGGTTCTATTTAAATATAGAGGATGGTAATTTAATCTGCTTAGAATGGGGAAATATTTGTAAAAATATATAATAATTTTATTTTTTTAATAGCTGAAGTTTCCCTGGTTTGTAGGTTAGTTAGTGAAAAATCAGATTGCCACAGGATGTTAGCAATCATAGACACCATGGGTTTTTTTCTTAAGTGCACTGTGCCTTTATTTCTGCAGAGCAGCACAGAGTCACTGCTGTTTCAGTTTTTCTCAAAGGCTCTCGAGGCAATGGTGCACACTCCTCGTTATAACAGATGGTCTTTAGCTGTAGCTTCGCACTTTGCAGAGCTGGTACCACAGTGGAGGATTTGCCCTGAGCATGTCCTTACAAGACTTCAATGGCCTACCTGTCAGCCATTCACCATGCATTTAATGGGCACAGAGAAAGGCTTAAGGCGTTCATGTTGTTCATCATATGTGCCAGATGTCCAGAGCAACGGAGCTGAGCCTGTAGGAACCTTGTTGTCATATTGAGCACTTGATACTGATGTGAGATAGCAGTATCCTGGATTGACAAATTATTCAAAGACTAAACTTATTAAATATCTCAAACCCCACTTTTTCTTTTTGCCAGCAATTTTAATGTAACATTTTAAAATGCAATACATAGAAATATACCCATACTGACACATCTTATTTTGAAAATTAAAATATTATTTATGGAAGTATTAGATAATCTACATAGATGTTATTTCAAACATCCATTTGTAGCAATGGTAAAAGGTAGTTAACATTATACTTTTGGTGTATGGAATGCGAAATAACATTGGAAAATATATTGAACCTAATTTTTATACCAGTCTGCATTGCCACATTTAAAGACATATGTTAGCAATGTTCCATTTTTCTCTGAATGACTCAGATTTTAAAAAATTATGTTTTAAAATTCTGGTTCAAAAATGAAATTAGAATTCTGATTTTCTTATTAATCTACTTCAGTTGTTAAGCAGTTGTGCAAGCAATTAACATGTTTGGGAGCATGTTAATACACTGAATTACCCTACTGCTTAATTATCTATTTTTGATAGATTTGAGCACTAAAATGCCAGTATAGTTGGAAGGGGGTTCCCATTCTAATGATTGATTTAATAAATTGGTGAAATGATTTCTGATTGTGGATGTTTGTGCTGCATCAGGGAGTGTAGGGGGTTTTCCAGACTGCAGTAAGAAAAACAGGGCAGTAAATAGTGAAGTAGAATTGGAAGCTGGAAGAAAAATACAGACAGTGAGTAAATCACATGCCATCAATTGCTGAGAGCCCCATTGTTTCCCAGCATCAGACAGAATCCAAATGAATTCTCATTATACACTCTACATACCCCATCCATGGAAAGGTTCTTTGTCTCTCCTGTGCTGTGATCTTGTGTAACAAACCAAACCACGTATCTTCTCCTGACAGATAAGAATACTCTCTCTTTCATGTTATCCACTAGAGTGCAGTGCAGTCCATCCACTATGGGGCTGTTGCCTAGGAACTAAAGAGTTAAAGTGGAAGGATAAAAAAAATAAATTCTCTAATGAAGGCATTCAGGTGCATAGAATATGGCATTGCACATGCACAGAATGAGATTAATACTTTTTTTATAAAGTTAATTAAATGCTATATCTAGCAGGTGCATTCTAGAGGAGATTCAGTTGCCCTCTTGGGTCTCCTCCCTGGACTACCAGGGCCTTCTTTGCCTTATTTCTTGTTATATCCCTACATCTTGTCTTCTCAGATTTTGGTTGCAAAACAAAATGTCCTTATTAGAGGTTCTCTTCTTGAAAATAAGACTAAACAGTTTCAGGAATATGTGAGTAAGGAATTTGCTAAACTATGAAAAAGGGTAGGAAAAGTTCTGGAAGTCATATTAAGAATCAGTAAAGCTACAAATATCAAAAAGGCTTTAAATCTTTAGGGTATCAGGCTATTCTGGCATATTCCAGAGGTGCATACATGGACATAAACATCGGTTATTCATGCTAACATATTGGCTTCTCAATATCAGATTAGATCTTAGAAAAAAAACACATCACCAGAGGTTTGTAAAGCGTTGGAATAGAATGTTTGGGAAACTGCTGAGTTACCATCCCTGAAGGTATTTAAAAGGTGTGTAGATGTGACTGCAGGGACAAGGTTTAGTGGTGGACTTGGCAATGTTAGGTGATGCTTGAACTCAATGGTCTTAAAGGCTTTTTCCAGCATAAGTGGTTCTGTGATTAAATATTCCCCCTCAGATCCTGCATAAATGCTCACTACCTTATCATATTTGCTTTTTTGCACTTCAGATTCAAATTTGACTCTAATTAGATATCTCTTGTTTTAAGCAAGGCCTTTTTTTTAAAGAATCAAGAAGCAAAGAATGAAAAATAATCTTAATTTCTCATGGTCCCTGCAGCTTAATTTCTCAACAAAGATATCATTATTTTAAGTTATAAGACTGAAAATATGAAACAATTTTTCCTCACTTTTCAAGCTGGAAATAAGAAAAATATTTAAGAACATTTCAATAAAATTTAATAATTGAATATTCAGAGAGGACACATAAAAGGGAAAGAAGCACATTTTTAAAATATTTTAATAATAAAATAAATAAGCTTTAAAAGTATTTACATTTTTAAAAAATACTCTTTTTATAACAATAATTGATTTTCTGAAGGTGGTTAATATTCATAAACTTAAGCAAACTTTATAATAATAGCTGAAAAACCTAAGTGTTTTTTTTCTTAACATACTTGATTTTTACCTTCTTTTAGGATGCAATTAAGTGTAGACATTGACTTGTATTATCAAATTTGAAAGTCTCATTTCTCCACCAAAGAAAAAATCTATAATTTAAACCTTATACTGAAGAAAAGAATCCGACTAATTTATTCATCAGAAAGGACTATGACCACATCTACTTAAAAAGAGACAGCAACTTGTGAAATTTCCTTGGAAGCAAGTACAGCAATTAATTTCATCTTTAGAGAGCACTGTTCTTAGGCTTTGGTCTTGCAAGATGATGGGGGGCAAGTTATTTGAAACAAACTGACTGGATCATCTTCAAATAATTTTTATAATTCTCTTACAAACTTAACCTTAAAAATGATGTGATTTTACAAAGAAGAGTGGAAAATTGTGTGTCACACTTCCTTAAAACAGCTGAAGGCTTACTGCCAGCAAGAACTGTGATCAGAAATGTTTGGCAGGCTCTGTGGTTAGGGAACATTTGCTAAAATGTGTTCACTTCCTTCAGTGTTGTGTTTCAGTATTCATAAAGTGACAATGCAGAGGTGGCTTTGGGGGAGAGAGAAAAAAAAAGACGGAAAAAAGACAGTAAGTTCTAATGACACAAAATATAAGAGAGCTTCCATATTTCCTTGTACAAGAAACAGGCATTTAAATTTAGACATATTTTTTGTCTTTTTTGCTGTAATCAATACTGTGCTAGGACGCTATTAGTAATTAGCTAATAAGTGAGCTGATCAACTTGGTAACATTAAAAATATGTCATCATAAAGAATTTTATTTATATAGAAAACTACTTTGAAAATAATATCAACATGGGTTTAGCACAAGAATAATAATGTACACTCTGAATGCTGTACACAAGAAACAAGTTAAAATAACAAGACTAATTTTTTATGAAAATTGTTAAAAGTAGATTTAGGTTTTGGTGGTTTAGAACTATAGTACTTATTTAATTTCATACCTTACTTTATTTCTTCTGAGTTCCTTTTGTTTTCACTCTCAGTCTTATGGAGAAGGCTCCCTTCTGCTCTCCCTAGTTGCCACACTTTTGAGGTGATATTCTTTCTAGTAAGATGTAAGGAGTTTAAAATGCTCAATGAGTGGGCGAGAAGTGTCTGGATTGTTTGGACTGGATTTGGGGAGAGTTAAGCAATTCCTGATGCAGCAACCAGTACACATGCCAGCAGGCAGCCTGTGCCTACACAATAAGGTGCGTAAAGTCAAGTCAGCTTCTGAAGACTGGGGATTTTCCACTTAAGGTAGTCTATGAGTTATTGTGCTGGCAGAAGAAAGCTCAGTCTAGACTTCCAAAGCACACTGTGTCTGCATATAAAGCTGGCAGTAAGTCTGTGCAATCACGCACTCTCTCAGAAGGGCTTGTTATTGTAAGCTTCAGTTGTGCTGACCACGGTTCTATTGTGCTGATGCACCCTGAAGCACCAAGGCAGCAAACTCCTGTCCATTTAGAATTCATTGCATCAAATCGTCTCCTGAGGATGTCTACAGAGTAATTGTTAGCATATATCAGCTTGTTTTGATCAATTTGCCTTCAGATATTTTTTAAAAGGAGTAGGCTGGCTACCTTTTTGTCAGATGGCAGCGTGCCCTTATGTGAAAAATTTCTTGCTTTTTATAGCACTATTTTGTGGTTAAACAGCTAGAGAAGAAAAATAGTTTTAGATATGGCAAAAGAGACCTACATCCATGCGTAAAAAGATAACAAAAACTTAAGGAGAAACAACGAAATTAAAACAGAAGCTGTAGAAAGGAAACAACTTTTGTTATATTTGAAATGATAGCCTGAAATAAATCTTGATAATTCTTTTTTCGTATTAAATTGAAGTGCTTGAATTATACTAACACTTGCCTCAAACAATGCTAGCTATCTGGAAAACATTAAGATCTCAATATTGCAGAAAAGCAAATAAAATAAGGAAGATTTTCAGTGAAAGACAAAACCATCTGTATGTTTTGCCCACACATTTTTCAACCATACCCAAATTACAGTTTTTGGAAAATAAATTGAGTATGCGTTACAAACGGGTTTAGGAGTTAAATAAGTCCTTTCCTACTGCCCAGGCTTCTGACAGCAGGTAGTAATCTTATCGAGATGACCAGCACCTCAAAACCCCCTCTCGTTCGTAAGTTCTTTTAATAATGACTGATTCTGTCTATTATATAACAGATTATTTATTAATAGACGGGAAAACTACGGACTGTAAGACTTAAAAACAAAACTAATAATACTATACAGGAATAAAAACAAGAAGGATAACTACTAATAGATTACATACAGTGCACGATAAGGTACCTTTGAGTTACAGCTAGCGAAGAAATAGTATAAGCTTAGGATTCAATGTATCTTACCATCCAGTCCTTGGTGCAGCACATCAACATCCTTTCCCTCAATCTCCGGAGAAGTAACCACAAGCCCAAGTCTGGACTTGGGGAGAAGTCCCCTACACATGGTGTGTATGTATAGAAGCTTCTGCTTCAGTGATAACTCGTATGCCTTTTATAGTATAAAACGGTGTCTCTTGAGTCATCAATTTTTCTTTATCTCTTCCTACACTTGTTTTTCCAGATGTTTGGCCTGAGCCTCCTGGTGCCAGAGAGAATCCTGCTGAGTCCTCCGACTCCAGGGTTATCTCTGGGTTCCCAGTTGCTCTGGTATGCAGGAAGGAAAAGGGGGGGGGGGGAGGGGGGTTGCCACTGCCACAGTATGTTTGCAGCACCCTTAAAAGGCTCATTTAACATCTGTATTGGTTAACACCTGTTATCCCTATAACACTCTTGGTATAAAATTTGTGGGGATTTTGTGGTTCTGCTTGGTTTTTAGGTTCATGCAAGGCTAAGTGGTAACTATAATACTTTATGTAGAGATGGAAAGTTTTATTCCTATCCTTTGTAAATTGGCATAAAATACAGGGTTTATTTGATGTCTAGAGATTAACAGAATGTCTTTGTGTTTTTTTCTTTCTTTCAACTGTACTCTAAATGTTTTTACGTTGTGCTTTCCTCATAGCAGGACATCAGCAAGGAATTTGTCTCTTTGTTTCATCTCATAAAATATAAAACAGTTTATGGACTTTGTTTGAGTTCATACTAAGAAGAAATACAGGTATTGGTTATAGCTCTTATCCAAGAGCATGTTCTTAACTCATCATCCCAAATTTTAAAACAAAGACCATAGTGGTTAAAAGCCATAGAGATTTTATTTGAGAAATAGACTATTTGAAAAATGCCATATGGAAATAATAGTTTACCTGTTCTCTTCTTTGGGGGTAACAATGCTTTTTAGCCCATGTTAGTCTTATGGATAATATTTGACAAGACATTCTCCTTGAACCTTGGAGAAAACTACATGGGAAGCAAGCACTCAGTGTCAGATTATTTCAATTCTATACTCTTTGGGTGTACCAGGATGTATTGGCTTTATATAGAAGCATTTTATTTCTGTCTTACTAATTTCCATCATTTATACCAAAAGGGAAAGAAAAAAAAGGTTCTCAAAGATTAAAGCTGGTGCACACATATTAATCAATGTCATTGTGAAACACTCTTACTTGAATAGCTGAACCTGCATCTAAAAATATCATTTGAAATAACACCTACTACAAGCACAGCTTATTCAGTGTTTAGAAATTGGTAAAATTATAATTAAAACGCTGATATATATATGTTAGCTGCTCCACCGTCTATTCAGGAAATATTATTTTTTATTTGAAAACTTCTAACATTCTTCTATTCTTTAAATATTTATATGAATGTTTGTTTTCTTTGAAAGGTTGCAGCATTGTAGCTGGTTTAAAAATATAATGAAAATCTCTCCAAAGGTCAGCATGTCAGTTTTATTCTTTTTGTATGCCAAGTGTCTGTGGGTGCATTCACTTAAGGGCAAGGTCTAATTTTTTTCTCTCCAACTTAAAATGTTTTGGGGTTTTTTTCAGCATTGATACTTTATTTATTATCAATTATCAATTAAAAATATAAAGTGAACTGGCCATTACATAGGTTTTCGGCGTCTAATTCCTTCAAAAGAAAGGAAGGAAATATAACTAGAGAGACAAGGATTTCAGAAGTGACCAGTTTCCTCAAGCAGTTCATAGAGATAAATCCAGCATGTCACAGACCTATCCTTATACAAGCTAGGTTCTCTGAGGTCATCGGAGGAACACCTCTGCTGCCTCTGTGTTGAAAGTTCCAAAATAGGACAGCAAGTTAGAAGCAGAACATACTCTTGATTGATTGCTCAAGATGTGCTAATCAGGCAATTCTTAAAACTTTGTTTTTCATGGATTTTTGATTTATTAGTAAGTATTTGATTTCTTAGTGACATGTTTTCACAGAGCCACCACCAGCCTGGTTTAGGGGCTTGTCTGTGTCCTGTTATGGGTATCCTGAGGCCAGCTGGAGCCAGCTGTGCCTGGCATGGGGCAAGCCCAGTCTCTCCTCTCAGAGGATGCCCTGCAGCCCCCACTGCCACGGACACCCAATACACAATTTCATGCTCCCCAAATTAAAACTAGGCTGGTTTTCTATAATTGCCACTGCTGTTTTCTGCAACATCTTATAAGATTTTTGGTTCATTGGATAACTTATCTTTAGCTGCTAGTTTAAACAGCCGTGGTCTGTCTTCACACTTCCAAATGTTCACTACCTTTTTTCCAAAATATGTATCAGGTTACTTAGGTCACAGGGAAGGATTGTATTCTTCCTAACCCACATAGGTACCAAAATTGTGATCTTACAAAAATTGCTAGGAGGCTGCCACCTTTCTTGTAGATCAATAATCCAGAAGATATCTGAGCTGTGGTCTTGGAGAAAAGACACTTCAAGCCACCACTAATACATGTAGGAAGCTTCCCCATTAGAAAGTAGGGCAAAGTTCAATGGTATTAGAAATGCTGTAGAATTTTAGGAACAGTAAAGGCCCTGCTAACATTTATTTCTTTCTTGACTTCTAACAAGAGTATTAATTCTACAAGATTATTAAATCCTCAAGCCTTAGGTGTGGCGAGTACTCACTGCAACTTATTCATTAGCACTCTTCTTTAGGTGTGGAAAATGCATGATCTTTTCCTGATTTTTTAATTTATAAGCTTTTTTTGTAACTACCTCATGCAGGCTCCCATAGATGAATAAAATAGAAGGATTAAATGTATGGTAGTCTTGGTCCTCCAACATTCTGGAGGAATGTATTTCCATATTAGTTGATACTAGGCTGTGAAGCTTGCCATACTAATTGTATTTCATAGATGAAAATGTTAACTTCTTAGCATTAAAGCTGTATTTCTGACTCCTAACATGCTTATTTATCTCATGTAGGAGGACTTGTGTCTCACCAAATGTAATAAATGAGCCTTGTCATAAGGTTGTGTACTCTCAAAACAGAAAGGCAAGACAGAACAGAGCAGGGTTAAGGCCCAGACTGGAAGAAAGAGGATAACAATAATTAGATTATTAATCATGGGAGATGACTTTAAAGTGTCAGATTAATGTTTTGTTTTGCTTTGCTTTTCTTTTAAGGTTTTTTTTAAGTACTAATATGCAGCTTATAAATAAAAAAATTATTTAAATGTAAGATCTTAGTTTAAAAAAAAAAGTCTGAATTAAATTTATACTGAAATTATTAAACCAGATAAACTGAAGTATCTACATTTCCATAATAATTTGAGTTAAATTTATTGTATTTATTTCTTTCCAGTGCCCATAGGAAAATGATGGAAGCATGACTGGTCTGTTAAACAGATCATGTCTCAGAGTGGCACATCTTCTTTCAGTGTGGGCAATGTATCACCTAGTTCCAAGAATTACAATACTCATAACAACTCATAGAATTAGAAGTACTGGTAAAGACATGTTTTTTACTGAAAGTCTATATTAAAAACAACTGATCTTTGAATCCTAGATCCTGCTGCAATGGGTATTCCTGCTACTACTACAGCTTATTTTCAAAAAAAATTAAAGTATCTTGGAAATATAAATTAAATCTGGACATACTGAAAATATGAAATTAATCCCTAAAGTTAAACTTTGTTTTAATTTAATAGTTTTAGACTCCTCCTTAAGACTGATTATCATTAAAATCTTAGCACTTGATTCCAGCCATATCTGTTTACAAGTCCAATATCCTTTTGTCCATATAAAGATATCCTTGCAGACAGCATGTTCTGTGATATTCTTGGACTGTGTTTTGTTCACCCATGAGTTTAGCCTTGATTGAACACAATCATTCTTGCTGACATGGACTGGACTAAGGTGCACCACATACAAACCAAATTTACCCAAATTGTGGAAGTGATTTGATTTAACTAGCAGTTGTTACCTTTCTGTTCTTTCTCTTGACAGGCAGATTTAGAGCTTTATAAAATACACAAGATGAAAGCCAAAGCATCAGTGACCTACACTATGCTGGATTACTCTGTGTTAGCCCTAGCAAAACAAAAATGTTTTCATTTCATTGTCAAAGTGGTGAGCTCTGAGAGAACTTCGAGGGACAGACTTTAAATAAGCATGGTCTTTCCTACAATTATTAATCATATATCTGTCTCAAATATATACAAATTTCTTCTTTGGGAATGTTGGCCAGAAGCCAACCAACAGAATACATCTCTGAGAATTATTAAAAAAAAATTTCAAAGTGCACCGTTAAAATATTATAATCAAAATGAGTATGTAGTCCCAAAATAATAATTATTAATTAATTGTCTTTAAATATTCAGTAGTTCTGTTGGCTGATGATGGCCCTTATGAGTTAATAGGAAAACTGGAAAATAGATCTTGATTCAACAAAGGCCATGGGATACCAGAGCTGGTCTGGTGATCTAAAGGATGCTACTAACTAAGCAATTTGGAAGATCTTTGGACTTCAGGATTAGCTGATGTAGGGGTATCTTTCTTTATAACAAAAGACCCAGTTAAAAAAAATAGAAATACTAATGAAAAATATTGAATTGGTTGAATGATTTAATTATAGAGAGTAAAAAGGTCTTAGAAATGTAACTTTTAAAACAAACAAAAATTCTTCTGTGCCACTCCACACAAAAAACTTGTGATTTAAGCTCAGCCAGCAACCAACAGCCATTCATTTTCCCCCCACCAGCAGGACTGGGAAGAGAATTAGAAGGGTAAAAACTAGAAAACTTGTATGTTCAGATAAAGAAAGTTTAATAGGGAAAGCAAATGTTGTGTACAAGGAAAGCAAACCAAGGAATTCATTCACTATTTCCCATGGGCAGGCAGGTGTTCAGCCATCCTCAGGAGAGCAGATCCCCATCCCATGTAATAGTGATTTTGGAAGACAAACACCTTCACCACAAATGTCTCCCCCTTATTCCTTTTTCTCCCCCCGCCCCCTTAATATACTGAGCATGATGTCACAGGGTCTGGAATGTCCCTTTGGTCAGTTTGAGTCAGCTGTCCTGGCTGTGTCTCCTCCCAACCTCCCAGGCACTCCCCAGTTTCCTCACCAGCAGGACAGTATGAAAAGCAGAAAAGGCCTTGGCTCTGTGTAAGCCCTGCTCAGCAATAACAAAAATACCTCTATTTTATCAGCCCTGTGTTCAGCTCAAATCCAAAACACAGTCCAATAACAGACACTGTGAAGGAAATTAACTCATCACCAGTCAAAACCTGAACACTTCTCTAGCCTCAATGAAGACATATTTTTCATTCATTCACAGTATCTATTTATTTAAGATAAAAACAAATGTTTAATATTGTAAAGCACTGACTTTCTTCACTGTTGTGTGGAGTTCTTCTCTAAGTTCTGCTTTCCATTTTCCCTGTAGCATGTAATAGGGTTTAAAAAAATATATACAGTCACATGTGAAATAGTATTTAATATGTGTTCTACTTCTGACAAAAATCTATCACAAACTAAACACAGCTAAAGTATGCCTATTTCCCATTCTTGAAAATACAGTACATTTAATGTGAATTTAATACTCTCTTTGTCTTGCAAGATGTGTAACGTAACCTCACATGAGATCAGCTGAGACTTCTTAAAAATTATTTTCCATTTAAGCATTATTAAGATCCAAAGAGTCAGTTTCATTCTCGATAAAATATCAATTATTTTCCTGTAATGATGCTCATAATCTCATCTGGGAGTCTATCTGGAAGGAGACATTAAAGAACAGTTGCATCTACTTTCATTGGAGCTAAACACACTTTTGCAGAGTTCTGAGTGGTCAGACTTTTGCAGAGTTCTGAGTGGTCCAAGCTTCATGTAGGGTTTCTTCTTTATTCAGGCCAACATTCTCAAGAAAGCCAGAAAAAAAAAGATTCAGTGTTTGCTGCTAGTCTCATAAGACCAAACTGGTTTTGTTTTGTTTTTCTTTATCTTTGCAATATGTAAAATGCATGTGAGATCCTACTGCGAATAAAAGGTAGAAGAATGTCAGCAGCTGATAATAAGAAAGGGACGCATAAACTCATATATTCTGCTAATTTAAACTTACTTCCTGATAATTTAGCAGAACATCAGGAAACTGTTGCAGGCAATAGACATCCATAACAGAGATGCACAAAAAATACTATGCAAAGAAAAGGCAAATAAAACAGTTAAGCACAAAGATGCCATATTAATGTTTTATCACTGGTTTTCTAAAAATGGAAATGTCACAAAGTGAAGCAGCTGAAAGTTTTCATACACATAGCTATGTGAAACTTCACTGACCATAGTAAAATAGATAAAATAGATAGAGAAAGAAACTTCAGTTAATGCATTTTCCATATACATTTATTTCTTTGAGAGGTTTGGTGAATAAAGATGTAGAACACTTCTCAATGGCAATGAATATTTTCTAAAATATCTCTTCAAGAGCTCTTGATGGCATTATAGACTGCAATACCTGACATTCAAAGCTAGAAGCAGTGTGAAATAAGAATGAAAATATATAATTGATTATATATAATATCATGATCTAATTTTTTTCCATAAGAGTCCTGTTTATTTTACTTTACTTGAAAAAAGGGTGAAAGAATTAGATTCTTTTAGTCTTCTGATATTGGTACTGCTTTATTATTGTAATACATGCTTTATTATTGTAGCATAGTTACCATTTTATTTTGATTAAAAAGACAAACAAACAAAAAGAATAAACAAGAAAGCAACAAAACTTTAGAGTATAGTATAATAGGGGAAAGGATTTACTTAAAACAATTCTTTAGAAATGTTCTGTACCCAAACTTTACTGTTTTATGGGCTTAAAAATTTTCAACCATATATAACAGGGCATCGTAGGACAGAGGCTGTATGTTGTCTGGACAATGTGACTTTCAAACATCAATTTGTTTTGGAAATCACTATTGTCAAGTTATTGATCTCATCTATATAATATTAACTCTGATTCTCTTGAATGAGAAATTACTCTGGTATTTTTCACTGGTAAAAAAAATACTTTTAATTTTTATCTGTGTTTACTTGTTTACTGTTAATTAAATCTATGAAACACTCTGTGAAAAGGGGAATGAGACTAATTTAAGTGCTACAGACTTGATTCCTGTGACAGAGTCAAATTCTTCACAAATGCATCATAATCAGGATCACAATGTCAAGGAAAAAATGGTATTGTCAAGTGAAAGCCATTTTCATCCTTGTCCTAATAGTCTGTATTGAACTATTTCTTTCCCTTTATACCTGAAGGATTAGATTTTATTCTGGAACTTGTTAAAAAACTCATTGATGTTACTCAAGTCACTCAAGATATTTTTAACAGTGTCGTCTTCATTTTCATGCTTGCTTGTTAGGCTTTAATTTAGAGTTTGATTTATTGAAGTGCAAATTTTGCATGAACTTTGAGTGAAAATTGGCAGAGCTTGTGTCTGAAAACCATTGGTTAGAGCTGTAATTTTTAATCATTTCTTTAAATCTGTGCTTTCACATCTTCATTTTGAAAGGATGCCACTTTCTAATATGCAGCATTTTGAACAGCATGCTAGTTAAGTAAATTTTCTAAGCAAAAAAAACCCCTAAAAATCAACACTCCTCCACCCTCAAGACAAAAAAATGTCCAAAAATCAAAAAAACAATAACAAAAACAAAAAACCCCACCAAAACCAACCAACCAACCAAAAAAAAAAAAAAACCAAACCGAAAAAACCAAAACCTACCAAACAAAAAAACCAACCACCCCAAAAAAATCTCCAAAACAGAAAGTGCAGTTTCTTTCTTCCTTCCTTTCTTTTTTATCTTCTTTTTCTATTGATCTGCATTAAAATGTATACAGCCTGGAGCATGAAAGCACATTAACTCTGTGTGCTTTCTTAATTATAATCCTGACTGGAAAGAGAAAAAAGTTCTCCTGATAAGTAAATGTAAAGAACTTGCCAGGAAAATATACCGAAATGTCTTTTCATGGGCTTTTTGTTGTATTTGAGTATTTTTTGTTTTAATCTGCTTTAAGGAAAAAAAAAAAAGTGACAACAAGGCAAAACAACAGAAAACAAACCCTGGCATATTTAGGGAGTTTGTGTTTTGAAACTTTTCCACCACACATTTATGTATGGAACTTACTTCACTTTATATCCTGGAATCCAGAATTTAACAGATGAGTTCAAATAACAAAGCTAAAAGAGAACATTTCTTTATTCACAATCTATAATTGAAATCATTTCTAAATGTTCAAGGTGGAAGAGGTTGTCTTTGACTCAGCAGGAACCGGAACGTTGGAGTAAAAATTTCTTAGTGATTAAAAGGAAAACTTGTTATTTATTAATCCTTTTTTATCAATTGCTTTGACCTCTTAAGAACATCTGCCCAAATTCTGCACTTACAGTCTATCATTAAGTATTTCATTCTGTGGGGGGGCGTTTTCTAACCTATATATTACCTGAGTTTTTAGGCAACAACTGTTTATATCCTGCAGCTTCAAAATTGCCCCTGGATTGTTTTGGTGCAAAGCTCCGCAATAAATTATTACAAATGTCCACATTATTAATTGTAAATGGCCAGAGAAAATTGTGCCATGCATTTTCTCTGTAGCATTGCAATTCTTTGAAAGAACTCCATGCAATACATTCCTCAGTTCTTCCATGCTGAGTGAACAAAAATGTAATGTAGGTATTTTGTAGAAATATCTTGGAAAAGATCTCCAAGATAATTGAGTCCAACTTTGACCAAAACAATCCTGTCAACCAAATCATAGTGCTAAGTGTCACACCAGTCAGTTCTTGGACACTTTTAGGGATGGTAACTCCACCACTTCCCTGTGAAGTCCATTCCAATGCTTGACAATAATTTCAGTGAAGAAATTCTTCCTGGTGCCCAACCCAAACCTCCCCTGGTGCAGCTTGAGGTAATTTCCTCTTGTCCTATTCCTGGTTGCTTGGGAGAAGAGGCCAACCCCCACCTTCCTACACCCTCCTTTCAGGCAGCTGTAGAGTTATTACGTTTCTCCTAAGCCTCCTTTTCTTCAGGCTAAACAGCCCCAGCTCTCTCAGCCCCTCCTCACATGACTCACTTTTGAAAGTATTCACCAGCTTTATCGCTCTTCTCTGGAAATGCTCCAGCACCTCAATGTCTTTCTTGAAGTGAGGGGTCCAGAACTGGACACTGGATACAGCTCCCAAGGTGTGGCCTCAGCAATGATGAGTACAGGGAGATAATCACTGCCCTGGTCATGCTGTTCATGCTGTCTCTGATATAACAGGATGCCTTCAGACTTCTTTGCCACCTGGGTACATTGCTGACTGAAAGTTTATTGCGTCTGCTTACCACATGGAACATTCCATCCTTAAAATAATTTAAATGTAAGGAAAAACAAACAAGTATAGAATTTTTACATGCTCATGGCCAAGAAGACTACCACTGTTGTTCAGCACATAATGTATTCCCTGAGAGAATTCTCAAAAAAGAACTGAACTCTGCTAATTGCACAGCCATATTTCTAAGCCTTCAAAAATTATATCATGAAAATTGTTTACAAAATATACAATTCTAAAGCCAGTAAAAGAGCTTTAGTGTATCCAAGCTCAAAATATATGGTACCTCACAAATTTTATGGGTTTTTTTACTGATTTTTTTTTCTTATCATTTAAATAACAGAATGTTCAGTTTGTTTGAAAATTTCTGGGTGGTTGTGGAGGCCATTGGGCCTGCTAACCCAGATTCTGAAAGGACCTACTGGAAACACAGCCCCTAGGGCTGTTCTACCCTCCGCAGTTAGGGCGATCCAAAGTTCTTCCCCAAGGCACCCGAGGCCTTATATACATTTATTTTAATTCCATTCTCCCAGTTGGCCCGTTGGCCTTCCCGCCCTTTTGTCCTTATATGAAATTTCTCTGGAATGTTCTCACCAGTTCAATGCCCCATTGGCCCCTTCTCCTTGGTCCCTCCCCCTGCCCTTCCTCATTGCTTCCAAACCTGTCTATCAGTATTGTACCACCCCCAGCCCTCTCCCTATTGGTTGTTGTAAACACCACCCTCTTTTTGGGGTCTTTGTCACTAGATCCTCAGCCTGCGGAATAAACAGGACCCCTGGAACGTACACAGAGCCTCCTGTGTGTTCCTTGCTGTGATTGCTTCTCCCCCGTGCCTGTGTGTGTGCTGCTCACTGTGAGTGTGAGCTCCCCGCATGGTCCTGCTGCCCCAGCCTGTGGAGGTGCTCTTGGAAGGTCACAGCCCTGCCCAGCCAGACAGCACCAGGGCTGTGATAGGTGGTATTGAGAGAAAATACCAAGAATCCACCTCTATGTAGTTCTGAACTTGGAAACTTTAAAATACCTTATTTCATTCTGCTTGTGCCATTAGGACATTAATAGCTTGAAAACAGAGTTATTCTCATCTATCCTGTTCTGACTAAACTATGAGTAATTTGGTCACTTAGCTGTTATTTAGGACACCGTCTTCCTTTTCCACAAGAGCTTTCCACATCTGAAAGCATTCAATGTAATAAACTCCTTTCATCAGTTTTTCCATGCTGAGTGAGCAAATATGCACAAGAGCTTTCTGCATCAAAAGCAGAAGTTTCGTAAGGACTTTTAAAGCATCTGCATCTAGCACAAGGAACTTGGAGATTTATCTTTCATTTCCGTGTAAACATATTGCACTGTAGGGCTTGAGATTCTTTTTAATAGCTATTCTGTAAGGGCTATTGTGGGTGACATCAGAGGAAAGGTCAAATATCATATGCTATCATAGTGATTGTCAGTTGCAGGAACAAGGAAGGTTTTGGCAGCAAATTATCCAGAGAGCTCCAAGGGCTATAATCATAGTAGACACAAGCTCTGATGTGGGAAGCACAGTTCAGTGAACATGCCTCAAAATAAAGATTTTTTTTTTAATTTAAGATACCTTTATTGGTGGAGAGACAAACACTGTTTCCAGATTAAACGTTTTTGTGACACTTCTGTTTATTATTCATACATGTCATAGCTAGAAAGTCATTAGAAAGTGCCAATAGATTGTATTAATTTAAAATTCTAGACAAGAGCTATTGGATTGGAAAGCTCCACCTCTGTCTCCTCTCAAATAACTTTACCAAAAATTTAAAATAATACTTTAAGAAAGGTATTGTCACTAAAGTAGATTTAATCCCAAATTGCATTGTTGAACTACATATTGTGCAGCTAAAACTGTAAAGTTTTTCCTTCCAATAGAAGTATAAAAGACACCTAGATAAGTTGCAATGCTTTTTCTTTAATTTGGATTGACCATTAAAAAATTCTTCAAAGAAAAATGTACCCCTTGAAATGTGCTCATCAGGCTGCACACTGAAACGTCATTCGTGATATGTGCCCATTTACAATCTTTCTTTTTTTTTTTTTTTTTTGCGAGTGTTTAGAATTGGTTTGGGTATTTTACTTTTTCCAAATTTCTTATGTACTGACCAGGTAACTGCCTTTGTTTAATGGATGTTTCTATTAATTTCAGTGGTTTTAGAGAAGTACAGATTCTGATGCCTGGAGCCGTGCATTCTGTTTCCTTCTGTGGTTTGTTTATGTTTGTTTGTTTGTTTTGGGGGTTTTTTGTGGTTTTTTGTTTGTTTGTTGTTGGCTTTTTAGTTGGTTGGTTGGTTTTGGTTTTGAGTTTGGGAGTTTTTTTTGAGTGATACACTGTTTACTATTACAAGAAATTTCAATACCAGATGGAAAGGTAGAGTGATCTTTTTATTTCAGACCTAAGAAGTGTGAGTCAATGCCATGCATTTGAGGAAGATTAAAGGTTAGGTGTGTCAGACAGGAAAAGTCATTTCAAGAGGATAATCCTGCATAATTGATGAGAAAAAATGTGAGACAGGTTTTGTGTATATGCATAAACAAGTAGCTCAATCTATCAAAACAATTGTAATCCCATTCATCAGAGGTGACACAGGGAACATACACTCAGGTTTATTCTGCAGCACAGCTCTGGTGATCATGATTTTAAATATCTGTATTTTCCACTGATGTAGCAGTGCTGGCAGAAACACCTTATGTAAATGCAGTTAATGTAGAGAAGTTGTATAAAAAGTGATTTGGGTGACAAGAGACAAGCTACTTGATTTAAAACCCCAAAAATTGTTCATTGTAGCTGTTCAGCTAAAGGGAGGACAATTTTTCAGAAACAAAACAGCATTTTGTTTTATTCAAACAAAATAGAACAATCACAAAGGAGAAAGAAGCATAGATGAAGCCCAGATGATGAAAGAATACAACTTCATCAATTTTATCTCTTTTGCTTTGTGAAGGAAATATTGTAGAAGAGTTGTTACCTCTTCAATTTGTTGTTTTTCCTCCTTGTCTGGTAAGATCTTGCTGGTACAAGAATAATTATGAAATGTGATTTAAAACGTCAGATTGTCCATGGATAGGATTTCTTATGTAGTCAGTATAGCAATACCAGGATTCCTGGGGGGTTTTTTATGCAAGATATTTGATTTGTATTATTTATTTTTATTTTTTCCCCTATGTCAAAATTATTTTTTGTCTTTTGTGGCAGAGTCTATGTTTGGTCTCAAGAAATCAAGACTATTTATTTATTGTAGTTCTTAGTTTACCATACACTGAGAAAAAACATAAAGAGAAACAGACAGTTCTGCATTTGAGTCCTCTGGTTGTTTTGGTTTTTGTTTTTTGTTTTTTTATAATTGAGATTATTTCTTCCCCACATACTTCCTGGTACTAAATACTGGTGATACTCTTAATGAGGCATTTTTTCTTTTTTTTTTTTTTTTCTGATGTGACTGGCATCATGTTGCAGCTGCCTGTGAAGCAGAATGGTTCCATGATGCACAAGCAATCTCAGACAGACTGAATGCATGGCAATATGTTGCTACTGTAATCCATGGCAAGAGGATCAGATGTCACTGTACCTTCAGGGTGCTACAGCACAGTGTCACCCACGTCACCCATTTTCCGGCCTTACAAACCCAGCACAGAAATATTTGGCTTCCACTATTCTGTACTGATTGCAACCCATCAGTATCCTTTGATTTCCTCTTTAATAAAGGTTAGAACTTTCATTTTTTTTGAAACTATTTTACGAACTATAATTTCTTCTTGACTAAATCAAAACAGCCATTAAAAAAAAAGTTCTTTATATATCTTTCCAAAGTCGTGTATGTGAGATTCAAATTCTCAAAATTATTTCAATAAAAACAATGGATGAAGATATTTTCCACAGGATTTGGAAATAAATTCTATTTTCCCTAAAACATAACCAGATTAATTTGTCATATTCTACTTTCAAAATTGTTTGTGGTCCCTATACACATCTTTTGCGGTCTAGGCTCTAGTCAATCAGATCAAACTTTTAACATCAGCAGTAAAATTCTGTACTTCATTGCATGATGAAGGACTTGCCAGAGTAGGTACTTTACTAAAGGGAGTAGCTTCTTCAAAAGGCTTGCAGTCTGAGAAGGAGAGAGAAAAATACAGTGCAACAGTAAAACATACCTCACCATGATGTACTCTAGAGCACCAACAACCTAGATGTTACCTAAATTTTTGTAGGCATCAGAACCATAATAAGTTTTAAGGAAAAATAAAGTGAAGATGTTTGTATGGACGCCTGCTAGGTACATAAAAAGGGCGTTGAAAAATTAAATTGACTATGGGCAGTATAACTTTGGAAAGTAGAAAGGGAAATGAAAAAAGAGAAGGGTTTGAAGAGCTTAAATATGAAACAAAGGTTTTTCATTTAACTTTAAAATGGTAAATAATTTTACTGTAAAATAGTAGAACATAAGGCATTTTCATTATACTTCAAAATTACTTCACAAGCTGATTTTGTGAAATTTGAAGAAAAATACCACTCTATGCTATAATGATTGTCTTTAAGACTTAACAACTAAATTCACAGTAAGGCAAATGATGTGAATTCGCTGTGCATTAAATAGATACTTTTTTCCTTTAAATTATATTGAGAACTTATGTGGAAAGTTTATATGACCCATATTAGGAACTTTTTTGAATGGTCAAACATGATGCCAATTGTAAGAAAGTACCTAAAAACTTGTTGGTGTTGAATCAGTGGGCAGATGATGACAAGTCAGCCTCAAAGTAGATAAATGCAACTTAATGCATCCCAGAAAAGTAATAAAATCTCCTTATGTGTGATACTGAACTGGGAACTGGCAGAAGCTGATTAGGAAATAAATCTTTGTGTCATTGTTGACATATGTCTAAAAACACCAGTTCTGTCTCTGAAAAGAAACGGAAAAAAGGAAAAAAAAAATATTGAGCTTCATTGTGAATGGAACTGAGAAAAAGCAAGAGAACATTTTTTTTTCTGTATGAAACCTTGGCAGACTAACATATCCTCAATTACTATAAAAGATTTTCTTCTTTGCATCTGAAAGAAGCAGTAGAATTTGAGATTGTACAGAGAAAGGGAATTGAAAAAGTGAATGCAGTAGCTGCTCTGTCAGGAGCTTGTGACTGAGAGTCTTGTGACTGACTACACAGTGGAGGAGACAGATAGGTGAGGATATGATTGAGGTGAATGGAATCAAAGACAAGCTGAGTTTAGAACAAAATCTCCTGATACTGAAGCTAGGAGATAGTCATTTAAAGTAGTACAGGATCTGTTTAAAGTAGTTAAGATACCACTGTTACACACAGCCGTTAGTGAATTTTTTTAATCCTTTGCTGCAGGAGACAATGAAAGTAGATAGCATCTGCAAGGGCAGAAAGGGATTGGAAAAAATTCATAGACAAAAGATAGGTAAAAAAAGAAGATAGGAAAGGGAATTTGCCCTAATTCAACTGTTGTGTATTGTCTGGGGAGGGAGTGGAAAGGGAGTGGTAACGAGTGTGACAGACCTCTTAGGGAATAGGATGACATTTTCTTCCTAAAAAGTCTCTGCTACCATCTCAGGCGGAATAACAGGCAAGAAGTAGAACATACTTGAGGCAACATGGCATCTTCCCAATTTTTTGCATGCTTCTTCCCATGCTATATGACTACAAATGAAAGTCCTGCAGACTGTAGTGCAATCAATGAGTTGACCTGTAGACTAAATTGGCCAAATGGTTTCAGAGCTCATTAAACAACATTTCCTTACATAAGCATGAAACCATACTTAACAATTCATATCATCTCTGCAATAGTTGAAATATTTTTCTTAACATGAATAGGACATATCACATATACTTACTCAAATAACAGAAGTCACTTTTACATAATGTTATTTTAAATATTTATTTTAAAATTAAAATTAAAATATTACAGAAGTGTAATTTAAAATAATTATTTTTGCGCTTATATCATTATGACACAAAGAAAAAGAAAATTGAAGTTTCTAAAAAAGCCCCACACACCTACTGTTTTAATTGGCTGCAATACATCAGAAAATGAGGATTTATTTACTGTGAGTAAGTAACACAAACTCATAAGCTTTTCTGAGAAGCATACAGAAGATGTTAGGAAAGAAAGAAGTAAAAATGTATATGTAGATATGTAAATATGTAGAAAAGAGGGTATAAATAATTTCAGTTTTGCAACCACAAAAAAGTGATCAAATAGATGATAACCTTGTGAAAGTTCAAGTTTCATGTGGAAGAAAGATTAAGGCTGCATCAAGCTCTTTAGAAAACATGAACAAAAGCATGTTGAATTGGCTAGACTTAATGTGTGTATATGTTTAGCAACATTATTGCCTTTGTTTTCTGAAGTGTTTCATTTAAACATAACCTTGAATACCTAGTCAAAATTCTGAAAAATGTTTAACATTAAAAGATATAAATAGGGCTTTTACTCAGGTGATCTTAATTGACAGATTGAAGTATCACACCTGTTTTGGAAGTGTAGTTGAGATTTAATTTATTGCAGATGTAATGTGTGGTTTTGTTTCTTTTCACATCTATTTTTTGTTGTCTTGCAAAAGTACAAGTGATGTGGATATGTTAAAATATGAGCAGGAATATAAATCATGAATTACTGACATCAAGAAATCTTACAAACCGTAGTCTCAAAAAAAGCAATGTTCAGTAAATTTGATACAGGTCGTAGATAGATCTTTTGAAAGACTTTTATAAATTATTCATCCCATGAGATGGTCTTTCTCTTGAATCAGATATCTTGTACTTGAACCAGTTTTATTTCTTATTGAAACCTATATGCTGACTCTCACTGTGTACTTCATGCATCATCTACTCCAACCTGCAAATAAGGAAGATTTCATATTGAGACAGATACCATGTATCAAGTAGTAAACCAAAGTAATTTTTATCAAATTAGAAATTATGCTTGTTGAAACAGGTTTGTTGCTTTTTTATATTGATATGTTGACTAGTACATGTATGTGGTCTCTAAGCTTAGATGCATTGCTTATTGAAAAATATATTTAAATCTACTGTAGTTTTAACAACAGCAAAGAATGCACCATATTTCTACACAAATATTTTGTCTAGCTTTAACAACTTACATCCTGATAAAGGAACATGTCTATAAATTCATTCTCTGATCATGCAGAGAAATGTATAATAAAAGTACAGAGAGATCAACAGACATTCTTGATATGAAATGTAGTTTTCTGCCACACACAGTTACAATCTTGAAATTAATCTCTAAGATAGACTTTTTAAACTAGAAAGTTAGTTTGACATCTATAAATACAGCTGAAAATATAAGGAATTGTAAACCATGAATAATTTCATAAAATTTAGACCAGAAGAACGTCCTTAAATATGATGAAAATACATGAAAGCTATTTTTTTATGCCTATGATTATTCATGAGGGGAAGTAATTGACTCTGGTTTCCTAGAAAGAAATTACCCACATAGGTGGCAAGAGGAAAGCTGTTTTAATCTCATGTCTTTACCCTTTGGGGAATCTATTACAAAATATAATGCATATAATTCTTTTAAGTAGTATCTCATAATAGCTTTTTCAAAATTAAAACATGTGGTGTTACTTTAAATTAGTAAACAATTATTCAAGTGAAATTTTATCTTTTTCTATTTCTAAGTCCTACATTCCTTCTATTCTTTATGTTTGTTTTTTTTCCTCACGTATTTTCTGATATGTATCTGCTCTATTCTCCCTTCACTCCAAGAAGCATAACTGGATCTTAAGTATATTATGGTACTTTCAGCTGCTCTTCCAGCAGAGACATTATTTAGCCTGTCAAACTATTTTCAGAATGATATACGAGGTACATTATAGCAAAATCTGTTTTTACAATATATATAGCTGGAACTGTAATTTTTATCTATTTTACTCTAATAAATAATGAATTACAATTTTACTGAATTAAAATGACATGGTACTTTCTTATCCTGTCCTTAAATTGAATTGGTTAAAAAGAATATTTAAATGTAAAATTTTAATTATTTTTAAGTTTTCAGTCCTTGTAATACATAACACAGTAATTTTGCATTCCAGTATAAAGACATTTCTAACTTTCAAAAGGATAGATAAATGAGTGAAAATGTACTGGATATCCCCACAAAGACTCATTTACTTTTCTTCTGGCTGCTACTTGAGTAAAATAAGAGCTAATACTCTAACTGGTTCTAATTAGAGACTTTTAATTCAGGTTTTCACCTGAATAGATGCATTGAGTGTATTCATTTGGGTCATTAGCCTTGTAAACTTAAGACAATAACTTCAAGACTCTGACCAGTATCACTCACAGTGTCTTACTTCTGAGCTGATTCAATAAGATGAGGTAAACTGAAATTTTGGATTAATTTTTTTTTCTCTTTGTTATATAATTCAAGAGGCAGTAAAAATATATTATTTTGCAAGATAAATTACTCTATCTGGGACATTAAAAACAGTAGATATTGAGGATACTGGCTGATGGCAACTTTAAAAGCCCAAAAACAAGCCTTTGTGTGAGTATTTTGACTGCTGTAGAGTGGGACCTAGTGTTTTGGGAGTGTTTGGGAAATACTTGAGCAATAATCTAGATCACGTGGTACAATTCTTGGGATTGGTCCTGTGCATGGCCAGGAGTTGGACTCAATGGTCCTTGATCCTCAATGGTTCCCTTCAATTCAGCATATTCTATGATTCTGTGATTTAATGAGTCTTTGCTGTACCTGGACACTGGTCTACAGTGTGACCTGGCTGGTTGAACTGGATATATTTCTTTGCTCTTCTGATAGGGCCATTGCAAAATGTAACCTCCAGCAAGAGAGATATTTGTGACAAGATAGGGAAAAATAGTGAGGATAATTATTGTGTGAAGTATTAAGGAAAATTAATTTGAAGTCTAACTGCTGATTAAGTTCTGCAGTGCCTAAGGCCAGTAAGATCTTTGAATGTTATTCCTTTCAGATATATGAAAATATCATTCTGCTGGGAGATTTTTTTATAAGTTACCTGCAGCATACTGAAAACTATTTCATTGTAGCATAAGGATTTTCTCATCCATTTTGCCTACCAAAAATTAATTGTGTAAATTAATATTAAAGCCTTCCAGTTTCTGCAGGGTTTCTTTAAACAAACCAAACTAGTAATTGCAATACCTACAAAACACTTTTCCCTCATTGCGTCTCTTCTAAAGAAAGCAAGAGAACCAAAAATGTAAGTAAGAGAAGAAACTAAAGTCCCCATTGGGTTGGGGAGTCTTACCTGATAAGACAACATTTGGAGGTTGCATCTAGTTAGAACTTAAAATTAATGTAAGCCTGCAATGCACTTAAATACTTCTGCGCTTAACTTCAATTATTTTGTAAGTGCAGTGACAAGAGGGATAAATCTGACCTTCCAGGTTTAATGCCTACCATACAGAACCACTGATTCATGTCCTTTAGAGAGGAAAACCAGCAGTTACCTAGCAGTAACTAATTGCTAGTAACTAGCAGTTATCTTCAACATAAAGCAGATCAAGTTAGATTATTCACAGCAATGCTGAGTTTTGAAAATCTCCAAGCAGATTCACAACTGCTTCAGGAAACACGTCTGACTGTTATCAAAGTACTATCTTTCTTTTCTTTCATCCACACAGTTTTTCTCATGTTCCAAGATGACTTTGATGGTCCTTCAGTGAAGTTGCTCAAGGATGTTGGTGGCCTTCTTGTACTGGGGAGGCCTAAACTGGACACAGCACGCTTCATATGAGTGAGGAGATGAATCTGCTCTTTGTAAAACAGATTATTCTGTGATTTGCCTTTCTGTCTGCAGGGGCATACTGATGATTTGTACTCAATATGTTCACAGCAATCTTCAGATGTTTCTCTTCAAATGCTTTCTAGTTTACACCTCCATGCCTATACTCTTTCAAAGGATTAGACGATCCCAGATTTTTGTGTGTACCTTTGTGTAATTCCATATATTCATTATCAGAGCATAAGCAATATCGCCTTTATATTACTTCCATAGAATGATATATTCTCTCTGGAAAAGGGATTCTGAACAACATTTTGTGGATCTTTTTGTAGTATTATATCTCACTCTTCTTTAAAATAAGCAAACCAAAGCATGGAAGCAAACGTTTTAAAGAGATTATGTTGCAAATAATAATTTGTTGTGGTATTCCTGAAAGATTCAAAGTCAAACGTATGAGAGCAAGTTGCCCATTTTGATATTCTTAAATAAAAGTGCTGATTGAGAAATATTATTTGCAGAAATGAAAAAATGCTCATTTTCACTTCTAGATGATTTCTCTCTATGAACAAGCATGAGAAACATAATCATTAGATGAACTGGCTGGAAGATATTTTAGACAAAATTAACTGGTAGGTCTCATTGACATGTTACATGATGTATTTGGTCTGTGTCAACACAAGTTTCTTGGGTTTTCAATATTTTAATCAAGCATAAGGTGCTCATATTATTTTTGACCTTTTGAGTATTTATGCAAGATGAGAACTATTCTGTAGTGTCAAGGAGAGGTTTAAAGAGGATCATGAAGATTATAAACATAACAAAACAATATCATTTTTGCTAATATAATGTTGTGCAATTTCTCTTCAATTAATATGCCTGGATACAGTATTACATCTCCCTTTCTGCTGTTCTCTTAGGGAAAGAATGATTTCCTTCCTTCCTCCCTCCCTCCCTCCTTCCCTCCCTCCTTCCCTCCCTCCTTTTCTAAGCAGCAAGGTGAAATCTATGAAATTAACAGTACTCTCTCAAAAACAAAGCTCTCATTTGTTTTCAAATGCCAGCCATCAGTGTCTTCAAATAGCTTTTCTTAGACAAAATCCAGAATCAAAATTACTAAGTACTGGGCTTTGCATCTTGATGTTAGCTAAGATTTCAGGTTTTTAAAGTCTTTTTCTGCAGAGACAAGGGTGTTGAACAGGAATTCAGTTCCAGCCTCTCAGGCCTCTTTACTCTCACTTCCATTTCTTTTCAGGGAATATAAACATTCTTCACTAAATCCAGTGATCTTACTAGCCTCACCAAGCTTTTTTGATCTTACCCTGTGATATGTCCCTTCAAATAGTCTTCAACTATTTTTGAACCAGCCTATTCAAAAACTTATGCATATGTGTCTGGATAAATCTTGGGCAAACCGTTTATCAGAGACACTGGCTTTTAGATTTTTGTTTTAACTCTATTATCCTTTTAAAGAAAAAGTCAGCTCATTTAATGTATGTTCCAGTTATCATTCCAAATACTTTGGATATATTACCTGACTCCAGACTGGAGTGGACCTCTCATTGACATCAAACAGAGCTGTATGCATAGACTTAAAGCAGACAGAAGTCTTGTTAAGGATTAATTATCAATCTGATCTCTATGGCAAAGTTTTTTCCTTTTCCAATACAAGCTATAGTTAATTTGGGGAATTTTGTTCACATTTTGCAAGAAATGATGATATTTAGGCCTGCTTATTTAGGTCAGATAAATGTATCTCTTGTCTTACCAGGAGCTGAGCTATGTAAGTACTTCTACAGAATTATTATTAAGTTACAAAATTACGAGTAAGAGAATGCCTTAAAAATATTTTAGGTCTAGAATGTATATAAAATAAGTAGAAGTTAGTAACCAAAATCCAAGCACACCTCCACATAATCCAAAATAGTAATCATCAGTTCTTTACAAGAAGCTCCTGGATTGTTTGTCTTGCTGTGTTGCTTCTCCATCAGATGTCTCAGTGTTTACTGCCCCCATGAGAACGGGGGCTGTGGCTGTGAGGCTGCTCCTATCTATAAAAGGCCTTGTATACTTCTTTCTCCTGATCAGGCAGCCCAAATCAAATACCCATAACTGTGTCTCCTTTGCAAGACTGCCCCTAAATTTCTGACTCACTGATCATCTTCCCAAAAAAGAGCTCCACATTTTCCAGGTGTTTTCTTACATTAAGACCACTCCACCACCCTACCTTCCTGGGTTGTCAGTCCTAAAAATCACATAGCTATCCATGACATTCAGTCATGCGGGCTGTCCCACCGTGTCTCTTTAATTGCCTTACTGCTGCACAGATCACTAAATATTCCTGGGTTTTTTCCCGTACTACGTACTTGTACAACTATACAGGCACTTCAACAAGTGTTTCAGTTTGTCCATTTCGCAGGAGGGGTGCAAGAGGATACCTCATAATCATGTCTTATACCCACTTCCTGGGCTGTGTGCTGTTGCTGGCAGTATCCTTACTTGGGTCTTGCTTTGCAGTATGAGTGATCTCTATATCTCTCCCCTTCCTCTTCCAGTTTAAATTTCTCCTTATGATGGCCAAGACAAAATAAACATTACCCACTAAGAAGCAGAAAGGATTCAAATCTTGGTAAACCATATGTTATTAATAAGAATTGTTGAGATGGGAGATATACCAAATGGTTCTTAATTAGCTCTGTAAGTGGCTTAGTTTCAGGAATTTCATGTTGCTGAGCATTACATCATTCAGCTATATTTTCAGTGAGCTCATATTAAAGAATAAGTATTAGCTGAAGTAGAGGGCAGCAAGGCATTAATTTCTTCTGATGTTTAGTGTGTAATGGTTTTTGGAGTTTCCCTACATTCTGTAAGTATTAATCCTGTTTTATACTTCAGGATATTTCCTTCACTTGATTAAAAAATAATTTAATAAACAAAAGTGTAGCATACATAGAGTATAAGCATGGAAGAACAAGTCAGGCTGAAGATTTAACCACATGTAGGCTACATCTTATAATTTATAAGACTAAGAGACCTAAACTCCTGTAATGCTCAGATTTCAAGAGTAATTAAATCATTAATCTTTTTAACCTAAAGGACACGTTCATGTGGTTGTGACTAGCTTTTTACATTTATTCTTGTGGATTCACTTTAAAGTCGTCTGTTAAATTTTACCACTTTAATGTCCAAGATATTACTTTTAGGCTACTCAGATTGAGATGTAAGTCATGTAGAATTGATAAAAGAATATGATGCTATAGGTAAAAATATTTAAAAATCCATAAATAGTATTTACGATTTTTCTGAATTTTTTCTATTATTTTTCATATTAGTGACAAATAGAAACCATAGCATGAAAAAGTAAAGAATCCCACTAAATTTGTTAAAATACACCTCAACAAGATATAAGTTTAAATTCATAAAGTTCTACTTTGACTCTGAGTCCAACTGTAAGTTTACCATGAGCCCTGACTGAGTGATGAAGCAGTTTTGCTATGTATGGTCTTTGACTTAAATGTTCACAAAAATACACCCTCCAACTAGCAATTTTTTTGCCTGGGAAGTAGCATTTTCCATCATAATTCCCTCCAAGCTGCAAGTATGTTCCTCATGCTTTAAAGTGTCACTCATACTTTCTAGTCAACTGAGTAGTAAGGTCTGCACATTGTAACGTCTCTGCTTCCACTCCGGCTCTAAAGACATAAGAGAGGTAAACAGGCTGGGCCATAATCTGGTTCTCTAGGAGCAACAGGAACTCTATTTGTAGAATATAATTAGGCAACAAATCTCACTTGCAGATAATTATCTGGCATTGGAGCAACAGAATTCTTCCTTTCATGAGAAAAGTGTTTGAATTTCTTGCATAATCACTGATGCTTAAATTTTGACATACAAAAAATAAGTCATGTAAGACTATCTCTGTAAAAGCAAATCATTTAATGAGGCATTCATAGTACTAAAACATCTTTTAAATCAGGAGAATATGAAAGACTCTAAAAAGCAAGAGAATGAAAAAGAATTTAAACCAGCACTTAATTTATACGGACTTTGACAAAAAAACAGATTAATTACTCATTTTAATAAGACAATAAAGCATAATTTAGTTTGTCCTGGGGGGGAAATATACTATGTTTTGTTGACAGGCTATACAAAATATGGAATATTAATACAGTTTTACTCTTAGCTTTGCATTAATTGACTGAAATTCTTGGAACTCAAGATATTTAGAATAAAAGGAAAATAAAATGTTTTAGCACCAACTGTCTGGATGTGAAAGCCCAATAGATACTGGAGAATTGATAATCAGTTGGTCAATAATTAAGTACCAATTCACATGGTGTGCAATTTGGAAATGCTGTATTACAAAAGCAAGACTAGTCTGGTTTTTTCTTTATCGTTAAAATTAGAGTTTGAAGCTTTTTCTTTTTTCTATTAAAAAAAACCTGCAGTACACTGAGAGGGTAGAAGTAATAATAAATACATGCAAGTGTATTTTAGTAAAAGGTTTCTTTTTTTTCTCCCATAATCTAGGGGGGGAAAATAGAGAATATGAGAGCATAACTATTGAATTGAGCCTCTAGAGTTCAGAAGGAAAACACATACAAAATAAAACACCCATGCTGCTGATACTAGAATTATCTATAATAATTTAGGTTAGAGTGCTATCTTCCTGAGGCAACAGGCTGTTTGTACCAACTCTTGTCAAAAATCAGGATTCATTTGTACACTTTTGATTAGTGACACATACTAGAGTTTCATTTTATTCTTTGTACATAAATTCCATTTTGCCTAGGGCATTCATTTAAGATAGAGTTCATTAAAGTATGTTATTCCATTTTGGCTTTTGTGTAGACAGAAAAAAAAAAAGCTATGCTCAGAAGTGAAAGGCTTTGATATGTAATTTATTTTGACAACTATACTGTTATAGCAGCAAGGTAAGAGAGGCTATTTTTACAGGACTTACACAAAATTAAATTTTTCCATTTGCATTACAATAAAGATGATATATCTGAAAATACTTTGAGTGTCATATATCAAAACAATTACTATTACACTTGGGCATATATTTGTAAAAAAATTTGAATTTTAATGGGTCATTTTTCAATATGCATTTTTTTTAAAAAGCCAGTTCAATTTTTTCAGTCTGAAAGGATTAAGAGGGTTAGTTAATTACATTTTTTTCAAATTGCAAAATTTCTTAAATTTGATCAGAAATTGTATATGGTATAAGTAGCCTATTCAAATGAAAATAAACATTTGAAATGGTTCTGAAAGGCAGAAAAATTTATGTCGGTGAAGCAAACTGGCTTTTATTTTTAAAGTGTACACTCTCCTACAGCTTGTATAATTTGATTCTTAATGATCTGAACAACCATTGTGAGGTTCTGCTCCATTCACCACAGTGAAATGGGGAATTAAGTACAAGCATTGAAAGCCTCAGTGTTAAATTCCATTCGGAAAACATGGAATAGGAGGAATACCTGTAGTCTGAGATCTATTTTGAGTCTTTTTAATTATTAAGGGACTTAATAAATAGCATTTTGTTTTGTTACTTTGCCTGAAATCTCTAAACTGATAGGCAATGTGACACTGGGCAGATAAGATACTGGAGAAAAATACAAAGACTGCAGTTCTGGGTGTCCGCAGTTCAAGTGAGATATGTTAGAGAGCCGCTGAGGGAAGAAACTCCTCACCAACACTCAGGTCTCATTCAAACTGTTAAGAGTTCCAGAGCTGCTTGAAACAGTGACCACAGTAATTCGTGAGAGAAACATTCATCAGGGCCACTAAAGGAACCACAAAAAGGAAAAAAAAAATGTAAAGGTCATATCTGTTCATATCTGGTAAGGGCTTTCAGGCCATCACTTAGAACTGTAGGTTGAGCCTGAGGGCCTTGATCAATCAGAGGACATGAGGTTGAGGGGTACACTGTTTACAGCTGTGTGAGGAGAAATACAAGCACAAGTGGTTTTAAGCAAGGAGCAATAGTCACAGGTTACAGTTTGGGAGCTCAGGTTACCTCAAAGGAAAAGATGTGGGGTGGTATTACAGCACATGACACAGGGGAGTGTAGAATCTGCATTCTTGGAGGTTTTTAAGACTCACCTAGCCAAAGCCACAGTGACAGCATCTCATGTTAACAAAATTTTATTAGAGGCTGGATGTTGAATCAAACAACTTCCAGAGATTTCTTCCAAACAATACTGCTACGATTCTGTGAAGGAAATCAAAACTAAAACAAACAAAAAAGGCAGTGGATGGACAACTTAACTGCAAATCAAAACAAAGGAGGCCTCTCTCATTTTACTGACCTGACAGTGCAGGCTGTCAGGGCTGGTCTGGGCTTGCCTTGGTTTCAGCTGGTTTTGTAGTGTTTGGATCGGTGGCTGGTGGCCAAGTGATCAGTGATCAGGCCAACATTTCCAGCATTTTATCTATAATCCTCTAAGGTCTCTAGACTATTTCTTTCCAATCCCAAAAAAGTGAGGGAGTAAAGCAAGTAGCAGCAGTATCTATTCTGTGTCTGTGCTGGGTGGTAGACATTGATTTTCAGACAGCCTCTGTCTTTTTTACTGGCAGTTATAAAATGCACAGCGGAGTATCGCTATCATTAAAATGATTAACTTCTGTAAGATCCAACCGATTTTTCTTTTATTTCTAATGAATTTCACTTTTTCTTGGCAATTTGACACAAATCATTGTGTCCCTTTGGCAGTGATTCTTGCTTACTAGGTTAATCATTACAAAGGTAAGAAAAGCATTGTTACAATTACACTTGCTACTCCCTTTCTAGCTTACAGAGGAACTTGTTTGCTCTCTGTTCACCCATGGGTCAATGCCTTTATATAAGAAACACAAAGCCTCAGCTCAAACTTATTATCTTACAAAATTGTTCATTTGAATGAACAGTCAGTCTCAAAATGAGCTTAGCAGAAGCAGTTGGTGAAAAGTGACTATGTAAGCCTGTCCATCTGGCTGGAAATACAAAGTAAACATTGTAACAGTATTTATATCTGATTTACATCCAGATGGACTTCTCTTGTACGGCATTAGGTAAGAACTAACAATTTTAAGTATATGCATAAACAAGTCTTAACTAGCGAGTTTAAAACCACTCAGCTTGTGTTGTTTCCTCCAAGTCTGCCACCTTCATTTCAAAGATAAAAGTAGAGAGTACTTCAAGCATGAAATGAGTGAACTGACATCAAGAAATAAAATTTTCCATTCAACTTCTGCTATGAATAATAAAGTGATTGACTTTCTTTTGATGTAAGCCACCAAATTGCAAGAGTGAACAGTTATAGGGGTACCATTCTAATCTATATCAAAAGACAGGATTGTCAGAAAAACTGAGTAAAATTCACTGAGCAAGTTTATTTAACCACTTACTCAAATACTGTTATGGTGCCCCAAAATCAAAGAACAAGTAGACATCTAGATCAACTTACAGATATAATCAGGAGTTTCAATCACTTCTGTCTGCTGTTGGAAGATGCTTTTCTCACCAAAATTTTTCTCATCATTTAGCAATTCTAAAATGCATGGAAGAGCTTCTCTGAGTGATTATTTTCAATGCAGAAAGGATAAAACCTTGAAGAAGTGTATTAAGGTACATTCTGATAGTGAATCTTTAGTTACAAGAAACTTTATACAGCACTATATTACCAACATTATTTACAGCACAGATAACTTAAAAAAACCCAAACCTTCACAAGCTACCACAAAGAAATTTATCACTGATCATTTTATTAATATGACTGAAATAAAATGTCATATATGTGTACAATACATTTTAAGGGGTTTTTGTTTTTTTTTTTTACTATATGAATTTCTGTCAGCTAACATTCCACGTCACTAAATTCCAATATTTATTTGTAAGAAAACTGAGAACCACTGGTCTTTAACTGATCTATTAATAATAAGAAAACCTAAATATAGGTTTATGAAAACCCCCAAACAAAAGACGTGATTTCTCACAGTATCTTGCATAAAACATTCTCAATCCATATAAATATTGCAATATTAATCTGCTTTTGTCACTTGTGCCGAAGTAATAGAAAAATTTCAATATGCCTTTACAAATTAAAAAACAAATTCTATAAGGATAAAATACTTCAAGTTGGCAGCGCTTGAAACATTCTGAAAAATAACAAATCAAAACTGACATAGTTAATGAAAAGAAGCCAAAGTGGGCTATGCAATTTCTTTTCTGCTGACTTGTACAGAAGTACACATCACTCTGTAATGATGCATTATGACACAAAATAACAGGGGATGAGAAAGAGGAAGAGGGCAAATGCTAGGCTGGAATTCTTCCTGCAGGATTACCAAAAGATTCAAAGCCACTCACTGATTCTTTTTTTTTTTTCTAGGATAAGCACAAATCATCTTAACAGCTCAATTGCTAGTATTAGGGAACATGGAAATTATAAAGTAATACTTATTAACACTGTGAGGAATCCCAAGTTAAATGAGAAATGAGTATATAATTATACTGCAAGAAGAAGCAGATTTATTTGCATAAACATGTTAGATTGGTGAGTAAAATAGATAAGTAAAACTTTTGAAAACTCTGAATCTCCAAAGCCAAGACCAACTTAATATTATCAGCTTTATAAAGGACTTTCCATAGAAATTTGGCCAAAATTAGAGGTATGAATTATGTGGGTATGTTCCTAAAGCCCATCCTTTTATGCTTTTTAAGGATATTTTACAAGACTGTGGAAGTGACTTTTATGAAAGAATATTTTCCTAGCAGAATAGCTTTCTTTCATGACTTGGAAGTAATACTTAAGGACATTTGTTTGCAGATTTTCAAAGAAGAAGAAATTAGTAGGGTTTTGCATCCTTTGCTTGCTTGGATGCAGCTCTTGGGTCACATCTACAATTTCAGATGCACATTAGTATATAATTAGTAAACAAACAGTAGACAACAAAGAGAGTATGTTGTACTACATAGATATAGGAACTATCCAAATCTGGTGCTTTGATTGCATGAGAATCAGGTTAGCTTCCTAAATGTATAAATTGTACAGAAACTTTCATTTTTATGTGCTGCATGGTGGTGGGTCCAAACTATCCAAATATGGTTTTCTTTGGTATTCGCTTAGATGGATGAAATTATATCAGAGGAAAGTTTGTATGACAATGGCATTAGAAAGATGTTAGACCTGTAAAGGGAGTCTGTTACTAGTGCACACATTCAGGTATCCTGCAGGGTTCTAGGGTGACATATGAGCCTCACCTTAAGCTCAAAGTCAACTGTGAAATAAATAGAGGGGGGGGAAAAAAGAGATGCCTGTTTAGAAAGTTATATTTAGGTGCTTGATCCAAATTACTCAATTTAAATTTACATCAGTATTGAAAAACATGGCATCAGGACATGTCATTGCTTAAAACCATACAGAATTATTAAAAATATTTTTGTATTTTGAGATTTTTTTCCCCAGAAGGAAGGTTCAGCAGAAGTTCTGTTAAATTTATGAATTAAATGTCCTTAAATCCTTGAAAATGGATGCAAAGTTTTACCACTTCAAAGGGTATCATAGCCATTAAGGATAAAAATTAGATTTAAAAACTATTTTTGGTAAATTTAATTTAATAGAAAATTAATTTGACGTATCAAAATTAATTATGATCATGTTAGATCATTTTATAAGATCATAGAATCAAGATATCAGAGAATCTTTGAAATAGAAAGGAACCTTAGAAAGGAACCTTAGAAATGGACCTGCTTTGAGACAGAAAGGCAAAACTTACAGTTCAGACTCCCAGCTCAAAGAGTGGTCAGCTAGCACAAACTGGTGAGAAGCAAGTTCAGTTGGCTTTTCAGTATTTCCACAGATGGTAATCCATTTCCTCTCATCTCATGTAGGTGCTATATGTGCTCTGATTCCAGACCCTTGATTTATCCATTTTGTTGGAGGTTGTAATAAGAATTAGATTGAGGTGAAAGCTCTCTGGAAGTCAAATTTCATTCAAAGTAAAATAGCCTTGAGGAATTTCTTTAGGTGCAGATTTCTTACTGATCTTTCAACATATTTTGATGTGATAAAAAAACCAAACTAAAGCCCAGATTATTTATGGAGTCCTAGAATTATGTTCCCATGATAGGAATACTTTATAAAGTGCTGTTGTTTTCCTTATAAACTGATATTCATGAAATTGCCTAGAAACTGATACTCCTTAGAAACTGATATTCCTTAGAAACTGATATTCACGAAATTGCCATCATTTAACTGTGGCAGAATTGAAAAAGAAATGAATTAAATATGTTGTGTAAAATTAGAAAAAAATAAGTGATGAACATATCTTTGTTTGGGTGTCTGTAGGGAATAATCAAAATGAAGAATATGTTAGAATAAACACCACATAAACAATAAAATATATAATTAGCTATTCTAGACATACAGTAAGAAAAGCAACCTGTCTCATCAAATCCTCATCTATTTTAAATTAGATAAACATGGATAAAAAGCTGAACATGAGCCAACAGCATGCCAGAAAGAATGCCAACTTCCACCCCAGAAAGCCAGCTTCATCCTGGGAACCATCAAGAGATGAATGACCAGCAGTTTGAGAGAGGTGATTCTCCCCTCTACTTGTGAGATCCCAACTGGAGTATTGCACCCAGGTCTGGGTCTTCAGCATGAAAAAGATGCTATTGGAACAAGTCCAGAGAAGGGCACAAAGACAATCAGAGGGTTGGAACTCCTCTGCTATGGAGGCAGGCTGAGGTAGTTGTGGAAGTTCAGCCTGTAGGATAGAAGGCTTTGGGGATATCTAAGAGCCTTCTAGTACTTGCAGGGAGATTATAAAAAAGAGAGAGGATGGTTTTTTACATGGGCACATAGTGATAAGAGGGTATGGTTTTAAACTGTAAGAGAAAAAATTTAGATTGTAGCTTAAGAAGAAATTCCTTACTGTGGAGGAGGTGAGGCACTGGAACAGGTTGCCAAAAGAAGTAGATGCCCTATCCCTGAAACTGTTCAAGTCCAGGTTGGATGGGGCTTTGAGGAACCTGTTCTTGTCGGTGTTATCCTTGCCCATGGTGGAACAGTTGGAACTAGATGGTATCTAAAGTACCATCCAACCCAAACCATCCTATGTTTCTACAGGTAAGTGAGCTGTAAGTTACCCATACAAATATTTGCAATATTGAGGCAGGCTACAGGGGTGGCTTCTCTGAGGAGCAGCCAGAAGCTTCCCCTATGTCTGTCAAAACCAATTCCATCTGGCACCAAGATGAGCCTGATGCTGTCCAAGGCTGAGCCCATCAGCAATGATGGCAGTGCCTCTGGGATAACAGATTTAAGGGGGAAAACATCAGCCAGAGAGCAGAGTAAGAATATCTGAGAGGAACAGCTCTGCAGACACCAATGTCAGTAGAGAAGGAGGGTGAGGAGGTGGTCCAGGCACTGAAGCCAAGATTCCCCTGCTGCCCAGGGAAAAGACCATGGTGAGGATGCTGTGCCCTGCAGCCCAGGGAGGACCACAGTGAAGCAGAGATCCTTCTGCACACTGTGAAGGACCCCGTCCTGAAGACCTTGGAAACCCGAAGGAGACAGTGACCTTATAGGAATTCTGTACATAGCAGCAGTCTGGAGGGACCTGTGGCTCCATGCAGACAAGAGCAGATTTGCTGGCAGGACTTGGGAACTTGCAGGGAATCCATGCCGCAGCAGTCTGTTCCCAAAGGATTGCACTCTGCAGACTGAATCCATGCTGGAGCAGTTTGTAAAGACCAGTCTCCTGTGGGAAGGGCTCACATTGGAAAAATTCATGGAGGACTGACTCCTCTGAGAGGAAACCCATTCTGGAGCCGGGGAAGAATACGAGGAGGCAGCAGCAGTAGAGACAGTGTGTGATTAACTGACCTCAACCTTCAGTCTCTGCCCCCCTGAGCCACTTAGGGGGAAGAAGCAGAAAAATCAGGAGGGAAGCTGAGCTGGGGAAAAAAGGCTAGATGGAAGAAAACATGTTTTAAGGTTTTTTACTTCTCATTACCATACTCTGATTTGATTGTAATACATTTAATTAATTTCCCCCAGTTAAGTCTATTTTGCCTGTGACAGTAATTGGTGAGTGATCTTTCCCTGCCCAGGGATCTCAACCAATGACCCTTTTGTTGTATCTTCTCCCCCTAGCCAGCTGAGGAGGACAGTGATAGAGCACCTTAGGTAAGCACCTGATGTCCAGCTAGGGTCAAGCCACCACATTTGCATAATTAAACAATAAGTGATTAAAAATAAACTTTTGTTTCTCTTGTTTTTTAGCATTTGAAATTTTGCCTTACCTACTCCTACAGTATAAACAAAGGTTTCAGTGCCTGTCTCCAAACCAGCTGCAGTCAGACTGGAAAGATCCATGAGTTTCAAAACATAAGAAAACTGCTTTCTGATAAATGTGTCAACTTCTCTTTCAGTTTTGTACTACAAGTCCAAAACATGATCAGATCGTGTAATATTACTGGTAGCAAAATGACACATTGATTAACTAGACTAATGCATGAAAAAAAATTAAAATCTGAGGACCAGAAGATAGGGTCTTCTTGCTGTTACCTGGGTCACACAGTTTTTCAGGATTGCCAGTGTAGATTTTTTACAAGATTAGTACTTCAGTAGGATACTATGGTTCTCTCTTTTCCAGTCTATTACTAGAAACCTGAAAAAAGCCTGTGCCTCTAAATGCTATTTTCTAGTAGAAAACCTAATCAACCTTAAAAAAATGTAATAATGTAAAAAGCATCCAGTTTTCTTGAAAACAGAAGATAATCACAAAATCTAAGTCATTAAAATTTGCCTGAAGTAACTTCCTGTCCTGTCTTGTCCTAGGACTGTATCAGAGGCTGTAGACAGAAGTTCCTTTTGATTGATTTAACATCATCTGTAGAAGTGCCCAGAGGCGTTAACTGTGTTCATTACATGCTTGCAAAGACTAATGTTCAGCAACATTTAAATGGACTTTCACATTAATAAATGCAAAAGCCCTCATTTCTCAGGTCTTGCTATACCAAAAATGTAATTAACAAAATCCCATATTCTTATATTTAAAACAATTGCTACTTTTATTACTAAGGGGTTGCAGTGGATTATTCTTACCCAGCAGCTGAGCATCCACAGAATGACTCGCCCACTGCCCTCCCCTGTGAGTTGAAGAGAAATTAGAAAAAAAAAAAAGGCAAGAAGGTTCATGGATTGACAAATAAAACAGTTTAAAAGGTGAAACAAAAACTACATGTGCAAGCAAAGTGAAGAGGGAATTTATTCCTCCCTTCCACCAGTAGACAAATGTGAGCCACATCCTGGAAATCCAGGCTTTCCATACATGTAACAGTTAACCATTAATGTCCACACATACTCAACATATGATATTAAATACTTCTTGGTCAGTTAAGGAGCACTGGCTGTCCTCCTGACTGTCCTGGTTGCTTTGTTGTTCACTTTCAGCCTACTTACTGGATGAGAGGAAAAGCACAGTGGGAAAAGTAACAAGCATTTATTGTCAACATTTTTACTAACAAATACAAAATGCGCAGCTGTATAGGCAGCTAAAAAGAAATACAGTCCTACTCTGATCTAGTAAAATCCACACCTTTTATTCCATACCATTTGTATCCTTTTCAGGTCCAATACATGAACCACTACCATCTTCCGTGTTTTTGATGTGATATCATTCTCTATGTGGTCTGTCCCCATGGAACAAATGTCCATAAAATTTGAGTCCATTTAGTCCATGACTCGAGCTCCATCTGTTATGGTGATCACTTAGGACAGGAGAAGTAGCATAGAACAGATTTTAGCAAGAAATTCTTACTGTGAGTGGGGTAGACAAAGTGAAAGGTTTCCCAGAGAATATGTGGATGCCCTACTCTAGAACCATTCATGGCCTTGTTCCACCTGATCTAGTGGGTGGCATCCCTACCACTGACAGGGAGGTTAGAACTAATGATGATCCCTAATGTCTCTTCCACCTTAAACCTTTCTGTGATTCTGGGATTAAAACTGCTAAGTCAGTTTCTCCTCTCCCTGTTGTTTGGATGGAGAAAATGAGTAATGTTTATTTATATCTGCTTAAAACCAGGTTGGTTTATTGAGTTCAGGTCCCTAGGTAGATAGTTTTCATTGTGAGTAGGTTTTATTTTTTCAGAATTATAACCAATTAACCCATACTGAAATTTAGGGTCCAAATTTTTTGCTTAAATCTGTCGTGTTTTAAACTCCATTTTAAATTACTCCGATGCATCTCTTCAAAAACAATAAAATTTCATGAACCTCATGAACAGCTTAGTTATTTTCAGGTTTTTTCTTTTCCCCAGGTAAGAACCTACAGAGTATATAAATAAGAAGGCAGTGAAAAGCCGTGAATGTCAGAAAATACATTTTTTTTTCTATTTTGAAAAGGTCTCAGATACAGTCATATGGTCAATAAATCTGACAATCTGCAGAAAGTTTTGAGAGAAGACAACAAGTATTCAGGAGTCAAATGAGTAATGATAAAAACAATCTGAAAGAGCTTCCTTACAGATATGGGCAAACCTATCTGATTATTTATCTTTGTGCAGTCTCCTTACCTTAAAAATAAAAGAAAAATCAAAGACAAAAATTAAAGTATAGAATATATATTATTTTAATAAAAGAGAAACACTGGAAGAGAAATTGTAGGCATAAGAGGAAGCTTAAAAATAAGTGGGAAAAAGGCCTCTAATTTGGGACAGAGTACACAAGAATTTTAGAGAAGCTATATAAAAACACTTGAAAGACTTATGGATCAGAACAATGTTGCTATGTCTGTATTATATTTAGGATATTAAAAAAATTAAAATCTATTTTTGCTCTGCCAAATTAACTAATACTGTATCTTCTGAAGTACTGATAATGATCAATATTGTCAAACACCTCATTTTTGATATTGAGTTAAACATCAAAAAAAACCCTCATTTCTTCTGATAAGCAGGTCCTTCCAAGTCACCTGTACTAGGATATGTAAAAGCTACATCAAAGTGATAAGTATTCATTAAGCACTTTCAGTAGTCATGCTGTTCTATATTTTTGTAGACTATTAATACACTGAATAATGGTAATTATCCTTTTAGTGTAGTTTATGGATGTGATAAACACAGTGCTTGAGATTAGTAGAGTATGATCTGCAATTCCAGGTCCCAGTGTGCTGGTTTACATCTCAGAGTAGAACTCAAATATTTATTTTTCCTTTACTTTTCTGTTTTTGGGAGGAGGTGGGGTGTTGTTTTACTTTTCCCCTCATGACACATCTGTCTTCAATTTTTACTTTACCTTTTATAAGATGGCATTACTGGTCAACTGAAATTATTTATGCCTACAAGCATCTTTCTGTTATAAACAATTAGTTGTTTCTCTGTAAGGCTTTTTCTATCCTTACAATCCTTGTAGTTATGCAAAAGAAAGTTATGCAAAAGTAATAGCTGTATTGACAAAACTGTGTTACCTTATCATTAAACACTTCAATCATTCAAAACAAAATAATAGTTCCTAGCACAGAGTCTTGCTAAGCAAATAGATTTCAAGATGTAAATTAGTATAAGCTTTTTTTTTTTTTTTGGTAATGTCCGCTAATGTTCCATCTTATCTTACATTTCGGTTTTTAAGACATACTAGTGCTGTGCTACAGTTGCTTTTTTAGGGAAACAGCAGACCAAACTTAAAACACCTGTAATTTTTTATGTCTTCTACAAGCAACAAAATAAAACCACATGGAAATAAAAATAAAATCACTCTTTAAACTGTATATCATATTTACGTTCTAAAAATTTTTGCTGAATTATTTTGCAATTTGCTTTTGTAGTCAATTAGATTTTATTTGTTCCTTCGGGATAGAAAAGCACTCCCAAATGTTCTCACTGAACAGCTGAAATACTTTAGTTTTGCATAGTCCAATGACTAAGGTCAATAATGAAAGGATGTGGTCTTGAACTGGATTCAGGCACTTAATACCAGCTTCAGGTTTCCTGAACCACTGAGGTCCACTGCATTTGAAATGCTGCATATGGCATTCTGATCAATGAGAAAAGAAAATCATTTTCTCTTCTGTGCAGTGTTCTATAAAAGCTATTCAGAAGTACACGTTGCTATAGGAAAATTGTATCTCAGCATTTGTTTTAAGCTGTTTCCTTCTCAAAAAATGTGATTATACCCTATGCTGCCTTTTTCTAAAATGCAGGGTCTTAGGAAGATTTTTGCAATTCTCTGACACAGACATTGTTGGTCGGTCTGCTGAGGGAAAAATTGCATAGTACCATGCAACAAACAGTTAGCAAAAATGATGAAAGCCAGTTGAAAATTTGTAACTCATTAGTCAGCAAACAAGAAATAACCTTTTAAAAAATAGTAATTCCATCTGATATTACGCCTAATAAATGTGATAGATTGGGAGGGAAAACACTTTGAGACACACACACACACACACATGCACGCACACACATATATATATATATGTATGTTAACTTTGTACTGAACCTTTCAAATAATTTTACCATATTCCTCTTTGCCCGCTATTTTGTAATAGCTGGAACTCTGTGTGAAATGTGATCATTTGAAAAATCAACCATAGTAATTTTTAATTAACCAATTTAACCAATGCAATTTTTAATTTAAATCAGAATAAAACCTGTTTTCCAGACCTGTGTCAATTTCTGAGGCTAGCTTTATACATTTTATTAGCACTATGCTGACAGACTTTCCTTCTGACAATTAGAGCCTTTATTGCTGTGCTGAAGCAACAGAATCATCTCAAAGAATGGCCCATACTTATTGCTTTTTACCAAGGTGAAATGAATGAGAAGCAATTTTTAAAAAGTCTTTGGGTTTGAATTTTTATTTTTCTCCTGTATTTTCCTGGCTCACACATTTTAAAAAATGGTGTATTTTTAAAAAGTATCTTTTTTTCATAAATCCTTTCTTTCTTCTAGGCTTCAGAATCCTTATATTGTTTAGGATACTTACATTGTAACTGGTGTTGTATTCAAAACCATTGTACAGGAAAGGTAAACACACCACATGTGCAGAGCATAGAATATACTCGGTCTAGATAATACTCTAATTGTGTTGTAGAAGACTATCATTACTGCCATCAAAATGCTTATATATATATATATATATATATATATATATATATGCTAAAGTTTCTTACTATCTGTTTTGGAATATTCCATGGGAATGTCCCTCTGGGTGATCCAGTCTTTCTGCAGGCACTGTTAAGTCACTGTAAAGCCTGTGTCTCTTTTAACAGAAGCAGCAAAAATCACATTCCCTGGGTTACAGAAGAACGAGCCACACACCCTAAAGACCAGTTGTGTTATCTCCAGGGATCAAGTAGGAATTAAAAACTGGACCATTAACCAAAGTGTCCAAATGAAAAGGCGGTTTTCAAATAAGTATGACTCAGTGTGGAATAATAAAAAGGAACTATCAATATGAAATGTACCAGTTTGCTTCTTACTGGTTTAAAATTGGCTTGCCAGTTTCCATTAAATTTACCTGATACTGTATTCAGCACACCTTTGCTGCCTCTGTGTGTCGTTAATATTTTTCTGTGTCTGCATTATTTCTTTCAAGATGACTGGGGAAAAAAAAGGAAGTAAACATATTTGCAAAAATTCAATTTTTAAGTCTTGCATTTATGAAAAGACAACTCAGATAAATGGCTTTAAAAAAAAAGAGCTGTAATTGGAATAATCTTTTGACATCAACAGCCTTCTTTGTTAATAGCTAAGGATTGTTGCAGGTGCTATGTGTCCCATAGAGATGATTTTAAAGGACATTATATTCTATAGATATAGCACATAATGTTTTCCATTTTTGTGTATTAAGGATCAAAAATATATGAAAGTAGATCTTTCTGTTCAATCTTTCAGAGCATTATTAATCTAGATCACCAGTAAAAAAGTTCTGTGCGATATGACGTACTGGAAAAATATTTAGTAATGCAATAGTAAAATTCACTAGAAGACGCATGCACTTAATTTTAATGTATTAAATACAGTAGTACTGCTGAAATCTGTGTGACTATTTGTGGCCTTAATTAATTGTGTATTGTCAGTATTTTCATGTTGTAATTTCTGCAACAGTTTTATTCAATGACTCAATGTCTAAAATGCTTGGTTGTTTGGAATTTTTCTTTCAACAATGAAAATTAAGAATGAAAAACCCATAATACATTTCCAAAGAGGTTTTCATCATTATCTCAAATTCTTTTGCTTATTTCGAATCTTTTCAACATATGATACTTGTAATCAAATTTAATAGCTTACAAAGGAAACCAGGTCAATATGCTTATTCAAAATAAGGTTTATCAAATAAAATATTTCTTCTGTGATTAAAGACTTGAATACAGAAATAACATCAAAAAAAAAACCCAGACAAAACCCCCAAAGCCCAAACCTAAAAATATACAAAAGAACACGAGCAGGTCGAAGAAACCCAAAAACCTAATCAGAGCAATTGGTGTGTCTGTCACATTGAAGCCAAGATTTCATGGGCTGGAAATGAGACCCACAGGATGAATCAAAGGGACCAGCTCTCAGGGTCGCTTTTTGAATTGAGGGTGGTCATTTCCTGGCAGTATGGGATATTGTATGAGATGCAAGGGAAGGCCATCCTGGGATTGCATAAGTCTAATTGTGGGAGGTTTAGAAGATAAACCAAAGATGGCAGGAAGGGGGAATCAAAGCAGTTTGGGGAGGAATACACATGGTGAAACACGTGGATAAGGAGATAAAAGGGACTGGGCTGCATGTAAATGTTGCTGATCAGAATGTTTGTCTGGCCATTCCTGCACCTTTAATCTCAATCTGTCCTCCATTATTTACTGTTTTCCTGGATCAAAGGATCTCTTTTGTGTAGGCACATGCATGGATGGGTGTCTGAGACTCAATGCCAGGTAAGAGGTCAGGAGCCTTTCATGTCTATGGTGCCAGATATCAGAGTATATCCATACTGTATAGGTAGATAACGGTGCATATTCACTAGTAAAAACCACACCATGGTAGCTGACAAATAGGATAAGAGGGAGGCCTAGGAGCTGTTGCATTGAAATGTTTATAAATATGTGTTGGACACTGGAGAGAATAAAGTCTGGGAATTAATTGGTTATTGAAGTGACCAAGAAGTCCAAATCAGATCATTGGTCTCATAGACAATGAAGACACCTCTTTACACATGTATGTCTTTGTACCTGGTGCATATCAAGATAACAATATAAGAGACATCTGTGGAAAATATATTTTTTCAGCTAAAAGCCATTCATACCTCAGAGAAGAATGGAAAGAATATGATTTCTGCATATTCTCTGAGTCTCCAGATGTGAAATGGCAGATTTCTTAGTATTGGAAATGGGAGACTGAACTCTGTGTGTGTATGTGTGTATATGTGTCTCCAATCCATCAGGATAAAAAACTAAAAATTTTACATCATTCATCATATACTAAGATATACATCTCAGGAAGCTGAGATGGCTCTTTAAGAACACAATCTCTCTTCACTCCTATCTTTCATCAGTGACACCCACAGGTTGGTCAAAGCTACTACTACAGGCTTGGCTAAACTGGATGTTAGTCTGCTAAAGAGGATCATACATCCCTTAATGTAAGGGAAATTGTATCTTGGTGTATGTTTTTCTTTATTTTTGTCCACACATTTATTATTACCAATTTAAGGCTTATGGATTGGTATAGAGTACAGAAGTTTTTAAAATCCAGAAAATTTGTGCATGCCTTCTGAAATTTATTCTTCACATGAATATAAATATGTATAATAGTTAAAAGTGATGCTCTAAAACTTTTGTACTAATAAAGAATGGAAGCTTTGTTTTGGTTTGGTTTGTTTTTCTTATTCTCAGATTTAACTTCTGAAGGTCTTTCTAAGAGTTTGAAAGCATTTGTTTAAGTTTGTGCTCTACTTCTTTATGAATCAGGTATCTTTTCTGTACTGCTGTTTAAAGATCCATAGATCCTTAGAACACTTTCTTAAGAACTGAGTACTAAAATAACATGAATCCTCTGGAGTCATAATTACCTGGTAGAGTGCTGGGCAAAAGATTAATAAAAAATAAAGTGTTGAAGCATACCCTGCAGATTTTCAAGGTATGAACTATCAAAGTCAAACAACTTTTTTCCTTTGTGTTTCCAGGAAGGGGGTGGGGTTGTGGGGACATATATTTATCTTCTTTTCTTTTATGATAAGTTTGCACTGTAAATTCACAGGAATATTTGATGTGATTTGAGTGAACTGTGATGATGGGTATTTGTATTGCACAGTATTTGTGGTATCAATATTGGAAGAATTGTTAGCAAGAAGAAAGATTTTTACTATGTATATGTTGCAAAATTATATAAAGCAAAAATAATTCAATCTATTACATCTGGGGACAAGTGCAACATCTATCTAAATGTAAACGCTGCATAGGTAGCAAATGCATCATTTAGTATAAGAACATTCACTGCACTGATGGACATAAAAGGAGAATTAGAATTTAGTATGTCTTCTTTTGGCTGATACCTGGAATCAGATCTTTGGATCCCAATTAAATGGAATCAGCAAATAAAGAAGTTACTATGTGCAAGGAGAGGATAAAGAGAAAGATAATACATGATTTCTTGGGTTTTTTTCTTTGGTAGTCTTTGTTTCTTCTTTTTCCCCAAAAAAAAGCATTTCGCAAAGAACCTGGAAATTATCTTATTTTGACTTTGTTCAGAATTTTCAAGTTATGTTGTGAACAAGTTGAAGAACTATAACTGTTCCAGTGTTTCACCGCCCTCATTATTGATATTCCCCCCCCTTATATCTAGTCTAAACTTACCCTCTTTTAGTTTAGAACCATTGCCCCATCACTGCAGGTCCAACTATATTGTGTATCCCCATGTTTGTTATAAGCCACCGCGAATTATTGAAAGGCCACAATCATGTCTTCCCAGAATCTTCTTTTCTCCAGGCTGGACAACCCAAATTCTCTCAGCCTCTCTCTTCTACCATACTCAACTGATTTGAAGGGCTTGGACTTGATTTTTATGTGAATGAGTGAATGAGTAAGACTAACCTGATAATAGGGACTGTTATGTGAACTGGAAAGAGGTGAAAGAGAACAGAGAAAATCTTACTGGTATAACAGCAACACTATTACAGCATATTGTCTGAAATCCTTTGAAAGTGCATGAACTAATCTTTATGTTTAAAGTATTTATATATTAAATCTTTATGTTTAAAGTATTTATATATTCATGTACATTTGCAAAATAAGCCCTTTTCTCTCAAGGAACAATCTTTCTTCATGTCTAGAGTTTTCTGAAATACTTATTCTACCCCACGGCATCATACTCTTATCTTTAAATAGCAGTGATGATAATGTTCTTGGCAATCTATCTACCTTTTAATCTTCTTAATTGGTTTCAGCTTTCTAGGTACTGGTGACCTGGGGTTAGTTGTTTTTTTAATTATTTTTAATAACATTTAAATATTTTGTTTGAAAATGTTTGTTATCATTATTCTCAATCAAAACATGGCAGAAACAAGAGAAAAATATTATTATTGGCATTTAGGTTTATTCAGAGGATAGGCTTTTAAGTAATCTATTAGATATTCAGTGCTAGTCAAAAACACCACTCCATTTTAAATCATTCTATCACTTCTAAAGACAGGTCAGAGCTAGAAGATATGAATGGAAATCTGGAACTTCTACTGACAGTTCAGTCAACCCATGTTCTTAAAGATGATTTCTGAAAATAAAATTTTTTTCAAAAAATATTTTACTTCATGCTAAGTCTATTATAAATGATCTGAGTAATAGAACTATTAGTAATAAGAAGTATTATTATCTGGAAACTTTCTCATTTGCATAATGATGTAATTATAAAGTAAATAGAGACATCACATTTTTTGCAATGATTGAATAAACACAGTAAATCTTTAAGAAGGAGGTAAATTCTGCTGGCTATTTGTTTTCTGAGTGTTATCTGTTGTGATTGTGTTACAAACTATATTTAGAAGGTGAAAATATGCATTGTCTCTGACATAGAGAGCTTTGTCATGACCAGCATCCAAACTGGTTTTTATCGTAAAATAATTGCATGTGCTTCAAACTCATAAAAGTTTTAAAATATTTTTTGGGAGATTTGGGTACTTACAAATAATACCTGAATTGTACATGTTTTCTCAAATCACTTGGTTTCAAGAATGAGACACAAACTAGAAGATATTCTGTGTGTATTTATTGTTGTATTTTTTACAAATATAGAATAGAGAGTAGTTATGTAGTTTTACAGAAAAATAGGAATGTAGGAAGTAACCTGTTTGCACAACAAAACCCCCCACTATTTAAATAATTGCTTTTCTAAAGTTTTTCCATCAAGAATAAAATATTCTTAATGTTTTATAAGGTTATTTGCAATTTACATCATGCATAAATAAACTGTGGGGAAATACAGATTACAATCATTCTTATATTTAGGTTTCTCAGTTGGACTCCACCTGAATTATAATAATTTAGAGGTGAAAAATAAAAGAATATTCCATTGAAGTCAATGTGGAACTTGGAATTGCATTTCCATGTGGTAGAATTTTATCCAGGCTCTTTGGTGTTAAATTAATCCCCAGTTTTATTCCACCAGTCAAAAAGAAGAACAGTCTCTCATGTAATGACTGGCTACATTTTATTCTGCAATGATATTGCAATTCATCTCACTGAGATGATGCAAACAATCGCTAGAACGGTCTATTCCTTTAATGCGTTCTGGGGCAAATGCTGGAAATAACATAGGTTCATGGGAAAATTCATGTTGGACAGGGCCTCAGAATTCCCAAATCACAGTCATATGTAAGGTCTGATCTTACGCATATGAGAGGTCATATGCTTACGATTTGATCTGTCTGGGTTTTTGAGGATAAAGATTGCACATCTTCTGGAAGCCTCTTCTAGTGTTCTCATAGAGACAAGCTTCTCTTTATACCCAGGCTCAGTTTCACTTGTTTCAGTGTATGACTGTTTTCCGTTTTCTTACCATGCACTAATGTAGAGACCCTCTCTCTGTCTTGGTAAGGTCTTCTCAATAACATTCTCCGAGCTGGAGGGCTGCTGTTAGATCCTTTTCTCCAGGCTGAACAAGCCCAGCTTAAGCAGCTTCTCCTCAAAGGGCAGATTCTCCAGTCCAGCATGGTGTCTTTCCACCAAATTCATCTATCTTAAATATTCAAATTTAGCTGACACTTGAGGATGTGCATTAGAATACAATGCAATGCTGTAGTAAAAGAAATTATATATTTAACAGTTAAAAGAAACTGATAATTTACTTAGCTTGTAAGTAATCAGAGAGGTGGAAAATGTCACATTAATCTCAATGGTCTCAGACAGATTACCCACTTGGTCTTATCTCTTGATGCTTCTGGTGCCACTTTAACCTTACCGCAGTTTAAGTAGTTCAAAAAGAGGAGATAACATAACATCTCATTTCTTCATTTTGTACCCATATGAAGTTCATACATTTTGAAACTGAATTGCATTTTATTTCTTGTCTGGACCGTATGGTCTCTCGGAGCTACACATAATTATGTTTAATCCTTTCCACTGCTGACTCAGTACTATCTCAGTGTGGAGAGAAAGCTGTTTCTCCTGAGTTTGTTCTCTAGTCTGCACTTTTTAAAAAACTCCAGGTAAGTAATCTATATTTCAAAGAAGGATGACCTTTGCTTGATTTAAATGGAATCTTTCTTTCAATATCTGAAATGAGAAAGTGATTAAAGTTTTGGTAGATAGGTACGATGTATTTTAAAAGCAGATAAGCTTAAAGGTCAGGCACTGTCAAATGAAGGATTTTGACTTTTTAATATTTAAATACTTCATAAGAATCATGGTTTATGCATGCCTGGCACTCTTTTTAAGTTCTAAAATAAAATTGTTCTGCATTTTCATAAGATTCACCCTTCAGTGTTAGCTACATTTTTATATTGCATGAGCAGTTACTTTGCTGCGTTTGCTCTTCCTGCTTCGTCTGAGACAGAAGTTTTCCTGTCCATTCTGTCAAATAATTTAGAAATAATATTTTAAAATAACATGAAGTAACATCTGAATTAAAGCACTTCTTTCTTATATTATTTTCATCACAATCACTACATTTTTCAGCTTTGGTACAAGTAAGTAGTGCTTTCCTTGGATACTAATTGCTAAGGTAAAAATAATAAGCCTTGCAGATGGTCTGCTGGTTGTTTCACAGAAAAAGCCGCTAAAGATTGTTTCCCAGAACTATCTGTCAATTACATGGTGCTTTCCCTAGGAAATTAAAGCTTTCAATTTTCACCTATTTTCGCTTTTTTTTTTTTTCTTTTTTCTTTCTCCCAGAGATATTATTGTTTATAGTCAATACTGGAGATCTAGAACAGATTTTCTGTCTTGGAAATTATAAGTTTTTACTGCCACATAATAGGTATTTCACACAGTTGTGATTCTATTCTTATTATCTTTTTTTTCTTTAACACTGAGACACTTTCATGTACATTACTTTTCCCTTTATTTCTCTTCTTCTTAAAGAGTTAAGCCTTCAACACGTCTGGTCGAAATGCAGTTGCTGTTATTAGTATTTTCTGTAGAATCTGCTTATATCTTGAATAATGATTGCTAATTATCCATTTTATTCCAAGGCTTTCCAAACTAGGATAGAAACACTGTAGTTGTTTCTAATCTCGGGTTTACGGTTTACTCCCTGAAATTTTTTCCTGATTTATATTTATCATTTTCAGTCTTTCCCTTAAAATTCTATTGTCTCTTCATCTATGACTGTTTTCTTTGTTTTTGTTTTGTGATGTGGGTTTTCTTTTGTTGTTGTTTTTGTTTTAACCCCTAGATTGATCCCTGAGGATATTTCTTCTGCTACTCACTTGGACTTCAGTATTTGGCAATATTAATGTCTTCAGGTTAAATACATGAAGGGAAAAAATTTTGTACTGCTCATGCAGTATCAAAAAGCTTTGTTTTTTGACCATTTGTTACTTTCTGTATTTTGTCAAACCCTTTTTCCTCTATAGTCTGAGAACAGGAAAAATCCCACTAAAACAATTTTAAGCTCCTTAAGTATTTTCCCAGGTTTAAGTATTTTCCTTAACCCACATTTTAAAAAAAGAATAAAATAAAATCTGAATTCACACTGTGAATGCAAAGTTGTTTTCTTTCTGCCACCAGGTTTCTTTACAACCACAGGAGAACACTGTAAATAGCAAGTCCCATGAGGCAGGTAGTAGTAATTTCACCTGCTGTAAAATGTTGAAAATTTGATGTCAAAACAAAGTTGTAACTTTGAACAATTATCTGCTACACAATTAACAATTTTAATGGATCTCTAATTCAGTCATTTCCCACATGGTCGGTTTAATTAACCCTTAACAAAAGAGACCAGCACTTCAGAGTCTCAAATACAGAGAAGGAAACAATATCTACATAAACTGTTTTCAAAGACATTAAAAATGGCACATGTATCTAGATCAAACTTAGCTAATGGGCTTTGTTTTCAATTCTGAACTTACATTCAAAGGGTATAATTAAATCAGCTGCTTTTTAGCTGGCAGGCTGAAAAATGGCACTCTGGTCAAACTAAGAGAACATTACACTTCAACAAGAGAAAATGTCTGAATTCTATTTATATTTGTGTGAAAAGATAGATACCACTCTTTATCTGTCTTTTTTTCCCTGACTGCAAATGAGTAAAGAGCTTTTATTTTTCTAATAAAATTGGATGGGCTAAATTTTTAGCTTTGCTAATAATCTGTGTTTCAGGGCTTTAGTCTCCTCTTGAACTGAAGCATTTAAAAGATACAGAAGACAGGAAAATATATGTTTCGAGTGGTGAGCTTCAGAAATGTGGATGAAACTGTGCTAAACCATGAAATCTCTCTCTGTGGAATGAATAGTGTGAATTACAAATAATGAGTTTCTTCTCAATTGCCACATATCTATTTTTAAAGTAATATTTCCTGTCTTCCTTTTCACCTTTTTTGATATTTTAAAAAAATATCCAGTCTGCACTAACCTCTCCAAGCCTGCTGTGCTGGTTTTTCCCTCTCTTTTTTGCAATTTATTTTTTTAAAATATCATTTTTTTTTCTTCATCTTCAGTCTTTGCTCTGCCCACTATTTTAGCCATTAGGTGGAAGTGCTGGTCTTTGAACACCAAGACCACTTGATTCATCTTTTCTCTTTGGTTATCTGTGCTTTCAACTCAAAAGAACATAGAAAAAATGACAACTATCCTTAGACACATGTTGAATCTCTGTATGCCCAAGCAGTATTTAAACCAGCTGACACTTAGTTTAACAGGGTCAAAATTTCCTGCATACACAACCAATGTACAAGCAGCATCAGAGACAAATGACGAAAAACATAATGCAATAAGGGCAATTAATATTCAGTTACAAACGGAATGAATCATAAAATCATTAAATTACTCATCTGTGCTTTCAAGAACATACCTATGCTAAAGTTTAGTGCATTTTCCCCTTGATCCAGCTTGTGTCTACAGCTTTGTACATGTAAAGGAAATACAGGATAAAGGCAGCATGAGGTGATGAGCATAATCTCACAATGAACATACATGAACATAATGAAGAGAACTCTCCCTAATACACAGTGCTGTATGAGAGGAAGAAAAACGGTGCCCTGTGTTTTCATTTTCTGTAGGAATTGAGTGTGTTTGGTTTGCAATAATTAGATACATATATTAGCTTATTTGAAAAGCTATAGGAAAAAAAACAAACATTTGTTTGATGATCCTCTAGTTTGGGGGTTTATTTTCATTTTCATGATGTTTTAGCAAATATAAATGAGGTTATTTAGAATGGATTTTTATTGTGCTGTTATGTGGTTTTTAATAGACTTTTCTCTCGCAAAGTAGTAATGGAGTAATTGATCTACCTGTGACATATGATTATAAAGTACAAAACCGATTATTCAGTTTATAAATAGGAAAGTTGGGTCTATAATTGGAGTAAATTTGCAGGGGCCATCCTTTACTTGCATTTTTCTTCTGTTTTTTTTAAAATCCAAATTAAAAAAATAGATGAGAAAGCTCTCAGAAAAAAAAACCAAAAAACAAAAAACAAAAAACAAACCAACCAACAAACAAAAAACACAACAACAAAAACAAGCTAGAAAAAAACTTGCTTTAAGAAGCCCCAAGAAAACAACAGCCATTCTAAATTAACAGACTGGAAAAAAATATTCCATATGCTTAAAAAAAAAAAAAAAATCCCCAAAACCCCAAAAAACCCAGTGAACAAACTCACTAGGAAAAACCAGATCAAGAAGAAACAAAAAAAATTCCTTCTGGTCCTCTAGAATTTAAATACCAGGAATGCAAAAAACTTATTTTCTATGTCACTTTAAATAAACTAGACTGGAAGGATTTCAAACAGCTGTAGATTTTTTTCAACAGTCCATGTAAAGAAATTAATATAGTGCAAGGAAACTGAGCATCCAACAGGAGGATGACCATGGACTGGGATTAGAAACTATTAGCCAATTCTCTCAGTCCCATGGAATTACACAAGTTCTTCAGGTGGTATTGAACCTAATGCTCCTTTACATCAGGAGGGACTTCATTGAAGTTCAGGGACTTGGGAAATGTGGAAAGATATATTACCAGTGAAAAATGAAGCAAAAAACCTGTTGAGTTCCTAAGTCTTCATGTTCGTTGTCACAAGTCCTCCTATACTTCTTTACTGGGCAAGGGAGTAGAGAGGTGGTGGTGGTTTCTATTTTCTTTACTCTTCCTTTTCTGAGCAATGTACCCAATGTACATTGGTAGAAGCCCTTCACATTTCTTGCCTAATTCAGCTCCAGCTGTCCCTTTGCACTCCTGAATCTCCCTCTACACATCTGGGCAGAGTCCTTCATTCTTCCTAGGACATCTGCCCCTGATTCCACTTCCTGTGCATTTCCTTCTATGATTTTGCTTGACCAGGATGTCATCACTCATAGAACCATGAAATATGCTTGGTTGGAAGGGATCCACCTGAATCATCAAGTTCAACTCTTGGCCCTGAACAGGACTCCCCAAGAATCACACCATGTGCCTGAGATCATTGTTCAAACGCTTCTTGAACTTGGATAGGCTTCTTGCTGTGACCACTTCCCTGCGAAATCTGTTCAGTGCTCAAGCATCCTGTGGGTGAAAACTTCTGCCCTGTATCTAACCTAATCCTCCCTTCTTCTGACATGCTGTTTCCTTGTCTTCCTTGCCTGATTTCTTACACATGGGAATGAAGAGCACTTGTGCTTTGAGAAAAATGTACTTCAAGAGCTGCCACCTCTCTTATGCTTCTTAAACAAAACAAAACAAAAACCAAAAAAAACCCCCAACAAACACTTCTAAGGCTTTGGGCTGAAACTTTTGACTGCATTTCAGAGGACCCAAAAAGCCTTTCTTGATTTTGGACTACAATTTGAGATTTTGCTTCCTCGTTTTGTAAGCTGTTTCCCAACCATCTGATTATAGTTTATTCTTCCTCTTGTCATCTTCTGTTGTACGTTAATTTAGAGGCTAAGACACAGCTACAGTGTGTCTAGAATTGGGATTCTATGTACTGGTGGCTAGGAAAAAAAATTGCTTATGATCTCTGAAAATCTTGTTAGTTTAATTTCATAAATTCTGGTAGCTATTACAGGAGATACTGAGAGATTTACAAAGCTTCAGCATATTCTGTAACTTTGTGGTCAGGGAATACAGGAAACTGGGAAGAGAACTGAGGTTTCAGAAATACTGATTTCACTAAGCAACCTATCACCCATTGCCACATCAGCAACACGCCTTCCTAATGTCCTTCTTAATGATGTTTAACCAGTCATAGAGAAGTGTATATTCTCTGTAAATGTATAGTATTTTTTAATCATAATTCATGCCATAAATTTAATATCTTGAAGAATAGAGATAGAGGTTACCTGCCCTTCTCTTTACTCTCATTTTAGTGTCTGAAAAAAAATGTAAAATAAAGGGGCATTCTCAATTACTTGAACTGAGGAGAGTTTATAAAGACTGGGATACTTATCATGATTAGCAGAAAGATTTTTCTTCAGGGATAAAATTGAATCTTAAAAGAAGTGAGTAGCCAGACAGATACCTCAATAACAGAGTATTTAGCTTTTCCTGGAGGGTGATGGCTTAGGAGTGCGAGCAAGTAGCTTGAAATTTTTAATATCCCTGGAGCTCACAGAATCAACTTTAGCCAGGTTTAGTTGGATCCTTCATCTTTATATCTTCAAGGTAAGTAAACAATTTCAAGCAGTTTGATGTACACACTATTTTTCTGTAAGGTCTATAAAGTCAAGTCTAGACGTGAGGGCTGTGATGCATTTTTCCATATCCTTCTGCATTCATGCCACAAAGCAAATTATTAAAAAAATTTAAATGTTACTGGTTATAAATAGCTGACAGGTCTGGGACAAGGGATTAATTGGGATGTCTCCTGGGAAAATGATTTTGTATTCTAGTGGACAATTTTCTTTATTCTCAAAAAATGACCAAAAAGTCAGTGAGTGATATATCCATTATCAAAGGATCTTTGAAACTTAAGTGGCTTAGTGAAAAAATGGTAACAATTTCTAGATACACTTTTTTTTTTTTATTCAAGCTAATTGAAGGATAATAAGGACATTGTTTAAAGAACTTGAGAAAGGAGGTTCTTGACTACTATTGAAAATTATTAGGAATTAGAATCATATTTCTAGAACCTTTTGAAAATAATGATTTAAAATTCTGAAAACTTTCTTTTTTACTCAAATGATACTGCAGCTTTTTATGGAGATATGGTATCAGATTAAAACTTTGTTCAGTGTTTGCCTGTGAGTCAATTTAAGTCAATTGAACCAAAATGTCTTTAAGTTAATCCCAAATGGAGTTAACGTAAATCAACCAAAACAAGGACACTGTAACTTTGTGAAGACCTGATGTTGATGTTGATTGGTGTTGACACTTTATCAATGTTTCTAAATTTTCTTGTTTGCCATCTTTTCCAGCTTGTTATTTTCTTTCTTTATTGATTTCAATTAACATTTTTCCATGAGTTTTCACTCTCCATAAGCATATATCTATAAAGAAATAAAATAGTAGAGAGCTTTATAACCCAGACCTTCAAACCCTTTCCAGTCATTAATAGTCAAGTCTAGCTATCAGGATCTATGAAAAATCTCTTTTCTTTTAGTTTGTTTTGGTGTCTTTGAATCAATAACTGGATATATACATGAATATCTAAAATTAAAATCAAATGCAGACACATTTTAATAGGTATTAGAGTTCCTGCCCCAGTTACTCTGATGCTTACTCCAATTTTTAAAACATTAAAATGACTAGTGTAAGATGTGTTTTCTTCTTTCACAATTAGCAATGACAATTGTGTTATTAAGAGGGAAAGAAATTCTGAACAGAAGTCTAAAAAACAGAATCAAAATTATAAATAAAAACTGAGAAACCTGAAAATATTTCCAAATATATCCACTTCAATAGTTTAGATTGTCTCCTAGAAACTTTGGTTTTCAATGCAAAGCATGGTGAAGATCAGAAAATGTGATTTAAACATTAAAAAAATATTTTTAGGATGCTTCCAGTTTACTTGCACCAACCTACAAATTCAAAGGAAAAAAATTATAAGACAACATGACTATTTAAATGAATATGTGTTTTGCTGTACTTTACTGTATTATGTACTGGCCATTCTACTCAGATTTGCAAGACAGAGTCCTAAAAAGACATTATCCATGAGGTGTCTCATAATGGTTGATTCAATGATTAGTTGGCTTTAAATGACCAAAGAAAGATTCATATACTCTGACTGGACACTGACATCATTATGAAATGCTCTGAGAATAGCCAATGTTTAAAGAAATAAATTTGTTCTCTAGGAGAAAGGAAAGGTTTGACAGCTATGTAACTGTATTAGGGACACTTTTTCCAAAGATTTATGCATTTTCAAGGAAATGTCAGGGTGCAGAGGGTCTGAAATAGTCTTCGCATTGATGTTGTGATAGGGTGAGAATTCTGCTGTTGTAAACAAAATTATTTATACCATGTTGCAAGAATCTATTTAAAACAAAACTGTAATATACAATGGCATTGTGATTCAATGATAAAATATTAAGTTGGGTAACAAGAAATCGAGATTCTTTTTTTACCCAGGCAAGTTCTTCAGTGACCTTGGACATTGAACTTAATTCCTCATTCTCTTGCTTTTATTTTCTCCCTTGGTTGATGTTGGAAGGACAAGCATCTCCTACAATAACTTTAGGCAGGACCTAACAGAGGGAATCTTGCAAACATCTGCAACATCTGAGGTGTAACCTTATGTAAAAAATAAGTGAAATATTAATTAAGAACTTTTAATATTATATATTTAAATACTTATTCTAGTCAAATGTTGTGATACAAAAAGGTGTAACACATAAAGAGTGAACGATTTATAAAAAAATATATTCTTATACATCAATAACAAGAAGGTTGAAATTTCTATCGGTACACTACTGCTTTACTTCCCCTGAAACTGAACTATTTCCATTTTTGGTGAAATGTTTCGATAATAGAAGTTTGCATACTACCTCTTCTCACTCCCGAGAAAACACAGCTAATGTCTCTTTTCAACACTTATTCATTTCTTCTATGAAGAACTTTATATATGAATATTCTCTCCAAATCTTTTATTTTTATTTGAAAAGGGTGCATAATTTCATAGAAATGTAAAAATGCAAGCTAATATCTATTTTTAGTACTTGTAAATAATTAAACTTCTTAAGTAAAATTATCATTATTAGTAGAGTTCAAGAATCAAAGCATTTTATTTCCAGTCCTATTTGAATTTTTCCATCAGTCCTCTCTTAGATTGAAGTTTTTAATTCTTTATGTATCAATATGAACATTTTAGACCATAATTTTCTAACAAATATCCCAGTGCTAGGAAAGATGTGCCCAAGAATCGAATGCATGAAAAATAGTGTAAAATTATTCAAACCACTGTTTTACACAACAGATTATTTGCAAACCAAATGCATCACTCTTGTACCCATGCTTTACAAATCTGTTGAGATAATTCAATGATAAATGACAACGACCTCTGTTACAGTCTAGGACTGAGCAGATAAGACCTTCAGTCAATTTTATCATCTGCAGAAAACTTTAAACTAGAATTATTCTAATTTTGCTTTAATCACATTTAATTACTCATGTCAATGCCTCAATTATGTATTACCTCACCAAATTTTTGTTTTTCTGACAATTCCATGGCCCGGCACTTACAGTTGCTGTTTGTTATCCAAATTCTGTCCATTAGCGTGCAAACAATCCATACACTTCAACACATACCCTCCTAAGCAGTTGAGCCAAAATCCCCTTGCAAACTTCATTTATGTGTATCTTCTCCTTTAGTGCCATTTCATTACATTTTCTGGCCTTCCATTCCCATCCTTTAATGAACTTGTGTTTAGTTCCTTCTGTAGCTAGAAAGTGTCTTTGCTGACCCATCCTCTTGGACACAAGCAAGTTTTGACAATCATTTATATGCTTGCAGAATTCTTGTGGAAGAAAGTATTGCCTGCCAAAAAAAATCACCTGTCATTGAAATAATAACTTGACAACACTTTGCAGTTTCCATACAGTAGAACCTTGGATATATTTCCATTTTTCATCTTTGCCAGAAAAATAAATTAATTTAAAGGCACCTGAAGGTATCTGCAACTTTGAAGGTTAATGGAGTCCTCTGAATACTTGGACAGATATTTTTTGATGCATGTTTTTAGTGGAGGTTTATTACTGCTGTAACATGCTCTACTCTTAATAATATTAAGCATGCTTCAGCCTTCTGGATATACCTTTTTATTCAGAACAAGACAAAACTTTTATGAGTTACATTGTAATGCAAGCTAAGATCCATTAATCCTTACTCTAACAATCCATTTTCCAAATTTTTTTTGCACTGAATATTTGTTTTTAATACAAATCACAATCTCTCTTACTTACAACTTATTCTCAAGGTAAATTCAGATGTTTCTCTGTCATAAAACATTGGTTTTAGAATCATAAATTAGCATTTACCAATTAAAAACATGGAAAAAATAAATGTCAGCAGTTTCTTATAAAAACTGTTCACAGTGTAGCAGAAACTCAGTTATAATGTCCTCATTCTTTTCTTTCCCATGTGTTTCAAACCCCTTTCTGGTACACTTTAGATAATTCCACTTAAACATCTGCAATGAATGTCACATTAGTAATAATTTCCTTCATCCATTTGTAGTAAAATTCTGAAGAGTTACTTCAGAATTTTACTACAAATGGATGAAGGACATAAATGTCACAAATGTTAAAATAGTTCCTAAACCCAAAGATCTTAACAACAGCAAGAGGAAATTGTAATAGATGTTGCAAGCATGGAGTAATAAAGCAAGAGCATGAAAGTTCATCCTGATATTCCTTATGAAGGCTGCACTGGGTGAGTTAACATGTCAGTAAAAATATAACACAAATGGGCATTAGTGCCACATATTTAATATACACATTTATGAGTGAAAGGTAGGTGTCGATTTCTGAATAAATTGATATTGCAATGTTCTTTATGTGCCTTACACACAAATGAGACAGCTTTATTTTTCAGATTTTTTCATATATGTGATGTTATGTTGTTTCACTGTGCATAATAAGCTTGAGACTTAGTTGGACATTTATGTGCACTTTTCTGCTTCTTAATAGTTTCATGTTTGAGCTTAGAGTTTGAGATTATGACACCCTTGTTTCACTTATACTGTCACTAGAAGAAATGAGGAAAAGCTTTAGCTGGTTTGGTCATCATGATCACATATAGAGAAAAAATATTGATCCCTTTTTCTTTAATCTTCTGAACCTTTATGCAAAAGCATAAGAAACATTTAATCCTGTTATAAGATAAACCCATGAAGAAAATGGCCTTGCTATGTAGAACTGAAGTATAAATATATTAAATTAAAATACAGAATACAAAGATTTAACTGTAATCACAGTGACCATTTGTTTGAATGCTTTTGATTTTTCCTTTTTTTTTTTCTTTTCATTTCCAGGACTCATTGACTTATCCACCTTACTTCTAAGTGTCATTTTTTATATATCTTCTTGTTTCATTATTGATAATTAATTATAAGTTATTTATCTCATTCAAAAAGTGTCTTTTGGGTAATGCACATACCTCACCTCTCAACTTATCACAAAATAATAGAAAAAATCCACTGAATAGTAGGAAAAACATTAGATTTCTCTGTATATGTATTCAATCACAACTCCAAGAATATAAAATGTCAGTCACTTGTGCTTCAAGGCATAAATATATTTATTCTTCATTCAAGTAGTTAAAAAACTACAAAAATTTTGCTTTAGCAGTTTTCACACTATGTATTAGTTATTTCTGTTCTGCTGCTCAAAACCAAAGGTCCACATCTTCAGAAGAGTCCTTGCAAGTCAAAAATCAGTTGTCTTTTGAAAAAATGCAATTCTTTATTGGACATTTTAACTTTCCTGAATCGGACATGGTCTACTGACATGTGGGGATTGGAATAGTCTTCAACTTCATATTTTCCAAAGAAAATTTCTGCTTATAAGTGCTATTTCAGAATTCTGCAAGGTTGACTCCAGCCAGCAGCCAGAAAACCACCATGATATTCACTTACCCTGTTGCAGTATAAAGAAAAGATAGAAGGAACGTGAATCAAGCTAGAGACCATTTAATAAGAAAAGCAAAAGCTGCCTGTGTAAGCAAAGCAAGATTAGAAATAATTCACTCCTTCCCATAGGCAGGGAGTTATCTCATGTCCTAGGAAGCAGGATGTGATAGTCACAACCACCAGAAAAACAAACACCTCTTCCTCCTTTCCTGAGTTTTTATTGCAGAGCATGATATATGTTCATACATATCCCTCTAGTGAGTTCAGTTCATCTGCTCCCTCCTAAGCTCTTATCAGAATACTCACTTGGAGGGAGGGAGGAAGGGAGGAGAGAAAGTCTTGATGCTCTGGAGGTACAGTAGTAACCAACACAATGGTGGTTACTGTGCAGTAAATACAAACTGCTGGACTGTGCTGTGAAGAAACTTAACTTCATAACTACATCCCAAGCACACCCAGTACAAGCATTCTTTCAAAATACTTCTCATTTGGCCTACGCTTGATTCCACCTAATAACTTGTAATGGTGTTGAGCAGATTACTGGAGGAAGTGAATTTTTTTTGGTCAACAGGTTACTCTGATTCAGAGGGATTTATTACTCATTTTAAGAATTTCATGAGTATTAATTGACTGATTAAAAGGTATAATTTCATCACTCTGTAATTATATGTCCAGCAGTATGTCAGTCCATCAGGAAACTGATGACACTGAGGCAGAATTGTATGTGCAGCTAAAAAATATGGCAACAGCAATTTTATCCAGATGGCCAATCTAAACTCGCCGATGTCCAGCACCAGTGAATTAGTGAAAAGACTGACTTGCACGCAGGCATAATGCCATATGAACAGATGGAGGTGAGTACAAATATCTAAGAGACCATCTATAATCACAAACTGTGTTTGTGAAGGGCACAAGTTTAGCCAGGAAGTACCAGATGGTTTTCTGTCCTGAGGTTATAGAAATGCAGCTATTGGAATGTACCATTCCTAATCCCGCTTTTCACTAGATAAAATCCCTGAAATTATTTTACTTATTTATTTATTTATTTATTTATATAATTTTTAATATATTTTTAAAATATGTACTCATATATATAAGTGAAAAGTTAATTTTTAAGCAACAGAAGGGATACTCGATAAAATTGACCAAAAATTTTGTAACTCCCATGAGGCAAACTCCCATGGTAAATGGAATTGGCGGGAATTATGGCCTTTAATGAATGGATAAGAAATTCTATTTTAGAGTCCAATTACATGTAAATATTGCAAAAAAATGTAACAATTCCCAGCATGTCTTTCTATGGGAGTCTGGTTGTGATGCTGGGTTCCATTAAATTTTCAAGTATAATTAGTGACAAGGTATCATAACACTGGACACAAAATTACATCATATTTTCTGTATCAATACTTTCTTTGGATCCATATCTTAATAGGCTGGACACATTCTAAATATTCTATAGCTTTCTTTAGACTTCTAAGAAAATATCCTCCTACAGAAATATAATTTTAACTAAGTTAAGGCATAATTTACCTGCATAAAAGTGTATGCAGTCTTCTATAATGCAGGATTAGAAATATTTTCTTTCTCAGCTTTCATAGTGATGAAGATGACGATGATGATGATGAAGATGATCAGTATGTTTGTTTTTATTGGACACTGCCACTTTTGGTTTCCTTCAACCCAATTATTTCAGTTTTATTATTGATAACTGCATCTCTTCCCTTCTTCATGTAATATTCTTGCAAAAATGCAAAGCGAGGTGTGATACATATTTTTCATCTTTCCTTTCTATACAAGATGAAAATTAAAGTTAGAAACTGCTTTCTTTTCATCCTGAATCTTAGACTGTGTTTTCAATAGCAGAAGAAATTACTACTACAGATAAAATCTGACTGCATTCCCCTCTTTGACAAATGTTGAAATCAACATTTACATAAAGTAAAAAATTAAAATCATGAACATCCACTAATGCAGATTTCCTTGATGTTATTGGATTCAGTGTTTAATTTACAGAAACTGATATCATGTTTTTAGAACATGAGTAACTTGTTCATGGTTATTTCAAACTGATATTAATTTGAAATTTTAGCAATGTTTTTTTCAACATAATATTTTCTATTGAAAATTTGGTAAATGTTTAATTTTAATTGCATTCTTGCACAAACAATGCACACATAAAGAGCCTAAATATACACTTTATATACTTTTGCTGTGGCACATTAAAAAATCTCTTCTCTTACTTTTACATTTATTTTACATTACATCCTTAGGCTTTGCAGAACTTAGCTGACAAATACTGTGCTCATGAATATAAGAATTCTTGTTATTACTCAGAAAGCATGCAAAAAGAATACAGAAAGCTGCTGATCTAAAACTGCCATGAGATACTATTTAAGCTTATGTATGGAAATGAGCCTACATCAGCAATGCACATTATACTACAAAGTCAAAGAGCATTAACCTTGGAAATAAATATTGTAGAGCATATGATCCAATAGTCTGGCAAGTAGTTTTCATGATAATTTATGTATCTTCAAGCGATATAAAATTTTGCTAGTTTTATAAACATTCTGCCACTCTGACAGAGTGTCTTTGAAAGATTACATAGTCTGTACCATTCAGGGTCTAATACAACTGACAAGACAATGTCAGGGACAATTTTGAGCCGTTAAAGACCTTGCTTTATTAGATCCTGGTCAGCGCTGACTACAGCAAAACTGGAGAAAAGATGTTCATTATGTCAGGGAAAAAGTGTTAAAGAGAAAACAAGATGCCAGTTCCTTAACCTTCACCAACATAACCTTCCCTAAAATGACAGAAATGTGACAAATTAAGAAAAAGAAAAAAAATTAATAAAATTTAATATGAATAGACCTCAAACTAGACAGTCAAAATTAGATAAATTTATTCTTTTGAAGAAACACTGAAAAATAATGAGTTTTATATTCTTTCTTTTTCTGTCTTTTGCTGTCAAATTTTTAAAAAACCTGTAGTATGTGACAAAAAAATCCCCAACAACCTACCAGCAAAGATTAATTATGCACTCATGTACTAGTTATTTTTAAGTCTATGTGTTCTGAAAAAACAAAATGAGAAATCAAGAATATATAGATACATATTTGTAACTTAGATCAGTACAATTAAAATTAAAAAAAAAACCTCTTAGAAACATTAGAAACAATTTAGAACAAGTCATTACAGAAATAATGTAAATTAATAACTAGCAATTGGGGATACAAAAAATATTTGTAGGTTTGGTTTTGCTTAAATCAACACCAGGCACCCTAATCTTGTCACTTCTGAAAATTATATATTGACTCAAAATCCTATAAAGATAGATAAATTTAAACACTTTCAATTATTTTAGTGGACATTCAATGACAAAAAAGTCACCTTCCTGACTCAGTAGGTGTTATTCAACAGTCATTGGCACTGACATCTATCTCTCCATTGATTTAAGTAAGTTTAGCAAATTCTAGTCCCATTTTCTTACTACATTTAGATACCTCTGGCTTGATTGAGTATGGCACCACATAGCAGAATGCTGTTAATCTGCTCACCCAAAGTATTCCACTCAGTAGTCTTCAGGGTAGGTATAATTTTGAAATCTTGGGTCGCTAGCCTTTTATTAATTTTACAAAACATTTTATTATAACTTTGAAGTGTAATAATGAACCAAGTCATTATTAGCAACTAATGTGGATTTGAAACTATTGTAATATCTTGTTTGCTACTTAAGCTGTTTGCTAATTTGGGATATTTAAATTAGTGTTATTCTATGAAACAAGGGGGAATTTTTTTTTACATATAATTTGGAACAAACTTCCCAGGGAAACAGTGGAATCACCAACTCTGCAAGTGTTCAAAAAGCTTGTGGATGTGGCACCTGGAGACGTGAATCAGTGGTGGACATGATGGTGCTACATCAGCTGTTGAGGTTGATGATCTTGGAGGTCCTCCCCGACTGTAATGATTCCAGGATTTAAAATATTTTCAGGAATAAAATAAGTCATGACTTATTGGAAGTTCTGGAAAAACCAACACTGTCATTCCAGTAATAGGGAAAAAATAATGACCACAACTCAGATTTTTGGTCCTCTCTCAAATAAAGTGCATACTTGCAATACATTAAGGATACCACAAAATGCAATTTTTTCCAAATCTAAAGACATTCAAACACTTTCAAATCAATTTCATGTTTTGGGATACTTTCCTAACAAAACAGACTCTTAGGTAATATATAAGAACATATACAGATTATTCCTATTACTGCATATAATTTAAACCTTACAGAAGTTAACTAAGGAAATGTCTGGGGTCATTTGCCATTTCTGATATCTTAGTCTCATAAAATTTATTTTTAAAGGGCTACAGAACTAAATTATCTGTTCTAAAATTCTCTTCTCTTAAACCAAATAAACAAATGTATATTGCTAAATATATCCTTAAACCTGATGTTTGCCTGATAAGAGGATTCAACAGATGTTTTTAAAGCCCTGTTTTTCGTGGTTATAGTCCTTAGAAAAAAAAAGAAATATTTGAAAATAACAGAAGTGGACAAAAAACCTATTATAGAGAGGTTTCTGCACTAGTAGGGAAGCTAAACATTTATGGACATGGACAATTTTTAAACAGTCTAGCACTTTTAAATTCACCATAAAAAAAAAAATCCCTACACACTCTCAGCACTTCAAGTATTTCCAGTCACAAAACTATGCTTATTCCTAAATTGACTTTGAATAAATACTAATGTCAACCAATTTAAAAAAAAATGACATTTTAAACGGTGCGTAGAGTATTGGGCTTGACTTTGTATAAGACAAATGAGCATACCTGTTATGTGGAAATAACAAACACATTCTATACTGATACCATCTCATGCTTTTGGGGCAAATCTTTGTTGCAAAAAACAATTCATTAGCATTAGGTAAAAATGTCAGGGATGTAAAAATGATGTGTTAATTTTTTTCTACTAAATAAAAATATAACTGTTGAAGGAGTATATAACTATCTTCAGTGATCTTATCCCTTAGCTCTTTTTGAAGGAAGTCTTGTAGCCCAGTTTGTATTTTTAACACAAATATCTGCCTAAATTTGTCTAAGTTGTGTGAGAAAAATGATATGAGTAGACTGAGTTACCATCTTGTGGTTTTTTTCCATGCAAACTTATCAATCTTCTTAATGAATTTTTTTCATATAATTAGTAACTTTCTTTTTGCATTGCATTTTTCAGTGTCCTTCACCCATAAGAGTAATGCAGAATTAATACTAGATATTTTTTTCCTGCAATAAGAGAATTCTTCCTAGCTATCTTTTTAATTGCTTCTTGTTTAGAAATAAATTACCAGTTCTGGGACTAGAGTAGGCCATGGTAGCAATGGAAATCTGACAAGATAATTTGCTTGTAAAGCTCACTGCAGCCTTTAAAGAGTGATATAACTTCCTAGGTTACTCACCTAACTTCTCTTTGTCAACCCAGCCCTTCAGCTTGTGGCTTCTGGGTAGTCATTAGATGATTTCCTCATGCTAATCCTTCCCTGATCATCCTCTAGATCAGAACTTTCGTAGTATAAGGAACTACCAGGCCTGATCATGGGTATTCAAAGACAGCACTAGCAGAAGTAAAACACCAAAATGGCTTGTCCTTGCCCATACACTCTACTGAAAAGAATTCCTAGACTGTGGAGTGTCGTCTCTCCCCTCACCAGTTCAACCTAAACCAAGCTGAATAGTATGTATTCAGCATTCATTACAGGGCATTGGCAAACAGCATTTTACAAGTCAATTTAAAAATTTTACTGATACTGATACAAATTCCGGTTGTTAGTCTATCATCGAGCTCACAGGTAGGCAAATATCTCCTTCCCTTTAGACACAACCAAAATAATTGTATATATTAACCAAGTAAACATAAATGTTGAGAGATTTTTTCCCCCTAGGATATTAACTTTGTTCTAACGATAACCAAGGGATGATGAAGAAAAGCATGATGATGTTTTACTGTATATACTAGGGAAATAAGGATAGAAGTAAGGAGATCTTAAAAACAACAATATATGAAACTACAAATTACTCTGCTGGCTTTGTATGCAAACAACATAAAAAGCACAGATTCAAACCATAGAAGATTTTTGCTTCTTGGTGGAAACTGATTAAATTCTGAGTGCTGCACTAGGAGTAGACCTTCTTAACATTATTCAAAAAAGCACTTCACTTCTTCTCAGGAAATCTGAGGGTTTGATTAAGTGTCTTTCAATAGGGAATGGCTTTAGTTGTTTTTTAAACTTCTGGGGTTTTTTAAGTGGTGGAATGAAAGAAGCTGAGCAACAAATATATTATTTTTTTTCCCATTTTCCTCAGAATGGGTGATTTATTTTCACTTAAAAATACTATATGGCTTATTTGATACAGTTAATACTTTAGTATCCTCAAAAAAATTTTTATAAATCTCAGTGGCCATTCCTTGGATATAGGGGTGTAGCTACCTACTCAAAAAAATATTTAACCATTCTTCATTTAAGGGTTAAAAATATTTCCAGATCTGTGCAATGCCAAATATAGGATAACATAAGGCTCCAAATTTGAATCCTGAGCCTCTTCAAATTATTGTGCAAATAATGCTAAGACACATTTAGAGGCTCTACACATTTCCATGTGAGTTGCAAACATATATACCAGCTTCACCATGACAAATATTGCCAGTCGTTTTTGATACCTGCAACCACAGACAAAAAAAAAAAAGAAAAAAAAAAAAAGGAAAGACAAACATGGCCCATTGCATATATACTTTCAGAGATCTGGCATAATTGCCGAGAGAAAAGATATTGTTTGAATTTGCTTCATAATGATGTATATTTACTTTCTGTTCATCTTTGCAACATACAACTAAATCAATTTACAAAAGATACATATGTGTTTCCATATTGTTAGAGCTATTATTTTTCTTCTGTACCTTTCTTTAAGAGAATCATTAGTAAAAATAAAAGAAATAAAAATATGCACCCTCCCAAATACCAGTGAAACTTAGTTAGACTTCAACATTCTAGAACTTTAATTGTGTCATGAGAAATTCTAGGACAGTATTAATAAAGATTTCCTTCTTGAAGTTGAATTTGGTTCAGATGTGTTATTTTTGTTGTGTTAAGACATTTGCCTGAAATAACCAGTTTTCACTTCAAGATCCATATTTGAAAAATGTCTTAACTTTCACAAAAGTGAATTCAAGGGGACATGAAATTTCACATTGCATACACTACTTTTGTCAGTTTCATTAGTTCTGAGAGTATATTTGCCAAAACTAGGATATCTGAAGTAGACTCAAAATGCAAATGACAGATTGAGAAGAGAAGAGGGAAGAAAAAACTTGTTTTGCACCATCGGTTCAAATGCTTTGATGTCTAGCTGATAAAAAATGTTAATGGAATGAAAACAGGTTACAAAATCCCTTCCAAAAGACGGTGCAAATTTGAAAACACAGCTTCAAATGTGGTTCTGTGAATTCTAAACTATTTTTTTGTTTAATGACTCTGCTTCAACTTATAAACTTAAAAAGTGAAAAGATATCTCAAAAAATAAAGAAAAGGCATTTTTAAGTTAAGCAGCTTGCACGGATCTTTGTGTGGCTCTTCTATGAACTACCAGACACACTGTGTGCTGTATAAAAGAGCCAAAACCATCTTGTAGCTTTGTTGCACTCTGGCAAATCCTGTATAAGAAGTCATGGATTTGTGATGGAATAAGATAAAGGTAAGAAAAGAAATTGCTAATTGAAAACTGTAATTTTCAAAACATAAACTGTTGTGCAGAATTGTCTCCTTAGTAACAATTAAATAATTTGCATAAAACTTTAGCTCCTTAAATTCATAAAATTCAGACTATATTCATACTTATCTAAGTTCTCATTGTGTTTCTAGATTTGATCTAAATACATATATATATTTATTAAAGTTAATTATGTTAAATAGATTTGATTATGTACTGTACACATCTATGTACATGCTTACATATATATTAATTTTCAAACTACAGAGGAAATAACAAATTTTAAATATGCTAAAATTTGATTTAAAAGATCTAGTGAGGAAGGGTATTTTTAAAAAGGAATTAAACAATTACTGAATTTAATGTTTGAAACTTATGTGTTATTTTTTGCAAATAACCCTCAATGCTGATTCTTGAGCACAATTTCTTTATGACTAAAGAAATCAAAATATTTTGAAACAATGTTTCAAAAACAATTGAAACAGTCTTGAAAATAATCTCCAGCTTCTCAAACATAAAAGAAAATTACTGCATTTTCACATTTGCTAAAATGGTATTTGACTGACATTCCCAGTTGAATAATCTTAAACATAATTCTATAAGTTGAAAACCAGCAATGTTTTTGATATATATATTATGGCTGTATATATATTTATTTTGTCATTCATCTTTTTGTCCACTTGAGGAGAAGTGATTTAACTAGTATGTAAAATAGTAATTTTTCCAAATCTATTTTATTCTTATTTTTATAAAACTGTACATAAATTTCTAAAAAACCTCCAAAACTATTATTTAAAATTATGTAAGTGCCATTATTGCCAGATTAGGGTTAGGATTGTCAAAAGTTTAAGTGAAGCATAGTTTACAATTGTAAGAGATTACAGTCATAAAAGATACGGCAAAGTAAAAAATAATATAAGAAGAAAATATAACAACATACAAATATGGCATATTTGTAAAAAATGTTTGGTCAAAAACCTCTAGTTTCTCTTTCAGTATTAGTAGCTAAAACCAAACAGTGTACACAATGGAGGACAAGAAATGCAGGTATTGGTTTTAAAAAGGAAAATTAATCCCATAAGATGGCCAAAAACTCTGCAAAGAGATTTTATTTAACTAAAATCATAGTGAATTATTCAGGAATTCTGACAAAGATATCAACTTTTTCCTCAACTGGATACTGTTTTTTCTTCTCCTTGAGCAGAAAGCCAGTGTCACTTTCTATTGTTGTAAACTCTCACCATAGTAATTTGGAGCCTTTCTTGGAAGGCATTAAGTCTTCCATTGTACTCTGCCCTTTTTGTAATGGATGCACATGGAGATTAAAAAAGGAAAAATATGGTTTTCAGACCCTCAGGAAAAAAAATAATTTTGGGAATGTAATTTCATCTGAAAGCCACATTCAACAGAATGAATGCATCAAATATTTGAATCAACACTTAATATGTACTGCTGAAACAAGTGAAAAGACAGAAAAAGGGAAGCAGGAAAACCAATCTTGAAAATGTGTCAGGATGTCATGAACCTACTGCAGACTTATAATTTAAAATGAGTAGTGTTTAACAATAGATATTCCTCATTGTATGGAAAACATCCTTGAACTCAAAACAGCATGCAGTGTGACTTAGAGCTCTGAAAAGTCAGCTGTTTCCTGAGGATCTGTTGCATGCATGACTTCTCAAATGGTGAAAGCATCAACTAAGATTCTCCACACCTCCTGTTCTGTTTCTCGATTTTGTTTTTCAGTGTTCCAGAACCTGTGTAGTGCTTGGAGTGACCATTCAGAATATACAACTAAATAAAAATAATTACATACTTGGAATTCTTGGAATTGCACGTATATTAAAACTATTCTCAATTATTCCTACTAAATATCAAGCCATGATAAAACGTGATTGCAGTACAATAGAACTGATTTTAATATTTGAAATAACACATATTGAAAATGTTTGTGTCTGATGGATTAATTTCTAGAAACCAAGCATCTGTTTCAACTTAGCTTCTAAGATTAGAAAAACAGAACAAAACACACTTTCTTGTTAATTGGGCAGATGGAGAGAACAGAATTTGAAATTACAATACAGTAATTGATCGGGATTGTAATGATGCTAATTCCAATTAAAAGAACACTAACAAGACAAATGTTCATTTGAAATCAATATCATGGTAATGAGGGGGTCTATATCTTGCTGCCATTGCTGATTTATTTCCACAAGCAGTGATTTTCAGGAGAGTTTACCTGCCAAGAGAACTACTCAAAATAAATGATGATGCAGATAGATAATTAGAAGAATGTTGAAGGAGGACTAGTCAGTCACTGAAATGGCACCTCTGAAGATGAAAAATATCTGTTTTCATTGTATTTGTGACTTAGCATCTATACAAAACACAGGGTTTCAATTTACATATAGTAATGCAAATGAAAAATAATGTTTTATGGTTCTTTACCCAAAGTAAGATAATCTTCTACAATAGTTAATGTTAAATTGCTAATACTAGATGCTAATTTATAGTATTAAATTGATTGAAATGTTTGAAAATTTAGGAATATATTTAATTTGGTTTTTTAAAGGATGTCCCATATTTATACTTTTAAGAGTCCTTCTAGAGAGGTGCTGTGTAGCTCAGACAGAACATACCAAAGTGTTGACTACGGCTTAGCAGTGTTTGTACAACATGAAGATTGTCTCTCCAGTAACTCTTATGCATACTAAGGTCCTACTCACCAGGAAGTGGCTGGACATTACTTGCTGAGAAGTAGAGAATAAATAATTTGGTTGTCATTTGCTTCTGTGTGCAGCCTTTGCTTTTCTTTATTAAAATGCCTTTATCTTGACCCGCAAGTTTTTAATCTTATTTTCTTCCCCTGTCCTGCTGATGAGGTGAGTGGGAAGACATCTTATTTGACACCTGAAGGCCGGACAAAGTGGACCCACCATAGTCCTATTAGTAATGTGTCTATATTATACATAATATAAAATTTATTTCAGAGTCTAGAAAGCAAATATGAGCAGACTAGGCACTAATGGCATCAGGTGCTAGGTCAAGGTAAGAATGAATATACAATTATAAAACATTTTTCCTATACAAAAACTAACATACTACTATTTATTAGTAACCTTATCACCAAGGTGTAAAATGTTTTACACCACAAAGTTAGCTGGGACTGATGATGCACACCCTGAGGAGCAAGTCTTCTTCCTTTCCTCTTTCTCTTTATATTATATAGGTGCACTATATAATTCTTGTCTTCATGGAAGTTCATGAAGCAAAGCTATTTATTCTTTCTCTATGTTTATTGCAGCATTTGTAGCTCTTTATGTTATAGAAAGATGTTTTGTGACAGAAATTATAGTACCTGAAATGAAAAAATTAGATTTTTTTTCTGGATTTCCTCTTGAATTTTTCTTAAGCCAAGAATTTATTCTTAGATTAGCTAATATTTTTGCAGTCAAATTAAAATAGATAAATTCCCACCTTTAATTAATCAAGTAACAGTGTTAACATTCTTGCTCAAACTACCCAATTAATAAAGGAGCATTTATAATATGGTTAAAGCTAGTATACAAAACTCTTTGGTATAGATCACTTTCTTCTAAAATTTTGCTCTTCCTTCAAAAGTCCTTTTGGTTCTTGTGGAAGGAAGGAGAAAGGGCTTTTTAAGAAGTCACCAACATGCCTCATGTCTTTCTCTTCAGTCTTGATGTTTGCTTGTGGTTTTCAAGGGGGTACAAAATGCTTTCATCTCACTATTTCCCAACTGAGGTTCAGAAGTAACACACAATCCTCCCCCAGTCTGATGTGACAGAAAGGATGGCTATTGCACAATAACTTTCTTACTGGAGGGATTCGTACAGTTCTGGCCAAAACAGGTGAGGCAGGTGAGGTAAAATGGTTGGCAGGGCCCTGAGGACACCACCAGGCCTGACTGTCCCTGACCGTCACCCTATGGCCTTCCCCACCCTGTCCATGGCCCAGGGCCGCCCATGTTCCCTGCTCCCTCCCACCCAAGGCCATCAGCCCCTGCTCCAGCTGCTCCCCAGCTCCCAGAGCCCTGCCCAGGCTGATCATGTGCACTGCCAAGCCAGGCTCACCCATGGCTGCCCCCAGACCAGCCCCAGCCCCATGGCCCTGGCTCCCCTCAGCACACCCGATCCTGGGACAGTCTCCAGCTGCCCCACAGCATGCTTGAAATAAACACCAAGATGTGAAAACAACGCAGTGTCTGCCCACAGCACCTTGATCTGAGTTCAGAAAATTATAATAGAAAGTGTAACAAATGAGTTTGTGTTTAAGGTGTCAAAATTTGCTGGTTCACTCTTCACAGAGGTAGGCACAGAGCAAGCCTCTGAGGTGACTGTTACCATTTGGTTCCTACAACTGCAATTATCCAATTTCAGTTATAGCAACAATCAGTTCTTGGGGTTCAGGAGAGGACTTTAAAAGATATTCATTTATCATAGTTTGTCATGTGCTTTTGCTTTGAAGTACACAGAAAATAATATGCTTTAAAAAGTAGTACTCTCAAGCTTGCAGTGGGTAGTGCAGAGAATGATTGAGTTGTCTTTCCATCTACAGCTTGGGGGTTCATCATCATAGCATATTTTCTTACACAGTTCAAAAGATATTTTATCAATGAGATGCATTAAAGCCATTTTCCTACTCTGTCATAGCACTTACTGAAATGTTGAGTCTTTTTGCTAGGGGAGGTGATAGAAACTGATTAAATTTATTTGGGAGGTTTTGATATTGAGTAGCCCGTTTGATTTCCATCTCTAATTTACTCGTAGTAGTCTGCATGTTTTCCCAGTGGCTGGTGTACTTCTGAGCTCCTGTACTGTACTATACATTGTTACAGCTCAGAAAAAAAGTTTTACACCAAAGCATTACTAAGATTTATGTAAAAAAACCTTAACAATTAAAAACTTTTTAATATTATTGTTTAATAAATTCTGAAAATAATTTTCTAAAGTTTGATGTATTTTACAAATCACTCAATTGCTACTATCCAGACATAATGAATATAGGTTTCTTACTGATGTAACATTACATAAATAGCCAGCAATCTAGGTCATGTCAGTACATATAATGATAATTTTACAAGCTCTTTAACTTCCATCTTATTACCAAATCGCTACTGGAAGTAAATTACAGATATGTAGATACAGGTTACTCTCCAAAAACAAAACAGTACAGTCTATCTTGAAGCTACTATCTTCTAAAAGGTGTAAATGGTTGCCTTTGTGCTCTGATTGATGTGTTTCCTGGTACCTGGAATTAGCCTAGTGTGTTGGATTTGTCTTATGAAATGTATAGAAAGTGGTGTCTTATATTCATGGGTTTTTTCCTCAAAGTAGGACAGATGCAGCTTTTAAAGTTGTGATACTGAAGATTCCCACCCGACTGAAAGCAAATTCCAGAGGCATGAAGATATTATCAGAAGTCCTAGAGTCGTCAAGGTATTTCTAAACATAGGCAAGGATTTCAACCCTTCACATCACCTACCCCTCAAGAAGATGGTATAACTATTCACCCTATAAGAAAGAAAACCAGCAGAAATAATTCTGAGAAAGGATATAAGATTTAATTACTCCGCAGATATTTTTCTTGCTATAAGCAGCTAAGAATTCTTTTCCTACTGTCACAGTGCATCTTGGCTTACTTTCTCTACAAAGATACAAATTCAAGTGATTATAGAGGACTGCCATTGACCCCATGCCTTTTGCATCCCGTAAAGATAGCCCTGTGGCCCAGTGATAGAGTTCTGCCACAGACAGCATGAAGCCCTAGGCTGGTGTGGGGCAGAGAGGCTGCAGTGACTCCCAGCAGGGCAGAGGGGCTGCGATGGTTCTCCCGTGGCCTCCCGGGTGTCTGACATGGGCTTGCAAAACCTCCTGAAGTGGGGTTGGGAGCTTGGCCGAGGGCAGGAGGTGGCTCTGCAAAACTCACAGGCAGAAGAGGAGCAGCTGGTCTCAGTGAGGTTCTGGGCAGCAAGCCAAAGTGCAGCAATATCCCTGGAGCAGACACATACCCCCTGTAACACACATGACCAATCTCCTTATTGAGAAGAAGGGGGAGGCCAAAAAAGTGACCAGCAACCAGCTCCCCACCTCCAGGCAAGAGTCCTGGAGTCCATTCCCAAATACCTCTTGTGTCATTTACACCACAACTCCTGAACTGCTTCCTCATCCCCCAGGCATACCTTCCAAATTCTAATTTCTCCTGGCCAACCCATTCCTGTGGCATATGAAAGTGCTTGACTATACCCTTTTTTTCAATTGCCCCCATCCATCTCCCTGACAATCCCTTCCCCTCACAGCATCTTCCCTTCAGATGGGAGAATATTCCCTGAAAAAAAACAAACCTACAATATTATTTTAAACCTTTTTTTTTTTTTTTAAGGAATATAAGATTCCTATTGCTGGTTTATATATCCATTTTATTTTTATAAAGAAAAAATAAGTTCTGGTTCCATGTCAAGACATGCAACTGTTGAAGCACATTCAGAGATGGGCCATGAAGTTGATAAGGGGACTGAAGCACCTCCCTTAGGAAGGGAGGCTGTGAAAGTTGGGGCTCTTCAGCCTGTAGAACAGCAGGTTGTATGGACATCTCACTGCAGCCTCACAGTGTCTGAAGGGCCTATGGGGAAGCTGGAGAGGGACTCTTTGTCAGGAACTATAGTTATAGGACAAGGTGCAGCTGAAAGATGGGAAATTCAAGTCAGATATCCAGAAAAAGTCTTAATATGTGGGAGGTTAGATAGAGGAACAAATTGCTCAGAGGGCAGTGCTCAAGGCAAGGTGGGATACCACCCCGAGCACCCTGATTTAGTGGCAGATGTCCCTGCCTATAGCAAGGGGCAATGGAACTAGATGGTCTTTAGGGTCCATTCCAACCCCTTCACTTACTATGATCCTGTGGTTTATTATTTTAGAAAAATCACATTTCACTCATCCTATAGCAAATTCAGGACCAAAAAGAAACTACGTACTGATTAGGGTTAATGTAGACTGAAAATTTAACCTTATTTAGAAGAGTAGAATTATTCTGTATTTTATAACTTCTATATCTTCACATAGGCAAATCGTCATAGTCCCATAGTACTCATAGATGTGTTCCAAGTTTTAGCATTCTTCTAGGTCAAAGTAAATGCTTAGTAATTCTGAAGTACTTGTGTGACTTAAAGTTCACTTATTTCACAATCTGAATTTATAAATAATTCATGTGAAACTCGCTGTCTCAATTTCTTTTCATATAGGTAAATATATATGTAATATATAGAAAGAATATTTTGATAAGAATTGTATTTGGGTACCTTTAATATTCCTGCTATCTGTTTGTTATTGGTATTTCTGATTTATACTGCCATCATTTTTGTCTACAGGGAACAATTATTGTACAATCAGACAAATGTTGAGTAATCAAATATTTATACGGAACAAATGTTAAGAGGTTTTTTTGATTGCTTTCACAAGCATAAATGTATTATACATTTAATAAATTGGATTTAATTATTCTTGAACTATAAATAGGAGTTGATGGAAAGCAAGAAATTCTGATTCAGCGTCTAATATTAGAATAATGTTTTGGAATGGATGGAGTCACTACTTGTACAACTGGATTTTTCTGGTTTTTTCTCAATGAGAGAGAATTAAACCATTTTTGTGTGCTACTGGTGAAGTCACTCTTCAGTGCTGCATAATCATTACGATGTTTTCTGTCCTCCCTTCACATCTGACTCTTCAGATGGACATTACTGCTGTGGAGTTTCCATGACACATTGAATCCAAAATGACTAAATGCAGCTGATTATTCCCCAAGCAGATCTCAACAGTTAGTTTTTCCTAACCTTCCTTACAACCTATTTTCCTGTAAGATCCAATTTTCAGCTCATTTTTTTTTCACATATTTCATCAATAATCCTCTAGGGATTTGATCCCACAGTCAACAGAAACAGTTGTTAGCCCAAGCACATAAATTGTCTTATCAAAATACCATAGAGCATTTTCACATATTTATAAACATAAAACTGAAAGAAATTCATCTTTGTGAGAATGTCTACAGACACTATTCCATGTCAGTTACACAAATTGCTAAGGAATTAAGAGATGAATAAAAGAAATCCTACTACACAAACGCTGCACTCTATACAGTCAATTTTAGATATTATCTTGGTGTTTCAATGAAATTTACCAAAATGTTTTACATTTGCCACAAAAATGATACATTGCAACTAAATCTTTAGTAATTATTCAATCAGTATGCATTTTCTTTCATAACCAACAAGCATTATAAAACACCTGTGAAAGAGGATCTCTAATAAAGGATAGGAAAAAAAAAAGCAGATATTTAAAAATCTGTGAGTAAAACTTCTGTTAGGAGTTCCATTGATCCTTTAGTCTCCAATTGAGCTTTTTGTACAATAAGGCACAAACTCACTACTATATAATAAAAAAAAAAAAATCAACACTAGATTTTTAATAAAAGTAAACATTGAAAAAAGAAAAAATATTCATGATTTTTCAATAGCATTTGTTGATTTCTCATTTATTTGTATTCATCTTGAAGAAAAGAGCCATTACTACTTTCTTCTGGTATTTCAGGAAGACTATTTTCTTACACAGAATAAGATGAAAAGACCTGAGAAAAAGTCAGTCATCTCATGATACTCTATGTAAGAGATACACAGACACAAGTGTGAATATCATAAACTGCTTCAATGCCTTATAATTTTGAAATAACTTGGGCTGCCCTAAAGCAAGGCATAGACCTTAATAAAGAATAAGTCTTTATGACTGTTTCAGTTGATTGCTTTTGAGCAGAGGAAAATGAGAAATCATTATGTGCACTAGTAGAAGCTTTCTTTTAAGTGGCAGTTCGGTTTAATTCATATCACCTTACTCATGACAGTGATAACAAAAAAAGAAACTGAGGACAGATTCCTAGGGATAATTAAGCAGTGTTGATCTCGGGAAAATTGTCTTTTCAATGAAACACTGATTGCATTGTTCATAACAAAACTACCTCAGCATGACAGAACTAATTAGTGACCATCTGAACTTACTTAGCCAAACGAAAAAAGCAATTAAAAATGCCGTCATCACCGAATCTACCACTGAACAGCTGGTTATACTGATAAGCAATACAGCAAGTTAAAGCTACTTTGGAACACAATGGAACTTAATCTGCCTGCTAAGTAGTAATTAGAAAGCAATGAGAGAATATGAGATTACTGTTGAGAAACTGTTATTATGATGCAAACAACTTTCAAAATGCAGTTTGATTCCTTACCTCCCTCCCCTCAAAATTTCTTAAATAAGGAAAGTGAGTGAAAATTTAAGTTTTTAAAGGGTGAACTCATAAATCCTCTAAAAGGTTTTAATAGATTAGTTTTTCTGTGATTTGAAAAGGTTTATGGTGTGCAAAATGTATGGCAGCATTTACTTACTTACCCTTTGCAATCAGGTTGACCACTGAAATAGACTAGAGCAAAAAGCTTGGAAGTTTTTCTGGTGGATTCATCAGTCGCTTTTCATATGCTATGTTTTAAAAAAAGAAATTTGAAAGAACAATCACAAATTTTCTCTTCATATATTGAAAAGGTATGAGAAGTTTAAAAAAAAAGAGGAGATAAAAATATTTGGTTTATTGATTGTATCTAATTTATATTGATAAAATAGAAGCAAAATAGTTTAATAAGCATTTTATATTTTACAGTAGAAGGGGTTTTATCGGTATTCACTGTATGTGTATAATAAGCTTTCACTGACCATGGAAGAAGCATGTACCTTATGTAAAAAATTATGTAGTGGCTTTGTCGTAAGATTGAAAAAAATACAAATATAAGAGCTTATCAGCCATATTATAATCAGGCATATATTACAGGCATTGTTTTTTTCTAGGTTTTCTCACTGATGGCACATATTCAAACAAACAGCCATGATAATTCTCTCCAGCATGTCTGTCCTTTACTGAGTTTTTCAGGTAAATATGAATTAAATATTTGTGCATTATTAAAAGATACACTGATTTATATTAAGAGCCCTATTCAAAGGATATTCTTCTGCAAAGGTAAGGGAAAATGTTATGCAATATTTTAATGAATTCTAAAATACTTGATTTCCTAAAACACCCTGCACAGTTTGATTTGTAGGCCTAGGCAAACCATGCAAGCAAGCACTAGCCATTTATTTAAGTCAATCTGTAATCAAGGGAAAATTTAACGTTAAATATACACTTAAATACTAAACAGAATGTTTCTTTCTATTATACTGGATGACAAATTCAATACTAATTGTAAGGGACTGTGTGGTTGCTCAGTAGGTTATGGATCAGATACTTATTCTATAAAATTACTGTTTGTTCCATGTCAAACCTAGGTTTGACTACTTCTTTTAAAATATCTCCTCATTAGTTCAAGACTTACAAATGATTGCCTGATTCTCACTGATTTCTAGCTTTTGGAAGTACAATAATTTATGAATAGCATCATGGCTTTTACCAATCATGCTTATATTGCGCTACTCAAAATTTGAGTCCCTCAAGGTTTGAATCAAATTTTTCAATTTTTTTTTTTAGTTGTTAATCAGTAGCTGTAGCTGGACTGTTATAATTAAGCAATTGCATTGTGAACATTTTATGCATGACTAATCTTTTAAGGAAAAAGGAAGGCAATCTCAGGATGAATGGGCTGTTTGGACAACAGCCACCAAGAATGAAGTCAGCAGAACGGAGCAGTACTTGGTGGAAAAGTAATCGGCGTGGGAGATCATGACTACCAACTCATTATATACTCTGAACCAATGAACGCTGATACCTTTGTTAAAATGTATAAATAGTGTTAATCTTTGATGATCAGGGAGCCAGCCTTTTGTGTGTTACCACATATTAAAAAAAATAGAAATGCCTCACCTGGGTGTGTAAATTGACACTGCACACTTTCAGAACAACAATGAGCACACTTTCAGAACAACAATGCTAACAAAGAAAACCTGAGCTGAACAAGTCTTGTATTGTAGTTTCTTGAGGGGTGATCACAGAACCATGGAATTGGAAAGGACCCTCAGGAATTCTCGAGTCCAGCTCTTAAGTGAATGGGCCATAGAAGTATCAAACCCAATCTCCTGGTGTTATTAGCATCACGCTCTGACTAACTGAACTAGTGATAACAGTATTAGTATTAATGCAGGTCTTTTTAAAGAGAGTGTATATTTGAAAAAAAAGAAAAGGGGGGCAGAAAAGAAGGATCTCTGCGGAGCTGTCTAGCTACAAGGTTTGTTAGATCCAGAGAAGGCTGTCACAATCTTTAGAAAATAACAGTTCAGCTTGCCACAGAGATAAGCAGTAACCTTGAACAGAACTCTGTCCTTCTTCCCTCAAATTTATAATTACTCTCCTCTGATTTTCCCATAATTGATAAGAATATCCATACATAGTTCTTCTCTAGACTTTGATGATAAGTAAGCTTCCTTCCTTTAAGACGAACAAACAATCAATATAGTGTAATGATTCTATAGTTCTGAATAAATTTCCCCATATTATGTAACTGGTTTCCTTTTATACCAGCTAATCTGCATTTTGGGCATATTTTCATTGTATTTTTGGCACAATCTGTTTAGCCTACATTCCTGAGTCCTTTCTTCTGCTCTTTCTTCTCTGCACTGCTGTTTTTCTCTTCACTCCCCTCAGTAAGGCCAGCATTTATTTACCTGCCATAACTCCATTTTGCAAAAAGACTGAAACTACAAAACTACTCTTTCAGGTTCTATAAACCCTCACAAGACAGAGAAACAGGCAGATGGAGAAAGACTGTGTGTAAAGCTAAGGCACAATGTGCTTTTTCTTAGATTATCAGGATAAAGCTTTGGTTCCCAGTATTGGAGGAGACAGGGCGCTCATTACAGTTTAGTACAGGACAACAGGGCAATTATCTCAATTTAATACAAAGTAATGGACTTTGACTCTCTCTCTAGCATTAGCCTGACACATCTAGAGCAGTAGGATAAATTCCTTGGCAAGCAACATGGAAAGAGTTGAGACAGGAAAGAAAGCGGGAGAACAGTAATCAGCATCTTAAAGACAAAAACCATACATAATTCTTATCACTCTCAGGAACTCACTTTTTGCAGAATTAAATCAGCAAGGGGAATCCTTCAAGTGTCAGATAAATGAATATATCAGATAGGTTGCCTGCATAATTAAAAAATAATAAAAAATAAAATATGGTGAAATTAATAACATTTTCAATTCATGAAATGCAAATGCTATATAAATTAAACTGTTTAGCTGGAGATGCCTGCCACATAGTTTTCATAAAATTGCTTTTTTTCCAGAATGTTCCCTGTAAATGTTTAATTTATATGTTGACTTTTTCTCTGACATTGAAGTATGCATGTTTTCAAGGGTGCTTATTGAACTTGGCTTAGTTTCTGTTGATGTTTCTCTATGTTGATGTTTTTCTAATGAAGACCTAAGAAGATTCATGATCAGATTTTTTTTCCAAGATAAAAAAAGTGTAACTACAGTAATAATTTAGATTCATCTTTTGACTACTGTTGTCAGGTTACACAAAATTGTAATATGAAAATAATTTGAAGGAAATATGTTGTGCTAATTTACTGTAATTTGATTTAGTTTATTCTACTATGAATTCATGTCTAAGTTTGTTAATGACTTATATGTAAAACTGTGTGGCATTTTGTCTCATTGAGAAAATGAAAACAGATCACGTCTATCATGTGGCTTTAAGTTTGTATTGATTCTCTTTCATCTGTTTTAAATATCTTAAATAGAAGAAGAGGCTTTTATTATTCCTGTATGGGGGAAATGTTTCTGCTTTCTACTCTGTTTTAACCCAATGGACTCACATGTAGAAAACATGTTTATTTTAAAAAGGCAAAAAGTGCCAAAAAATAAATATCTGCAGAAATATTGTTCAGTGGTTATTATTTTTGAATTGTAAGAACTTTGGACTTGAAAATTTCTAAGCATTCACCTAAAATAAGAAATAATTTGGTCCATATCCAAGTATTTCACACAGAGAAAGTCAAACAGTATGTTTAATATTTCAGTGTTGGTTTTGCTGATGTTACTTGTCATTAAGTTAATAGCAGTAATAACAGGACATGACTATTGGTTTAATTTGAATGCCTGTTCTTTTTAGTGGCTTCTATTTAGTTTGATTCCCTTTGTGTTCAATATCTACCAGAGGTCACTATTTTAAAAATAATAGCAATAAAATAATATAATAATAATATAATCAAAACAAAAATGACCACAATCATAATTGTATTAATGACTTGATATTAGCATTACAATTAATCTTAATTGAACTCTTGTCTAGGAAGTCCAGTTAGGGATTAAGACTCCATTATTTTGCATATAGAACCAACACTGGGAAAGAGTTATCTCTATTAGAAAAAGGTGTGTGTATAGCAAATAAGAGAAAAAAGACACAATAATGAATTCTGATGCAAATATGATGTATGCTTGTTTCTGGTTGCTGATTTTACAATTCTAATAATAATACTTTGAAAGTATAATCCAGAATTTTTAGTATAATGTAATATTTATAACAAAGACATAAAAAGAAACTAATACAAATTATAGAAAAATTGCATCCTATAGAATCTATATGTATTATCTTAGGATAAATATATTTCAAAACCAGTCCTAAAAGAAAATGATGTGGTGATGTGAAAGACATGAGGATTGAAAAAGAAAAGGAGGTGATCTATTCTGCAAGTAAACTCTGCAGTTTCTATTTTAAAAATATATTTTACTATTCACATTCTCCATTGGAAACTATTTAAATCTATTTCTAAATAACATTGTTAAGAATTTGCAAGAATTTTTAGTCTTTGGTATCAGAAATATTTACTTTGATAAGGGTCAATTAATATGAAATTTCTTAAGCATTCTGGGAGAAGAGTCAGTATCACATGAATTTGAAAATCAATGTGATGTTAAAAATAGCAAATACAAGTCAAAATAGATAGTTTAAAAACATCCTTTACATTGAAGGAAAAGTGAAAAATATATTCAAAAGTATTTTGTTATGGGTTATTACTGCCTCAAAAATAATAAAATGCAGAACAAATCATTGTGGCAATTGTACTCGCTTTCCAATAAAATGTTTTCTCGGTCCAGACTGTTGTCAAAATAATGCAAAACAAAAGGTTTCCAGGATGAGAAATGAGTTTTCAGTACTATGGTGACACATTTTTTAGTGAAATAGATTATATTCAGTACACAAAACACTTTATTTTTTTTCATGTGAAAGACATCAAAAATTCCTGAAATTTATATATCACAAGTTACCATACGGATATTTTTTTATTCTGTTTTCTTTAGCAAAGTATTAAAAATACAGTTCTCACATTCTGTGAAGAATGAAAGTGACTAGAGAAATTTATCAAATTATATAAAATTATATACGCATGATGCAAATAGGTGTTAATGCCTATAAATATTTTAGCAATTTTAATAATCTATAATTTAATCATCTGCATACTATTCAATATTCTTGCACCAAGCACACAGTTGGTTAAGACAACTTGTTAAGTAAAACCCTTAGCTAAAGGAATATTCCTGTCTTTTAACATTTTAACATCTCTGAACTTCTGATTTCATATGTCTCTAATGTAGATGTTTTAATCCAAAAGAAGTTCACAATCATTATCACCTCACAAAATTTTCAGGTTGGTACCATGAAAAGTGACTGCTCTTTATAATAGCACATTTTTGGAGAAATATATTTAAGACTAAGGATGAGTAGATTTCAGAAACACAGGAGATATATTAAATGCCTCTTTTTCTTTTCAGTGAATGAAATAAAATATAAATCTGAATGTGGATCTCAGCTATTGATATGTAGCACAGGTGTTAATTCCAAAATTGTGTTTATATTCTTTATCTTGAACTTACTTATGCCTTTACATATATTTTTTCAGTCTTTCCCTCTCATTGTTTCTACACAACTTTTTATTATTTTTACCTAGCCAGTCCCCTTCCTTCTATGCACAAGATTGTTTATCTTTCCTTGAATATTCATGTTCATTGTTTCTTCTCATAGCAAGTTTCTACAAGACAAATTTCGTTTTTTGCTCATTCAATGTTCAGTTTACTGAAAAAAGTGAAATTTTGTGTAGTTTACTGCTTTCTTGCATTTAATGTTTAGAGCTGTTTGAAAGCTATTGGCTAAATGTGTCCAAAGTACACATATATTGTGTAATTACTGGTTGACTCTGACACCCTGAGCAAAGAAGCTTCCCAGGTGAAATGCTAATCTTTAATAACTAGTGTAATGTAATTATTAAAGCTTGTATCTCCCACATAATTAAAAATATTCAAACACAACCAGTGGCAATAGCAACAGAAAAGTAAACTTAAGCTTATCAAGGTTATTCTAACATTATCTTTTCCCAATTGTTCTTCATAGAAAAGATAAATTCAGAAAAGGGCCTCTGGGTACCTTTTAGGAATAACTTCCAAAGGAAAGGAAAATCATATCACAAACAGCTTGTCTAATCGAGTTTTAAAATCTCCAGATAATAAGATAACCCTATGAAGGTACCCAGATACATAAATTACTACATTCTAAACTCTTCACATTTTTTAAGGTTTACATTTCCATATTTGTCTTTGAAGAATGCCAAGCCTCTAGATCATGACTGCATTTTAACATGTTGAAAACATGAATCTCACAAGAGAAATCACTGTCTTGTCAGCAAATGGTTGAAATGAGGTGTAAAGTCTTAAGCTACTATTGATTCTTTTTCTTTCTTTCTTTAATATTAAAAATGCTAGAGAATAATGGGATTTGAATTTGGATATGTAAAGGTAGATAAGATTTCCTTAAGTCAAAATACAAACAACATTTTAAATATAATATTTATCTGGTGTCAAATGCACAAGTTCTGTTAAGACAGCAATGCATATAAGAAAGCTAATGATATTGACTGAAGAGATTATAAATTCTAAATGCTGTTCAAAAACACAGGACATAAATAAAATAAAGGATATGATAAAATATTTTTCAATAAAACAAAGACTACAGAGATGGTTGTTTTATTCAATTACTATTTTTAAGGGGTTTAGAGAGTTACAGATGAATATGACACAACATAGTTTAAATGGAGAGACTTTTAGTGGAAGCAGCCATTTTTCACATTTATTGAGGTATTCCACCTCCCGCTATCTTTACTTGATTTCCATCTGTATTGAGAACAATATAACTAGCTTGTTAACAGGCAAGGTGTCACTTTAACAGATGGTTGAGAGTGTGGAAATCAAAACCATGAATGAACATCATATGTATGAGCTTGAGTCCCACTAGAAAACACCCAAACATCTGCCTGTCCTAAGGTTATCAACCTATGGTTGAGGGGATGTGCCATCCTTAATCTATTATTTTGACAGAGATGTTTACATGAAAGCTCATCACTCAATCAATTAAAAAAAAAGTGAGATTCTAATAGAGAGAAAATAAATTATAAATTAAATTTTTGCTTTATAAAATTTCACTAACTTGGTAAAATGATCAGAGCCAATGGCTTTAGCTTTCTGGAGATTAGTAATTTAGAGTTTTCACGGTAGCTTATAGGCACTTTGCTGCAGACAACTGTAAGCTCAAGATATTGCTGTATTCCTCCTCCAAGGAGTTTTGACCGACTCATTTTCTGTCCATTTAAAATGCTTTCAGCTATAGCAAATAAGAAGCTTTTCTCAGTGGTCAAATGGCACAACATATGGATTGGAAAGAGATTCTTGCCACAGGAAAGTTACTACATTTTAGGCTAAATATTTTTGCAATGCACTGCAAGAATTATATCTAATAATTTTTCTCGACCAAAATAGCCTCTAATACTATTGACCCCACCAAGATTTTTTTTAAAATTTACTTTAAGTAATAGTGGAGGATGAGTCTTTTCATAATCAATACACAGTTATCTCCATTATAAATTATTTTAATAGAAAATTTATTTTAATCAGAATGTATATATGTATAGATCTTAATACTTTATCCATCCATATATTTATTGGCATAGAATTTTTATTTCTTACCTTATATATAAGCCATTACAATTTTAAGAAAGCAAAACACTTACAAAAATTATTTTATGATGTTTGTATAGTTACTGCTTACTTGTGTTACGTGCAAAATTTAAACCCCATGATTCTATGACAATTATATTTTTATACTCTCTTACAAATTCTGTTAACACTATACATAATATTAATAAATTACAAATGCAATAACGACAGATGACATTATTATCCACTTGAGAGGACCAAACGAAAAAACTACTTAACTAGATGTAACCTTTGTTGAAAGTATGTATCATAATAAAGCCTTTTTGAGGTAGTAATGATGAGGAAATTGTCTAAGGTACATCTGTTTTCTTTTACAGCATGAATTGACAATATTTGTACTTTAAAGTAAAAATTAATGTAGGCTTTCTAACTATTCTGGGTTTTGTTTATCATCAGTCCACAATACTGCTCACTGAGAATCTGCAAGGTTTAAACAGACTCTAAAATAACTATATAACAAGCTAGCACTTAAGAAATAGTTTCAAAAAACCCTTATAATTTGCAGCTCATGTTAGCATGTACTACAATCCATAAAATACAGTGACCATCTTCCTGTTTATTCTAATGTAATTATTTGTTAACTTTACCTGAATTTACATACAAGTTATGTTTGTAGGTCACAAATACAGCTGTCTTCACTAACATTCTCCAATTCTCTGTGGTCAGGTGCAGTATTTTGCTAAAACCTTTCCATCTGGCGCCTACATCTAGAGATGCCACTGACTACAAAAGTAATCTTAGACTAGATATCTAGCTCTCTATAACAAATAACTTACAACTTAAACATGTAATTATGTTAACCTACTCATAAATATTGTTTTTCATCATATGGTGCTGGAACATCATGGAAATTTTAAATAATTGGGTGGATGCAGTAACTAACATAGATTACAAAATAATTTTTTTATTTGGTTGTTGTTTTGGTTTGGTTTGGTTTGGTTTGTTTTTTTTTTTATTCCTGAGAATTTTTAATAAATTAATAAAAAGAAAAAAGATTGTTGCAGTCTTAGAAACTGAATATGGATTTATTAATTCAAGAAGCAGTGCATTTTCAGGTTTTTTTCACTGATAACTTGTATTTTTGCAAATAGTTCCTGAACTCCATCTCTTTCTTATTTCCTATGTAAAGTTGCTAGTTATTATGAAAATTTTTTACATTGCTATTAAATTACAGGTTTCATGGAGAATGTAATAAACAAGATCCCACTAGATCTTGTATGTATTTGTAGGTATTAGTCAAAACAATCCTCAGTGTCAAACAATCTATAGCAGTTTAATTGCAAAATAACAGAAGACCCACCTATTAACTGTGAATAAAAATGCAGGCTATGTATTGTGCGTGATGTCAAGCTGTTAACACCCAGAGGAAGCTGCAGTGATGGCTCCATAAGGAGAGGTCAGAGGCTGCCCTGCACAGGACACTGCCCATTCCAGCCACGTCTTCAAAGGACCCACTGGAGGACACTGCTGAGCTCACCAGTCAAATATGTGGTGCCTCTGGAAAAACCAGTTTAACAAGCTGCACAACACTGCACAGGCAGTGAGCCGGAAGCAGGGGGGGGGGGGGGGGGGGCCGACGAAAGCAGGAGAGGCAAACCAGCAGAGAAAGGGGTCAGAGAGGAAGGAGGAGGAAGAGGTGTTTCAGGCACTGGAGCAGGGATTCCTCTGCAGGCTGTGGAGAGGCGCTAATGTTCAAACTGCATCTTGTGGAGGACCAGAGCAGGCAGATATTCCCTGACAAACTGTTGCCCTTGCCCACACTTGAGCAAATCTATCCTGAAGGACTGCAGTTCATGGGAATGACCCATGTTAGAGCAGACATGACAGGAGTGACAGAGAGCTACTGTTATTAGCTGACCACAACTCCTCATTTCCCGAATCCCTGCACCCCTTGGGTGGGAGCCAGAGGAACGGAAAATGAAGGATCGAAGTTGAGACTGGGGAAGAACAAGTGGTACATGAAGGTGTCAAGTTTCTATATTTTTTCATAACCATCCAACTTTAATTTTTATTGGCAATAAATCAAAATAATTTTCCCTACATTAATTCTGGTTTCCTGTAAGAGTAATTTGTAAGTGATTTCACCATCTTTATCATAACCCATGAGTCTTTCCATCCTGTATTGTCATGTTGAGGAGTAAGGCGGGTGGGCAGCCACAGTCCATTATTTATATGCCGGCCTTATCAATAAGTCATATATGTCATTATTTTTGTGTTAGTTCTATTTTATGTTTATATCTTTTAAAATTCTATAAAATTGTTCCTCAATTATTGTAATTTTCTGTATGAAATGTAATAAACTACTCTAGAAAAATACAAAACATTTACAAAGCATATTTTCCTGGTTATTTAATAATTAACCTTAATACTTTATTGCTTTATAAAATGACTTGTGAGCCCATGTGTTCAATGTAAAATTAGGTATTTTCTAGATGTGGCTTTGAAGACAGAATGCAAAAGCAGTGTTTCTTTTTCCCTTTCTTCACAAGAAATTAATTTTCTCTCCTTCACCTCTCTGTTTGACATTCCTTAGGCTTTTTGTATGATATGGATCCAGGAAGCTACTGGATTTTTTGAATATTAATGAAGATAGCTCAGAATTTTTACCTCCTAAGAGACAAGAAAAAATATGCAGTACTATAGCTGACAAGTGTATTCCCATGGGGACTAAGAATTTGATTTAATTTATTTAATTGGAAAATTAAAGGAAATAAGAGTACTATTCCCATGGTTCAAGGATTTGAAATGCACTAATATGCTTTTTGAAAAATAAGAATTCTCATTATATGAACTGGATTTAAACATCATAAATTGTGAGTCTGTCTGTATTTGCATTTACATGACAGTAAGGCTGGAATAATAAAATGAAAATCAATACAATTGCTATTCAGTATCCATTATCATACACAATCTGTAATTTGAATCTATGTGAGGCTTAAATTTCAGTAATGTTAGGAAACCATATTTACTCATTATTTTAATCACAGCACAGATGCTACCTTTACAATGGAATAACTAAAAATATAAGTTATTTTAATGTTCTTTGTAATTTTCATATATTAAAAGTGTAAATTGAGATAATAAATTTGGAATTAATTTTGCAAAATTTTTAGTTATTCAGCTAATATCTGTCAGTCTACCTATGTTGCTGTTGAGCTTTGATAAAAGGCTATACCCAGTAGAGTTGTGCATATGTTTACATACTGAGGCATGGTTTGACAAAGCAACTGACAAAAAGCTTGGGGTTTTTTGGTGCTACTACTAATATTGCTACATCACTACCAGAAAAAAGTGGAAAAGCTTAGGGCTTAAATTTGATCTGCAGGATCTTTATCAGAGATCACACATAGCAAATGGGGATCTCTGTTTAATGCAATAATAGACTGAATTTGTGAATTTGTATCTAAAAGCTGAATGTCATTAATTGTACAGTCTCCATAGAATTTTAATGAAGAAATTTCTAGAAAACATATGGCATTTAGCATTTTACCACTATTGGGGTTTTTTTGTGAGTGTTCATGTTCATCTGCCATGCAAATGTGAAAAATTGTTTAAAGTCCATTACCTAAGGGCTGCCTTGGCTGCAGTGAGTGGGAAATGGCAGAGTTCAAGATCTTTAGGGCAATAAGGAGAAGACAAAGCAGGCTTGCTATCCTGGACTTCAGGAGAGCAGAGTTTGGCCTTGACAAGGATCTGCTTGATAGAGTGCCACGAGACAGAGCCCTGGAGGGAAGATGGGCCCAAGAAAGCAGGCTGATATTCAAAGATCGCCTCCTCTGCACTCAGGAGTGATGCATCCCAACAAAGAGGAAGTCAGGCAAAAGTGCCAAACAGTCTGCATGGATGAGCAAGCAATTCCTGAATAAACTCAAGCACAAAGAGGTAGTCTACAGAGGGTGGAAGAAATGGCAGCTAGTCTTGGAGGAATACAGGGAGATTGTCCAAATAGACATTAGTATAGAGTCTCTCTTCATCTGCGTGTTAGTAATAGAAGTTCAGATTCTTATTAAATGTCTCCTTGCTTACAGAGCCTTTGGATTGTGGCCTGTGGTGGGGGCTGAACAGTTGACCACCAGGGATGGCTGGCGGCTTGGCGGCTTGTTCTGAAAGTTTCCTTTTTGTCAAGTCAACTTCAGCTGAGGACTTCTTTTCCCCTTGCCACGAGCCAGGCTTCCCTGGGATGGTGGCCACTGTCCCAAAAGCTGGAGAGCTGCAGAGAGAGAGAGTGTTCCCTCGCCTGGAACCCAAACCAGGCACAACACACCGTGGTCTGGTCTGCTCGGGTTCAGGGGCGAAAGGCCCCGGAGAGCTGAAACATCAGGCTTTTATTCTGAGGATTACAACTTATAACAGTACTGGGGAGGAACATGGAAGGGTCAGAGGGTCAGGGCCTAGTTGGGAAGGAGTAAGGGAGGAGAGAGTGAGACCCAAGATATCATTGTTAACTGAAGGACGGAAGGGGGGGAGTTCGACCCTCCTTCCAAGGCCAAACCTTACTCCACCTCAGAGGGGCCTCACTCTCTAGGCCTCCAAAAATTCCTCAGGGGGTATGTAACTCTCTGGGCTTGAACCACTGCTACACTGGATGTACCAGTATTTAGTCAACAGTTCTTTGTCTAGGACTTCTAGACCATAAAATCACAGAATGGTTTCGGTTGGAAGGGGTAATTTTAAAGATCATCAAGTTGCAACTATTCCACCATGGGTGCATTCAGGTGGGCACAGTGCACAGTTCTCAGGTATACTACAAGGCACTCAGACATTCAAATACTTCCAAAGAGTTGTCCTTGCTTTGAGGAGGACAGCGGAACAAAGATGCCAACTTGTTTGCAAGGTGCTTGTATCCTCATCCTTTGCCATGGAGGATTTCAAATGCCAGTTTATACTTTTTGGAGTAATGGAGCAGAAACTGTAGTCAAATAATCTGTTTCTGCTGCCATATATGGTAGTGAGTCAGCCACTTTATATGTGAATGAGGGACACTGAACGTTATAAAGAGAGGGATTATATGGGCCTTGTGCAAGGGCAGACCAGAGCTGTGACACCTTAGCATTGCTCCATCTTCCAGCTAGCTGATTGCAGTGATGATGGCCATCTGGCCTCTGACTGAAAACCCAGCAATAGGCCAGCATGGCCATGGAAATCCTTTCGCCATGGATTTCATGTTATATCTCATGGCCTCATTCCTAAAGTCCCCTCTAGGTAGTACTGGAAGGCTGCAGTAAGGTCTCCACAGAGCCTCCTCTTCCCCAGCTTGAACAGCCCCAATTCTCTGAGGCTGTGTCCATAGGAGAGGTGATCCTGTCCTCAGATCATCTTAGTATGTAGATTGGAAGCCTCAGTGCAGGTGTTAATGTCACCAATTTTATTGTTCTTTCTGAAAAACACTCCCATCTTTTAAGTATTCACTGACTTACTTTCCTCAACTATATCTAATAGAACATATTTATTTGTGCTTCAGAATGAAACTGGCTGGATAATCAAAGATATTTTATTAAGTTCTCAGCAATGTTTTTCTACTCATTTATTTTACTAAAAAACTCCCAGAAGCATTTTTTGAGCTGTCTTGGTAAGAGAAAAGAACATTTATTTAGTTAATTTTCTTGTTCAAGCTACCTGGTAAAGGCTGATGCCTGGAAAAAACACCAACCATGTAGAGGTGCCTAAGTCATGTAGTAGATGTGAATAAAGGTAGATGTTAACACATGAAGTTGTAGTAGATGTGAATAAAGGTAGATGTTAACACATGAAATTCTACTTCTCCACAGAACTTGAAATTTCTTTCTCAGTCTGACAGCCACAGTAAAACTGTTGTTTAAACCATCAAATCTATTCCAGCCTTTGACAATACAAATGGGTACAAAGAGTTCATCTTGTTATTCTTTCTGACGATATTCAATGAATGAAATGGTGCCTACCAATATCATAGGCTGCCTATTCTATTAACTCTTCTAGAGAATTGAGTAACTGAATAACAACATATTTGTCCTTTATTAGCAGATAGTGTAAAGTATTAAAAATAATAGAAAATATTGCACTACTGACCTCTAAAAATTAGAGAAAAAAGAAAAACACCATTTAAAACTTGTAATACCCTAAATATAATTATCTATTTGCCATTAGAATACGACCTTTGACATTTATCTCTCAATAATTAATAAGTATTATTTCAGGAAATGATAAAAATGTAGCCCATTCATTACCATCCATCTATTCTTTTGGTTTTACTGAAAATATATCAGTGTCTAGTACACATATGGGGCGAGGGAAAAGAGAAAGTTCCATGCTCTTCTGTTGTCAGCTAGTAATTAAAGAAATCTGAGTGAACACTCAGCTACCCATAGGGATGCAAGGAAATGACTGAACATAGTTTAGGCAGAGGTTTGAGTATGTGATTTATTTATGAACTAATGCATTCATTCATGAGAATCTGGAGGTGGTATGGGGATTAGGACTTTCTACTTTATAATCTCTCCTTGGGAAATGTATAGCTTAGTATCTTAGCCAGCTGGTGATTAAAATAGTCTGAAGCCAGATTGGTTTGCTTTTTTTTGCTTACATGTACCTCTGAGCCAAATGTGAGGTACTGACATCAGTCTGTCATAATAGATCTGCAGAATGAGGATTCAGACAACACTTTGAAAATGCTCTAGACTATATTTTTACCCTAAGTAAACCCTTTTTTTTTTTTTTTTCAAGCAGAGGTCAATCATTTATCTAACACTCATTAGAATAAAAATTGAAAATGTAAACAAGTGACAAGTCTTGAAATGTGTGAAAATGTAACTAGCTGAAAAGCGTCAAGAAAGAAGTCTATTTTTGTTTTAAAGATACGCCCAAAAGTACTACAGACTTTTAGAAAGATTTTTCTCCTTTTGCTGTGAGATCAGTGTACAACAGCTTTATGTCTTCGGTTACTTGTCTTTGTCCTTTAACTAAACAACAAACCAAGAGACTGCACATCTATAAACATAGGGTAGGAAAAAAAAAGGCTAAAACATCACTCATGTTTGCTCCAAGGTTATACTATAGCTCTTGATTTATAAGCACAGAATAAGACCCAAGGTTATTATTTTTAGACTCCTGTAGATGGTATTGGGCCCTTTTTCTTTTTTTTCTTGTATGTATGGGTCTGTCAAATCAAATCATTGACAACTCTTTATGCATTGACTCCAAAACTAGAACCATCTGAGAGAAAACACTAACTGAAGAGAAATCTTTAGTCAAGAGAAAGAGAAAAGAAAGCTCTTCTAAATATGAAATCCAAATTCTTTAACTGCTTCAGAAGAAAAGAATGAAGATAACCATGCCAGTGCTCCATTTCTCCATTTTAAAACTAGGAATTTTAGTTATGCTGAGAAAGTACTGTTCAGGTAAGTGGACAGTGAGGTGAACTGAAGATCAATTGTTTGAACACCTACAGTGTTGTGAACAGTTGCATAAAGTCCAGTTGGGGTATCCCAAGAGTGAGTACTGGATCCGATACTGTTCATTTAGTGATGGTGAGTAGATAGTTGATTCAAATAGGTCTGTATATTGATTACAGCTGATATATATAGTCTACTTACACATACATTTGTCTGATCTGCCAGATTTTGTGGCATTTCTTTGCTGTTTTGCTTTCTTTATGTCACTATCAAACCCACTTAAGTCAAAAATCTCCTTGTGACACAGCAACAGTTTGGTCCTCGAGGGAAGTATAATGATTTTATAAAATCACCTCCAGGTTATAACTGAAGCTGGAAGAGAATCTTATGCAAAACTTCAAATATTCATATTTAAAACGAAGATATTTCAATCTTTTTTCTGAATAAAAATGAAAGGAGCTGTACCATAGGATCGTGGAATATTTAACAGTAAATGTGGCACTTCTATAGGATTCAGATTGGAATACCTAAATTAGACTAAGGCTACAAACTTTTGAGAGTAATAATCTAAAATGCAGAGAACACTTCCATTTCAAGAAATTTTCTCAATGATAAATCTATGTACCAATAAAGTCTATAGGTGTCTCAGGCTGTTACTCCAACACTTTTCCCAATCATAAGTAATACAATACTAGGGTTGTTTTGTTTGGGTTTTTTCCTTGGTGGTCAACCCAGGACACTTGGCCATCTCTTTTCTCAGATATAACCCATCAGAGACTGTGCTTAAGACATTTCCCAACATCTTCAGTCCGGAATCATCATTATACATATATCCTACTGTTGATGTCTAGCAATAGGGATATTGTCACTGACACATGTGTTGCAAGCATTTAATTATAATTAAATAAGCACCCGACCAAGCTGTGTTCAGCTACATTATAATGTGATTAAAGGCTTGCTCTAAGAAATAGTCAGGATCTGCTTGGCTAGTTTTACTTTCTAATCTTCTAAGAAAGGATTAACATTAAAAATTGTCTCATTATTTCTCTGTTCCTTCATTTCAAGGCACAAATAATATTTGAAGATTAGAAAGCTTACTTTGCTACTGATGTTGCACAAGCTAATGTGGTATTGTCACGTAATAATTCTTTGGTTGTAGTATATTTTATATATAGCTGCATTTACTGCTGCTATTCATATTTATTGTGAATTCTTTGGAGTATTTGCCATTAAGCGCAGGTTGGTCTTGCTGTCCAATCCATATAATAATATTGACTGAATGTTCCATTGCTCTCCCTTTCTTTAATCTAATCTGTTTTCCTTATCTTAACCAAAGAATTTCAAATTATTTCCAAGCACATGCATAAGCACTCCAAGTTTAATTGTTGCTGATAAAAACAGTAATGAATTTGCAGTAATGAAAGATACAATCAGAAATATTTATTTGCCACACAGAAAAAAAATCACAGAGATTATTTTAATCTTAGTACCTTTAGCATTGTTACTAATTATTAATTTATTCAAATGAAAAGTGATAGTTTTACATTTTGAATATCTTAAATGATTTGACAACTGGGCAATTTAGTCAATTAATTAGCACTTTGCCAGTTTCCCCCAAAATTTAGGAAATAACTAATTTAAAGTTACTTTTCAGTTAAAATGAGTAACATTTGTGAGAAAAAAAATATTTAATCAAGCATCTGTATTGCCAAGACAGAAGTTTAAAACCATTATTTAACATTTACAGGACAGAATTGTAGTTCCAAGAGACATTACTTTAAATACCATCCCTTGTCTAATGGAAACATGAAATAAAACTATGGCCATATTTTTAAGCATTTTTGAAGAGGGAAATACACACACTATACTCACAGATAATAAAAGGGAGTTAAAAGTTTTCAAATTAATAGACTTTGTTTCACAAGTATTTAGCCTATGTTAGAGTAGCAAGATGAAAATTTATCTTGAAAAAGGATAATTTGTTTATTGTATTCACCGTAAACCTGTGTTCAGTGTTCTGATGAAAGTTTTTGATGAAAGTGCAAGGGGTGTTTTATCTAAAAGTTTTATTGAATCAAATTTTATGTTGCTGTCATCACCCTTTAATATATTTTCTTTAAATATTGGTCTTATATTTGCAAAATCTTTGCACACACATTCTTTTCAAATAGCCTTTAGTATACCCTCAAGTAAAAAAATATTCATATTTAGTACAAATTCTAAGTACATTTGGAGAATCCTTTTGGGAAACAGACTGGCTTAAAATGCACTTCAATTTGAAACTTTGATTTCAATACAGGCTATTCTGGAAGCACCATGCAAAGTAAAGCTTAAGAACAGGGCTAGCTTTCTGCATATGATTAGAGAAACCAAAATTATCTCTCCCTTGGCACATCTGCAAAAGACAGGACTTAAAAAATAAACTCTTTCTGCAGGCTATTGAAATTAAGCACAGTGATCTCATACAAAGCACAGTGCAGCTGGTATCATGGGATGAAGACAGTTGAATCTTTTCTAGTGGAAAAATGAAGTCAGACCAAGCTTGCCTCCCTTCTTTCACAGAATGTAATTATGTAAACTACAAAGCTCTGTTATAGACAATGTTTATAATTTACAACTGTTTTTCCCTAAATTTTAAATAAAGCTTGTTAACAGTTGATGTCAAGCCGACATATTTCCTACAGATGCCACTAACAATGAACAATCAAAAATCTGTTTCTGTTGTTTTTTTCATAATTATTTCAGATTGTGGGATCCTGTCATAAGAATCAACATAATGAACAAACACCATTGCATGTTGATAAACATCACAGTCTTGCAATTTCAAGAAAAAAAACTATGGCATACTAAGTAGTTTAGAAATTAATGTATTTCTCTACAATGATGCACAGAATTTGATTATAAGAATTTTCAAGTTTAGATCATTTTATGGTATAGAATGTTTTCCTGCTCTGTTGTTTTATCTAAGATGTCTGGGGAGTTTGTGAACCTCTGCTTATGACAAAGGATGTCAGTAGCTTGGCTCAGACAGCACAGTAGCTCATCTGCCCAGTAGCTGCCCTCGAATGCCAGGCTCCTTAGTCAGTACAAATTGAATGTACATTCTGCAAAGGCTGCACACCCACTCCAGCTTCCAGTATAGAGAGTCCTTTACTCACTCTCACCCCTTCATCCCTACACACAGAGGTGACTGGCAGTTGACCAAGATTTCCCTGAACCCAGCAGAGAAGGTAATGATGTCCCTTCTGCAACCACAGTGCTGTGCTGTAAGGCATGAAAATAAGGGCACAAGAGGCTAGAGCCTGACAGATATCAGCCAACGGGGAGGTCCTCGTGCCAAATCTATGATCTGTTTTCAACTTGCTACTCCTAAAGCAAGATTTTTTTACCTGGCTTGCAAGAGCTGATCAACTTGCCAAGAAAAAATATTTTATTTTCTTACAGTTCCTCAGTATAGGATGCCAGGCATATAACACAGCTGGCTCACCTCCTAGGAAACAAGCACATTCTTTTACACAAAAAAATAACAAGGAAAAAATCATACTAACAGACGTGATTGGTCACTCATACTTGATCATGCCTATGACAAAATTCCTAATGCTCATGTGCTGATCTTGGTCCAGTTCATTATTTTATCATACATATATAAATTATTATTTTTGTTGTTGTTTTTTTGGTTGGTTGGTTGGTTTTTTTTTTTTGGGTTGGTTGGTTGGTTTGGTTTTTTTGTTTTTTTCGGGTTTTTTTGTATAATCATCTGAGGTTACTCTGGGTTATATTTTCATCTTCTTACCTATCACCAAGTTATTCTTTAACCTTATACCCTAATACAGCTTCTGCTTGAACCTCTTCAAACAATCAGTTGTTCACAGGGTCTCTTCATTTAACATTCCAATCCCAGGGTTTCTTCAGTACTACACTGCTCTGGCTCATGCTGTATGGTTTCAAAACCAGCCTACAGTTTCTAGAAATTTTTTTTAAAATGTTATGACTTTCTAACTTCATTTGACATCAAACTCATTTGAAGTCTCGACATAGAGATGCCCAAGTGACACATGGCTTTGCCATTTTTTACTTTGGGGGGGTTTGTGAGTCTGTTTGCCTATGTGGAATTTCTTTTCAAGGCTTTACCACTACTAGCTGTATACATAGGCATTGACTCTTCTATACTCTTTCTATAGGAATGACTGTATGATCATTTTATTTTCAGGCACACTCAGGGGGAAGAACATATTTTAAAAAATAATTAATTGGGTAGGCAATTTCCACTGGAAACAAGAGATCAGCATGGAGCCCATACATTTTCATTACACATTTCCAAGGAATTCCTCTCAGTGTCTAAAGATGGGGAAGTGATGAATACCCATCCTCCTTGATGTGAAACTAAGTACAACTACAAGAACATAAAGAGAGACCCTAATGTTTATACATTTTCTGATGAGAAGTGTCCTGTGAGAACTCTTTTGGTACTTTATATAAAAAATCAATGGTAGATGTTTGTCTACCATGCTTTTTAAAAATACCTCAGATGGGGAATTTCCCAGCCTCCCTAGATCACTAAACGTTCCTTATAGTTGGAACTGCTAACATGAATTTTATGGGTTTGAAAACTAGACAATTTCCTTGTGTGCTACGCACACAGTGGGTATGGCAAGTGATTGATTACTTTCTTTACATTAACTCTTTACATTTTCAAAATATGTCACCCTGCTCTTTCTTTCCTCAGGTCAACATTTCTTTGCCTTTTCCTCATGCATCATATTTTCTAATTTCTTTTCAGTCATTTTGCTCTCTAATTTCTTCATCTTTTGAAAAAGTTTTATATTGGAGAAAAACCTCAACCTTTGTTCTTTTAATCAACTCTAGAGAACATAACAGTTTATTTATCTGCTGTATCTCATATATGATACTACTATTGACCCATCATAAAATGTGGCTAGCCTTACAAAGGTGTCTCATTTTATGATCCCTTATCTTTCATATATCTTTCTCTGCTTTTTCTTTTGAATTGAAGATTACTGAAAATGTGGAGTGATTTCACGTGGGCCACAATTAAAGACAGTGTTAAAGGCTTCTTAAAATTAAAAATCACATATTTTTTCTTTTTTCCTTACCCATGAAAATCTTTCATTTTATCAGAATTTTTTGGGTTTGGTATGGTTTACAGAATACCTTATTAAAAAATATCTACTGTTCCCAGGAGCATTTTTGTTGCTGTCAGTAAAATGTGTTTTAGTGTCTATTCTGAAAAGTACATGTGGTTCTTGATTAATTAGTCTCAATATAGAAGAGTAGCCATTACCAAAGAAAAGGGAACATGTTCTTGAAACAATTAGAGAAATAATTCCAGATTTCTCTTTGGTCATTATACTTTTATACATATACTTTGAAATTACACTGTTAAAGACATGTAGATTAAAGCTATCCATCTAATTTATTGAGAGAGTATCAGTAAGCAGAAGTGCATTTTCATATATAGATGTGTATATATTCATATAAATGTGCTATGCATTGCGCATATTTACTTGCGACATTCTTAAATTGGTGGATAATTCAACAAAATTCATTATAAAGTGGGAGAAAAAACTACAATGTTTCCTAGATCTCCTCCATTCACCGAACAAGTACCATATCTGTGATTCCGGCCAAAGGTATATTTAGGTATTTTTGCTCAAAAAACTCCAACAGTACAATATTTAAAGTTTCGCTGTTATGTCCTGAGCTGTAGCTAATCTCAATTTCTATGAAGCCAGTTCTAAATCTCCATTATTTATTTTAATCCAGACAGAAATTACAATTCTACTATCAAAAGAAAAATTAAAAGGTTAAATCTTATTTCCTTCCCCCTCTCTAGTTTCCGCTGTAGGCATCAACTTCACTTTTATCCTCTCTATCAGAAAGTCTGTCTGACATCTCTGCAAATCAGAGCTGTACTCTATGTTGTTGTCTTATATCTCATGTCGCATTTTCAAAAATGTGGAGACTAGAAAACAGGTAGGCTAAATCTTAGTAAATATTTCGTTGCCCTGATATGACATTACAAAGGAGTAAGAGTGACATTATATTTTTAAATTTAATTCTTGTCTGGTTTTGACTTTTTTCATTCAAGACACAACTTTCAAGACTTGGCTGATGGCAATTAATAATCATCTTTCCCACTAATAAATATTTGTTCATTTTTATTTGCATTAAGGTTTTATTTTTTACATTTCCTCCCCAACTATAGATTTAATTTATGTTACTAATTTTGCCATATGCACATTAAAACTATAATGCTTACCTGACAAGCAAATTCAAATGATGAGTTGCTTGAAAACTAAGCTGTATCTGAGACAACTTTTTCATGTTTCTTATATCATGAAAAGTAAGGCTGAAAAAATATAATCTGACTCGAAACTAGAAGCCAGTAAGAAAAATACCATTTTAAGTGCCTTGAAGTGATACTGAAATGGAATTCTTCAGAAAGTAAATATAACCAGAAAACATATTTTTGAGAATAGCAGATTTTCCCATAGCTGCTAAACCAAGAATTAGGTTTTTTCTCCCACCCACCTTCAATTATTGAGAAAGTAAGTATGATGATGTTCACTATCAATGTCCTTTAAATTACTTACCATACGTTACACTAAAAGTGTAAACTCAACATTAAAGCCGTATTTTTTATGCTATATCAGACTGGTACAGTAAGATGGACTAACCACATTTTCTCATTTCTTTTGGTTGCAGAAAAGGTGCATTATAGGTGAATTAATTCTCCATGATGACTGAAATACAGTATGGCTAGTGTCTGTTATGAGTAAAAATAACAAACTGTAGATTCCAAAAGATATTGATAACTTCTATGAGAATTAACTTTAGAATGAAAAAGAGAAATAGCATAGATAATCCTACGTTGCTGCATATTCTGGGAACTTTAAAGTGAACAGCATCACGTGGTAAGGAACCTCTGTCCAGAGCAAGGCTGCCCTGATCCTCCTCACAGATCTTCTCCTCACCCACATTTTGGCATTTAGAACTCTTCTAGGACTTTCTTTATAGAAAATAATTTTATTAATACTTTCATTGTCAACTAAAAGTATCCACATGAGAAAATGCTGCTTTAAGATAGATACACACGTGACATAATCACTGGAACCCAATGGGAACAGCTACAGACTTCTCCATCAGGATTTGCTGGTTGAGCTTATGCAGGAATAAACGTGAATGATGGCCAAGACATACACGGACAGAGCACAGGCCTGTGCCTACTCAGGTTCACCACTGTGTGGATCACTAACTCCTCAGGTACAATGATTTTCTGGTTATGGTAACTAAAACTGTATAGGGAAAGAATAATTTTAAAAGATCTAATGAAACCTGTGATTTCTCCACAGAATTTCCTGCCCCTGCTCCAATCCCCCCAAACCTCAACACTTGAAATCACAATTGCTTTTCAAAAAGTCTATCACTTCTATTCTGCAGGATGCATTAGTCATATTAATTTCTTAATATCCTTAATTATGCCTATACATTTTATTTCATATATAGTTTATATGATAATGGCAAATGATACTTTGACTTCTCAGCAATCGAAGCAAGATACGAAGGTAATTGAAAATTTTTATCTCCCTCTTTTTTCATATTTTCTGCTGTTTATTCCTATAATTGTTAAACTTCATATTTAACAGAATGTAGTTAATATTTGCTCTATGGAAGTAATCACAGCACAACGGACCCTTTACTTAGCTTATAGCTCAATTACCATAAATGGCTAAAATGAAGTGTGTAATTAGGTTCAGGGTGTACTGAAAAATACATTAAAATTTAACAAAAAATAAACCCATGGGTTTTGCCTGTAATTATCTCCAAATTTATCAATATTGGAAAATAAAAATTTAAGAGTTTTCATTTGGATAATAGCTCAAGTCAACTCTGAGATGGTTTTAGCAAAATTCATTTTAGAAATATGTGTTATTGTAGGGGCAAACCAGATCTTGGGGTGTCCCAGGTAACCCAAAATGTTATTGTATTCCATATCTATCTGTGCCCCAGAGTTGTTACTGTCTCCTCAGTGCTTATTGGCGTGGTTAGAACTGGAATTGCGAGGCAGTGGGGAGGCGCCCATCCCTCTAGGAGGTCATGGCTCCTGAGTAGATTCCCTCTTTGGCCTGGCAGCATTTGCTGAAGGCTGAGGCTCTGCTTCAGAAAAGGCTGTCTTGGGCAGAGGTGTGGACCTGTAACTGCAGCATCTGGGACAAAGTGCACTTTCCAATTAGAAACTGTTTTCATAGTGAACTTTGCAAACTCTATGGGCAGCAAAACTTCAGCAGGTCCTGGAGGGCCAGGCGACCCTGCGTCCACACCAATCTAGACTTTTCTACATGTTTACACTTTAACAATCATCACTACACTCCTATCACTAAATTATATCACTACTACCTTCTTATATGCCTTGCAATGCATTGCTGTGGGCAGCCATAAATTCTCTTCTGAGGACAGAGTTACGTGGAGGACTTGCCAGCCTACAGGTGTCACAGAGGGTTTCTGCTGTTTGCTTTGTTGTTGCTATTGTAGCAGAGGCTGATACAGCTCTGGCAGCAAAACTTTGTAATATAAACCAAGCCTCAGGCTCTCAGGCTGCAGCTGACCTGCTGTAATGTATTGCAGTTATTTAACACTAAGAAAACTTTCTTCACAATTCTGAGGTCTAGAAACTTTGTGGTTGTTCTAAAGGTGTGTCTATGATATTACAAGCTCTAGGCATAGCCTAGGGCTAATTTTAACTTCCCTTCTAAATTCAGCTTTCAATATAACATAACTTTTCCCATCATATATGAAATAAAAGGTTCAAATAACCACTGAAATACTTGACTTATACATTTTACCGATATCCTCTAACCCTAGAGACGTTTATTCCTTGAATATAAGTACAAAATGTCCTTTATGTTTCAATTCTGTATTTCTCCCTTTGTGTCATAAGGAAACTGTACACGGTATTTACATTATAATTTCAATAGATTACAGCTTTAGAATTTTTACATCATTTTACATTTTTTATCCAGCATTGAAGAAATAAAACTTGTAAGCATTTAGGTGAAGTGTAGTAATGGTAAGACAGTCTTGCTATTTATATCTATTTCTTTCTTCGTACACACTTACACTCATCAGAAGTGTCTAGAAAGCATTAGGCATTCAAAAATCCATAAGTGAAATTGAAACTATGAAGAAGAATATTCCAATTGTGAAATAATCAAACGTAGTCGCACCAGTTTTAGCCTGTGCACACTGTATTTAAAAAATGCAGTTATGGACTTTCTCTTATCTGTGAATCCTGATCTTCTCAAAATATAAAATAAATATAATTCTGTGTTGAATGATGTGTTGTTTGATATATACCTAGGATGGAAATTACTATTCTGTGACTTCCATGTCCATGGTGAGTGTCTCTGTAAGTTCTTACAGAGCACAGCTGCTTGGCTCAGCTATCACTGGTCACATGATGTTACCACCCACCAGTGACCGCTGGAGCACCCCGAGACTCATTTCTGGGGCCTTTTCAGATCCACATGTCTTAAAACTGCCCCCCAGGGGGTACCTTGGCACTCTCACATGAACAAAACAAGCCTTGTACCCAATACAGTAACTGAGAAAACTGTTTCTTAAAGAACATGCAATGTGTGGTTATTAATGAAGTGTTCAGTGCTACCTTTAATGATGTGCTCAGGCATTTTCCTGTGTAGGAAAAAAGCTGTAGTGAAAATGACAGCACAATTTCTGCTATATATTTTGCAGCCTAGCTGGAAATAATATCTGGAATCTTATTTGAATCAAAAGTACAAGTTGTGGTACTGAACTGTTCCTATCTCTGGAGTGCTGTTTTGAGTTGTTTCAGGGTTTTTTGTTTTCCTTCTATGTTTATTTATCTTCTTTTTTTTAATTTTTTTTTTTTTTGGCCTGACGTGCCTGTAGAGATACAAAAATCTTTATCTCACAGGAAAATATTATGAATACTGTTCATTTTCTTACTACCTCAGATAATGTCAGTAACTGGACATTTCTTATCAAACTTCTCAGAAAATTATTTCTTAATAGGGAGGAAAATTTATTCAAATATTGAAAAGTAGCACTTTTCTGCAGAATAACTGATGGTCAGGATGATTTATTTGTGACCCAAGGGCTTGTTTCAGTTTCTCCATACTATAGGCTGAGGGTATTATAACAACAGTGTTAATAGAATAAATTTATGGTTGTTGAGAATTAATGGTTTTGGCCATATAGTGACAATAATCAAAAACATGTAAGACAACCACTAGCATGTGCTGTTAATAATAAAACAATTTACTGAAGTAAATTCTAAACCTTTAAAATTGGCCATTATTAATCAGTCTTCTGAACACTTCCATGAAAGATTTAGAAGTCCCTAACTGATATATATATATATTCATATACATACACATATTTATTTGCAAAGAGCAGAATAATGACTTTCTTTGGCCCTGAACATTATCTGCCATTGTTTTATAAAATTTTTATAATGGTTACGAAATCCCAGACTAAGTGTCACAAGATAAACCATTTGCTCACTTCAGAAAAAAATGCAGAAAACTTATAACATTGGTTACATCAGAAAATAATGGTTCTTAACACATTTCCTATTGTGTCTTTATATATTTGCTATTTATTTGGTCATAAATTGCAAAGACAGTAATCAAACTTCCTTTAGCTTCATTTTGACATTTCAAGGTATCCAATACTATTTCATTTTTTCCTTTAGACAATGAGCTTGGCTTTTTAGACTGGGCTAGTTCTTTCAAATCTCTGGTAGTTATTAACAATATCCTTACCCTATTTATTATGTATTTATTCTCTCTTTCATCTCATTTAACAAATAAAATGAAAAATAAATTAAATACAGAAAACAATCAAGTTTGTTTTACCTTTGTTTGCTTGTTTGTTTCCTAGAACTGCAAATTAATTTCATAAGTTTAACAATTAAGAAATCGATTATATTTTTCTATTCATTTTATAAATGTTTTAATCTGCATAAACATGGAGTACAGAATAATTTTATATTTGCTAAAATGTTGGTTTTACCTAAAGAGCATATACTTAAAATATGCCTTTGTTATCTGGAGAATATGTGACCTCCCTCTGGTGAAAGTTTACCATTACCCTCCTTGGCTTCAGAGCAGAGTATTACATTTCTTAATGCAAAGCACAGTTTTTAAAGTCTCCTAAAGTCTTCTAGTAATACACAAGCACCTCAATCCTGACAGTATACAGAACCTGTGGATATACCTGTGTATATGGCTTTTGTCTAGGTTCACATGTTCACAAGGCTGAATAGTGTCAGCAGTATGGCAGTGTTTGTGCATTTGTTCCCACCTCATGGACACAGGTCTTTGTAAAGAGTGGCTTGAGAAGGAAGAACCTTCAGTGTTTATTCTCCAGCAGGTGAGTAGTTTTATTTTTTGGACTGCTGATTCAGGAAGACTGGGTTGTTAGATTTCTGCTGAGGTGGACACCTCTGTAGAGCTGGTGAGCAGGAGCAGAGCAAACAGACTTCAGTTGTTAAAGGTGCAGCTCGTGTGGAGGGGCCAGAGAAACCCTGAGAGGCAGCACAGCAATGGAGGTGAAGCCTGGGTGAAGATTCACAGTCCTAATCTATACTATTTCATATTCAGGAGCTGGATAGGGGGTTTTGGCTAGTTTTTATGGAATGTGTTGTACTGCTTTCTACAGAGAATGGAATATATTTCTTGAGCATAGAAAGTTAATAAAATGACAGTAATAAAAAGACTAAAGTATCAGTCAACTGTGACAATTTTATTCAAATGAACTAAATAGTCTATTTTTATTTCCTGGTTTATAGAGCAAATATTCTTGTTTGAAAATAATCTGACAGTTTCCCTCTGAATTAATTTATTCTAGAAAACTTGCAAGAATGACCCAATTATGTCAAGAAATGCACACACAAATTAGGTAACTATTCCATATGTTTTCATCCACTGTTATTTTACATCAGTATCCAGCACGTACCAAAACAACTGTTTGCTGTGAAGGCATTATTAGTTCCAAACAGATGAAGGGATGTCACATTCTTTTTTTTTTTTTTTCCACATCTTTGTTCTAACATGATCATAGCAGAAGGTAAGAAATCTATGAGTAATTGTAAGGAGAAAAAAGTTAAAAATGAAAAATGCTACTTACAGGTCTGCATCTTTTACTGGCTGTAAGATGAAAGACCTATTGTCTCATTAAAAGTTAGACACAGTATCCAACTACTTCATAATATTTCACTGGAAAGATGTAATATTTTTTAATAAAATATTAAGCACTTTAAGTGTTATTTCCTAGTAAATCTAACATTTCATATCTAAATCAGAATAAGTACTTAGAAGCACTAAAATTCTCTGGCTTGTTTCATTGACCTGAGTTCTTTATATTTAAAAAGCATTTCCTTTTAATGAACATAGTTTATATTTATTCACACCTTTGGGCAAGCATCCAATCTTGAATTACACATACATTTGAAATTGATCAAGTTCTTAATGGCTTTCAGAGTGGAAACTGTTTTTGCTTTGGTGTGTACGTGTGTACGTAGTATGGAAAGTAGCAGTAAAATCACTGGAAGTGTCCAAGGCCTTGTTGGACACCGCTTTGAACAATCTGATCCAGTAAAAGGTGTCCCTTTCTCTGGCAAGGTGGTTGGAAGTGGATGATCTTTATGGTCCATTCCAACCCAAATCAGTCTATCATTTTAGGATCACTAGCAAAATTAAAACCTACTGTTTGAAGTCCATTTTGCTTTTTTGTTTGTTTGTTTGTGTTGTTAACGTGTGACTTTATTTGTTTTTACACTCTTGAACTGTGAACATCCTGCACTTTCAACTGTTTTTATTCCTACTAAGGATTACTATTCTAACTTATATTTTGGAAATGTGCTTGAACTTCTTGGATGAGCTTCTTGGATGAATACAGTATCAAGTGTTCTCTGAAACTTTTGCTTCAGGCTAGGAAGTTTTAAATTACAAAGATATTCCTGATCCAATATGGACTCTAGCATTCAGATCAAGACATTTCAAAAGCTTTAAGCATGTAAAAGGAAAATATTTGCATGTACACCCATATCCAATCTATTCAATACTTGAATGTTTTATCGGTTACATGACAGTAGAAGTATCCTCAACAGAATTAAAATTCTAGAAAATATTTTTCCTGCTTTCTCATCCATTTCTGTATGTTCTCTATAAAAATAGCCTACCAGTAAACTTGAAAATGCCAGCTACTCTGTGAATTAAGTCTTTATTTGCATGAAGAATTTTGGGTAATCATGCACCTCAAGCGAATGAACAAATACTTTAAAGTGAAGAACAAAATTGTATGAGACTTCAATCTTACTTCTGCCAGTCTTCTTAAGATTACTTTTGGCCTAGGAAGTTTTGACAGGGATGGCCAGTAGTGATGAAAATGAATCAAAACAATGATGGGGGTTCTGAATAAAATAAAAGAGGTTTGCAATAGCTGCAGTATGAAGGGCATATAGAAACTGTCATTTCAAAGAGGCTAAGTGACATGTCAATGACAAAATGGGTCATGCTGGAAAGTATTTCTTTCAAAAAGGAGTTCAAGTTTGAGGAGAAGGAGCTGTTCAGCAGGCAAATGCATTTGAGTTACTCTGACTTTAAAAATGGACATTCTTTGTTTTGCCATATTTTGGTTTGCTTTTTATCAGAAAGAAAAAGCTATTCAAAACAACTTCTATCATTATGGAGAACAAAGGTAAATTGGAGATTGACACAGGGGAGTTTATCCTCCATTACTGCTGTTAGGGAAAAAAAAAAAAGTAGAGTTTTTTGTTTCTTTGGTAAAAACTGCAAAAAAAAATTCTAAACCAGTTTTTTAACAGATAGGACACATGCCTAGTAGGCAATCCTAGCTAATAGAAATTTCTGGAATCTGTAAAGTTTAAATGAATGATTGAAATGTGGTTTTATGACTGTTCATTAGCCATAATACAGTCAGTTTGCTAAGTTTAGAACTGTATTTCAGTCAATCATGCTCTGAGAATTAACAGTAGACCATTATATTATTGTCATTTAGTGAGCAATTTTTCAGTCATATCAGCTTTTCACTTCAATCTCTATTTTAATCCTGTTCCATGCCTTCTCTGGACTGGTTTCTCATTTATCTTTTGGCCATTTTTTCCCTTCTAGATGAGTATCCTTGAGCAGTAACAAGATCCATCAAACTTCTGATAGAATTGTATTTCCTGAGCCAGGTAGGAGCCTCAGAATGTGTTTCTGTAGTTCAAAATGATAAAGCAAAATAACTGTTAAAAAAAAAAAAAAGAGCGAGAGAGAAAGAAAAAAAAAAAAAGGAAGTGAAAGGATTCTATATATTGAAAACTAATTTTAAATTGATAAATTATATACCCTGAGTGCTAAGAAGTGTTATGTAAAGTAATGTTTCCACAAGCATTATAGAACCAAAGGTACTTCAGATGAAGTATTATGTCTTACAGACATGACAAGATATGACATCTTATAATACATGACAAGATTTCTCTGAAGGCTCAGAAAGGGCCTGAGTAATAAATTCCAAAACTGTTCTCCATCTTGGGATTCTGTGGCTAAAAACTGAAATAAAATACTTGTTCCAACAATGACTTACATTTCAGTCAGTTGCAGGGCTCTTTTAAAGAATTCTATTGATATTTTAAAAACCACAAACAAATATAGATATTGGGATTAAGATTCCTACATAATTATGTCGTGTTAGCAGTGCAAATATGCATTAGTTATCTGTAGATCTATGTTTCTGCAAATAGCTCTATTATGACCATTTCTGTTGTTTTATGAAATAGACCTAATCATGACCAAAACATATTGGGTCACTCAGGAACAAAGTCCAGTTCTGAAGACTAGATAAAAACAAGGCCACTTTTTGGGAAAGTATCCTGAAAGCGTTCCGGGAAGGGAAGGGAAGGGAAGGGAAGGGAAGGGAAGGGAAGGGAAGGGAAGGGAAGGGAAGGGAAGGGAAGGGAAGGGAGGGGAAGGAAAGGGGGAAGGAAAGGGGAAAGGGAAGGGGGAAGGAAAGGGGAAAGGGGAAAGGAGAAAGGCATAAGCTTTTTAACACTGTATTCAAATCAAAAGGGTTTTTTAATCTCTCCTTTTCAGTTTAAATTTCTATAATGCTACCTTAAAAAAAAAATACTGTGGAATGAAGATACAATACAATACAATACAATACAATACAATAAAATAGGTACAACCCATTCTAACACATGCTCACACTGTCTTTGATATCACTGAAAGCTAGATCAAGTTGTAGTAAATTGTAGGTAGACTGGAATAAGTACCCTGGGATAAAGAGTCACTCATATTTTATTTGACCTGTTGGTGTTAAGTTTACAAATAACAAAAAAAAAAATCCCTTTTTCTCTAATTTTTTTCTCTGATATGAAAATTACTTTGACTCCTTTTGACATGTTCTCTGTAAATATACTGTCATTAAAATAATTTAAAGAAATAAAAAATAGCATCTTCTTTTCAAAATACAAATTTGTCAATCTTACATCGTATTTTTAACTGCTTTTGGAAAAAAATGCTCCATCCCAGTAAGACTATATAATATTAAGAAAGGGAAATTAAAAGCAATCTTTAGTATCTGTGAAAGACAAAATTGGAAAGTGACAACAAAATCTAAATCTTAAATTATACACGTCAATTGTCCAAAAAGGAGTAGGAAAATTTAAATTTTGTTACTTCTCATTAGGCAGTGGCAAAAACTGTTCTGAGGCAGGTCATGTGATTGTATTTCTCTGTAACTACAATCAACAAAACAATGTACTATTCCATAGGGATCTTATACATATAAAACCTATTCCCAGATCTAGTGCACCATTTCGCTCTCCATTGTGATTCTTTCTCATTCAACAAACAGCTTCATGTGCAGATTGTTACATTAAACTGTGAAGGCTCAAAGATGTTAAGATAAGCCTGAGAGGCAAAGTAGAAAAATAATCATTTTGTTAAGAGAGAAAAAATTAAGTAAGTGCTTGTTCCAGTTTAATCTTCTGTTCTACAGCAATATAAATAAGCAGTAGTGAGGGTGCTAATCAGTGCTGTAATCCTTTTCTTGACACTTTTATTTTATTGACATTTTTCACACAAAATTCACTGAAGAGAAATAATTAACAGTATTTCTTTTCAAAGAGGAAATAATATTAATATTTTTATTTTTTTCCTTTATTAAAACGTGGGCATGACCATTTTCACTTCCTTTTCTTATTTTCATTTCATCCAGAATATTGCAGACATACTTTAGATTTATAGGATATTTGCCATGCTTTTATTTTCTTTCTACTGCCTTAACCCCTGTATCACGACTTTCCTTGAAATCTTGAAATTAAATTGTTTTGGTAAACTGGGGCCTTAATCCAAGATCAATGACATTTTTTCTTTATGAAAAATTAGTTCTTATGAAAGACTTAGCAAGTAAAAAGCTTTAATGTAGTTTATCTATCAAAATTCTTCATTATTAAACTCTTCCTTTTCTTTCTATTAGGTTGTTGCCTGTTTTTTCTCATGATACAAGTACTGAGCTCAAGATTTTAAGAGCAACTGCCACAGAGAAAACAGTTGAGTGTTATCTTTCTTGGTTGCTTCCTGGTCAAAACAAGTAGGAAAACCACTTGCAAACACTCCAGAAGATTTCCATTAGCAAAAGAAAGCATGAAAGTGTGAATTGGAATTTAAATCCAAATCCAATGTACAGCTATAAAAGATGCTGTAACTAAAATACAAAATTAGTTTTTTAAAAATACTTAAAATAGTTGGTTAGATAGCTACAGACTATTAGTATTCTCTTCAGTTAATTATTTCAACATCTCCCTTATAACTTTCTGACGGATTCCTAATGTTTAACAATACCAGTGGTTTCTAACTACTTACTACAGTAGAATTTCATAGTCATTGATGTAAATGATGGCTTCAGCATTTGTCAGATGACTTACATCATTTGAGCAATAAACATGACAGCTATTTTGATGTTGGTTTATTTTCGTCCTGACAGAATTGAAAACAAGTGTTCCAAGTTAGATAAACCTCAAAGCGATTCCTTCAGATCCCAGGAAAGCATGTCAGCTCTGTTAGACAACATGTGCGAATTACAATCTGGTAAAAACAATGGGTGTGTTGTGTTGACAAGTTTTAAACACTATGTAATTTATTTACATAGCAAAAATAACTCTGAAAAACTAGGCTAAAATATGGGTAAAAGATGACATTAATTTCTTCTGAGAGGGCTCTGTGAGTATCTGTTGACAGCAAAAGAACAGATTCTGAGCAGGCCTAGCTGAATATTTCCTATAAAATTATTTTCTTTTCAGTCACAACTGATCTTTTCAAGTTGAACAGACTGAAGTTATCAACTTGTCTGTAGCTATTACATGAGGGATATCAAAGTGCACCCCTTATTTATCTTGACTTAATGCCAAGATCAACGATAGGTATAAACCATTCTTTCTGAGTCCTTGTTTCTGTGGGTAAGTAGTCCTCAAGAAGCCACCTCATGCTTTGGGCAAGAGTCTTATTTAGATAATTGGGGTGCAGAGCTTTTGAAAGGCTGCACAGCACACTTGCTGACAAAATCTATTTCTCTTTGTTGGGACACAGGATTATTTTTTGTCTTATATTTAATTTTTCTTCTTCATTTAAATGGTCCCTTAGCTTTGTTTCTCTTGACTTTTACCACCTGACTTCCCTTCTCTTTTATATTAAATCTGTTTCTATTTCAGAAACTATTTCAGAGGCTGATTCATTAACATCAAAACCACTTAAGAGTCTCATGTGCCCCAAAAGACACACTGTTCTCCTAGGAGAAACAGTACTGTGAAAGTATTTGTTACCACCTGGGCTGACTCATGTTCAATGACCTTTTAATGGTTGCCATATACTTAAGAAATTACCCAATACTTGGATGTTTGTGCATGTCAATCAGACTTGGGGCTACGAATGCCAAATACTTCTCTGCTCTCATAACTGGTGCTAATGTAGACTGCCGCATTGATACCTGCCAATAGCTTGGCTTCTCAGCTATTTTTAACACTGTCAAAACAACAGATTTTCCTGGGAAACAGCAGTTTTACTTATCCATTTGAAAAAAAACCCAAAAAACAAAAAACAAAAACCCAAAAAATCCAAAAACACCAAAAACCCAAAAAACCCCAGTTTATCTTCAAGAGACATACAGTCTAAATGGCTAAAGTTATGATTATAAAACTAAAGAAAGCAAAACTTTTTTATTGAAATATTTTTGAAATTATTGTTGCAGTAATTTCTCCTGCCTCAGCTTACAAGGCTAAACAAAAAGAATAGATAGAGACAAACATTACTATAGTATAGCAAGGCTTTCAAGAAAAATATGTAGATGATGTCTGATTCTTTATTCACTTTAAAATGTGTTTTTGAAATACTAGGCATTAATACAGTTACTAATAACTTAAAAACAATATGAGATATTTTGTATCTTCCAAAATTTTGTACTTTTTAGTGTGGCAGAAGTTTTTACCTTTTTCAAATCTATAGATTACTCACAGGAATTGAAATATCTGTTACATCAAGTGTGTAATTCATTAACCTTTGTAATTTTTTCTTCTCATTTTTGCATGTGGGTTTAGTATGATCTTATTATACCTTTTGTGAAGAAGCTTTCATGTAGTACATATAACATTTCTTCTAACCTAAAGAAAAAAACAAACAAATAGAAAAACCAATAGCTTTTCTTAATAAATACAGCAAGTAACTTTAAAAGGAAGCATATACTACAATTTACACTACAATTGCTTTTTTCCTTTTTTTTTTTTTTTTTCCCCCAGTGCACAGTTGCTTTCCATGTTTTTCTCTTTTTTGGTCAAATGAGAACAATTATGTACAACATTTTCATCAATCCTATTCTTTCTTTTGCAAGTCTTCTATAGTGTAAAATGAATGTTCACATTTTTTCCCTTCATAATATTAATGAAAAACACAGGATAGACACACTTTTTAAGCATGAAAATATAAGACTGAACGAGTCTCAACTCCATGTGAAACTGGGAAATAAATTTTGATGAGCTATGGTGCTGAATGATACACACACTTATGACTCATCATTGCCAATGATCTATTCTTTCTCAAATTACAGGGTTATTTGTTGGCATTTTAAAGACTTGTGGGGAAGAAGAGTATTTTCTCTGGGGCATAAAGTACTTTACATAAATTTTAAAATGCAAATATTTCCCTGACGATTTGTTTTCCTTGGGAAACGTCCTAGTTGTGATCTTACTATGGAAGAAAATGGTGCCTGAATTTCAATTCACTAAAACTCATATCACACACTGCATACTGTGTTGTTTGCAGAAATATTTGTGACCAGGGATTTGAGGTGAATTATGCAAATTAATCTGTAATAGGAACCAGACCAAATCTGATGAGTCAGAAAGGAAACTGAATAGAGCAAGTGCTTACACAATCATCAGGTATTTCACACTGGGCCAGAAAATATTTGTTGTTATTGTTCAGATTGCAGAGAAAACATTTGCATAAAATCCGTATTATCATATAATATGCATGAGTTTACAAATCTCTGGAGTGAATGTTAGAAAAGAAAATATTCTATTTGTTATTACTTTTTTATTATTTTAAATAAATTTAATGGTATATATATATTTGTACTTTCAGCTACTTTTGGTTCCTTAATTATTTCTATCTACTGTTCGAGATTAATTTTTGCATTCTGTCACTTCCTTTTTCTACTTTTTTCAGTCTGAGAATGAATTTATTTACAAGAGAAGCACAACAAAGCCAAGCAATATTTTAATCTTGATGCTTCCGAGAGGATCTGTAATTAAGAGCTTTTGTTATTTCTCAAGTGTGACAAAGAAATGCATGATTTTTTTGTTATGAGTAGGTGGAACTTAAAGGAGAATTCTAGAGCAGGCATGTATATATCTGCTATCAACAAAGTACTTTCTTTACAAGGGTAATTTAACAATCAAATACCAAAAGACACAACAATTTGCAACTATGGTAGCTGTGAATTCTGCCACCCTTCATCCCAAACAGCAAACCTATGACTGAAAATCACTGACTGAATCATAAAAACAATCGCAAGCGCCATTTTTCCTGGAAAATAAAATTTTGTATATTCACAAAGAGATAAAAAAACCGAGGCTCTCTGCCAAAAAGAATCTTTGGGTACAGTCCCACTGGGTGCTTTCCTTTTATCTGTCCTTGTCACAACCTTTCCTGAAGGAGGGGTAAATGAGGTTATTGATAATAGATAGCCCCCCCCGTGGCAGCTTAGAGAGAAACGACACTGAATGAATAGTGTATATATGGCAGGTTTATTTCAGAACAATTTGGTTGCAAATTGGAAAGCAGTATGTACCCATTTTTGTAATTATCTATAGAAATATAGCAACATAAAAGCATAAAAATATAAAATAAAATATATGTATAAGGAAAGAAAAAGAAAGAAAGAAAGAAAGAAAGAAAGAAAGAAAGAAAGAAAGAAAAAGAAAGAAAGAAAGAAAGAAAGAAAGAAAGGAAGGAAGGAAGGAAGGAAGGATAAGAGTAGAGAGTGAAGAGGTCACTATTGACCTCTTGAGTGAGGTCAACTGTATTTATCAAATATAAAAATTGTAATATAAGGAAGCAAAACCATCTCCCTCTATCAATGTCTTTATCAAAGTTAATTTGTTTTGATTAGCAGGATGTTCCAATGGAATATTTGCTGTCAAAATACTAAAAAAATCTCTTAAAAAAATTACCAGTTCTCCCCCAGCCTCCCTCCGGCACTACACCTGTGACAGAAAATATATTTCAGCTGTTTTGAGGTATGGCAGTCTTTGTTTTTTTTTTTTTTTTTAATACTAGAAATAGCTTAAGAATAGAATATGTAAGAATTTTATGCAAGCTACTACCTACAGATTTCTCTTCAGTCCTTGTTTAGCAATTTAAATATGGAAAAGTTTATCAGCTGCAACTTTAACTTCTTGGCAAATCAGTTTGGTAAGAATCTTACTCAACCTTAAATCAATAAAAATTCACAAAAATGACAGAGTCACCAAATGGGTCGAGTTGTTAGAGACCACAATGGTCATCTGGTCAAAGCTCTCTGCTCAAGCTGGATCATCCCAGAGTACAGGGCAGAGGTTTGTGTCCAGTTGGCTCTTGAATATGTCAAGTAGGGGAGACTCCACAATATTTCTAGTCAACCTGTTCCAGCACTTGGTCACCTGCACAGTAAAGAAGTTATTTTTAGTCTTCAGGTGGTGCATCAGCTTCTGCTTGTTGGCTGTTATGCTACTTGGCATTGCTGAGAAGAGCCTGGCTCCATTCTTTTGACACCCTCCCTGCCTAAGCGGTCTCTTCATACAAATTATTTTAAAGCTAATATTCTCACATAAATAAGGAAATGCACCATTAAGCTGAATGAGAAAGTGACATACACCACTGTGTTTTGAAATGTCTGCAACGAGGAAAGAGGGAAGTGAAATCTTAGTGTGACAATGAGATCTCTTAGTGCCTATGTTCTGTTTGTGATTTTAATATCTGTGAGGCAGACTTAACTCTACAGGATCCATCTATAGATGTCCTTCAATTCCTGTTTTAAAATGTGGAATATTTCTTAAAAAAAAAAGCAATTGATAGAAGAGTAATAGTAAGATACAATGGAGATTAGTCCATTTATTCCCTTTAGTTTGAGGAAACCAAACTTACAAAAGGTAATATTTCTTGTTAGTGATCATGAGAAAAAATGAAATTTTTTTAGTAGAAAATTTATTTGTAGAAGCAAGAATAAAGTTTAAAGCTCTTGTTCCTGGAAGCACTGGCCGTGTTGGCAAGTACAGCATTTTTGATTTCATCTGTCTGTTTTAAAAAGAACCCATTTCAAAATTTTAAGATATTTAAAAGTTTGGTAAAGGAGTTTCAGATGTCTGGAAGTTTTTAGAGCTCTTTGAACTTATGCTGCATGGTGCTAGCCTAAATATTCAGATTTACAAACAGATGAATTCTCCTTCTATGCAGTAAGTTGCAAAGTATATTTCTTTTGAATTCTTGTTCTTATTAATTCTGTTTTATTTATCTCAAACATTTCTGAGTAATTTATATTATTTCCCATTAAATACTTTTATAGATGGACTAATTGGAAGCTCACTGCTGTGACAGAGAATTTACAGTACTCAGTATTTTAACCTTGGAAAAATAATTCTTCCCTATGGATCACAATAAAAAATTAATGATCAAAGTCCAAGTTGAAGTCTCTTCAGCACAGACAAGAGTTACAGTTCTCCAGAAATCATTACATAGTGTATATATATATAAACTATAAAGTTAATTGTTATGAAATTAATGCGACACATTACACTCATCTGCTACTAATGACATCTCTACAGGGCATGAGTTAAACAGCAATGCTTAAAAGAAAGCATTTCCTGAAAGCTTCCTGAAATATGGCTGCCTATATGAAGTACCAGTGTGACTATCAAATTAAAAACAACAAAAAAAGCCAAACAACACCAACAAATGCCCACATCCTATTTTAAGGACAAACAGGTAACAAATCTGTCATTCTGTTGTTATCATTACAAGTGTTTCATTTCAGTGTTGGACTCATGTATCCCAATATATTCATGCCTCTCTGGTTTTTGCTGTCAGTCATTTGCACAACTCCCAGAGAGAAAAGGAGTATGCATGGCATGTGCTAAGACAAATTAATGTCCAAATATCTGAAGTGAGCATCAAGTAACAAGGGATGGCAGAGAAGTGAGATTTTTACACTAGGCCTTTTTTTTTTACTGCAATTATAAAAGGCAAATTAAAAGTATTAATTTCATAAGGAAAAACATTCAAGAATAATAATAAACTGAGATAAGACATGCTATTTTCACTTTCATGTACTAAATTTCTCATATTTCTCAGTTCTTACCAGGGAGATAAATAACATGGATATATATAGTCCATCCTGATGTAAGAAAATTAAGGAAATGTTAGTGGGAAAGGTAGATAAGTATTTTCAAAACAAAGACACTACATATCCAGTTAAGTATTTAAAGAAGTCACAGCAATAAAACATTAGGGCCTCCTTCCTCTTCCTTTTGTAGTAGTTTGGCTACACTGTACCAGCGTGAACCAGGGTTCTAATGGTTCTATTTCCAGTTGATGAAGCCACCTTCAGTCTCCACATGTACAATTCACAGCTGATGCAGAATGCAAAGGGGGGGATAAAATCATTATATTAACATTCCTTTAACGTATTTGAAGATCCATCCAGTGATTCAGAAGATTTAGAAAATGCTACAGGAATACCTTATATCCAGCTAGTAAGAGTGCCTGCTATTTTTTATCCTGCCTGAATAGCAGCAGCAGCTTGATTTTTCACTTTCATTAGATTCCTTTTTTTATTTTTTTTTTAATTTTGGGGGGGGGAGGAGTTTTCTGGTATTTCTTTTATAATCTTAGGGGTTTCTTAAAAAGGCACTAGAAACGTTGCAATCCTTGTGGTTCTTTAGACTGCACATCAGACTTATCAGAATACTTTTGAGAGTCACAATTGTATCCTCATATTTTGCCAACAGTGTCATAAATCTCCTCTCCTTCCAAATACTTCACAGTATAGGAGAGCTATTCTATTTTCAGGGAATAATTTACCAATTTAAAGTAGTTAAACTACATCTTTTAAATGTCTGTTTCCTGTATTCCCCTGATTTTCCCTTCCAGCTTATGAAAACAGACTGTCTTTGTACTGTGAGTTCTTCAATTAAGAAGATAAACAATACAGTCATATGAAAAACATTCATTATTATATTCATTTCCCCTTTGCAATTCAAACCATAACCTGAAAATTTAAATAAATAGAAAGCATGTATAATTTGCAATTAATTTTCCCCCCCACTTTCTCTTCATCTAATGAACTCTCAAAACATTTGCTCAAGACATGAGTCAGACTTTTTCTGCCTTTTCCATACTTTCCATGTTTTCCATTGTATATGGAGGCAAAATTTCTCTAGGTTATCGTCATTTTCAGAGGAAGATCCCATAAATTTCTGTTTTCAAAACATGCTTTAGACTGGACAAAAACCTATTTTATACCTCACACTTTTAAGAATTTCTGGCACTTGAAAAGTCAAAATCATAGACTACCTGAAGATAAAAAATTGTCCATATCAGAGTAAAAATACAGAGCAAATCTAAGTGTTTTCTGCATCGGGATGTATTAATTTGAGGAAGAGTGTGATTCAAACACAAAAGGTATTACTCTGTAAAAAAAGGAACAAAAGCCAACTGCTTATTTAAACTTCTCAAAGTAGAAGTTGTAAACTATGTGAGAAAGAAATTGGTCAAGTGAGGATCTAAGTAGATATGAAGGGCCAGAATAGTTTGGAAAGTTTCCATATCCAGCTCTCCGCATTCCTTCACAGTTCCAGTGGAAATTTCCCATTATTGTGTCTGACACAGTTTAAAGAAAGCAAGTTTACCCTCCACAAATATACATGGTGGAGACAAAAAAAATTAGGATAATTATTTTGTTATTCTGAGAAGTATATTTTTAGTTCTCAGATACTGCCTCCACTATTGATAAAGAAGTTAATGGGGTTATGTTAAGACAGTTGTTTATCACTTCTCATCATTTAATCTAATGCCTTCAATGCTTGTTTGTTGTTGGAGTTTAGGGGACAGGTAAGATATGGAATTTTAAAAGTGTCCATTGAAAAAATAATCTGTTCCAATTCAAGACAAATAAAATAATTTTATATAACTACATATTATGATGGCATTTTACTCCTGGATCACCAGATTTTCTTCTTCTTGCTTTCCTGATGAGGTCATACAGTTCAAAGCAAGTTATATCCAAATTATAATTGAGTTTATTCAAGTATATATAAAGGTCTCCTTTGACCTTGTGTTGGGATCCATACAACATAGAATCATTTGACAGGACCCATTTGACTTTTGCCTTGATATCTGAGGCCCACTTTGTGCAATCCAGTGGGGAAAATACTTTGTTTCTCATCTTAGTGATCAACGCTAGCTCCTGCTCATTGAATATTTCAGCTTCACAAAACATTATAGAATTTGTGAACATGATAAAAAGCAAGAACAGAAATATTCACTATTGTCTTCAATACATTTCATCAGGGATTCTACCTGTGCAAAGAATGCTGGATTTATCTGTGACCACTGATTGACCAAATCAACATTAGCTTATTCTGGCAAAATTTCATTCACAAATGCTATCATATTATCAATTAGATTTCTGTAAAAGTTCATCAAAAGAGTTGTGATTATAACTCTCAAGAACTATTTTGAAATACTTTTGAAATTATTTCATTATGCTGCATTAAAAATACTTCCAGAAGTAATTTTTAATTGCTGGATTTAATTATATCTGCAAACCTTAAACCTTGTTAACAAAACCACTTCCACACTTTAAAAACTGGATAATTTCCTACCTACAGATACACAGCTTGCAAAAGCTACTCTATTAGAATACATTTTGTGATATTAGTTTTACCATCTTGGTTCTACAACTTTTTTCTTATCTTCATTATCATTAGGGACACAAAACTCAGAGTCCAATGCAGAGAAAAAATTACAAAATAATCTTCATAGAAAGTCCTTTTTAGTTTGTTAGCAAATAAAACCATGGGAAGATGTGAAATGATAAAAAAAATGTGCATTCAGAAAAAAATCAATAAAGTTCTATGCTCGTGCAGAGGCACTCAGTCTTGACATTTCATTATATATTATTCCTGGCATTCACTTTATATTTACATCCATAATTTTTGAAATATCTGAGAAATAATTTAAAGTAATTTAAAGTGAGAAACCCTGTATTTCATAAGCTAATATAATTGACAATTGTTTAGGGAAATTAAAAACTGTATGTTACAGCTCAGATCACAGCAGTAATAAAATAATAAGAAGAAAGCAAAGCAACTGTCAAAGGAGAAAAAAGTTAATTAAGTTATGGCAAAAATACAAGATTCATGAAGAAAACTAAAGGATTCAATGCAACATCTGACATGAAGGTAAAAGTCAAAAAGAAAAAGACCTTTGTTTATGTGTCAATTTTGTCAATACAGGTATTCAGGCTGGATTGATGGGCTGAGTCCAACTGTATGGGATTCACCAAGGCTGAGTGCTCAGTCACAGGAATCCTCTGTGGTGCTACAGGCCAGGGGAAGAGGGGCTGGGAAGCTGCCCAGCAGAAAGGGGGGCGCTGGTCAACAGCGGCTGAACATGAGCCAGGGTGTGCCCAGGTGGCCAAGAAAGCCAATGGCACCTGGCCTGTGCCAGCAACAGTGTGGTCAGCAGGACCAGGGCAAGGATTGTCCCCCTGTACCCAGCACTGGTGAGGCCACACCCCAAATCTTGTGTCCAGTTCTGGGCCCCTCACAACAAGGGAGACATTGAGGGGCTGTAGTGTGTCCAGAGAAGGGCAACTGGGGAGAGGTCTGGAGAGTCAGTCATATGAGGGGCAGCTGAGTGAGTTGGGGGTGTTTAGCCTGGAGAAAAGGAGGCTCAAGAAAACCTTATCACTCTCTACAACTTCCTGAAAGGATTTTGTAGAAAGATGGGTGTCAGCTTGTTCTCCCATGTAACTAGTGACAGGACAAGAGAACAGAGAGGTTCTTCCCCCTGGCTTAAGCAGAGCCAGGGAAGGTTCAGGTTAGACAACAGGAAGAATTTCTTCATGTCAAGGGTTGTTAGGCATTGGAACAGGCTGCCTAGGGAGGTGGTGGAGTCATCATCCTTGGAGGTGTGTGGCAAACAAGTGGACATGGCATTTAGTGCTGTGGTCTAGTTGACAAGGTATTGATCGTTAGAAGACTGGACTTAATGATCACAGAGGTCTTTTCCAGTTTAAATGATTCTGTGATTATGTTGAATAAAAAGAATCATGGATCTTGGATATGTACTGCAATACTACTTAATGGAAAATACTGTTATTGTTAAAAATAAATCAGTTTGACATTAACAGATGGTTCACTTTCCAAATGACTTAAATATTATTGGGATAGTGAGGTCAATGTGGAAACAAGCTGTAGTCCAATGCATTAATTATTGCAATAATTGATCTAAGATGTTGCTTCTAGACAATAAATAACTCAGATTGTTTTGATTTGCGTGGTAACATAAAAAAATCTAGTTATGAAAACTTATTGTTGCCATCACTACAGATGTTTAAACAGAATAGAAACACTTTCGACAGTTTGATTCTGTTATCTACTTTTTGTGACTAAATAATTTCTAAGCTTCAACATTCTTCCAGAAAAAGAAAACGCCTAACTTAAAATTACAGCACTGAGTGTGGTTGTACAACACCTCATTTAATGTGTGTTGAATGATATTACACCACAAAAATTACTATTCAGTATAATGCATTATTTATAGTTTGTCTTGCAGATGTTGAAGTGTATCATACATCAATAACTACTTTGCTGGCTATCAGTAAAGGTCATTTGAAGGGGAGCTTTTTACCTTTTTACTCACGCAAATTCAGAAGAAACAGAAAAATAAACATTTTTCTTACAAATAAACCAAAAGAGTCTCTTAAAGCAAGATAAAATAAATCAGATAAAGAGAAATGAAAATATATATAGAAAATAATACTTTTTAGAAAGTTTTCATATGAACTTATTTTGAGTTCAGTTGCTTCATCTCAGTAAAGAGGTACCAGAGATTAATGAGATTTGTGTAAAGGCGACAAAAACGATTAATGATAAGGTAAGATTTACATACTATGAGAGGTTACAGTGACAAAGTAATAGGAAAAAGAATACTGTGGGAAGTTGAGTAACTTATGAAGGACAAATGGAAACAGATTACTTCCACTTTTTAATTTAGTTTTTGTCCTGGGTTTAAAAACTCAATGGGGAAATTAAGGTCACTCAAGCCATCGCCTTTTCTATAATGGAGAAATAAATGCTAAGGGAGATTGAAGTCAGGGTCACAATTTTCTAAAGAGGCTTGCAATAAACAAACTAGTAATAATAAATGAGTCCATAGAAAAAAAATGGTTTAACCAACAAAAGCAAGGTATCACGTGACCCCCACGCCCAGGGCAAAACCAAAATTGTCATTGCCCCCATTCTGTCTGCCACATGGTGCTTGGGAGAGCAAAGGATAGCACACCAGAGAGACTCTTTTTGCCACTCAACCTCGTCCTCCCCACCCAGAAGAGTGCAAAACCAGGGTCAGAATAAGACCTGGAGAGCTGGTTTGAACCAGGAGCTGTTCTGGGGGGGCAGTATGGGACTGGGCACGTTCCCTGCCCGTGGCAGCAGCCCTGACGGCAGTGGGGTGGGGGCTGCCACTGTCCAGAGCATTCCCAGCCTGGGATGGGCAGCTCTGGGGGCCCAAGGGCTGGGCTCCAGGGGGACGGAGAAGTGATGAGCAGGGAAAGTGCAGTGATGGAGATGCGGTCCAGGCAGCCCCTTCTCCTCCCCAGCACCGGGCCAGAGAAGAATGGACACCTTTCTGCTTCTCCTGGTGCCTTAGGATAGTCCACTAAAGATGACCTAGAGAAGTGTAGAATAGACAGTTTTGGTCACCCCACGCTAAACTCAGCCTCCTATAGGGCAGTAGCCTGTAAAAAGGGCAGTTTTACAAGCAAAAACCAAAAGAAAATATAAAGCAATATACAGCCCTTTCTTTTGGGCTTTTCAAACAGAGACCTTCTGGCATATGGAAAGGCAGTTACATTACGTTCATATTTAGACATTCTGAAAGACCCCTCTTGCCAAACTCTCCCAATGTTTTTCTGCTTATATTCTTTATTTGAGTGGCTGCGTAAGAAAGCTACGCTTCAAACTATTATTCCCTCACTTTATTCTATCTGTACATCTAAAAAAAGTCTAAATTTGACTGTGAGATTATTCCTTATTCTTTTGAAAGACTTATTTTTTTTAACATCCTTAGGCATTTTTATTTTTGACTCTTTTAAACACTGTTTGAAAACTTAAACTGTATAATGAGATAAATTACTATGGATGTTTAAAATTCAAACAGTGGCCTGAGTGATACTGCATATAGATTTTGTCTTCTAATAAGAGGTTAACAGATTACCTCTTGTAATTCACAAAAGTATTCCTTACACTGAAATTCATGATCCAAAAAGGGGATAAAAACATATCCAAAAGAAAGAAAAGAGAATACTAAGGAATAAATATACTGTCACTCTAAGTAATATATTTGGAAAGGCTGTGCATTTTGCATTTAAAAAAAGTATATTTTTTTGTATAAGCTGAAAGTGAGCTGAGAAAGGATTCAATCATCTGAACTACAAAAATGAATGTTAATTGTAAATAAAATATGTGGTTTATAATTTTTTATGTTCTCCCATTTTATGATATAATTGTGATTCTAGAAGACTTTTCCTTATCTGCTTCGAGCACTGGCTAGCCTGCTACAAAACTAGTCATTGCTTCTCCATAGCAGGAGGCATGAGCCTAAATCAGCCTCTTCATTTCCCTGCTATAACAGTAAAGAAAGTATTTTCTTCACATAGCAAGAACTTTTTGCAAAGAAACACTGACTACCTGTCCGATCTAGAAACAAGAGATTGGAGCAAATGAAGCAATTAACTAACTCACTAAGGCAGCTCCTCTATTATAAGACATTTTAAGTAACCTGTATATTTAATGATGTGTTCAGTTTCTTTCCAGATGTTTGCAGATTAGGCTGTAACGTAGTGCATTAAAGTTCATTGATTTATTCAAAGTCAGGCATAATAATATGCAAAATTAAAATAGTAGGATTTTTACATTATAGTAAGTAAAAAGGTGTCTTTTTCCCCCCTGGTTTTAATGCCATCAAATAATAATAATTTTTATAGAATTTGAATGGGTGCAGTAATACAAAAATATACAATTATTATTAGAATACTATTATTAGAATACTATAATTAGAATATTATTAATAGAATACACCAATTTTAAATATCAAAATGCAGAAGGATCATTTACAAGGTTGTTTGTTAGGATGTAAAGCTCTAAATTCCATTGCACGCAGAAATGGGATTCATCTGTAAATGTTGAAAAAAATGCTAAAAATTGATAGACCTTCTTTTATTTATTTGGTTTACCTGTCTGTTTATTTGGTTTAATTTTTAACCATCTCACATAACTCTAGGTATGTGCCTAAAGTTAATTGCTTGGTTATGTTTGTTGGCAGCAAGCAACAGGTTAAAGACAAAAAATTACTGTGAACGACTGGATGAACTAGTTTTGCCTGATAGCCATGGAGAAAATATGGACAACAAGACTACACCAGACATAGGACATTGGGTGTCAGATGACATGTATCTTATCCAATTTGCTTTACTTCAGTTACTAATACATTTTACTCTAGGATCCCTGCACAGAACTGCATCATAAAGATAGACAATCTTGTCTACTCAGGTGTGTATCTAAAATAGGTGACATGAATAATCTCAACAGAGACAACAGAAGAAAGCCAGCTGCCATGGCACTGGCAGCCATGTAACACCACAGTAACACCAGCTGGCAACTAAGCCCCACAGCCACTTGCTCACTCCGTCTCAGGGAGGGGAGAGAGAATCAGAAGGGTTAAAGTGAACACATGGGTTGAGACAAAGATAGTTTAATAGGTAAAGGAAAAGCTGTGTACACAAGCAAAGGAAAACAAGAGATTCATTCAGCACTTCCCAGGGGCAGGAAGGTGTTCAGCATTCCCAGGAAAGCAGGGCCTCGTTACATGTAATGGTGATTCGAGCAGACAAACATCACCACTACAAATGACCTTGTCTTTCCACCTTCTTCTTCCCCCAGCTCCACGTGATCAGCATGATGCCAAATGGTATAGAATATTCCTTGGGTCATCTGGGATCAGTTGTCCCAGCTGTGTCCCTTCCCAGCTTCTTGTTCACCCTCAGTCAACTTGTTGGTGAGGTTGGGTGAGGAGCAGAAAGGCCATTGATGTTGTGTAAGTGCTGACCAGCAGTAAAGAAAATATCCTTGAGCTATCATCCCTGTTTTCAACACAAACCCAACACATAGCCCCATACTATGGCTATGGTGAAGAAATTCTACTCTACTGCAGCCAAAACCAGCACACAGCATAAATATATTTAATTCTCTCCTTAATTTTTAGACTAACAAAATTATTTCTGATGGATCACTACTCTATTCATCATTCATAAAGAGATGGATGCCTTCAAAAGATGATTCATGCCAAACAAGTCCAATCATGTGCCTTTGTGATGGGAAAGCTTTTTTGTATCTTAGAGCTTTATTACAGTCACAAGTAGAGAACCAATTTCTTTCTCTATATTCTTTGTGCTTAATCCTTACAGAAAGAGGAATTCAGAGATAGAAGACAACATTGTTTTCAGGCTTCTGAAGGGTTGCCTGAAGTTTTCAAAAATATTTTGAATGTATTAAAATACTACATTTTAATCTGAAAAATGCAAAACCTGTGTAAGATTTTATGATTTTACAAATGAAGTAGTTATATACTGTCTTTGCTTCATACAGATAATTATCACAAAAATCTTGCACGTAGCTGAAGGTTAAGGTAGGAAATAACACTAAAAATCAGACGTGCTTCATTCTTTTCACATATTTCTTCTTTATTCTTTTTCATTCATTCACAATAAAATGTTCGTTGAGACAGTATAACATTTTAATACATATGCAATACTGTGAATTTCAGCAGAAAGTAAATACTGTCTTTTCATATGCATGAATGTTAAAAAAGAAGTATCAACCTCAGTTTCTTTTCAATAGTGAATATTTCTTGGCAACTTTTAATAATATTAATAATGGATTCTGAGAAAAAAATAAGAGAAAAAACAAGCAAGCAAAATTTATTATTAAAAATATGCCATGGGTTCAATTTTTCATATCAGGATTTTTTATATCAACAACAATTTTAACTGCAGTGCTCTCATTTACATCCAAGCCAGGAAAAAAGGTGATTGAAAATAAAGAACTATCAAGTTGTGTGTGTCTTTAGGCAAGTGAAGAGGTTCAGTCGGTGCATTCCTTATCATAGTTTCAAAAGGGGAGATCACAAGATAAATATATTTTTCTTATGACAGTCCCATAATGGACTGAGTTTCCTTGTGGATGATCAGCCAATTTCTAGCAATCTCAAAAAAAAACCCAAAACTAAAAACAAGAAACAAAAAAGCATTCAGGCTGGTTTGTAAAACCTATACCTTTTCTGAGATTCGTTTTCTTAGGTCTGTTACAAACTTCCATTTTTTTAATCAATTGCTAACATGACATACTGTCTCTGAAAACCAAATTAAAACGGCTTTTTGTGGAGCTTCAAAAAAAATATGTTCACAAGTAATGGATATTCATTTCAATATAAGCTTTCTTACAATTGTTTCAGGAGTCAGAAATTTTTTTCTTCATAGAGTTTTATTTAATAGTTAAATATTAATAGTTTTTTGGCGCATTTTTTGCTTTCACTATCATTTCTTAACAGGAAAAAAGACAGTATTCATTACATGCTGAAAAATTCCAGCCATGAAACTAACAAAATATATATATTAATAAAATCAACCCTCTTGTAAAGTATTTTATACATGTGAAAGTTTTACTTCTCCTTACATTTCTTTCAGTGCTTTAAAGGGTCTATATTTTATGGGGCCTTCTCTATGAAATATAAAACAGGGGTTTAAAGTACTTGGAGTTAAAATTACATCCATAATTCAAATAATTGTTGCTGGGTGAAGACACAATACCTAACATCTCTTTCAGTAAACATGGTATCTTATGGGATAACTCTGATGTATATACATTATTTTAGGTCTCAGAAGAAGACGACACCAGCGTCATCTGAGTGAAGTTCAAATTAATTCACCTGAGAATGCTTAAGAGATTGAAGACATGAAAAACAAAAAAGAATACTGAGAAAAGTACAAATAAGAAATAAATCAAATATTTTCCCTAACATATAGTGCTATCTACAAAAGAGCAAATATTATTTTAGTGTTATTATTATAGTGTGTTACTGGCTTATGCTGCTCTGTTTACTTCTGAACTGGCTGCCTTTAGGCTTAAATTTACTGTAAATCCAAGTTGCTGAAGTAGGCATTGACTGTATCTCTGAAAACCTACCTTCAGGGATCTGTGCACACCCTCAGTGCTTACAAGATTGATTTGTAGCTTCAAGCGTAAGACACTTAAGGGGATCTGAAAGCAGGATGGCCACACCGGTGACATGCTATATCCTGCATAGGGGGAGATAAGAAGCTGGATGCTCTGTGAGTGCCCCCTGATGGCCAGCTCATGCAACCCTTTCAGGTAACACATGAATCAATAAAATAAATACTGGAGATGACAATTATAGATATATATATATATAATATATATAAAAAAATAAAACAAAACCAAAGCAAAAGAAACATTATAAGTGTAAAAAGTAGATTACATTAAAAACTTGCACATTTTTTGCATCTGACAGAGGTGTAAATCTATTTATCAGAGGCAAACTGAAACAGAAAAAAGAAAACCCAATATTAATAATTTGGATCAACCTTTTGATTAAGTGTAAGTTTTTTAAAGATAATTGTTCCAGTAGAAATATGAATAATTTTTATAAGAGCAAAAAAACCAAAGGGGCAATTAATCACACAGGGACATGGGACAGGAAAGATCTTTCACCTTTCCTTAAACCAAGAGGTGTTTACCCTAAAGCCAGATGTAGAAAAACCTGAATAGGTTTTTTACTAAATTGTCTATCTGTCTTCTATACATCCATGTGTTGTGTTAGAAATAGGTAATTTTTTAGTAATGTTTGAAATACCACTTCATACGTACAATTAAATAACCCTGGGAGAAGAAAGAACTTGCATTTTGATAGTTTGAATATTCTGGGCAAAGAAGACAGATTTTCAACAAATTCACTTTATCTCAGAGTATCCTCTAGATTGAGAGAACTCATGTTTACATTTTCTCAAAATATATTTCATAAAGGAATACCATTATTTACAATATTGTCTCTTTAGTGTTTTATGCATTTCTAGCCTGAATAACATGTTCTCCAAGGGCCCAATTCGGCAAATATTACTTCAGTTGATTAATTTTACTTTCATGTTTCATCCCTTTGAAGTCAAATGCATCAGGAAGATGAATGCAAGTAATAGTTATATAGGCATTTGGAGAATCAGGTCTGAAATTTAAAAGCAGTAGAGTATGTTGGCCTGATCAATCTAGGTAATGTTTATTTCCACTAGAAAACACAAATTTAAAACATCTAAATTGTTTAGGACTGGGGGAAATTAATTAAAAGACAAAATTATGGGAAAAACCTTTTTGAACTGCAGGAAAAATTTCTGTGTTTTTAATACAATGGTGTATGAGGAACACATCCTTAAGCTTTCTTTGACATTAAATAGAGTTAAGCACATCATCTGGGAAAAATATAACCAAAGCAATTATCCAGAGGATGATGTTCCTTTCAAATTGATAGATGAGGAAAGAAACTTGACTTTTTCACTTCTTGATTGCATTTGATAATTTCTGATTTAAGAGATAAATGAAATTAGTAAGATGTAATGAAATTATGTGGTGTTGGTACATTGTCTTCTTTCCACATTATTTCACAAGTTCTTTAGAAAATTCAGAGGCTTATTTTTCTATAATATATCTTCTTTGAGGCAACATAAACATGTATTTTTCATTAGTATTTTATTTATGGTACTTATAAAATATCTTTAATTAAAATTTCCCATTTACAGTATTAAATCCCATTTCCAGTATTAACTGAATTATGCTTTAATGTAAGCTAAACTTTTCTTTAAAGACAATAAATAAATTGCATATGTTTAGTGGCTTATTTAAAATAACACATATGTAGCAAATTACTCAAAAAAACTCTGTTTCCTTGCAATAGCATGTATATACTTATATATACACACGCACTGCTATATATAGAGATATATGTATATATACATCTATACACCCCTAATAAGGAACTTTTGTGGCAGAACATGACTGCTGCTTAAATATAAACCTCTTATGTATTTAATCCACACATTGTATTTTATTTCTTCTAATAAAAGAAATTACTATTTTCTGCACTATTTCCATCATGTTGTCCTCCCCAGAAATTACTTTTTAGGACCTCACACTTCCTAGTAAATGTAACATATTTCCAAAAACTGTCTGTGGGAAGCCCTTTTCAGTGCTATAACAAGCAATCAGGCAGTGAAAGACCTTTGAAGTAAAGTCCAAATGACCTGATAAATACACTTGGTAAAATGACCTTAGAGCTGGAAAGACTATTATTTGAACTCTCTGCAGGACTTGGCATCATTTGATGGAATAGTAAATCAGGCTTGGATCTTACTTATTCATGGTCTCTTCAGGATCTTTGCACTAATCACCAATACACAGAATAGACCAGATTTTTGTATTTTTGTCACCGAAGCCTGATCACCTGTTTCCTCTTTAGTTATAACCTATAAAGTTAGGGTGCTAAGTGTACTGTGTCATGCTAAAGAGCTGCATTTTTATTAACATCATCTCTTACGACAGCTTCGGTTTAAGGCTCAGCAAATCATCGGACAGGATCTTGTGCTTACTTTCCTTTTCCCTTAAGGAAGGTTTTTCACAAACAGCTGGTCCTTATCTGCAGGCCTAAGCAGGTTTTTCTAATGACACCATCATTAGAAAGCTCAAAAGAAAAGCTAAACATATATTTATTGCTGCCAAGCTTTTCATGTTTATTATCTATTGACATGTTTATCTTGGCATCAGAATTTAAATGTGAACTTCTTGGTGCTGGGAGTACTTGAACAAGTTCAGATTAAATATAAGGAAAAAATTTCTTCGCATAAATTGTTGTCTAGCACTGGAGCAGGCTTTCCAGAGAAGTGGTAGAGTCTTAATCTCTGGAAGTGTTTAAAAATCTTTTGGATGTGGCACTTGGGGACATGGTGATGGTCAAGGTTGACTTTTGAATTCGGTGATCTGGTTTTTTCCACACTAATCTTTCTATAATTCTCAGTAAAGACAATTGGTACATAAGTATTTCACAAGTACAAAGAAATGAAATACTTGTAGGTGCAATCATATAGTTTAATCTTCTTCCTTCATATGGTCTGCCTCAGTGCAGGTTATATTACCATATATATATGGTAATGTATGTATGTAAAATATATATGTAAACATATGTATATATAAGTAAAAATTTATATCTCTGTCAGAGAAAGAGCAATTATATACTTGAGTTCTTTAAAGTTTTCAATTTTAAATTGTACAAGCTTGTACTTAATAATGCTCAATTGCAACATAATTTTCATTGCCATATATTCTTGTGTCTTTTAAAGTGAGATACAAAATCTCAGGGAAAGAAAAACTTAGTAAAGTAATAGCAAGGAAATTGGAAAAATGAAAACATAAGGGACAGTATTTATTTTTTAGATACAATCTTTACAAGTAACAAGAGATTAATTATTTGAATATAATTTTTTGTCTTTGAACCAGTTGAAATGCATTTTCTTTACTGATCTGCCCGTTTGATATCTCCTACAGAAAGCACCTTTTGCTGAACTTTATAATTTATGTCCAAATATCATACTGTTTTTTTTGTCCTTAATAACTTAATGCAGGATCATTCCTGCTTGCTGTTAAACAGTTTGACCCAGGTCCAAACAAGCACTAAAGCTTAAATTCAAGCCTCCAAAACATAAGACTGAACTGACTAGAAAATTGTGTGATTAAGTACTTTTTTGGAGGAAGGCCAGAGTGTTCAGTATCTTGAAGATATGAATAATACAATGTAAGAAATAGTCCTATTTTAAGGATATGTAGAAAGATCAATTGTACCAAACCCAGGATTCTGAATTTATAGATGCACTTTAATGTTGCGAAAGTCCATGTAACATTTTTAAGGAGACCATGATTTTACAGCACTATTAACTGTACACACTTTGTATTTGTATGATATCAATTTACCAGTTTTATATTCTTCATTCTTCTCTAACCAAAGGAAAAATCTGAGGCAACCTCATTTGGAGCTGTATCAGGTCTGGCTGAGCTGGAGTTCACTTTCTCCCAACAGCCCTCAGTGCTGTGCTGTGCATTGGTAGCTGGAAAGGCGTTGATAACACAGCAGAGTTTTGGGTGCTGCTGGGCAGGGCTGGCACAGCATCAGGGCTGTCTCTCAATATTTCCCCCACTATCACGGAGCTGGGAATGGACAAGATCCTGGGAGGGGACACGGCCAGGCCAGCTGACCCAAACTGACCATGGGGGTATTCCATACCATGTGACATCAGCTCAGCTATAAAAGCTAAGGGAAGGAGGTGGAACTGGGGGGAGGGAAGGATGCATTGCTGTTTGCAATGTTTGCCTTCTAGGCCAACCACTACGTGCACTGGAGCCCTCCTTCTTGGGAAGTGGCTGAACAGTGCTTGATGCTGGGAAGTAGAGATTAAACTTTTGTATCTCTTTGCTTAGGCATGCACAAACCATTTCTTTTGCTTTAGTAAACTGCCTTATCTCAACATATGGGTTGTTTTCCATTTTATGTTCTCCTCCCAGCATGGAAGGGGAGTAGTAGAGCTATTTGGTGGGCACCTGGTGCCCAGAAAGGTCTATCCACTACAGAAGTCACTTACTCAAAACACTTTATTCCAGCTTGTTCATGTAACAGTCTAAAAAGTCACCTTGGCTCCTCTTGTATACAAATTAGACTTCTATGGTCATGATTGGAGGATGTCTAAATGGTGTTCAGAACAGGTTAGAAGATTGGCCACAAAATGTAGTGATTAAAATGTCACACTCTATCTCAGGAGCAGCAGCAAGGCAAGTACTCTAGGGGTCTATAGTGGGACCTTCATATTTTTTTAATGATCTGGAGGAGGTGATGCAGTGCTTGATTGTCAAGTTTGCAGGTAACTCCAAACAGAGTAATGAGTCAGTATGACTGGGATAATGACTGCTATCCAGATGGACCTTGACAGGCTGGAGGAATGGGCAGCTGGGACCTTATGAAATTGAATCAAGATTATATACGGTTATGCCTGTAGGGTTAAACTATGAAGTCTACAAGAAGACCAGGTAAAAATTATGCAAGAGTTAGTATGTGCCTACAGAAAAAAAACCCCCAAACCACCCAAACTCCATTGTCACTGCAAAACATAGTCTACATATAATAGAATTTAGAAAAATCTAAAGACAAAACAAGAGTTCGTTATTTCCTTCAAGATTTTTTCTGTCTAATAATCAAGATAAACTTCTGTAGACGCATGAGACAGGTGGAATTATATGAGCAAAGGTTATAAATAATTGACTGAACTACCTTGTGGTGAGCAAAACCCAGCTTTTATCAATGAAGTCTCATGATAAGAGATTTCATCTATCCCAATATTCTTAAAAGGATTATGGCAGCAAGAAGAACAAAGTGAGTTCTTTAACATTTCACCAGGATTAATTTTTCATTATAGAAAAGAACTGAGTAGTTGATAGAAAATAGAACAGACTCTACACATTATCTTAGAGCTGTAGGAAAAAGCAAAGATAGCATCTTATATATTTAATTTCCTATTTGTATTAGTTTCTGGTTCTAAAATATGCATAAATGTGTAATAAAAACAGATTAAAAACTAACAGATAAAAAATCCAACAACCCATGAAAAGATTTGTGAACCATGCAGCTAAATCCCAAGGCATTTTTTTATGGATTTCTTAACAAAAATATTTATCTAGCATTGTCATCCATAATGTATTGAGGTCAACAAAAATTAGACCACAGATGGTTGGTGAATTTCTAAGAATAGTGAGCAATATATATTCTGGCTTGAGGAAGCATTATTTATTTATTTTCTCAAATTATATTTCTAAGACTTGCTGATTTAGAAAGCAATACTGCTTATTCTTATATGTGCATGAATACAGAAACAACCTGTTGTTAATTGGAAATGAGAACCCTTTATATACTACTAGTTCCTAAGCTCTTGCATTAACCTTCAAATTTATCTTTCACAGGAATTTGTATTGAAGAAAATTAATGAAAACTGAGGAATCAATCCAAATTCCTTTGCTTTAGCTAAGCATTGCAGATAAAAAACAGCTATGCGTTATGCAAAAAAAAAAAAAAAAGTTTTAATTCGTGAGTTTATTTTAAGTTAATTTTGAAAAAGTTTCTTCTTTAAAAATATAGGTCTGGCACATGAAATATGTAAACTTGCTTTAACATTCCTTGATAAATTTCTGTTGATAAATATACTTTAATATCTACAGTTAACACCTCCTGATTAAAAACATATTAATAAAAAATACAGTACCTCCACCTTTTTAAGGTAAGGTTCTTAGACCTAGAATTTAGCAGTTATAATATTAGTCCTGAAACATGCCATATTTGCAAAGATTTAGGTCATGTGTGTACTAGATTTTCATTTTATTGATGAAATTAAATCTTTTCATATAAGCTAAGCCATTATGTCACAACTGTTTTTCCACATATTCAGTCACAAATAGACATTAACTGACATTATAAGACATTACAACACTACTGGGCAGTGTCCCTATTACTCTTTCCAGGTTACCTGGCCCTGCTTCCACTGCCTGTGCATTTCCTTCCTGTCCTTTAGTTTGACTCGCAGGTCTTGACTTCATCATGCTGGTCTCTTGCCTTTCTTATTTCTTACATCTGGGGTTTTAGAGCTCTTGTTCTCTATGAAATGTGTCCTTAAAGATCTGCTGTCTCTCTTCTGCTCCCTTGTCCCTGGGGCAGTTTCCTATTGACTAATTCTTTGAATAGATTAAAATTTAGTGTCCTAAAATTCTGGGTCCTGACTTTGTTCTTTGTCTGACCCGTCTCCTTCAGGATGCTTTCTAACAAGCACCAAGTTGGACTAGTCACTTTTAATACCTGTTAACTTTATTGACAAAGCCCACATTTTCTGATTGCTGAGTGCAGGAAGATATTGATATCCATCATCGCAACAATCTCAAGCCCTGTAGAGGCCTTTGCCATATAGTAAAGTCAAAAGGGTTATTCATTTTCTTAAACTTAAGGAATATTAAATATTTTCATAACCTGAGACCTGAGAATCTCTCCGGTGTCTATTAGTGTTAATTCCAGTGAAGACAGTGCAATCAAGTTTATAACTTCAGATGAAACTCAGATGAGAGTTTTCCCCAGAAACAGCAAAACTGATAATTACTTGAAGCTTCATATGGTAATTTAGTGTCTAATTAGATGGACTCTCATGGATGACTTAAGAAGTTTTGTACATGCAAATATTATTACAACTTGGGTTTTGTATGTGTCAATGTAGTACAGCAAACATGTGGTAGAAGGAACTATGTTGATATTACTAAAGATTACTTTGCATTCTGTGAAAATTATGTTCTGCTCCTGGCTTTGATAGTGACCTTTGGCAAATTACATCTCTTGTTGTTGTTGTTGTGGGTTTTTTTTCCTCCCAGTTATTAATTTAGAAACCACAAGAGAACTTTGGAGGACAATCTATACTAACATCTGACCTAAATAATAAGTCATAGCTCTGTGACTTCCACCCTACTTTTCCAAGTATGCTTCAGGAAAAGGTCAAAAATACTGGAAAAGTTAGATAGAAGTACTTAGACTAGTATTTTAAGATGCTGAAGAAAGTATATGAAAAGGAGTGAAGATTTAGCAACAGATATTCAGAATATCTTTGCAGTCTCCAACAACTCGGTGTTCAGGGATTTCATGTCTTTCTACTTATCAGTTCTTGAAACATGAACATTTAGTATATATTCTTCCCAGTTTTTCTCAAGAGAAATTGCAATGTATGATGAAGGAAAAGTGCTAATGAACATAACTATCGCTATTATTTTCCTTTCACCAACATACATATAGTTGTTTTTCTGCTATTCGTTTAAAAAGAAATATTTCTCCATTCCTTATAGCTTTGTGTGTTACTGGATAAAAATGTCTTATTAAATTTAGTGGGAGTTACACATGAGTAGTGCAAGCTTATAATATCTCATTCTTATATAATGTAATTGTAAATGACGTGTGTTTTGACTTGTCCATGAGCTTTATATGGTGATACTCCAGGACAAAACTTAAACCAGCTATGAGGATTTTAATATAGGAAAGATAATAATATTTTCTATAATTGACTTCTCTCAGACCACCAAAAAATTTAAGATCTGAGACTAGTAATCTTTATATACCAGCCTGTACAAAGAAAAGCACAATGAAATCTATACCATACTCCTTGCAAAGCTCCTGTCCCAGCAATTTCCAGAATCAAGGTTAAGCTTTCATTTTTCCTTTATTATGCAGGGACATTTAATATGTAATCCTGATCACATAAAGGAAAAATCAATTCAAATTGTGGGGCTTAAAAGTGATTTCTTCCTTTAGCAGTTTAATGTAACAACGTATTTTCAGCATTTTGAACTACTTTCCACGAATATGCCAGATGATAATAGTTATATACCAAACCCTGTAATTCCCTGAAACTACTTAGATTTATGCCCTCTAAATTAGCTGGTTGTAAAATGTTTAGTGAAAACAATAAACATTCATTCAGTCAGACATAATTCTATAGTGATGTAATTACTATGGCTTGAAGCCAGCACTGACTGGGATTCTGGAAGTTTAGTGTAGGTGAAGGCAGGGCCAATACACTCAGCTATGTTGTTGGGATTACTATTTCTTTAAAGACTGTTCAAGGTATGTACCTCATCTTCTAGTACATCTGAAGATTCTTACTCATCCAAAAATCATAGCAAAAATTTTTAGATATCTGTCCCTATAGAAGTGTCATATTTTGTGGTTTACTTATTTTATTTGGAGAAAGAGTGTTCCCTTTCTATTTCCTATTGGCTTATAGAACGAACCAGAGACTCTTTTTCAACTTCATTCAGTGTCTTCCTTCCTGCCTTGAGTGATGTGGTTTCATATACTTTAGTCAGTTCCTGCTTAAGCATCTAGTTTGAGAGAGAACAATTTCCTAAGAATGTGCAGCTGGGGACTTCAAGGCTTTTCTATGCTCCTTTTTTTCACACTCTCTACTATTTCAGTTGTTCTCCCCTTCATTTTAATATATCCAGGTGATTAACATTTTTTTAACTCATGAAGATTTATTTCCCCAGATACTTCTGAAGACTTTGTGTTTACTATGTTCCTTTTTCCCTAAGGAAATTGACATATTCTTTGCCTGTAATAAGTCTGTAAAATCTGAGATTTTTTTTCTGTTTATCTTCTTTTTATGTGTCTCTCTTTTTGGCACTCAGCATTCATTCTTTGAACACTTTAGCTAGTGCTCTAACGATCACTGAAAATTTAGAAAAACAGTATTTATTTATTTTAGTTATGCTGACACTCAGTTTTGTTTAACATTTACTGCTGTCTCTACAAAAAGCTTGCCTGAATTACTGATATCAATGACACTCTTATTATCCACATTATTCAAAATACTCACAAATGATCATTGCAGTTTTTGTATCATTCATTTGGCATACAGTAGGCTTTGCACTGACTTGATCAACAGCTAATTTTAACCCTTTTGGGTTTGGAAACTGTATGTGTGAAGAGAAAGCAGTCCATTGTTGGACTGTAAATCTCTATTTCATTCCTCATTTCAGACATATTTTTCAAATCATGTATTGACTGTAAAGTGTTTTTTTCATGTAACACAGGCATCAGTATCAATCTTCTTTTACTTATGGTGTAGAATATGTGATTTCTCTGGGCTGAACCTGACCAGCAGCCAAGTATCCACACAGCACTTTGCTCATCCTCCTTTCCCATGGAATGAGAAGAAAGTAGAATGCAGATGAGTAGATGTGGGTCAAGATTAAGGAAGTTTAATAGGTAAATCAAAAGTTTTGTGCAGAAGCAAAGAAAAATAAGGAATTTATTCACTGATTTCTATTTGCAGGTAGATGTTCTGTTGCTTTCTGGGAAGCAGAGCCTCACCACATGTAATGATTCCTTAGGAAGGCAAATACCATAACCATGAATCTCCTTCCCCTTTTTAAAGAGAGTTTGGGTCAGTTGTCCCAGTTTTGTCCCTTCCAACTTCTTGCCCACCTCTTCTTGCATATTTGTGTGGGGGTAGAGTGGAAAAAGAGAATCCCTTTACGCTGTGCAGAACTGTCAGTCATAGCAAAAACACTGGTGTGTTACAGGAAGTCTTTTATTCATAAATCTTAAGTACAGCACCATACAGGCTGCTAACAAGAAAGTTCCTTCCATCCCACCTAGATCCCATACAGTGATACAAATTCGATATAACCTTTTAATAGAGCTCTGTGGATTTTCACCTAAAGCTTCATTTTCCCTTGTGTGTGATTTGACCTCATTTAATGCCCAGTTCCCATCCAAACCTGAAAGGTGAATCAATCTCTTCACAGATTCCTCTGCCATAGTTATCATATAACTGTTAATGAACATACTTCCATAAGACTAAATATGCTGCACTATATGCATATATATATATATATATATATATAAAATACATAGTATATATTTATTAGTACTGATTGTTCTTAAAATTATTATTATTTCTTTATTACAGCATGTAGTGTACTATAAAATACTGTAAAGGGGAGCAGTGATAAACTAATTTAAAAGCTTGAATCTTTATCTTGGAAATTAATTCAGCGCATCAAGACTCTGAAGTTGCAGGTTTAGTGGTAAGTATCCTTTTATATCATGCAATTAACACAAAATACTTTCAGCTTTGAACTCATATCTGAATTAGATTGAAACATATCACTTTATATGCATTTATGTATGACATTGGTATAATTTTCATATTTATCACTATATTGAAACCTTTAGCAGACAGTCATCTTCCCAGGATAGTAGTTGGTTTCTAACCTGGATTAATACTTTCTCTTGGTGTTGTTCTCTGTTTTCTTAAGCTTACCAGCAACAGGGAAATACTCTACCACACAAACTGTATTTGTCAGGAGAACATTGACTATTTTCTAGAAAGTACACTTGTAATTAGATGTGGTAGGTAATTCTAACAAGAGGAACTAATAAATTTTTTGTAAAATGAGTCTTTATTTCACGTGAAAATTACTGAGATTTCTCTTAGAAGAGAGCATGCTTGAGTTATTTGTAAAACCAAACAAAAAGAAAAGTCATTGAAAGCACACATTGTAAAGAACAATGGAAATTCAATAGTTCAATAATTTTTTCTTATCTTTTCTCTCAAGCTCCAATTGTCTCTTTCATGTGGAAAACTGCCACTATGAAGGGAAAGGATATTTTTTCATACACAGCTAAAATCATTGTCATCATAGTGAACACCCTTCACTGAATAAACTGGTCAGCATGTCTTCAGTCAGTATCAATAGACTGTGACTTCCTTTAGAGTCCTGTTAAGTGTTTTTTTGATCAAAGAAGATATTTCCTTTATTGGAAGGCTTTCTTATCACAATTTGGCTTTTCATTCACTCTGTGCTACTTTCAGAGGCTGTGTTAATGTGTTCAATCTTTTTGCAGGCTTACTTCCTCCATCTTCCACCTGGGCTAATAGAATTCAGTCCCCAACTGCAAGCAGAGATGTGTTTGTAACTGTAGCTTTTTTTCTAGGTAATCACCTCACTAAAATATCCTTATGTTCTGTAAAATCAGTAGACCTTCCATCCTACCTTCACACTGTGGAGAGCCCAGTATCACTGTGCAATCAGTCCAAGTCTTGCACTGTCCTGCTGGCCAGAAGTTTGTTTTATTTACTATTTTCTCAATGGTTCTCCTTTAAATTGTAACTACATCCTGCCAAATATCATCAAATTCTAAATGGGGAATTTTTTTATATCATCTGTGCTATATGGGAAGTATATACATCTCCTTCTATTACTTTGTTTTTACTAAAAATACTATCTCTATATTTTCTTATCCAATATAACAGTAAAATTAATGGAAGCTATAGTATTACTGATGTTATTACTGATATCACTAGATCAGTAATTTATTATTCTTTTCCTCCAGTGAAGCTGTATAAACGAATCCTTTTTCCCCCTAAATTTTTCTCTTTTTTTCTTATTTTTAGCTCATGTCTTGTCCCTACTACCTCCCTACAGTTACCAGGATTTTGTGTGGAAATCCCACATTTTCTAAGTTGCACTTCTGTATTTTGATTTCTTTGCTTCTGTATTCTAGTTGCAGTTTCTACTTTTTTTTTCTCTCTTTTTTTTTTTTAATCTTTTTTTTTCCCCCTAAGAATCACATTATTTTGTTTGGTTTGGGCTTTATATGCTGCCTTCATAGCTCTTGTGCAATGTGTTTGTGTACCCTGAAAACAGCCCTTGCATGTAAATTAACCAATCCTTCATGAAAATACCTCTTTACAGATGGGTTGCAGCTCTACCTATTGTTCAAGCCAAGCACAGGCAAACTCATATTCTGTAGTTTAACTGAGAGGCTTAGAACAAATTTCAGGTCCATTTAGCCCTGCTTCCTCCAGCTTTGCCTGCTATGGCTATGATGGTCTGCTGTAGTAAATTTTGGTTCTCTCCACTTTTCTATGAGGTTGGGGTAAGTGAATGCACTGTCTGAATATCTGCACTCTTTACTACTACAAAATCTGCAAAAAAGGCATAGCCCTCTTCAGTGATTCAAACATCAAAAATATGCCTGTTATGTTCTGTGGGAAAGCCAAGTTACTACTGCACTTTCAACCCTATTATAGGTGTCCATGTTTTCATTTAAGTTAGCAGAATATCAGTCTTAAAGATATTAATATTACTTGATCTGTCCAAAGAGTTCTGCAATAAGAGGAACTCTGACAAGACCAGTCAAGTCCTGCTCTCCTGTACGTGCTTTTAATTTTTAGGTTCAGTGGCCCTCACTCTGAGTTTCCCGATCTTATGCACTCTTCCTACTTGGAAACTGCCATAATGAAAATCTACCTGCTCAGCATCAGACATCACTTGAGGTTCAGTACTTTTTCCTTTAACTTGGAATGATGTATTTTCCTCCCACGTCTTAGCTGGCTTTATCAGGAAGTGTTCTGAATGCAGACGATCTCATCTCTTCACCCGGTGATATTATTACCTGTAACTGCCAGGAGCAGATATTGAAAGAAATACTGTCCTCTATACTGAAAATGGAAGATGAATTCTCCAGGGACTCAGGTGAAATTGTAAAAAGAGCTTTTTAAGAAGACAAGTATAAAATACTTATATCTTCAAAATTATTAAGAAATTTTTGTCTGCAGAAAAAGGAAAAAATAAGTCAATCTCTGCCAATTATTTTTCTCTTTTGTTGTTGGTCTAAGAACAGAGCTTTCTCTTTCTTTGACCTCTGTAAAAGTCATTGCAGCTCCCAGATCAAAGATTATCAAAATACTAATGCATTTCAATTCTGTTTCTTTATTCACAGAGAGAGGAAAGAAATACACTATGTCAAAATTCAAGCAAACAGGGATCGAGTGTTTTTCAGGAAAGCTTAGACAACATCATGTCTAACAAACAGAAAAAAAAACCCAACCTTAAATATACCTAGAGGTATAAGGCAGAGAAACTTTATGTCAACACAAAATTCACTTCTGAATGATATACTCTGTTACATGAGATATTATAATTAGAGTTATTAAATGGAGACCACCTGAGAGTGGTATAAGAACATTCTAAACAGAGTTGTTCACTAGTGGATAGTGAAATGCATCCCTAAAATAATCTCAATTAAGTGAAAGAGTTTTTTTTATTAATACAATTATTATTTCTTTAAGTGAGGGGACAAGTATTTCTAGTTAGAAATTAGAAAGGAAAAACAATATAAATATTTCCTCCCTTGAAATAAAAACATATATTTCAAATCAAAGTTCTGTCCAGGAAAAGCCAAGTTCGCTTTGAAAATTTTGCCCCCCCCCCCCAAATAATTACTTGCACTGACAGACTAAAAAGTCTAGTCTAAAAATTAGACACAAAGTAAGTTCATTAATTTTGTGAGCAGTAAGTGCTCTGGGATACTTGTTTGCTTAATCATTCACTGAAGAATGTGCCTACATTCTACTTCTTTACCATAAAAAAGTTTCAGCGATGAGAACAGGATAGGTGGGTGAGCAAGATTACTTTAGTTAGCACTGACGAGTGTCCGATGACCCCAACATCTGTGGGAAAGTAATTGGAAAGGAGTTACCCTCCTTCAAGAGAACCTGTGCCTGCCCCACAGTGACTCAGGGAAGCAGAACAATCATCGTTCTTCTATTTATTTCACTGTGTCCTGTATGGAAGAGACAATCTCCAACTTTAGGAGCTTTCTTTACCTTAATATTACCCCCCAAAAATTTGACACTTGTTCCCATTTTGATTAGGGAGATACACAGAGAAAAAGATGAAGCAGGGCAGTGCTCTGATGTGTGACAAAAAAAAGCCAGAAGTTTATATCTATTAGCAGTTTTGTAATGTTCCATATTTTATTATGACTTTGGTATTCCTATGCAGCTAACACACAATGCTTGGAAATAAAATTTTTATAAATGACAAACTACTCTCATGTTACTTCTGTGCCATACCATTAGAGGGGACCAATAAAACAGGTTTATGATATTCTAAAAATCTGCTGAATACAGACCTGGGTTTGTGTGCTTATTTTTGTATTATATTACTTAAATTAGTTAAATTATCTTGTCTGCTTTTTTTCATTTATGAAGAAATATTAAGCAATTAAAAATAAAAGAAACACAAAAAACAAGGCTTGAATATTTCAGATGGAAAAACTAAATCATTAAAATCGATTTTTTGAATCTATGAAGCTTGAAGAATTTTTTGAAATATAATTTTTATTGAATCTAAATTTGTCACAGAGGTATTGCAATAATTCTTAAAAGCTAATAATGTACTTAAGCTAATTCTTGTTTAAAATATTACCTAAATTTTAAAATCAATTAGAGGTCTTTGAAAACTGCTGTGTGCATTGGCTTTTTATGTCAAACAATACATCAAAGAAAACATAAAATAACAGGCAAGAAAGCCGACTCTTTGGTGTTGAAGGCAAGACCCTTTTACAAACACATTAATGACAATGTTTTTCACTCAGTATGCACTGAGGCATAATGAATTTAGGGCCCCAAACTGAAATATATTTTCCTTCAGAAAGCACAGTCATTTTTAAGAACTATTGATTTGTTACCTGGTGTGTTGACAGTTTATGGTGACCTCCTTCATAGCAAACTTATTTTACTTTTCAGATAAGAAATAATGCACAAAGGAAATAAAACAGCACATGCACACATAAAAAAAACCCTACACATTCATATGGGCATTTTTTCAATGGAGTACTGTCCTTATTGAATATTAAAGTCACTTAGGTGATGCACAACACTTATCAAATCAGAAACACTTATTAATCTTATTCTCGTTTACTAATGTAATGTAATATGTAATTTATAAGTATATTTATTAATATTATCTTTGTTCATCCCACTTGCAAGAATTAAATAAGTGGATTTTAAGCCATGTATTATTAATTTTAATGAATTTCCTCAGGTTTGAAATATTGTCTTATTTCTAGCTGTAGTCTTTAACTGAACTTTCTATAATGATACATAATTTTAGTATACAATTAGAACTGATAAATATTATGAAAGAGTCAGTCACCTGACTCTAGTCTTAGAAGAAAATTGCTTATTCTAAATGAGTCATTAAGGATTGCTAGATCATAAATGAGGAATAAGAATCCTCCCATGAGGAGGGAAAAAAAATCAGAGTAAAGAATGCCACAATTCTAAAACAGATGTTGCTGAATCTGTTTCTGGAGAAAACTTTCCCTCTCCATTGATTATATAGAGAAATCTGAACCACAAATTCAGATTAAAGTCCTAAGAGAAGCTTTCAACTGGATGAAATTATTTTCCCAAAACAGATCCAGATACTGTTTTCCTTTTTATTTGTTTTCCCTGTTATTTCATAGCGCAAGTCATGCTGCAAGACATGCATGTAAGGCTTGGACACAGGGCAAACTGATTGAAGGAAGAACAATGGTACACAGAACTATCATAAAGCCTCCAGCCTGGAAGCACTGGGGAAACAGCGCAAGGTCTCTCAAAATTTCTACAAGTTCTCTTTGTGTTAAATATAGTTGCAGCCTGACCTTGGTGTACAGACCATCTTTGTTTCTCTGGAATTTAAATCCAATGAAATCATGACCAAGTACACAAATATTCATATAAGTTATATATGTATGCATGTGTGTCTGCGCATAAAGTAACTTGTTTAATTTGCTTTAGGAAGGGTCTCTTCACTCTCACCTGTAGGAAAAAGATGGGATATAAAATCTCATATTCCGAGTTCAAAATAGCATTTGAAACATGATAAGGAGGTACTTCTAGAATTTTTGAAAGCTTTTTTAATTCAAGACTTTTTCTCCCTATTTTCTAACCTGGTGCATTTATACCTTTTCTCAAATAATTTTCCTCACTCCTTAGATATCTTGCTTTGTTCCTCTCTTTACTCTTCTTTCTAGATACTCCTCTGAGTGTACTCTCCTTGGTTGTGTATTTTACCCTGCTGCTTCTTTTGAAGTCAGTGGCAAATCTCTTATTGATTTCAGCATGAGAAAGATCAGCTTTCACTCCTTTGCTTCTCTCCATTTTACCATCTCTAATAGCTGGTAGCAAAATCCCACTGACTGTGGCTCTGATCTCTGAAGTGCTGGTACACCATGCTTTTGAGTTTTGATTCCAGTCAGATCCCTTTTTGAAAGCTAGAACTGTATCAAAATAGAAGCACCACTGTGCTGAAAAAAAAAAAAAGAAGGAGCAGGGATTATGAGCTATGTTTTATTCTTTTCAACTAGTGCTGAGTGTTGATTTCTTGTGTCATGTGATTTCTACTTCTCAACTACTTAACTTCCCTCAGAGATTGTGCTCATGCTGTCATTAATTCTACTCAGTCAGCAAGGAAAGCTGAAAAGAAAGCAGAGCAAGACAAAAAGCAGCTCTTCTGTTTAACTCCTGGAATTTTTTTTCAACCAACTAGCTCAGTAAAAGACAGATGAAGATATTGAGGATATTTTCATTGATGTGAAAATATCAATAGAAGGTATATTATAGCCAACACTGTACTTGCAATGAATTGTTCTCAATGTCTCATCATAACAAAGGCAAACAGCATGGTACCATGTTTTTATGTTGTCCTTGACACCTGTCTGAATTCGCTCTATAATCTATCACCAAGAGAAAGTTTGTCAGGAATAAATATTTTACCATAGCTGAAATATTGATGGATAAGTTTTGTCTGCAACATGGGTCCTGAATGTCTAGTGTTTAATCTGAAATTTGATTTTGTTTGCTTGCATGTCTGTATTTATGTGTGTGTGTATAGGCACACATGTGTGCATAAACAAATGTGAGAGAAAGAGACTGTGAACAAGAGGTATTGTGTGTGAGAACACCTTCAGTTAAAAGGAAATGCTATGTGACATTTTGTGGTGATCCTGGGATTTACAATATCTAAACTTATCCTTGAAGGCATTGTTTAATGCCTTCAAGTAGCAGGCAAGATTTCTTTCATGGTATTACTTTCTGTTGTCTGCAATAAAAATTTATAGAAAGTATGAAGGAGATAATCTTCTTGCATGACTCCTAAAATCTTAATGTCAAAAGGAGCCACTTAGGATAACACTTGAAATCTTAAAACTGTATTTCCATAATCACATTGGATGAAGCTTCCCATACCAATTCATCCCAGATACAACTGATCTATTACTGTGTTTCTTTTCTGCGTGGAAAAATTGTGAAGTCAAAGACGAGATAATAAAAACAGTGAAATGAACAAAAAGAAAAAAGATGAATATTCCAGTTAAGAATACAGACGTAGCTTTACAAAAGTAATGTGAAGGGGGGGGGGTGTTTGTCAACTTAGCATGCAAGACAGCTTTATTTTTAAAAATGCTCAATGTCCGTTCAAATTTTGGTATTATTTAGTATTATTTAAAATACGGTATCATAAATGCTATTGAATTTAGCTAATCTCCCAAAAATAATGCTTGTAAAATTATTCTGATTTTCTCTAAAGGTACAATTTTTTGAAGTCATAAAAATACCCCAACAACTTTGAATGGCAATTAATAATTGATTTGGATTATTTTCCTCTTAAGATATCATATATGTAAAACTTTTTTAAAAATATAAAAGACAAAAATGTAGACTGGATTTAAAAATACTTGACTAGGTTCTCCAACATTTTTGAAGCAAAACTTGATCTAAGAATATCCACTTGGAATTTCCTGATAATTCATAAGGAAAGCCTTTCTTTCATACTGAAAGCCATTTTGAAACCAACCCAACTATCAGGGCCAGTTACATACACACAATAAATTTTGAACCATCTGACTCTGGATAAAGGATAAAAAATTTCTAGACCTAAGTAAAACTTCAGAAATCACAAAGACAAATCACCTAGAAATAACTTTTACTCTGACATGTTAATGCCATTGTGCTAACCTCTCATTACAGAACATCAATCATATTGCATTAGCTTACTCATTTCTATGATAAAATGATCAACTACTTCATTTGGGTTCTAATTATAAGGTAACATTTTTATTTCTCTTTATATGTTACATATATATCATTGAAATTCTGCTTGATGACCCAATATTATACTCTAACACATCCTATTAAATGGTAGTTCCCTGATGACAAAACCACTTAGAATATATTTTCCGGGACATTCTTGTTTCATGATTGTATTTTAATGATATAATAAGTTCGGTGGCCAAAATCATGTTGAAAATTTTATATAGACTGTAAAAATGCATGACATATATATATATATATATATATATATATATATATATATATATATATAAAATAAATTTCAGAATATTTAATTAACATGATTTATTTTCTAATTAATATGTTATATAGTTCTTATACAGCCATGCATTGCTGCATATGTAAATATCAAATATTAAAAACACATTAAAAGTATATACTTGCATTAAAATATATTTATTAAGCAATCTACAACTAAGAAAAAATTCTCTTTTTTTTCAGGTCAAGAGACACTGCCACTGGAGCTTGTGGCTGTATCGGATTTCCTCAGTTCAAGAACAATTTAGTATAAATATAAGAACAATAGAAACTGTTTGGAAGTTGAGGCTTCATGAACAAATATTTTTTTCTTAATGAACTTGTAGTTGAAGGTTATATTAAGCAGAAAAAAAGAGTTATAATAAATTTTAACTTTTTTTGGTTTTGGTGTCAAAAGTGAAAAAAAATCCAAGGTCTAGGAAATCTGCAAGTTCAGCTGAAAGATGTGTTTACTGCAAGACCAAACTCGGGCCACTTTACTATCTTAAAAACAGTTCATCTTTAGCAAAGGAACCTTTTAACTATGATTGCATATTTTTAAAAGAGACTTTAATCCAAAAACAAACTGGAATTTGTCTAGTCTAGCAGAAAGATGTGGGATATTCAGAACAACATATTAAAGAAACATCTCTTCTAGCTTTTTAATTAACAGAGTATAAAGCCAAGGCTGATAAATACTAACAATTTATTGAAAGCTAGTTGCATCTTTGATCCTAATTGAATTCACTTGCTTGTGAAATGATACATGAAAGAGTGGCTGTATCTTCAGATGACTTCATTATAAATGGATTTTATGAGCTCTGATAATTCTGTCTTTTTCAAGACACAGAAAGGAGAAAAAGGATTCAGTTCTTCTTCTTTAAGATCAGAAAAATTCAATTGCTCACTTATTGATCTTTCACCACATTCTGTTTTCAGGGGATATTGTATTTATTGACAAAGTATTGGCTAAAAAGGGCAAGTAATTTCCAGAAAGTTTTGTTTTGGAATCCTCTAAAAACTAACCCAAGAGAGTTCTTTCATATGCTTATACTGTGTGCCAGTATAAGGAAATAGTTTTCTTAGGAGAAATGGTTCAACTTCTGGGTTCCTTAATATCACTATTTGTTATCTGTCAAAAACATTTCAGTGGTACTTCTTGTATAATTTCTGATGCAGATTCCAGCTTCTCTGAATATTTTATCAAGGTCCTTATCATAATTCATTATGTTTAATTTCACATTATGAGGTGTGTGTAATGTCACTGCAACTGTATAGATTCTTTGATAAAAAGATTTTATTACTGATTTATATATTTTAAAATATTTAAAATAATATTAATATTGTATTAGCAACACATAAGATTCATGTTTAAGGATCAAGAATATAGTTGATAGCTTAATCCTCTGGTGCTTTTATAACTAAAACTTGACCTGGTCCATTATGAAATTATTTACAGCATAAAGCTTTTGTTGCTTTTTTTCCTTCCACTACTTGTCATGCAATTGTATTTGATTTGTCTATAGACAAGTTCCTATATCCAATTTTTGGAAATCTGTGTGTTTAAATAAGCTGCTGTTCCAAGCAAAGTATTTTTAATTTTAGGTATCAACTTACTCCATTTCTCCAAAGACACTTTCAGCACATAATTTTTTTAGAATTCAGTTGGGATAGGTAAAGTTAAGACTTTATGCTCAAGCACACAGGAAAATAATTTTAATGAGACTGTAAATAAAAAATCATTGCTCTGTGTTTATGCCAATGAAATAGAGTTTAAATGCCACATTTTGCAGTTTATCAGACATTTTTATAAATTCAGGGAGAGGAATCTGAATTAGTCTCTAATGCACTATATATATATATATTAAAAAAAATCAATTCCTGAGGATTGCTTCTGTGCTACAGAAAAATAATAGTTTCTAATAGCATTTTCTGTCTGCTTTTGCTTTCAGATATGTTCTTCAAGAATAAGAAAATTTAGAATAAAGATGTCTTTAACAGGAAAAGTTTAAGGAGGAGGGGCTACAGGAGAACCTCTAGAACAGTTCTTGGAGAGCTACAGCCTGGGGGAGAGACCAATACTGGAGTGGCTGGTGAAGGACTATATCCCACTGAAGGGACTCCAAATGGAACAGGACAGCAGAAGGGATGAACTGCTACAAACTGATCACAGCTCCCCACTTCCCATTGCCTTAGGAGCTCCTTGGTAAATGTTCACCATGCACCTGCATAAAAAATCAAGTATGTGGATCTCTGACTCCTCCTGTAACATTTTCTAGAGGCACCACTGCAGTCAGGCACTACAGGGAAAGCCATCAGCTGCAGATATTATCTTCTTGGTAAGCTGAGAAAACAACATAAAGTTCTAGGATAGTTAAGACAGTCTAAGTTTTTGAGAATAATGGACAGCTAAAGATTTTGTTCTGTGGCTTGTTACAGTCTAGGACATTGGTGGGCCTTTAGTAAAATCCAGTATAATTGGTTCTCTGTTCTGGAAGAGTTTATATTTTCCTGGATTACTGCCATAGTTAGGTAACTGTATGCAGTAAATGAGGTTTGTAGACTTCAGCTGTTTGAATGATTAATCTAAACATGAAGTGACAGATGTTTTGGGTTTTTTAAGATAATTTCTTTGGCATCTTATTGATTATGTTGTCAGAACTGAAAATTAACACAAGGCAGAAGAAGTCAATTGATCGGTTCTTTACAATTAGGAGTAGCTGCTACATACAATATGCATAAATTTTCATGGATGGGTCTTAGGGAATAGTGCTATTTGTATCGAAATTATATTACATATATTAGACTAATATACACAGTTGTAAAAATCCTAACATGAGGTAATTAACCTTTTTCTTATATCCCTGAAGCTCTCTTAAAACCACTATTATTCACTTACTATCTCAGAAGAGATCATTTCACCAAGTTTTAGTTCAAAAATATTCATAGCATGGAAACAATAGCTGGAGGCTAATTCTCATATAGCGGGTGAGATTCTTCTCAAAAGAGCATGCAGTGAAAATTATCAAGGCCAGGTATGATGGAGCCCTGAGGAACCTGGTTTAGTGGAAGATGTCCCTATTCATGACAAGGAGTGACCATTAATGTCCCTTCAAACCCAAGCCATTCTATGGTTCTATGTGGGCATGCACATGTGATAAAAAAAGTGCTGTTTTGTGTGAGTGTAAATGAAGTAAAATTTATTTACAGCTCCGTTTTAGTACTTTTCCCATATCAGGGCAAGCTCAGCCGCTATTTATAACTTGTGTAATAGATCATCTCTACATGTGCTGCTGGTATTACAGCATGTCTCTTGGATCTTTTAAATTGTGATATAAAGCCATTCTGCAGACTGATGAACTGAGAGGATACCTCCTGCACTCAATGTCTAATTATCCTTTGTTTGGTTGAAATTAGTGTATAAATATTAATTTCTTCTTTCTAGAGGCATAAATAACACTGTTTTGTAGTGGACTCAAAATTTAAATGTAAAGCACATTTGATATATCGTTACATTAAGTTTTGTTTCTTAAACGGAGGCGACATAATGATGGGAGGTAAAATTCCACATTTTCTACTCTTCTCTCAGTTTTCTTTGAATCAGCAGGTTTCATCCTCTAATCAATTAGGAGAATATGAAATTGTTAGTATTCAAATAGAAACAAGAAAGTGTTTGTTCATTTTTTTTGTTTTGGCCTAGAATCCGAGGTCATCAAAACATATTACACTGTAGACCTAAAGATATCTGATCTGAAGATAATAAGATACTCCTGTTGAAAGCACACTTGACTGTAACCCCAGAGATGAAAGGCAAGTGGCTAATCATCTCAGTTCTTTGCCTCAGTTTATTTTTTTTTTTAATATTAGAAGAGAATCTGCAGACCATAAAAGCAATAGCAAGGATGAAGGTCAGTTAGAACACTGTTGTACCACCACTTATAAAGAAAACAGCCCCAATGTGTTTTAAAAAATCAAAGAGGCTTTTATACACTCACTAATAAAAGATGCCAAAGTGCTGTTAGTAGCAGATTTAAAGGGATTTTTGCTTGTGGTGATTAAACCCAGCAGGCATGCTTGTTTTACAAACAGAATCTAACTCCTTTTGTGTATAATTCGTGAAGACACATAATGCATTTTCTATCACAGACAAAGAAATGCAAGAGCTTTAGAATCTTTCACATAACAGATAAGATTTAGGAGATGGTTATAATGGAAGGTTTTTCATCTGACTGACCGAACCTATTAAAGTGAGGCCCCAGTCTGCTGTTAGATGATGTTCTTCTCCAGCTCTGACACATCCAATGGTAATTCTGTATTAAATTAGTACGCACTGGAAAGTCTTGAAAACAACAACATAAAAAACCAAACCAAAACAAAAACAAACAAAGGGAAAAAAAAGGGAGAATGAACAGAGATCTGTTAAGTAGTGTTGACTTTCTTATATTCTCCTCAGATACAAGAGTATGGTTACTTCTTTGCTGCTTAGTTTCTGGAAGGATATTAAAATGCTATTATTGAAAAACAGTGCTCATAGCCTGAAAGTTATAAAGAATATTCTCAACAAATTATGCAAACAGATACAATGGCTTTTAAAAAGTAGTTCTCAAAAATAGTTCTCATTTGCTACTCTGTTTTTGTAATTTGTTATGCTGGCTTTCACCTTATATGATGCTTTCTGTGCTTGACTGCAGACCATATGTTTAATGCCAAATGTACAAATTATAGAGTGCTGTGTTTGCCTGTCAGATTCTGCTTCTTCATGGACTTTACTTCTACGCAGAAGCATGTGTGGTAAAACAGAAGCATATGTCTTATGTGAATAATTGCATTTCAAAACTATTTGAATGATGTGTATAAAACCATTTAATTTAATTATTTAAAACATATGCTAAATAATATAGCTCAAATTTTAACGTCAGATATTGCATAACCTTGCAATTCTCATGTGTGCAAGTTTCAGTGTCCAGAGCAGGCATCCATGTCCACTGCAGTTCATTAATATTTTAGCTGCCACAGTTGTGCTAATCTTTTTCAGTGGCATATGTGTTCACTCAGTAGTTGTTTGGTGAAAGTAAATTAGATTGCTAATTCTGTTTTGGGATTCTACTCTTTTTTCTACTGTGCATTAATTCTATTAACACACCCATTGAGAAACCTTGTGCCAAGATGAATAACAAGTACAAATGAAAGATAGTTCTGCAGTTCATTAAATAGGTGATAAAAAGAGTCTTCTGTGGTAGGCAATAACAGTCAGACAGAAAGTAAACAAATAATGTTTGTCTTGGCAGAGTACTAGCTGATACGGCAATCTTTATACAGCCTTTCCAATTTATCATGATAAAATCTGTCACACAGATCTCAGAAAAATCAAGGCTACATTTACAGAACTTGTTTGACACAAGAAAGATACCCTTATGATGTGTAAAATATACCCTTATGATGTGTAAAAGATACCCTTATGATGTGTAAAATCTGGTGCTAGTCTCCATGCTTACATACTCTCCTACTGCTCCCAACACTCCCAGTAACTGTGAATGACAAGAAACAAGTCAACCACCAGACCAAACCCAACATTCAGAATGGGGTAGAACATATGTTCCATGAGCCAACCTTGTATGTCCTGCATGCACGTTCCCTGGTAAATGGCAGATGGCACAGCCTGCAGATTTAAGAAACTCACAAGTTCCCATTACTCAGCCTTGAGCACATAATAAAGCCATGATTCCTGACCTAGTCAGGAAACACCTGAGATGCCGGCAATGGTAGGGTCTCTATGAGTTGTTCTGGAAGGCTGCATTCATCCTAGAAACTGCTGGCTATGTTGCTTTTCATGTTTTATAATGGGGAAAAGGGACACATGTTTTATTGCACCCTGGTTTATTAACCTATTTGTTTAAAGGACTAAATATGCATAAAATAAAGAACAGAAATAATTTTAAAGACCCTTTGAAAGTTTGGACTATTTAAATGACACAGTCGCCACCACAAGTTCTGTTCTTAATGTTCACACATAAAATCAGAAATGCTACAGTCACTATATTTAGCATAAATACTAAAGAATCAGTGCTGATAGGTTAACATGTGAAACATTTTGTGATCTTTATAGCTGTACAGGTTGAGATAGACAATCATGTTGAACAATATCATATGTACATCCTCTGTACTGAAAATACCAAATTAGTGGTGACTAACAGGTTTGTCATGTTCAGACAGTGAAGTGTTAGACCAAAAGCAGGGGATTTAAAATAGTTTTATCCAACCATTATTCTTTATTTTTTCTCAAGAGAAAGAAATACCGCTTCTGCACCCTTGCTTCAAAAAAGATTGACAGAGAAGGGAAGAAAGGGAAGAGAAGTCCCCACTCCAGTCATGGCTGAAGTTAATGTTATTCCTGCACCAGTGGAAACACTGCCATGAGAAACACTGTGCTGTGAGAGAAGCATATTGCCCAGCTGTATGCAAGATAAATTGAAAGTTACAGCCTAGCCCAGTCCAGAAATTTGCTGGTTCGTACATACTTGAGAATAATGAAATCACACAGGAAAAAAACAAGAAATGATACTTTAAAAGTGGATGGTGAAGCAAGAAAACAGCAACAAATCCTATAAGAAGACAAAGAGAGAAGTTGAAGTTGAAAGAAAGAATTAACTTTGTTTTTGAAATACTCTTTGAAATGTAATGACTTGATGCAGACAGTAACATCTGGTTCCGTGCAAAAGCAGATTAATCTGCATCCCTTGAGATCTTCAAAAGATGTGTAATAAAATTGAAGAGAAACTTGAAGGCCACTTTCTTTCTGGCTGGTATTCACTTGTGCCTGAAATTAGGCCTGCTTGATAGGTAATAAATTCCTGCTGATGTCTGAAAACATTAAATAAAAGATTAGTTTTTGTGTAATTATTTCACATTTCTGTTTCTCAATAGTATTGCAGAAATGCTTACTTGTACACCTTCTGCTACTTCCATTTTGATATGCCATCCATTAAACTTTGGTCCACAAGGGCAAAGAACTAGCATTTGCTTCTGGGGAAGTAAGGAGGTCAAGGGAAGTGCTAGAGAAACACACATTAAAATATCACTGGGCTAATTGATCGCAAATGTTAGCAAAAAACAAGGTTTTTTAATTATTATTAGTAGAGAAAATGTCTTAATACGGTCATAGTTGCAATAGTTTGGAAGTACCATGTCTTAAATATGTGCACATCACTCATGATTGTCTTCTGCCAGCAGCAGGTATTATGGGGCATCTTGCAGATAACTAGCCTATAGAGAACATGACTGCTTAGCAAATACACAGAAATACATCTTTTCAATTCATTTGGTAAAATCAAGAGTTAGGAGTTTTTGTTCTTTTCAAGAGAAAAAGAAAAAAAGTCCCTTTTTCACAAGCTTACAATCCCCTGTATAAAGGCTGAGAAGTGCATTGCAGTGTTCCTTTTATCTTTTTAAGAATGAACATTCGTAACAATAACATAACAAGAAGTATTGCAAGGAACTATAAAGAAAAGTCAATATTATAATTGAAAGGGAAGAGGCTTAGCAGGGAACCAATATCAAAGATGCAAGGTTTTAAATTATTAGTGCTGGAAGCATAGAAGTGATGCTGATTGAACAGTTGAACAGTACATTCCTCAGAATGTAATGGAAACAAGAATGGACTGAAAGAAAATGAACATGCTGAACTAGAGCTTTTCCTGTATGCCACCTAACCCTCAAATCACTAAAGGTTATTACTTTATTTTCACCTTTCCTCTGCCACATAAGTTCAAAACCCAACACAGGTATGTTCCTACAAATGGCTGACATGAGTTGTACCTTTAAACACTACTGGTTTCTAAAGCTGATCGCAATCCAAGACCTGCTCTGAACCAAATCACACATTAGATTATTTTTTGTATCTGCAAAATTACTCGGTAAATGCTGCACATTACAACAAATTGAAATTGCCATTTAAAAAACTAATGCCTATAAACAATTAATTGGATTATTTTTGTGAATTTACTGTGCCTTTAAGTCACAAAGTAAAACCACATGGAAGAAAAGAATAGACATCAATTTGTTAAATATTCTGAATTAGACTTCTATTACACACAGAAAGATATCATAAAAAACAGAAGATAGGGCCAAATAAATAACTTCAGTTGTTATTTATTTTTCAGTAATTTTCCAGCCAAAAATAATTTAAAATTATTTAAAATAAAATATAAGATATTTAAAATAAATTTTAAAACCAAAACATATGAGGCTTAAAGTCTGCCTGTAAATTTTGAAGTTTTCCTTGTACTCACTCAGATTTTTCCAGTTGATCAGGATTCAGCTCTGTGCACAGAAAAGTATAGATAAAATGCCTGGTATATCAGTTCAAAAAACCTCATTTATCTCTTAAACAGGGTAATTGTTCTTTTTCAGAGTTACAAGTACTTTAACAAATAACATAATTGTGAAGTGCATTACTTCTTGTGAAACATTTTCTATTCAGCTTTTAATCTCTTTTAATAGATGACAGAAATGTAAGGAACAAATGCAGAGCTGGCATAACAAGATGACATGAGTATCAGTTCCCAGCCTGCAATTCATACCAATAAGCATTGAGGTTTCTTCAATATTATCAAAATTACAGAATTACAGTTGAAACGAACATTGTCACATCTGCAAGTTGTTGTCATTGTGGTTTTTATAATGGCTGGAAAGAATATTCTGCATATAAACATATATGCATATGTATACATAACAGTCAGTGCATTCCTTTTTCAGAATATCTAATCATATATATTTTCAGTACATAATGATTAATCTATTGTGCTTAAAATTCTGTTTTTCAAATGCCATTGCACATGTCTATAGAAGTAACTGGCCTGGTCAGGTGAAAAACAGAGTTGAAGGAGATCAGGCAGTTAAAAACTATAAGCCTAACAATATATTAGAAGTAGTTAAGTATGAGTCCAGGACTAGTTATGTATTACCAAGGAGCAGGATCTAGGCAAGTAAATATTTCAAACCTTAAAAAAAAAAAAATATATATATATATATATATATATTCCTATGGTACAGAATACTAAGGACATGATTCAAAGAAGACACTTTTTTCAGGCCATTAAATAATAGCTTATGGGTGATATAGACAGTCAATCAACCAGATCAATCAATCAATCATTCAAATTATTGATCAGTTCTATATAGTTGCAGTAAAGACTGAAATGATTAATATTTTTCAGAAATCAAAAGGCTAAATTATTTCATGCTGGATATACACTTATAACACAAAAAGGAGACACACAAATCCTAGAAAAAGGACGCTTAAATGGCCCCCTACAAATATACTGATTTCCAGTAAAGGCAGAAACATATACTATGGAACACTATATTTTGAGGGATTTTATGTTTCTAAAAGGAGATATTTCAGCAATATCTTGTATAAGTTCTACTATAATGTGTGCTTGCAAAATCTGCAAGGAAAGAGGTAGTATTCAGCCTAATACCTTAACGCAAATAGCTTTTGCTGTGGTGTAGAAAGCCACAATTTCTGCTAAGCATCTGCAAACAACATCCAGAAATACAATTGTCTTGCAGTCTGTCGTCTTGCTGCCTGCAACCACATGACAGAAATCTCTTTCTTACATAAAGAACACATACTGATGAAAAAGACTTTGTTCCTAAGCTCCGCTGACAGACCAGATTCATTGTTTGAAGTAAGAAACTCATATCTTGAAACTCAATGCTTTCAGCGAGTTGGGAGACAAATATTACTAGATCCCTGAAATATGGGCACAAATATGAAAAAAATAGAGAAAAAGGAGACCTAGTCAATGAAACATTATTCTTGACTGGACCTGTCTTCATATGATCTATAAGTTTTTGGAATGAGGATGCTATTTCTGTTAGGTCTATGGCAGGTGGAAGCACTTCTCAAACAAAACATTTGCTAAACACCTTGATTTCTGAATCTATTATTTACATTCATACCTGAAAAAGAAAATATTCTGAAATAAGAAGCAGGGTAAGAACCATAACTCTTTTGATAGAGGACTTCTAACCAGACAGCTATTTTCTGAGCTTTGCTCATCCTGACTGTAGGTTCCACATATCTGTTCTGTTCTCAGTCATAAAATTCTCAAGCTTCAAAAAGACTTCTTTGAAGCAAGGCTTTATGATAGAATAACTAACTTTGAGATGGTTATTTGGTCACTGAAGAGAGAAAAGTGGTCACATTCTTTTTCTTATGCCTTCTTTTTCTTTAGTCTGTTAGTATTTCAAAGCTTGAAATGCTGTTCTTTTTGTAACTTACTGAGTGAAAGATTCATGGTTTTCATTTGAATGATATCATTAGTCATATAAGAGAAAAGTGACTAAGACAAAGAGAGAGAGTTTCACGGGGAATAAAAAGTCATTATAATCTAGTCACAAAGTTTTCTAATCCAAAAGAGTACCTACAGTACGCTACAGAAACGCTTGTGAAGTGCTCAGCCCAATGAAATCTCCCCATGGTTGTTCTTTGAATTCTTTATTCCTAGTTTCTGGTGCGTGCATATTTAATAAGTCTTCTCACTTCTGTATATGCAAAGAAAATTTAAAATATAATATTCTCTATAGAAAGGAAAAGGGCCCATTAACTCACATCCATAGTTTATTATTAAATTTTCAGAAAATACCTTATCCAAAATAGAGTTGATCATAATAGCCTCCTGTCAAAAAGATTCATGATCACCATCTTGTGCCACAAAACAACACATTGCTGTTGTTTCTAGTATCTAGATATTTAATTAATAATGTCAGTTTTATCTAAATATTTACTAAATATTTACTAAACATTGTATTCAGTTTTAATGAATACCAATTATCCTATGCAGTTTACTCATTATCATTTGTAGCTGGCTTGAGAAGTGAAAGGAAAGATAAGGTATAAACAGAAGGTATAAACTAGACTTTTAATATTGAGGTGATTTTAAAAGAACTATCTACCTTCATCACTAGAGTGATTAGCAGACCAGAATCCTCATGAAGCCTTCATTATGTAATCTTGAGGAGTCTTATTCTGTAGTATTTGAAATAAATTAAAAGGGAAATTGAATAACACATCATTCACAGAAACTTGAATATTTCTGGTATTCATGGACCATTGTCAGTTGGTTTCCTCTCTTTAGACTTCCACTAAAAACTATCTCTCCAGGTTCTGAGAAATCCTTATACCACATATCATCTCCTGTCAAATCCCTTTATTTTCTTGATTGGAATTAGAGGGTGATAGGTTAGTACTGTTTGTACCATTTTTCTCAGGTATTTTGCCTTTTAGCTGCCCAGCTATTCAAGATAAGAAGAGAAACTTCCACTGTATTTTTATGAATTCATTCACTAAATTCTTAATTAGGCCATTTGTCTGTGTTTTAGTTTATTGGCATGCTTCAGCTCTCTGCTAAAGAACTTTTCTGCTTCACTTAAGTTGCCGTGACCCTTGAATTTATTTCATAAGATGAAAAGTTCATTAACTGGGATGGTTCTTATATAGAATAAGGAAGTCTTATAAATTGTACACTGAACTTTGGTAGATATTAAATATAATTATTATTATACTTATTTTAATTTTTTAAACAAAACCCATTTCTATTTAAAGAATGTGTTAGACACTTGATAAATACATTGCTTTATATCAAACAGTCCATGTATTTAATGGACTTTTTATATTTTACAGAGGAAGACACTACTAACCACTCTATCAGGTCAGCAGAGCAGATGTCTAAGGTTATTTCCAATACAGGGATACAATAATAGGCTATCCCAAGCTTGTGAAATGATTTTTAGTAAAAAATTTAAATTCCTCTCAGGTTTTTGTAATAGTGGAGTAATGATGCTCAAACTTTTGCAAAGAGCTTAGATATCCATATATGTGCACACACTCACAGAGGAAACAAAGGAAATAAACGAAGTATTAAAATGCATTTATGTACAGGAAACTATTTTTGCCTTAGTATAAAGCAAAATAAGTTTTACTGGTAGTAAATCATATACACTTACTAAAAACATAACTTTAGTCATTCATATTTGCTAATTGTACTGTTTGGGTACACTTCTGTCTTCCATATGAACTAGCAAGGGATTGCTTTTTAAAATACCTCTTATACAGCCCTTTTCTATTTCCTTTTAAAAGGTACAAAATTTGAAAAACAACATGCAGTGTGTGTTTATGTATATTCCATTAAGAAAAAATAAAAATACTTGTTTTCCCCACTTTTTTCTCTTCTTTTGATTTGACGGCAAAGAAAAACAAATATTTCTCTTTTTTTTTTTGGTGCTGCTTAAGAGGCAGAAAATATATAAAGATATTTCGTTGTTTTTTTTTTTTGTTAGTATATATTATAATTCCCACAAACACTGATTCTACTAGTTTAATTCTAAAAATGTAACACTGTAATGAATTAAAAATTTTCTATGCAGCACCACACAATCAGTTTGAGATACTTTTTTAAAATATTTGGTCAACTGAAGAACCTTGTAGTCCTTAAGATGAAGCCAATGAAGAACAAAGCCTCAGCAGTAATGATAATAGGACTGCCTTAGACTAGCAGAGTCAGCATTAGTGGGAGCAATATTTGTCAAACCACCATCACAAGGCCAAGACAGCAATTTCCACATGAAATTATTTGCTGTGTTATGTATATTGTACCTCCTCTTTCAGTTAAGCAGTCTGCCCTTTTTGAAAAATTAAAATTAATGTAAAATAAAATAGTGTGGTTTTTTATTATAGACCATCTGTCTAATATTTAACATAGACTGCTTTATTCAACATCCATGGAAATCATTCACAATCACTCTTCAAGCCAGTGACAGATGCAATTAGGATTTGTGGCCCATGGATGTCTACATCCTTAGCAGAAAAATGGAAGCAAAAAAGTAATTTCAGTAATATTAACAAATATATAAATAAGGCTGAAATATATTCTTTATCATCTTATCTTATTCCCATCTGTCCTAGTCTGGCTTGTCATACTTGGCCACAGTCATTCAGAGATTTTCACCTCAAACAAGAGGGACAGTGGTCATTTGCTGTCAGCCTGTTACTCAAACAAGCCCAGACACTGCACTGTCAGGTGTGTCCAGAGCCAGTGGGTATTTGCTATTGATGATAGCCATCAATTGCTGGGTGTCCTGGTTTAGGGCAAATATTTAGGAGGAAACCTCTAGGAAGAGCCGATTCCAATCGCCCCTCCCCCTACCGGTCCGGGAAGAATTTCCTTAGAGAAAAGTGGAAAAAACTATTTATTTAACACATAGAATATTTACAAGTATAGGGAAAAATTGGATAATATGAAAACAATGAAACCTCTCCTTCCTCTGAAGAGACGGTAGATTCAGAGTCCGTCTGAGTCCGGTTCAGTTCTCCAGTGGGGGGACGATTGCCGGGCCCGGCTGTAGAAGTCGGCGAGGATGGGGGGGGGCCCCCCGGGAGTTCCCTGGTGTCCTGGGCCCACGCGATGCCAACCAGTCCCAGGAAGAGGAAAAAAAGAAAAAATTCCCAGCAAAAGAAACAAAGTCTCTCCCTGCAAAAAGCCGGGAAAAAATCCGAGGATAAACCCTCCGCTGTGAGCTAGGGCAGCACCCCCCACAACAGAGTGAGTAAAAAAAAAAAAAAAGAAAAAGAGATAACGCTGTCTGCTGGAATGCAGCCTCTCTGCTCTCTTGACCTTGGTTCGTAGTATCCTGCAGACAAACGGCGAGTGTTTTTCTTCCTCCACCTTCACTTTCACTGTCTCCCTTGGACCAACTTAAAGCTGCAGAACTTAATGTCCAGCATAAGCAAGGGGACGATTGGGGATACAAACAGGTCATATGGCTAACCCAGGACATTCCACCCCTTATCCCCATATCGTCATTTCAGTACTAACCCAGGACACTGGGATACTTCCATCCGTGTTACAATCATTCTTTTTCATTGCAAATTATTAAAATAAGAGTCAGCAGTGAGACCTATCCAAAGGAAAATGCATGTTTTTAATCTGTCAGCTTTCAGGTTTTCTCAGCAAAACATCAATTTTTCATAAAAATAATTCTTATTTTGTTCAGATTACTTAATTGTACTTCCATTAAGCGATCTGAATTTTAATAAAAGTAGAGAACATCTCAGCCAAAATTTTAAGCTTGGCTCTAACAAAATTTAGTAATAATTCTCACAAGCACTTCAGCAGTTCCATGGATTACAAATATATAACTCAATAATAGAACTTTGCAATTCCTTTCCTTAGTATTTTCTCCTTCCAGACAAGTAGCAATATACTCTTATCATGTAAGCTGCAACAATTATGCTTCATACCACTGTTAACTCTGTTAGACATCTGCATGATAGATTAGAGAATGGTGATACTTATACTTTGCAGTATCCTTGTGCGGTGACCTAATAAATTATTGTAATTTGTAAAGGGTTTCAAAATAAATTTACAATTGCATTGGACTATGTACTGAACTTTAGAGTTGACTGTTTACATAACAAAAATCATAAATAGCCTGAAAGCTTTGACCAATCAAACCTTTGTTGCTAATGATCTGTAAAGCATCTATTCAGCTTTGGTAGCAAATCAAGTCTTACTCCATTACACACTGGGTCAGCAGCTATATCCTCTCCTTTTTAGCAACATTTCTGTAGCAGGGTTCCTATCTACATATCTAGAATTTTCAAAGATAAAAAAAAAGTCTTGAAAATCATATGAATCTGTTGACCTATCTACATAAAATCATATTTAAGAATTATTTAAAGCAAATTGCCTCTGAAGACTTTGAATATCCATATTCCATACACATTTCATTTCTCCTTAAATTTCGGGGGCGGGGGGGGGGAGAAGGGAAGAAACACCTAGAGTTATTGACTGAAACTTTAGGGTAAGTTTAAAACATTGATAATTCTTTATGAAAATCAATCATCTTGAATATATGTTTCTTTTAATTATTTTGCATTGGGGAGTAAATTCTTTTCTGAAGCAAAGATTTTAAAACACAGGTCTCTGAAGACAGACTTCTAAGTGAGTATGCAGGTTACAGCCAATCTAAAATGTATTTTGATCTTGAATAGAGAATGGAATATCATGACAGTTGAGATGTGTTTAACACTTCTGAGACTTGTACTGTTCAGTTGCTGTCTATAAGAGCACCTCTGAGAAATGAATGTCTTAAAATTTAAGCAGTTATCACTATAGTGTATCAGCTTTTTAGGATGGCACTATTTAATGAATACCATTTTTGTAGGTGTTTGGCCAGATGTTGCTCTTTCTTTCATGTGACTCTGCTTATTTAAATACAAAAGTAATCTATTCCACCACTTGATGCAACTGGGGAGAAAATTAAATTGTTGCTTTGCAAGTTCTCTTAGTCTAGAGTTCAGTATCCTCTGCTCTGAAGGGAGCTTGAATTTCAACCCAGCAAAAAATAATTAGAAAAAAAGATTGTTGGCATTTGAACAATAGAATGTCAAAATCTGCCATATTAACATTATTCTAAAATATTCAACCCTGAAGCAGTTCTAGCAAACTTTGAATATGCTGAATAGGAGATGTAACAGAGACCAGGTGGGCTTCCAGCAGCAGGAGACAATATAGGAGAAAAACAACCAGAAACTTAAAATGTATAGTTTAGGATATTTTCTACAGAGATTTTTTTACAACTCTCTGAAGTCAGCACCTGCAATTTTCTCCTCTTCAGCATTTACTGAAACTTCTGCAGAGCTAGTAGAGGTAATTATTTTATTTGAAATTCTTCCACAGTCTCTTGTGCTCTTGCTGTTATGTTATCAGTTCTGCCACTCAGCTCTCCTGCTAAGGAGTCTTGTTTATTAGGCAGAGAGAAAGATAGCACTTCTAAAATTTCACCTAAGAACACCCTATGGTACAGCATTTTGTGTGTTTATTTCTTTAGGGCTTTTTAAAGTGAGTTCTCTTCAGTATCATTAATTATTATATATTGAGAGCTGTGAATATTGTTAATGTGTTTGTCACAACATAGATGTTATGCAACATGAAGAGGGGCCTGTCAGTGATATATGTATGTATATATAGATATACATATATATATATAGGGTATATAGTGATTTGATAACATTTTAATTTTCTCCACTTGTATGAAAGATGGAAACTGAAGTTGCAATAGATGTTTAAAGATCATTTCTTGGTGGTGAAAATAGAATCATCTTCTTCCAAATATAAATATAACACATGAAAGAAAAGAATAATCTTAATTGTGGCTTTAAAATTCTTATAATGTAATAATCCAGACATCTAAGGATAGAGTTAAAAAAAAAAACAAAATAAACTCTTGGAAAAATGATCCATATTTTTCAGCAAAATGCTCTTTTTTCAAAGTAAAGAAGCACGTTCTGCTCAAATCTTTTCAAGTCTACCAGAAAAGTATACTTGAAAACATTCAATATTTAAGGAGAACAGAAAGAATTTTTCTAATCCTGATCCATTCCTTTCTGAATAAAGACTCGGGTTAAGCATCTCCAAATGTTCGCGATTCTGTAAAAGTGACAGAAATTCTACACTCTTTAAAAAAATGTGGCATTCTCATTTTACAGTCTTTCAAAAATAATTGATATCCTGTTTTCAATTGGAAATTCAGCATTTCACTGAGTGCTGATCCAGCCCTTATTTCAGCTGCTTTTCTATGAGGATGTTATGAAAGTCAGTGTCAAAGACCTTGAAATCTGGGTAGTCAGAATCCACTGCTTTCTACAAGTCTGGGCATTTCATCATAGAATCTTTTAGGTGGGAAAGACCATCAAGATTATCAAGTCAAACCACTGCCAAGTCCACAAGTAGACCATGTCCCTAAGTGGAACATCCATGCATTCTTTGAAGACAGCTGGGGATGGTGTTTCAACCACTCCACTATGCAATACCCTTGCCAGCCACATTTTCAGGGACAAATTTTTTTCCTAATATGTAATCTAAACCTCTCCTTGGTGCAACTCGAGGTCATTCCATCCTCTCACTTGTTACAAGGAAGAAGATATAAATTCCTACCTCACTACCACATCCTCTCAGTTGTAGCATGATAAGGTTTTCCCTGTGCCTCCTTTTCTCAAGGCTAAATAACCCCAGCTCCCTCAGCCAATCCTCATAAAATTTGTGCTCCACCCCCTTCACCAGTTCCATTGCTCTTCTCATGCTCCAGCACCTCAATGTCTGTCTGTAGTGAGAGGCCCAGAACTGAGCACAAGATTGGAGCTGCAGCCTCACTGGTGCTGACACAGGCCAGGATGTCATTGGCCTTGGTCTCCTGGGTACACGTCTTCCTCACACTCAGCCAGATATCCACTAGCAATCCCAGCTCCTTTTTCTCTGAGCAGCCTTCCAGCCACTCTTCCCCCAGTCTGTAGAACTGCATGGGGTTGTTGTGACTCAAGGGGAGGATCCAGCACTTTGCTTTTTTTGAACATCACACAATTGGACTCAGGCCACTGATCCAGCCTGTGCAGAACCCTCTGCAGAGCCTTCCTGCTGTGAAGCAGATCAACACTCCTGCCCAACTTGTCAAGGTATCAAGTTGGTCAAGCACAACTTGATGATAGCTTGATCTGCCTTATGAATTCCTGTTGACTACTCCTGCAGATTTTCTTGTCAATCATGTGCCTGGAAATTAGAATTAGATCCATAACCTTCTGAGGGATCAAATGAGGCTCACCAGCCTGTATTTCCCTGGATCCTTGAATTGCTGAAATGTGAGCTTTGCTCTTCATACTGAAAAATGGTGCATTGATATCAAAATCAGAAGAGAAATTATTTTTATCACCTTTTAGAAAACTAAACTTAAAAACTTTCTTTCATAGGGCACCTTCAAATTTTCTTCTATTATAGAGAATGAATTATGAATACAGACAAGAGTTCTGTCACACCCCAATTACCTCATTTCCAGCCGACTACTCATGACTGCATGTGTGACTGAATTAGAAAATATCTTGCAGGTTAATGAGATCTCGGTTAAGTACACTGAAGCTGGACAAGGGAAACGTTTTTTTTTCCCCCATATTTAATAAAAATATATTTAACTCATAAAAAAGCAGTAATGGGGATTGTTTTCAAGATGCTCTATGAATTTTAAAACAGAAAATTAATCTCCTATTTCAGACTCATGGTATCAGTAATTCAAATTTTGTCTTCAGGAAGAAAAGTGCAGTTTTCCCCCCCCCTTTCAGAGGAATTGTAATGACAGAATGGTACAATAATTGAAAAGAAGTATAAAAAAGTACCATGTATAAATGTGCAGCATGGACTGACATATAAAAAATGCTTTCTTCCCAAATAAAACATTGTAATTTTACCTGGAAACACGAATATTAAAAAGACATAGGAAAAAGGCTGAATTAACTTTTTGTAATTAGTCTAGGAAAAGTTCTCTTGGTTCTTTTTCAGAAAAAAAAATAAAAATAATGGAACACTGAGATATTCATGTGAAAATGTCAAGAAATTTCATTTCCGAGTACTGAATAAATTAAAAACATAACATTGCCAAAATAAAATTCAAAAAAAAAAAAAAAGAATAATGAAAATATATAAACCAAAGAATTTTTTTTTCTTTTTAAACTCAGGTGACATCTTTCTACTGTGATATCAAACTGGAAAAATATAACCATAGAATCATAAGTTATCTAGGCTGAAAGGGAACTTTGAAGATCATCTAGTCCAACCTTCCTGCAATGATCACAGATATCTCCAACTAGATTAGGGTGCTCAAAACCCATTCCAATCTGACGTTGAATGTCCCCAGGGATAGGACACCTACAATCTCTCTGAGCAACCTGCTCCTGTGTCTTACCACCCTCATCATAAAGCTTTTTTCCTCATACTTAGTGTGAATTGACCCTTTAGTTTAAAACCACCACTCTGTTCTATTTCTACAAGCCCTATTAAAAAGTTTGTTCCCATGTTTCTTTTAAGCCATGTGTAAGTACTGGTAGGTCTCTCTGTAGGTTTCTCTTCCCCAGGTGGACCAATCCCATACTTCTGAGCCTTTCCTTGAAGAAGAATTGCTTCATTACTTATAATTTTTATGGTCCTCTGGCTTCTCCAAGAGTTTGTGGCTGAGGACACCACATCTGGACACAGTACTGAGACGTGGGGTCTCAGAGCAAAGGAGCAGAACCACCTCTCTCAACCTTTTTCTGTAGCCCACAATGTAGCTGGCTTTCCATACTGCAAGTGCCAACTCATGCCCAGGTTTTCATCCACCAGTTCCTCTAAATCCTTCTTGGTGGGGCTGCTCTCAATCTGTTCAACCCCCCAGCCTGTTGTTGCCCCACTCCAGGTGCAGCATCTTGCAGCTTGTTGAACCACATAAGATTCCTGTGTGTCCACTTCTCCAGGTCCCTCTGGATGGCATCCATCCTTCAGGTGTGTCAACTGCACCCTCAGCTTAGGTAAGAACAAATAAATTATTGTTATTTCTTAATCAAATACCTGATGACTAAGGAGCTCAAAAATCCTACAAGATGCAACATGCGGCATTTTACAGTGCCTGATTTATGTACAGATTTTACCACAAGTGAGTTTGGCTATGTCAGAATAGATGTTGTTGTCATTACAGATACAAAGAAAAGTCATTTTTCCTAAATTCTAAAACACAATTGTAGTGAATCAGTTCTATTCCCTCTAAAGCTATGCAAGCACTCCTATTCTTACATTACTCTGGTATCTGGTTTAAATATGAAACATCTCTTTGTGTTGTCATGGTTCCTAAGCACAATAAAATACACATTATCTAAAGGATTAAAGAGAACAGTACACATTTTTATTTGAATATGTCAGTGCAAAATGACAAATAAAAGCATTTTATCTAGCAAAATTTAAATTGCTTCTTCCACATGGAGAATTTCATATCAAAATGCCTTTTTTAAAGACTAATATTTCTTATAATATTCCCAGGATTTTATGCTTCTTAGAATTAAGCAAGCTAGTGAATGAAAAAATAAAGAAACATATAATAAGAAAGCTCAAAAGCTCTGACCCATTTTGAAAATTCAAATACTGTATTGTTTTGTTTTTTAAAAGTAGCTTTTGACATTATGGAGTTGCCTGGAAAAAAGTGGAAATTTCATTAAAACTTCACAGCTTCGAGAAGCATTGAAAGAGCATTCAAGTTTTATTACAATCAAGAAATATTGTTTCACCATGGTCCTCAAAACTAGCCAACAGATAAGCTGACTCAGCATCAAAGATTAGGTCATGGCTCTTCATATACTGAGCCTTATGCATCACTATTTCTCAAAGTAACCATTTGGTTTCTCCCAGTATTCTTTCATTATCAACATCACATCCAGCTGGCATCAAGGACATATCTGTGTTCACATTAAACATTTATCAGTAGTCAATGATCATGTCTTGCAGACATGAGTCCAGGTTCCAGAACCTTCTCGACACAAGACTTGTAGCCCTCGTGCAGTTTTACAGCAAAACTACTCCAGAGCTATCTATACCTGAGACACATTGACTAGGTCTCCATAAAGTAGACCTGCAGTATATCCTGCAGTAAATTCTATGTCTTCTAATTAATATATTGAAGTCCCTACAAATGCATAAATGTATACAAAAATTGTTTATGGGCATTAACTGCCCATGAGGATCAGTCATGATCCGTTTCTGGTATAATGTGAAAATGTAAGGATTTAGCAGATGTAGTTTGGTAAAGCAAAAGACTTCTCTTGAGCCACAAAGAAGCTCACAAGGTCCTATTGTTATGAATTTAGAGAAAATATTTTACTTTTAAATGAAAAAGCATTAGGCCCAAATCTCTCTTATGAAGAAATATTGACCATTGATGTTCCTGGATGTTGAGAGCATTTACACATGAAACATCTGACTCACACTGAAATTAAAGTTTCTCACTTCAACAACCTTGCTTCTTAAAGAGATTTCTTTGGGTTTTTTTAAACGGAGAACTGAGGAGTCAAAATGCTATAGTTAATTAAACAAATATCACAACTTAAATCTAGGATTTAAAGCATCTCAGATATGACAGAAGTTAACCTTTACACTTCATTAGCCATGTTACTGTTTTTTGTAATATTTTTCAAAAGCCTCAGAGGACATAGCCATGAAGGTGTGCAATGCTAATTTTGAGATTAAACTGTAGATCTCTTAATACTACTTTTGGACAATTTTAGACATCTGTGAAAATGAAACTGTAGAAAACAATAAAAAAGTAAGCAATAATTTCTTTTCCTTTGTAGAGTAAGATTTAAGGAATAATATCAATTATTAATGATTAATAACCTCAAGGTTTATGTTTATCATATAGGGATAAAGTAAGCACTTTCATGTACTTTCATAAGTATAAAAGCAATGTTTCCCAGATCTAAATTTTTATTTTCTATTCCCACAAGAAATAATACACAGTAAGAAAGAAAAAAAAAAACCAACCCCAAAATAACTGTAAGTATAGAACTTTTCCTATAAGAAAACTTGAAAAAAATTATATTGTTCCCTATTTCATCAGCTGGAGACAATGGAAAGGGAAAAATGTTGGCTTTGTTAAACTATAAGCATAAACTGCACCAGCTGGTGCACTCCGTTGGGAACTGATATGTGGGTCAGCACATTGCATCATCAGCACTTCTTCAGCAAATCCACCTGCTTGAGTAAACAGGCAATATGGGGCCCAAGTGTAGCAAAGTACATTATTAAACAGATAAATTCCTAAATTTGTGGCCTTCTTCTTAGCATTTTATTTCAGCTAATATTAGCCTTTCTTGAATAAAAGTATTTAATTTTGTAACTAGCTTCAGTGAGCTGATAGGTTCTTTACCACAGTATAAAGGCAAAAACTAACTTTGCTAATACAGCTATAGTGCAGAAAAAATAATCAATAGAATATGAAGTTTATTTAGATGTAACGTCTAAAAAATAATTGAAAACTATCTTATTGTCATAAATTGAGTCTTAAACAGATATTGGAAGTTTAGTTAGTTCCTTGTCACAGTAAGCTTTCTAGTAACCTTTACTACATCTAGAGTTCAGCTTACTATATAGACACAAACACCTTGGATATGACCCATATTTACATGCTGCAAATAATTATGCATTTAGTTTTCCTGGTCTGCCTTGGAAGATGTTTAATTCCAAGGGAATAAATTCTTCTTCATCTGAAAACACAGGCCTGTTAAAACAGAGAACCACACCAAAATAATATTAAAACACCCAAACCAAAACACATGCAGTCACAATAATTGAAAACAGATGGGATAAACTAAATACAGCATAAGCATAAATAAAGACTGAAAGACCTCATGAAAATCTGAAAGTCAAAGCTTGTCTCTTTGGAATAAGCTGCTGCGGGTTGGCCTTCAATGAAAGCTCTTGATGTTTAGAAGGGTAGTTCAAGATCTATGTCTTGTGAATTAATCAGCATATTCATATTTTGGAAAGGTTATAAAAGGCATAATGTTGGCTGAACATTAATTTCTGAAAAAAAGTCACTCTTTCTTCCCAGGAAACGAACTGTTTCATATTGAAACAAAATGTATTTTAAATGAACAATTTAGAAGCTATTTAAAATATTCCAGCAGTATTTCTGTTCCATTATTCTTGTAATTTCTTTTTTGCATTTGAATTTGTATGTCTAAAATCCTGGAAATATTCAACAGAAAACATAGTAAAGAATGTTTTTCTATACTGCAATATATAATTTTAGCAAAATGACAAATATTAACTGTCAGTGTTCCAAAGGTAATTCAGAAGTGCAGCCTCATACATTCTCTTGATTAATGCATATGCATATATATCTATATATATATCTCAAAATATATTCAGGCTTATTTTTCTAAAGAACTGCTTCCCTAGATTATGTTCACATACAATGAAATTCATTGTATGTTAAGATTGTTGAACTTTTTAAATCCAAAACATCAACAAGACACTTTTTATTAGAACTGACTGAAAAATTCAAAGAAATATTGAATTTAAGCAGGTTTTTCATTACTGAGAATGACCATCCATATATTAGAAGTGAGGAATAGAAAACTGAGCTATGAACATGTCCTTTAGAAGCTGGGAGGATAAAGCAAAATTGTGTTTAAAGACAGCATGAATTGAGGGGAGCCAATCTTGATACTATCAGGCTTAGTTGGTGTGTCTACATCTTCTGAGAAATAGAATAGCAGGAAGGGGGAGGTATTTATAAACACAGGCTCTACAGTCAGCTGGATTTTAAGTATTGGAAGACTGTGATTGGATTCCCATAGGGTTCTACTGTGTAGGTTTAACAAGCAAAATGCCTTCAACTGTTCTTCATACATCATGCTCTCCAGCACTCCAATTATCTCAGTGACCATTTCAAAAATCCACTCAAGCTTTTCAACTTTTTTCTTCATTTGGGAGAACCAAATCTTGATACACTATACAAGGTTAAAAAGCCTGATACATTTGAAAGGTAAAGACTATAGAGTAGAGTAGGAATGGTAACATCCTCTGATCTACTTACTGTACTCTTGCTGACGCAGCTCAGGAAAGGGTTATATTTTGTTGCTGCAGTGGCACAATTGATGTTTTTATACCATCTATATGTAACAAAATGAAGTGAAATGTCCTCTGCCAATAGATGAGCTTCTGGCAAATAAAGTGATGTTTTAAAATGGTATAATTTAATATCATCACTGATTAGAATATTATTCAAACATCTATAATCCTACTTTGGAGACTGGGAAATCACATGTTTAATTGTTTAAACAATCACCCTTCTCATCTCTGGCAAAGCAGACATTTATAATTACATGTAGAAAACACTTGCTCTGACCAATGTACATGTGCAGAGAAAATCTCTTATTTTTCTGCCAGTAGTATGCATCTGCAAAATATTGCTTAAGGCATCAAGAAATTGAAAAGCTTTGTTAGGAACTGAGATCTGTAGAACAAATTCTGTGAAAAAAACCCCATATTTTCTTCTGAAATATTTTGTAACAGCTAGGTAAATAATTCCTTATTAAAAAATTGTTAGCAGTATTACCCATTTTTGTTAGCAAATAATAATTTAAATATTCATGGTTTTAATTTTATATATTTATTTGTCTAAAGATATATTTTAGCAAATTATAACTCAGCTCTAAATGTTTAATGGAAGGTTTGCAACCTGTCAATTATTTGTCACCTGTTCAGTGTAAGCAGTAACTTGAGTCACAATGAAATTCATTCATCCTCCTGGATGAGTTTGGCATCTGAAATAACCTAATATTTGCTGCTGCATATTTCCATCATCTGATAGGTATGAGATTTCCCTGCATATCTCTTTAAATATATGGCATTTTTTGTTCAGTCAATCTTTCCTGTTCAAAAGTGCCTATACATGAGCTGAGCTTGTTTAAAATCTTCACCTGCACACATGCATAATTTGGGACGATGGTCCTTGCTATATTCTGCTTGAGCTATATTGCAGTCCTGTCTTGTGCCATTTACCTTTCTGATCTGGAGCCTGATATCTTGGTCTCAGACCTGTCTTATCACTGTGGACTTGTCTGGTGGTGTGAAGTCTTTGATAAACCAGAACTCCTACAACAGACATGCCCTGCTCTTCTTGCTTGGGTTCTGTGTGGCTACGCACCTTGGCAGTGAGTCTGGGGCTGCCCTTGCCAGTCTTGTTGCTGCCCTCAGCTCCTAACTCACCTTCTCAGGAGGAGCAGTTTTTTGGGATTTTTGTTGTTGTTGTTTTCTGTATGAGGGTTTTGATTTTGCTTTCTTTTTTTTTTTTTTTTTTTTTTTTTTTTTGTGGTGGTGATTCTGTTTGGGGTTTTGTGGTAGGTTTTAGTTGGATTGATTTTATGGAGTTTTTTTTAGCGTAGCTTTTCAAACCTCAATGTTTCAAAGACAAAACACATACTTCTGAAAACAAGAGTTCTTCCTCCTATTAAAAGCATTTCACCTTCAAGTTCATACATTCTGCTTGTTTGTTTGTCTCTTCCCATGTGTGTCTCTTCCTGATATGAAATCTCATTGTGGGCTGAAGGAAGGCAGCTCTGTCATGGCTGAATTTTCTTTAGAAATGTAGAGCTAGCAACACTGTCAGTAGAACTTCTGATGTTAAACTATCCTGTGTATAATACTGCAGCAATTCTGTTGTCACGGCAGCATGGTAAAAGGGATATTCTTCTATTTCTCCTGAAGTAGCTTGGTTTAGCAGAGTAGGAATCTGCCACTGCATCCAGATGCCAAATAAGACTTGGCTGTTCTTTGTTAACTCAATGCTTTTCCCAGAATAACAAGCACAAACACTTCAGCCATCTTATGCAGGTGTTTTGTGGCAAAAGTTTTGTACTTAAAGGCCTGCCAGATTACAAAGACTACTCTCAAAGTCTGTAAAATTTTAGTGGTTCTAGTGGTTAAAAATGCTTTTACAGTTAGGAAATATAGATAGGACACCAGCTCTGCATTTCCTTTCATCCCTCTCCCTAAGAAAGGGAAACAGAACAAAGAGCATAACATCTTTCAGCCCTACAGTGATTCGCAACCTAAATCACTAATAAGAACTTTCTGATTATGCACTTCAACGTGATTATCCAAGCTGTCTATATGATATTGAATTCAACTGAGAAATTGAAAGAGCTCCCTTGATTTTTTTATTTCAATTTAATTGTAGTGACAGTGAACACCATAACATATTAGGCTTGCAGCATTACTTGACCTTGATTATTTTCTCAATGTGAAACACTCTTTTTTTTTTTTTTTTTTAAGTGTACTACATTCCATACAGGATTTCTATTGGGAATAGTATGCAATGAGCATATCTTTTGAATAATTTATTCTATTTATATTTCAGTATCTCATAATAAGCTTTTATTGTTCTTATTAAAATAAACAAAGAAACCAAGCCAAAGTAAGCAAACAAACAAAACCACAGATAGTTTAGCTTCTTCTTCTTCTTTTTTTTTTTTTTTTTTTTCCTAAAGTTTACCCCTCAGAACTGGTATGATTTAGAAATGTCAGAGCTCTAAAAATTCTGTCATGATTTTGATGTCCAGTAAGAATTTCTTTATATACTCTCTGCAGTGCAGAAAATGAGCAGGAGACCAGGATGATCATGGGAAAGTACTTAAAATATGAAAATAAAAACTCTGAATAGCAGCAAAACACTAAGAAACTATTACATATAATTTTCCCAATTTTATTGACTTATTGAAATGTATTAGAACCACATAAGGCATTCCTGTTTTTAAGTGCTTATGAAATCTATGAAATGTAATGTTCATTCCTTCCTTGAATTATGTAAGACAGAATGAATATTTTCGTGGTGCAAACAAACTATAAGCCTGTATAAATCTGCTAAAATATTGATCTCATTAAGAATCTGCTTCCTGTTAAACTTCAATTCCATATATACAAAAAAGTAAATTTTATATTTTCATAATAAATTGTTGTTTATGTTTAAAAAGCACAGAGCTGAGTGAAATAAAGATATATTCTTAAAAATAAGTGTAGGAAGCAATTTTATTCTTTTTAATTAGACTTTTTTATTATTCTTTCATTCTTCAACCTGATCTTTAGCTCTTTCATATCTAAATCTAGCTTTATTTTTCCTATTAAAGAAAGGCAATCGTCCTATTCAAGACAAGTTTCCATACACTCAGAGCATGTCTGTCCAGCGGTTTAAGTATTTATGCATGTCTATATTTCTGACTAATGGAAAGAAATCACATTTATGGCATTATTACAAGTAAACCAGCAACCCTCCCTGAAAATAAACTTTTGTACTCTGGTCTCTGAAATTTGAAAATATAAAAAGCCATCAAAGCCCCACAGATCCAAATTATGCATAGATCCACAAGATAATATATAAATATTGAACCAAACCTGCTATTGTGGAAAATTACAACATGTCAAAAAGAATCATGTTCCCTGATTATAAGACACAGCTGAGATCCTCTGGGGTAAAAATGATCAAAGAAATAATACTGTCTAATAGTGTTGCAGTAACATTAAATACTGAAGACATTAAAATCCTTGCCAAAATATGCACTTGCAAAAAACTTTTAGAAAAGTACATAGGTTCTGTCCTTTTTAAAAATAAAGGATTTAAACACCTTCTGAATGGCAGTATATAAATGCAATCTTGCATGTTCCTTTTCAATAATTTTTTATTTTACAATATTGGATTATAAAGGTAGGAGTAAGATTAGTAATTTTCAATACCCTTTTCTTTCTGGATTATCTAATATATGCTATAGTTTTCCTAGAGGATATTGGGACCCATCTAGACCAAACTCTGGATAGCATGGTCTATCCCCAAACCAGACCCTTCTTAGAGCAGGAGGTTGGATTACAGACCTGCTGAGGTCCCTTCCAACGCAAATTATGCTATGATCATTAACCGGCAGGTGAAACTTTTAGCTGCTTTATCTCAGTGACCTATAGGGTCCCAGACTAATTTTGTCTTTTCTATCTCACTGTAGCTTGTAAAAACAATTAGTTGGATCCCTACGAATGCCAGACTTGATGTCTTCCCCTGTGCCCCCCATTCTCTCTTGCCCTCTGTTTTTCTCTTCTTAGAGTGAGTGATTCAATGCTCAGGAAAGAAAGACTGAAGAATTTTCTTTATAAATAACATAGCAAAACCCAACAACAGGCAATAAAATAAAGAAAATCCCCATATATGGCACTAATGAACAGGAAGCCCCTTTGTGTAGACAAACACCTGAGTTTTGTGACAATGTCATACTGGTAGTGTAGTCCTTACCCTCTTGGGCAAAATGCCAAATTCTGCTGTGGCGTTAGACAATAAAAGTGACAAAAAACTGAAGCTGCTCAACATAATTCTTCTTGCAGCATTCTGTCACTTTGGATGTAAACACAAGCCTCTATCATTGCAGACTGGAGGGGCAGGTTGGTTTGTTCTTTTGTCTTTCATCCAACTCGAAGTGGTGGAAAACAGGAACACAGGCATTAACCCATCCTTCTTAAAAAAGATGTGTACAAAATATGTCCTCAGGCTTTTGATCTTTCACATGTGGACAATTTTTTACTCATATAGATTAAATAAATAATAATCTAATCCCAAATGCTGTATAAATGAAAGGTCTTCTCACCTCTTGAATACCTTTTCTATCTCTCTCTGGATATTACAATTAAAAATAGTAACTACAAACAAGCTAATTTAATTATTTAGGGCTCTTGCATTCAGAGTATAAAAAATAAATTACTTGTGTTTAAGTGATTTTTCACTAGATTTCATAATATATACAGAAATAATTAGAATCCAGTGTGTTATATATCAGAATATAATTTAATTTTTAATATATCTGTAACTCGGATTTCCTTCAGTATCTAGTTGTCTAAACTTCTAATTATATGAAAATGTGTTTTTAGGAAATTTTTCTGCTACCAAGATGGAACCTAATAAGATCTGGCAAGACATAGCATTCTATAAAAAAAATTTACTTCATGTCCTAATAATATTATGAATAAAATATACCCATTTTTAAGATACAGTACTTTTCATATTGTTCTTATCATTAAAATGAACCAAAAAAACCATGATCACTCTCTAATTAATATGTCTATACCAATGTCAACAACATATATGTCTGAAATGTTTATTAAAATTGGATTAATGTAGATAAGAGAAAGCATATAAAAATTCTGAACGGGGTTGCAAGTCCAACAAATTTTCCTGAGGATTAATATTTGTTCTGCTTAAATATTTAAAATTTAAATAATCTCAATCAAAGTACATAATTCTGAGCAGAAGGGTCTATAAATGATGCAGCAAGTGAACCTGCAATTTTAGGCAGTGATCCATACAATCTACTTCAAATATCTACTCTATGATAAGTGGATTCATGCTTAGCGATATTTTTCTTTCCCCTACTGTAGCACTAGTTTACCTGACTGGATGAAATAAAATAATACGAGATATATAGTTATTTAAATTAGTAATTTAATTATGGATAGTAAATTTCAAAGAATGAACATGGGATTAGGCAATTAGGAACATGACTATACAAGTTTATTCTTTTGAGGGTCCAGAATGGTTCTGAAAAAATGTTGAAAAATACTAATTGTTGTAAGGGCTTTCAAATCTTTCTCTTTTGCAACCTAATGGAAGAGAAAAGGAAAAAAAAAAAAAAAAGAGAGAGAAAAAACTGACAAATTTCTTCCTTTCCCCTTCAGATCATTGGTTTTCTCTAGAATCAAAACCCAATTTTTTAAACTAGCTGTTCAGAGCATATAGTTTTCCAAAGTGCTTTATTACCATAGCCAACTCCAAGGATCTTGTGTTGTGCAAATGTGTCATGCATTTAATGTTCATGAAAAACAGATGCCAAAAATTCTTCCAAGGCAACTTTGACCTCAGCTCACAGGATTAAACCTGCATGGTATCTGCTGCTTGTTTGCTCTCCTTGGTTGTTAGATTTATGAGAATACCAGTACTAGAGAATCCATTTACATCTTTCTAGTTTTGATTACAGTGGAACTTCCTGGCTTTGAAACCTGCTTGATTTTCTCTTGAGCAGAAGCTGTTGGGCTTTGATAATACATTCTACTCCTAGAAGAGGAAATAAGGGGTAGTATCTTTAAAGGAAATTAGTTCTGCTACTTAATTGATAGTTATTACAATTACATAACTTAATGGGAAAAATGTACTGTATCAAGTCTTATATGTTCCAGCTTGGTAGCTTCCTGTGAATGCCAGATGCATATTAATTATGGCAGAGTGCTCACCTTGGTTTAATATTCTGCTTCTTTTGCAGAAAATGAAAGAGAGGAACTGAATTTGAGAACAGTTGTAAGTTAATCAGAACAAAAGTACAGAAACTTGCTCTAGACCTGGCAGGGCTATATTAACTAATGACAAGAGTGAGAAAACTGTAAAAGAACAGATTAGCAAATCCCTTGTTGCAGTCTACTTCATCAAAATCAAGGTAAGTTCTCAGGCAGTTTTTTCAAGGAGAATTCAAGGAGGGAGAGAAAGAAAGAGAATCAAGATATAGGTAGTAGGTGCATTCAAGCAAGACAGTTTCTGGGGTTTAGGGGATTTTTAGCTTTCTCCTTGTGGAAGCATTGTGGCAGCTGATTTGCCTCTGTAGATGTTTAGCAGACACAAGAAATCACATTATTTTCAAGAAGAGAGAAGAGAGCCTTCACAGAAACAGGAATTGAGAGGTGAAAGAAATATGTTTGTGAACAAAAAGGGTTCAGGAGTCCGCAGGGAAATGAGTTTGAAATCACAAATAACATTGATGAGATTTCAGTCCCTGAAGAAAGTATTCTGAAAGTTGCCAAACGCATTAGAAAAAGGTACAGCATCTACACTGAGATTTTTTTTACCTTCCCTAGCAATTACAAGCTACAGAAGAAAACAAGGAAACTGTGGCATAGACATTAGGTGGCATACTGACAGCCTGATATCCTGTTAAGAAAGGAGATGTAGTTTTTTAGAAAAGTGTTTCTCTGTGACCTTTCCAACTTTCAACTCTGCAGACACCAGCCTGAGAAAAAATGCAGTGCTATTTTTGCATGTATAAGAACTGGGACTCTTACACTTCTGCTCTCTGACAATTTCATTGCTTCTTTCTCCACTGAAAATTATCAGTCTTTCTTTTGGTACTTTTTAATTTCAAAATGTATTTACTTTTGAGAAGTAGCCTATGGATGCTGATCTTGAAAATATTTCTGCTTATTTTGTTACTTAGGATCTGTGAAAGACTCAGGTAATCACAGGTAGGTTAAAAAATAAAGTACTTCTAAATGTACAAGAAGTGAATGTAAATTCCCTTTCTGAAAGATGTTTCTTTACTAGTGTGACATCTTTGTTTCTACAGGAAATGTACTTCCTACAATAATCATATATAAAAAAACTTGCACTGCAAATACCAGTCTTCCAAAATTGGGAAAGGGAAGGGGAAGAGGGAAGGAAGCACTTTTGTTTTTCCACTGGATTTAATAATGTTTCTATAACAATGATAGTCACTAAACATGTGATTCTCAAAGGTCCTCATCTTAAATTTATGTGTACTTTTTACACCAGTTTTCATTGCAGCTAGATCCTTTATTTAGCTTCAAAAGTCTTGCTGAATGGCATCTGGAAAGCTACATAATTTGAAGTTGAACCTTTTTCTTCTTTCCTTCCTATTATTTCTTTAGTAAAAAAAAATTCTTACATCGTCATGTTGTCAAAAAACTTTGATACATACTCCTACAAGAGTAGTGTAGAAAAAATTAACTACTTCACATAGCAGTCTCCAAAGTCTGTAATGGAGCAGATGTGTCCAAGAAAACTTTCAAAGTCCTTTGAGAATAGAAGAATATTATAAATAATAAGTCATTGAACATCTAAAACAAATCACAAACAAATAAAAAATAGTATGAGGGAAGACTGTGACACTGCAAGTTGTAGGTATAAAGGAAACTGATTAATAGTCTTTGCAGTTATATTGTTTTGCCATTCTTATTCATTACTCTGTGTAACTTCTAAAAGACAGACTGTAACTGGATTAAATTATGTTTCTCATGTTTAAAATGTATTTTCATAATTTTTCCTTTTTTCCTTATCATAGTATTTTGGTTTCATAAAAGAAATTATATTTTGAATAAGATTTAGAAATATCTGTGGTCAATAAAACGCTCTTTCAAATAATTATCCTAATGCGGAATGTCTTGTAAAGATGTAAATGATATCAAATACATCCATGTTGCTCCCTTCTACACATGGGTGTGGCAAAAAAATCCCTGCCTTGTTTCTTGTTGTGTTTTTGTTAGCAAAGCAAATCATTACAAGTTTGGAAATTCTTAAGACATACATAGCTAAAGTAATGTATTGAGATGAAGGGGAAAGATCAGTTTCAAAAAAGAAATTTCTGACCTCATCTTCTGAGATTGTTATGCTAGTACATCTCAGAAAAGAAAATAACAAATGCATTCTCTCTAGGTGTTTCAAAATGCATAGCTCCTTTCAGCTTAACAAAGAAGGCTTTATCAATGCTTTCGCATATATTTTGTTTTCCTTGAATTCATATATTGCATTGAATTTCTGAGCTCACTTTTAAAAATTATTTTTTAAATATTAAAGAAAAATTCTTTTTCATAAGGAACATAGAGCCAGGTAGCCACTGTCTGTAGTTAGATACCCTTTATAAACAGCGTTTGATTTCTTTTTAATTTCTAAGTGTTTCATTCTTTAAACAAACCTTTCTTTCTCAGGTTGTCATGTGAAAAGGAACACAGAAATATCTACTTCAGATATCCAGGCAGAGGAGCAGGGTGAGTCACCTCTCTTTGACTCTGCTCCTGCAGTAACTTTCCAAACACATGAAAAATCTTCACATTGTCAATGCTATGCTCCTATTTGTGTTCTTACTTTCCAGTGTAGCATGTACCACATCATACCCTTGTTTTTTAACTGATGGAGGTCTGAAGGATACAGATAATGAAATTATTTCAGGGCACTCACAGGTTTGCATATTTTTGGAGTTTATGGGATGATTAAAATAACCATGGACTGACAGTACATATGCCATTATTAAAAGTGATAGAAAAACCTTAAAAAATTGAGACTACTTTTTTTTTTTTTCAATTAAATTCCCCTGCAGTGAGAAAATGTCTATAAACAGGGGGTCCAGATTTTAATTACCACTCTTCTTTTTACCAGGACTCTAATAATTCAGCTTTACCATTCCTCATTGGCCCCAGTAATGTACGTAATGGTTGCCCTTGCACACCAGGTTTGATGTTCTCTGAGCTGCCTGGTGCAACATAAGTGAATCTTAAAGAATTTCCCCCTAGATTTTTGTTTTTTATTATTTTATCAGCAGCAGAACATTCAGTTTTGCAGTCCTAAATCCTTTTTACAATTCAGAGTGAAATAAACCCTGTTCACTTGTACTTTTTCTCCTGCTGAGCATAACTGATCTGGAAATGTGCTGAGAAAAGTGACATCATATCAGAGGCTGTTATGTGCTTTCGTGAGTTTCATCTCCTTCATTTAATGGTATGAAAAAAATATATCCTTTTCAGACATAAGCAGTTACATGGCTGCACATAATTTTAATTTTGAAGGATTTACAAAGAATCAGATTCAGTTGAATAATCCATCCATCAGTACACAAGACTACAGTGTGTTGTTCAGACTACTGTAGAGAAAGATACAGGAGTACTAAACTCTTAAAGGCTTTGTCTTCTGTAAAACTGCGTAGTTATACAGAAATCAAGTACATTAGAAATCATCAGTTTATGCATCGACAGAATTTGGATGATGTGAACCTTGTAAAAAAAAATCTTCAAAAATTGTTTTCTAAATTGTTTCCTACATTATAACTGAATAGACAGTGTCAGAAGTATTCTTTAGACAAAAACCCCAATCTACTGGCAGTTTTAGATATGTAGACAGCCTGAGTTTGTATAGAAAATCTGCAGAAAATTGTTTCTCTGTTACTAATATAAATTAACTTCATATGTACAAAGACAGAATAAGATAGGAGTTGCTCACTTCCTAAATATTTGACACTTGAGTCTACTCTTACCCACTTAGCAATTTGGTAACATTGCTGAAGAGCATTTTTCAGCTGTTATTCTCTTTTCCTCACCATTTTATGCAATTTATCTCTTCTTTGGAGAATAAAATCTGAAATATCACAGATGTAAAATTCATTTAGGAATAAGAAGGAACAGAAACAAACAAGAACATAATTATAACATTTAAGAAGTTCAAAATAAACACTAAATACTCCGCTAACTTTTAGAGTGAAAAAGGGGTTTAAGCTCTATTTCACAGAGCCAGTGAAACAGGTATAGATCCCATCCCAAATAGCATATCTCTTGCTGATAGTTTTATCATTACAGTAATTAATTTTAAAGCAGTGAGAACTATTCAAGTGTGTGATATTTTGCAGGACTTGATATTCATTGACATCACAGCTGGTAGAAAATGAAACAAGGAAAAATTCACTAAAGTGTTTGCAATAATGATGTCCTTTCCTTCTTCCTTCTACTGCCTCTAATGGAAATTAGTATTTTCTTTTCTTATTTGATGAACTATCTTTAGTCTTTTTGAAAAACATTCTAATTATTAGATGGCAGATGTAACACAGTCTGACAACAAAGTTGTAAAACCAGTGCTTCCTCTCAGAAATGCCTGCTTAGATATACAAAATATGAAGTTGAGATAAAAGATCCAACAGTTTTGAAAACATGCCAGATCTTTTTCACTGAATAAGGTTAGAAGACATATCTTCTCACTAAAGCAACAGAAAACAAATTAAGACCCAGTTTAAAACTTTTAACATGCCATGAATCTTCTGGAGCATTCACAGTATGATTCACAGCTTTGGATTGTGTCCTCCACCAGCATTATCAGCAATTATTATTTTATATTCTCACTTTTAAACTTATATGGAGTTAGCTTCTGCTATCCATATGCAAATCAGTCTGAATATTCTGTGATACAGAAAATATCTTTAGAATAAATATTAGTAGTAAAAATATCTTCTTATGCATAGATTAGACATAAGATTTCTAGAGATATATTTAAAATATGTTCATATGCAAATCAGAGAAAGTGTTGGGTTGGAAGGAACCTTAAAATTGTCTATTTCCAACCCCCCCCACCATAGGGAAGAGTGCCACCTGTTAGATCAGGTTGCTCATGACTGCATTCAATCTCCATCTGTCTTGAACACTACCAAGGAAAAGAAGTCCACAACCTTTCCAGACAACCTCTTCCAGTGCCTAACTACTGTGTGTAAAAAGTCAGTCTCCCTCTATTTTAAAATCCCCATTTAAGTACTGGAAGATTGAAATGAGGTCTCCTGAGAGTTTTCTGTTCTCTATGCAGAGCAACTCCAACTCTCTCAGCTTGTTTTCTTAGGAGAGGTGCTCCAGCCCTTTCATCATCTTCATGAATGTCCTTCCTCTGGACTCACTCCAACAGGTCTGTGTCTTTCTTGTTGCCTAATTACCTCAGGTCTAAGGCAAAGTAAACAAGGCTGAGGGAGAGGACTGTATCCATAAGGAAAGCCAAAGCCGGAGCTGTCCTGAAAATCAGCTCTGCTTGGCTTCAGCTGGAGGAGGTCAAAGCCCACAGGCTCAATTGCCAAGGCCAGGTTTGCACAGCTGAGGGGAAGGAGGAGAGTTTTTGGTGGGTGATGGCAAAACCAGAGGGAGTGAACACCCAGCAGTGAGGCTACAAGTCAGATAAAGAGCACACCCTGCAGAGTGTCCTCCCTTACACAAACTGGCTCAGATGTAACACCAGGCCTCTCTCCTGGGAAGGCCATTCACACAGGACATTCACATGAGAGGCATCTGTCATGTCTTAGGAGTCATAAACCATCAGAGGCACCTGACGTCGCCCCGGACTCCTTTCTGAGGCCTTCCACCAGGGTATGAGATCCACAAGTGCTGCAGGAGATCCAGAGTCTGTGGAACTTCCCCCATCCCTGCAGAGGAGATGCTTATATCTGATTATGTACTAACCCACCGAACCCATTGAACTCCATGTTCCATGGCACCCTCACCACCTCTCACCACTGAGAAGACCAGAATAAAACCAACGGATGCAGCTGGATCCACAGGACCTTTCTACTTTCTGTCTCTATCAGACTCTCTTCTTGCCTTTTTTTATTTCTTTCTCTTTCTCTACCATGGCATTTATAGTTAAAATCTGCACTGTAGACTTCAGCATATGCTCTCATTTGCACCTTAATTCGAGAAGAGTCGTCTCTCTAATAATTGGATCTTAACATAAGGCTGCCTTGTACTTTGGCTCGACAAATTAGAAATACCATGTGGATTTGAGTACGGATTTTGCTTGCTGGCTTTTAGTTCACTGAATTGAATGAAGGAAATGGAAAAATATCATTCTGTGATTACTGGTTATTGTTTTCTTATCATGCTTGTTGTTCAAGAGGTCTCTTTTGCTATATCTTATCCCTATTGTCCATTACCAGGCCACATTAAAGATAAGGGATTTTTCCTTTCTCTTTTCTTTCTCTGTGAAGTAGAGACTTTCTAAAGAGAAGGAATACCCTATTTTTGCTACCATTACTAGATTCCTTGTAGCGGTGGTTCAAGCTCAGAGAATGACATATCCCCTGAAGAATTTCTGGGGGCCTAGAAAGTGAGGCCTCTCTGAAGGTAGAGTTAAATTTGGCCTTGGAAAGGGAGTCGAACACCCCCCGCCTACCCCTCAGTTAACAATGGTATCTTGGGTCTCACTCTTTCCTCCCTTCCTCCTTCCTGACTGCACCCTGACCTCCTGACCCTTCCCCGTGTCCTCCCCTGTACCGTTATGAGATAAGTTGTAACCCTCAGAATAAAAGTCTGAATGTTGGGCTATTCCGGGGTCTTTTGCCCCTGAGCCCAAGCAGAGCAGACCCTCATGTCTTGTGTCTGATTTGGGCTCTGGGCAAAGGAACACTCTCTCTCTCAACGGCTCTCCACCTTATAGGACAGGGGCCACCATCCCAGGGAAGCCCGGCTTGCAGCGAGGGGAAAAGAAGTCCCTAGCTGAAGTTAACTTAACGAAAAGGAAGCTCTCAGAACAAGCCGCCAAGCCGCCGGCCGTCCCTGTGGTCAGCTGTCCGGCTCACGTCATCAGCCGCAATTCCTCAAAATCTAGTAAATTAACAGTAAGACAGAGGGTATTATAAGCCGTCACATTTTATCAAACTGATAAAATGTAAACCAAAATACTTTGTATATTTGCTTTAAAATCTGTTGTATTGATTTCTCTTTAAAACTATCGTTTCATGCAAGTTAACCATTAGCTTGAATAAATTAAATATTTTGAAATAAATAAAATAAAATAGATTTTCCTATTTCAATTTTATGTATATACGCACACACACATTGACTGCTATATTGGCCCTGTTACTAAACTTTCTTTACATGAATGACAGAGACAAATGTAGGAAGAGCTGATGCACCAGCAACTCAAGCTCAAAATGTTTTTCTTATGAAGAGGTGACCTGCATTTTAGCTTTCACAGTGACTTTCTGTATTTAATTAACTGATTAATTGTGTCTATACTGTGAAATTCTGTGTTCAGACCACTGACCCACACGACTCTAAAAAAATGAAAAACTTCAGACATTACAGTTGAAAGGTTCAGATGCTCTCTACTGGCTGTATTAAGTGTTTCAGATAGGAAAATTGCGTATTAATTATATGATCTAAACTCAGGTGATTTTTTTTATCATTAAAATTTTGAGAACATAATTTTTGTACCTTGAAAGTCAAGACTGATTTCTAGTATCTAAGATATAAACAGAAAAAGAGATATTTGTAACAAAATAAAAAGCTACATATTTTTTTCTGTCATTAGAAAATAACATGTATAGATAAGAGACTCTAGAAAGGAACCTGCCTTTGACAATTGTTTTGCAAAGCTAAAAACAGAACACTACCTGCAAAAATAATTTTCTCTTCTTTGCTTTTAAAGCAAGTACAAATAAAATTTTCATAAATCCAAATCAGATCACTACTGGAATAAAAGGTATAGTGTTCACCCAGACTATCACTCCTTGGAATATGGGAAAAGTGAACCCTTTAAGACCTTCCAAGTACCTTCATCCTGCTGTTCAAATTGTGTTAATTATGATTGCATATAAATGGAAAGATAATTTTCCAGGGTTGTTGGTTTTGCAATTTCAGTGTAAAGTGGAGCTAAAATATGCTGAAGTTGTTTGATACTTAAACATATAATCTTTAAAACTTTTAGGTATGTAATTCTGAGGAAATGCAGCAGACTGCTAGCACAGGCCACACAGGCTAATTAATAACCAAGAATCTTTTATTGCCTTCTTAGACCAGCAGACTGTTTCCAACAACAGTTTACAGCTCATGACTAGATGTACAGGGGTATTTTTCACTGATTTCTGTATGAGTCAAACACAAATTTTGATTGGTGATTTTTCCCTACCTCTCATTGTTTTGAGTGTTTGTTGGTTTGTATACTCTCTTTCCTCATTTTTTTATGTCTTTGCTAAACTCTTTTATAATCATTATGCATTTCTGGCTCACATTCCCTTGCAATGTTTCCATAAAATACATCTTTAAACCATATCTTTGTTCTGTTGTTGGAGCATGAAATCACAGCACTGAAACCAACTAAATTATTCTAGATGTATGCTGTTATATCTGTTTTCAGTCTTGTTTTCCTTAAAGCACCACCACAGTAAGAAACATCTATTTTAGGAAATCCTTTAGAATGGCAAAATTTATCATTAATAGAAACGGAGTGAGCTGTTTTCCCAAAAGAGGTACTTGTGAGATCAAACACACACTAGTAAGGCAGTGTTAAGAAACTGCATTGTGGCTGTCTCTGTCAGTCTGTTATCTATATAAGAAATGACTTTACTTGCTTCAGCCAACAATTCAGAACTTGTTATGAAGAGGGGTTTGGTGCTTTTTTTTAGATCACATTTTGAAAAAGGAAAGAATAAAGAATCCTCTCATTTCTTAGTGATTTGGATTTTAAATGAATACAGCCAAATGTGTCAACTTAATTCTGTAATCTTTAAACTACTATAGACAACAGATGGTAGATGGAACATGAATGGGAAAACATATTTGATTACATTATAAATCCTTTCAAGTTTGTCAATTTTTAAAATTAGTTTTTAGGACAAATATTTCTGGGCACAACTTCATGTATTTATCACCAGCTCGCCCCAATATTATCATCCCCAAGTTTCAAAGATCTGCAACAAAACTTGGTCAATAACCAGCTTTTATTAAAACAATCTTCAAGAGACCTATTGCCATTAAGTGACTAGCAAAGTATTTTTCAGTTATATTGGGTCATTTATCTTTCTTCCTGTTTTCTCATGTAAGATCTCTTTTCACTGGACATTATGCATAGGGGAACATTAATGACACTGAAAAGTAATACAAAGTACCTCAGTGTGTCTGAAGTCAAAAGGGAGAAGATGTTTCTGAAAATACATGGAAAGAATATTATATCTTTTGATTAAAGGGTCTTCATTGTTTGATTTTTTTTCCTATTTATTTAGCATATCCCCATGAGAAATAGGGAAACTACTTTTAAAAATTAAACCAGGAAAGATAAGAGATTTTAATCTGGTTTTAGATGTTAATGATCTCAGTCCTGTCTAGCTCACAAAGGTAATAGAGCTCTTTTTCTAACAAATTTAGGGGAAATGATAAATTTGTGTTGTGTGGAGAGTACAGATAACATTATTTACATGGCAAAATTACACTAAAGAAATGTCTGTATTTGTGTTATATAACTTGTATATGGTACACAAATTTTTAAAACAGTGTATCAAACAATATAGCCTTTCTGCAGTACTTGTTTTTTACATAATTTTCAAATATACATACAACTATCTTAAGATGTTTCCTCTGCTGATGAAATTTATTCTAGCACTACGACTGAAAAGAGCTACCACAACTGTGGGATGTTGTTTAATTTTGGCAAAGGAAGAACTGACAGCTTGGGCAAAATGCAAATGACTGAGAAGTTTGTGATAGAAATGAGTGTAAACAGATGGTTTGGAGTGAGCTGAAGTATTGTTGACTTTCTATTTTGGGATAATGGAAGAGCTCCTAGTTAAGATTTTTTTTAATGGAAAGAAGCAAAAATACTAACTTTAAAAAGTCTTCACTATGCAGGATCAAGGAAGCTGAATGAACCTTTTCATCATTCTTGCATGAAATGTGTGGCTGAGATCCTGCAGCTGGCCATGAAAGGCTGAGCACATCCGTATATAGCACTGCTGGCTTCCATACAGACCAGGAGGAAAGGTACCATACTCCTGGAAGGGAATAATAAAATCCACCTCATCTTCTCTACTACTGCCCTTTATCACATTACCTTTAACTGTTTTCACTAAACACTCACTTGAACTTGCTCGGACTTTTTTTGCATTCCTAGCAAATTCTACAAAATTTATTTTGCGTAAACATTTGCACTCTTTCTAAAAATTCCTTTCAATAAAACCGGATTTTATTGAGCATGTTACATACCAAAAAAAGTTTATATTTAAGATTATAATATTTATTTAAAATTGCATACAATATGGTGATGTTCCAATTTTGTGCAATTTTGTAGAAAATTGCCTAACATGCATGTACAGTCCATTCCACACAAATTATAATCAATTCAGCAACCCATTTCTTTCAGGAGCTTGAGTATACAGACCAATCTGAAACATAATAGCCTTTCATTACTATATTGTAATGTAGTGATATTTCATAGAATTAGGACAATTTCTTTGTGTTTTTCCCCTCTAAGTCATAGACTTGTAAATAAAATCTCGGGAAATAGACTGTTAACTGGTGATGGGGGTCTAAAATGTAAGCTGATAAAAATAATGCAACTGATCCTTAACTCTAAAGACATAGAGAAAAAAAAAATCAGCATGTGATTATATATAGGCCAACAATAAGTTTAATCAAAATGTAGCTACACAGTTGAATACATCTAAATTGCATTAAATTACTTTTAGCTTACTTAAGGGGCAATTAGAACTCTTCTGTTCTAAAGAAAATCAGTTTACAAAAACCCTAAGTGCTATCCAGACCTATATTAAATTTCAAAGCTTACCATGAGAGTTAAGTTCACCTCACGGGCATTTTGATGTAAAATTAATGTATGATGTCATATTATTATATTTTTTCACTTTTTACAGGACTTTTCTAGACTTGCTGAAAACTTTTAATAGTTATTGTATATTTTTGACCTGATTAAGTGGAGACAATATTGGGTGAAATCCAAGTAATAATATTCTTGGTGATTTCTGAACGTTGTACTCCACTACTGTTTAGGAGGATTTAACTTAACTCACAAATGTCATAATGGAAAATATATTTTTCATCGAAGGACACTGATATATTTTATGTGGTAAATATTCATCTAAATATCCCTGAATGTCTAAATTAGAGCAGTATAGGAAGGAAAAGAGTAGTAAGAGTAGTATAAAAATATAAACCAACAGAAGTACCAACAGAAGTCCCACAAACTGTCAAATCCCTTTCAAAGCTAACACAAGACTGGAATATGAAAAAGCACATGCAGTGCAGGAATTCAAGTACATATTGGTTTCACAGCTTCTTTATATCTAGGTTTTTTGTTTTGGTAACCTGATTATTCTGATTTATGATGTACATCAGGAACCAGTCCCGCAAACACTGAATTTAAGAAAGGCAAAATGATCTTATTTAGAATTACTGATACTTTCAGGAAAAAAAACAGGTTTCTCATCAGCTTAAACATTATGAATATTAATATTAAAGAACAATTTGAATGTGGTCTTCATTTTCATTTTTCCCACTTAAAATTCAATAGGAAATCCTAAAAGCAATGTCACTAAAATATGAAGTTATAAACTTTGTTTAAAAGTTTTTTTCTAGCCCACAGAAGTGTGAGTCTGGGAAGTTCATCATAAGCATGTAGCTAGAAGAAATAAGCAGACTTTGAGAAAGTAATTTCTAAACTCCACCCAAGGTAAAATGATACAAACATTTTCCTGTTTTAAACATATTCCATATAGAATTTAATTTGAATAATTATTTCCATGATAATGTTATTGAACTTTTTAATATTTTAAATTTTTGGTCCTCTGCTTATACACTGAAATGTCATAAGGAACCACTAAAAGTATTTTCTGTTCAGTCTTTTCAGTGAAGAGATGAAATTTGAAATATGACAATAGAAAATAAAATTTCAGGATACCAGACATCAGCAGGTCACGATTTAAAAAAGGTTGTATGCTTAATGCTTTGTTTAGATTCTTCAACAAATTATAAGCCAGACTGGTATTTGTTCCTCAATTAGAGAGGCAAAGAAGCAGACTTCATGGAATGAGCCATTTTTGTTAGTAAGAAGTACTGGAGCTCAGATTTTCCATATATAAACAACCATTTCATACTCTCCGTTGCAACAGTTTCCTCTTTGTAACTCAAAGGTGCACTGTACATTCTAAAAACCAGGAATTTGTGAGTCAAAATAAAAAGAACACCTTGGAAAACATAAAATTCAGACCAATACCCCCCATATTTTCAATTTTTCTTTTCTATTTGTGTTAGTACATTAAGCATGTTTGTGTGAAAATATTATTTCTCAAGTTAATGTTCCTGCACTGCTTATTTCCGCTGAAGTTATAAATCTTTATTTGTAATATCATAAATGGTTACTATGGAAATGTTGTATAGCCACAAAAGATTGAGTAAAGTATTATGAGTCAAGACAATCTCTTAGATTATATATCACTTCATTAATTTAGTAGCTATTTATCTATTTTGCATGCACTAATATAATTTTTTTCATTTCCTACTATTTTCTTGTGTGTTGTGTTGTGTTAATTATCCACTTGCTCTTAAGGACTTTGGATGGGGTTTGGTGGGCTTTTGCTCCATCTACCTAAGACAATGAACTTGCAAAATAAGTTTTGGAGGCTTTGGAAAGATCTAATGGGGTAAGTAAGGAGAAAGTGACAAAAGATGATAAAAAACATATTGTTTTGAGAGTTGAAAATGATACTTGAATGCTATATTTTAACATTTAAAATTGTGGCTGTGCCATGTAAATCATGCTTTCCTCTTCCTTTAAAACTATTAATTCGCTTGGGCACAGGATATTCAGGGATAAGAATCTGGGTCTCCATTTCACATAATCCTCCCTCTACTAGAACAAATCCTGATTGGAGGATGAAAGTAGCCATTATAATAATTAGTCATTTTGCTATCACATTTATTTTATCTTTAAAATCTTTAGGAACTTTATTTCTTGAGGAACAGAAATGGATTCTCTCTTGTAGCAATGAGTATGGTCTGAAACTGTGAGGGCAACCATGGAGACTGTGCCTTCAGGATACTGAAGAACACATGACTTAATGTGTTCTTCAGTATCCTGAATAAATTCTGAAGGATTTCACAAAAGACTGCAAGAAATTTCCAGAAAACAAAAGTAAAATTTATCTTCAAAATTATCAAGGTATAATAATTACACGTCCACTACAGATATGATCTCTCACCACCTGTGTTTATACTGGGCTCTGAATAGCCAGAAAATATGTTTCTGAATCAAGTCACTAATGATAAGACCTGGAGTAGACACTCAGGAAAAAAAGAGGAAGTGTCAGATCAGGATGAAAAAATATTTCCAATGGTATTTTTCTTTTTTTATTTTTTAATCTCTGAAGATATTTTTCTAATTTAATTTGAAATTTGTATGCCTTCTAAACATGTGTAGACACATGTTTCAATTTTTTTTATGAAGTAGGAATGTCTGACATTTTTAAATGAGGGTTTTAGCCATTAAATAATATGTTCATAAATGAGTGCATTATGTTATGTAAAACCTTTGTGTTGCATGATTCATATTATGTAGAACTACATGCAAAACAGAATAAATTTGCATCAGAAGTTTAGCCAGTCCTTTCTCGGAAGAAATGAGCACAATAGAAAAGTAAGGGAAAGAAATCAGGGTTTCAAACACTAAAAATAAAATCTTCTGATATGAATAGCTTTATTAGTGGTTACAACTTGCAGTGAATTGAGAAGTTACCCTAATCTGTTAACATATTTTGAGGATTTTAAATTCTATTTTTCCAAAAGATCTAGTCCTATGTAACATAGAAATAAATTCATGGGAGCACTATCACATGTATTATTCAAGTTATGGGCATGACTGTTTAGGGTTTTATAGTCTCTGAGTCTACAATAAATAAAACGGCATTTTAGAATTACTTGCTGTGATGATTGTTGTTCTGATGTTACCTCACACGACCCTAATAAGAAAGGAGATCTATGCGTGTACAAAAACATAAATATCTATAACCACTGTTGTCTGACAGCTTGGGTACATAAAATCCAAGGGATTTTATAGATAAAAAAAAAAGTATTTGCTCTTTTCCCATATAAAATAACGCTTACATTCCATACTTTGACAGAGACAACTCAAAATAGTCACTTTCTCAAGCACTTTTTTCAGTGAAAAATAGGTTGAGGGAAAATATGCAAACAGCCACCATCTCAGTGGAGAATGGGCAGTCACTGTTAATCCATTATAGTTTACAGGTGTAGAGAAAATATTTACAGGAAGCAATTATGTCTTTACTAAGATAATATTTGTAAATCAGATCTCACCCTTGGATAGCTGAAAGCTATGGGGTGTCTTTTTGCAGATAATTGAGCATTAGCATGAGATTGTCACAAAAGTAAACTTTTAAAGTAGTTTCTTATGAGGCACATTTGGGAAATATCAGGTCTAAGTTCACCAATACCTTGATGGCCGTGACCAACTTTGCCATGGACTGCCCCTCAGCACTGGTGCTGTGCCTTTTACTCTATCTGTCTCTGGCCATGTCACAATCTGGGCACAGGCTTCTTGATACACACAGGAATCAAAGCCCATCAAATGAAAAGCAATTACTACAGAATCTGATTTATTCAGTTATCTTGGTTTCAGTGTGAAAACAACCTTCTTTCATACATTTATGTCTCAACAGCCCAAGTCAAGACAATCGTTTCATAAACATGACAGTTTCCTTGCCACATCTAACTCATAGGCTTTCAGAAATAAATGGTGGTTTCCATAAAATTGTTTAATATGATTTTTATATATTTTTTAAATTTAAAAAGTCCACCAAGAAAGATTTTTACTATAAAAATGAGATTTAAACTGAAAAATGCATAGTAAGTTGAAAGACATTTATCAGAGGAAAGACATTGTGTCCTGTGTTATTTTCTTCTCAGGTTTATAATCAGAAGACAAATGTTACAGATGAGGAGAGGAAGTATAAGATACAATTGTAGTTTCTGTGCAGTGGGAAGGAAACGCCTGTGGTGGAACAGAATATTTAACGTTATGTAGCAGTGGAGAGCTTCTTTCCACTCAGAGAATTAAAGAGCAAGAGAAAAGAAGTTTGGGTAAAGGATGAGAACAGCAGTTGATTCACTTTTCCTGTTATCCACTTGTTAAGATCCAATTATTGAGAGATGCCTCTGCCCAAATTAAGGTGCAAACAAAACCATATGCTGGAATTAATAGTACAGATTTTATTTAACAGTAAGTAGGAGGTAGAGAGAGATAGAAAGAGATAGGAGGAAAGACAGGAGGAGGGAGAGGAAGAAAGTGAGAGACAAACAGGTTAAGCAGAAAGATATCACCACCTGTGGATCTAGATGACATCCCTTTTGGTCCCCTTCACCCTAAGCTTTTCAGTGGTGAGGGTCCCAAAGGCATTCAAAACTTTTCACTATTTATACAGTTAAACTCCCATCCTAGTATTTCTCTTCTTTTGAGTCAGTGAGTTATGGTTTCCCCCTGGCAGACTCAGTTAGAGCTGATTTTCAGCACAGGTGCTGGGATGGCTTTCCTTGGGATCCTTAGCAGTGGTACATTATTGTCCCCTGGCCTCCCTTACCTCTCCTTAGGCCTTACAACTTTGGACAATGGTACCACCTTTATCATATCTCAAGTTTCCATCTTGTGGCTTAATTTACAGTCCAGTTTCCAGGAATCCATGGAGGCATATTCAGGGGGTTTGGTAGTCACACATGAGCAGCTTCTTCTTTACACAGTTTGCCACAGTGAGAAAAGTCCTCTAGTGGGTCTTAATGGTGTTTAAGACAATTGAGATATTTATGCCTCTTACACAAATACTCTAATTAAAAAAATTGAAACTTTTCAATGAGGTTTTATTATTACATGCAATACACACTACACTACAATCTAACCTATTATTGTGCTATAGTGAGTGAACCAGCTTTTGTAGCTATGTTAATATAGAAAAGTCTTTCAGGCTATTACTGAAGCTTGCTAGCAAATAATGGCCAACATAAACTAATAAAATGAATCTATGACAAAAGGAGGAAAAGTTAACTGTACATATAAAATACATCAGCGTTTTGCAGTATTGTTTGTTACAAATGCCAAGTAAAAATTATTAAATGCTACAAATTCAGGATCATAATAGTATTTATTTGGTACTTGTCAGTAGAAGAAGAAATTGAATTTTGTAAGTATGAAATGACAGTGTGCACTATGGTAATTCGAACTTGACAGAGCCCATCATAAATACTATTTATTTTTTCATGGTTTTCACCTGTTTATAAATGTAGTGTTGAGGTAATGAAACATAATAGGAACCATGCAATGTGTCCACCCGCAGATGTCCCATTTGTTATTTTGACAGATCTAATTTTTTGTCTTTCATTGTAATAAAACTATTAATTCTCTAAAGTTCTGCTATTTAAAAGAAAATTAGGAACGTTCAACACATCATATTTCCATTAATGTCTGTGGAATATATAGTAAAAATAATGATCTTATGCAACATCGGGGTTACCCTGTCTTACATGTCTCATTCCTGACTTTTCACATCACTTCTTAAAAACATGAGCAATAAGGGCTAGAAAGTAAGACTATATATATTAAAATGAAAAATATATAATTAAATAGCTCTATGAAGTCTGTCAAAATTAGTTTAAATCCACTGTTCATCAACATACACAAGAGAGGATACCCAAACTCTACTCTGACTTTTGTCATTAGAACAGTATTTCTTAGCAAAATTCCACAAATGTAGAAAGAAGGTAGGCTAACTGCAACCTAAACACAATTAATAATTACTACTCATTTCATTTTATTAAGCTTTCTTTTTCCTAGTAGTGTGTCAATAGTTAAATAGTTAAATAAAGCCTACTAGTAGTATTTCTGGGATAACAAATGCTTTTTCATGAAATACCCTATTCTTTCAACAAATCTGAAGGTACATATTTATAAATAAGTAAATACATCATGCTTTTCTTGTATTTTCCCTGCCATTGCTGAATGATGGGCAAGATCCTTGGGTGCTGTATTCTTACAAAAGATTTAATCAAGGTCTGTCCAGTAACAGTTTATCCAGTTTATATCTGGCTTCCTTTAGAAAACATTAGATCTCAGGAAAAGCATTTGAATACAGAGAACCAAACATATTCATAATATGTAAGGCAGTAAAATTGAGGTGTCCTAAATACAAGGAGCAAAAATTTATCTTTATCCCAAAAGGTTATTTTTACTGTGTTCAAGCAAATAGAGCTCACAAAGACCTAATCCAAATTGTGGCAAAGTATCACCTTGTTTTCAACTATTTTTAGACTTGACTGTATTCTTTCTGAAGGTATTAGTAGCATTACTTTCATATAACAGTAAAAAACCCCAGAATTAATAGATTTATAGTACTCAAATAAAGAAAAAAATCAGTGCGCATCATGATGGCAGAATCAGGTCTTACATGATCATCCAGATGGACTGAAACTTTGAAAAAACTGTTAATTTTGTTGTTGATTAGGCATCTTTCCCCCTTTTTATTCTGAATTGCAACAATAGGGATGCTGTTGTCTAACAGCATTTATAATGCATCTCTCATCAAATTTGTTATTTTCACTTTAGTGGATTGTGCTTTTTTTTTTACATTATGTGATTATTTAGATGCTTATTTGCTACTTCCATTACAATGGAAATATGCTTAGAGCTCTACTGAACAATTTTGCTATTTTGTTGCTTATCTTATTGTATCTTTTAAAATTTTTAGATTTTCATGTACAATATGAGTAAAACAATTTGAGAAAATTCTTACTATGTTAAGAATGGAGATGAGTATTTAATAATTTTATCAAACTATTTTGTGCAGTTACTGTCTTCCCAGTCAATAAGTGTCTTGATGATATTTCAGGATAAGGAATTGAGCCAAATGTAAAGATTCTGCTTTACCATTTTTGAGGGAAGATATTCAACACTGTTTTTATATTTTGAGGTTTTTTTTATCAAAACCTAAAATCAAGATTTTGGAATGAAAAAGTAAAGGAAAAAATCTTCAAATAGCATTACATTAGCAGCCCAAAGTCCTTTTGAAACTTGCGTGAATTTTATCAGATTACTTGGCGTATCCACCTCTGCCACTTAATCCTGGAATCTCATCTCTCTTTTTCTGATACTGCTTCTTATACCAGCATAAAACCTACCTGGGTATAGCATAGCATATAACAGAACAGAACCTCTTCCCCAACATAACTCCTTATCCAGGGCTTTGCTGGAAGGTGCTATGCCTTCATCGGAGCAATGACACTTTGATAAAGCACTAGGGCAATATATCATCAAGGAGCTGCATAGGGTGATGTATTAGTGCAATACATCAAAATGCCACTGCTCTTGAGAGGTTTGATCCTGCTGCTGTTGAAGCCTGCAGATTATTAACACTGAGTAAAATGAAAAGAAGGATCAGGACCATAAGCATACAAGATGATTTTTGTATTCTTGTCTTTCCATCTTTTCAAAATATTTTGAACTGACTCATTTAGTATCTTAATTTAGATTTTAGTCAAGGTTTTTATATTATTTAAGAAAGTCATATTAGACTATGAAATCTGTATTTATTGTTCTTCCCCTCCATAATCCCTGCAGATTTATAGGATAATAAAGGGAGAGGATTTTGAGTTTGTATGCCTTGCACTGTGAGATTCAGAGTTTCTTGCAGTGGGAATAAAACCTTAAGCATTGGCAATGTAAAAAGTATTTGTTGGAAATCTCCTAACTATCTGAGACTATAACAATAGCGATAATGGCCTAGGCCTAAGATCACATACATCAGCAGTATCCTACTCCTGACAATTCCAAAAAGCCCTTTTCTTAAACAATAGTGGAAAAAAACCACGAAAATACCCCAGAAAATGCATGTTGTTCTACCCAGTGTTTGGTACATTTGAGATCTTTTCTACCCTCTTTGCCACTTTCATGCTCAGCCTCAGAGAATGCTTTCTACCTTCCTTTTTCTAACCTCCTGAGACCTACCAAACCACCCTGAGGCAGCTTATAGTGTTGTATGCAAAGATTTGAGAAGAATGGAAATAAAAATTATTGCTGTTGCTGAATGATAGGGAATAAACTTCATAAACGTTTCTGTCATTCTTAGAGCATCTTTCCCTGGCCATGTCAGTCTAAAAAACTAGTTGTCAAATTTGTTTGCATCATGATACTTCTTAATATTGAGTTCTGGAAAAGCCTTCCTCCTGTAAAGAAAGAGAAAAGGAATATCTTTCAGTGGCTGAATATGATGCTTAGAGACTTTCAAGTGTAATTACACAAACTTTAGTGTAATAAAAAGTCCCACACATTCACATATATATTTTTGTACTTCTACATTGTTGTGCAATAATTTCTACCAAGTCAAATTCATCCACACTAGTCAGAAGTATTTGAAGGCCATCTGTGATTTAAATCCTTGCCAAGGTTTTGAGCTATATTCCTAATATGACTTTTTAAATAAGAAAAGTCTTATTTAAAAATAACACAATATTTTTTAAAACTAAAAATTAAAATTTAAAAATGTAATATTTTAAAAAATATTCATGAGCCATGGTAATAAATACATATATTATTATACAATATAATTATTTATTATATAAGAACCTATGGCACATGAGTCTCCCCTGGTATGCTTTGTGCAATTCTACAGTAAGTAGAAGACATAAAACAGACAACATAAGTACAGACACTTAGAGATATAAATAAGACAGCAGTTATCTGTTAAGCAATACTGTACAAGTTATTTCAGGATGGACTTCATTATTTTTTGTAGTTTATGTAGAAATGAAAACATAAGAAAACAAACATTTTGCAAAAAGTTCCTCTGTTAGGGTTTGAAACCTGGAAAATACTATGACATTATGAAAATCCTTACATTTGAATGTATTAACACTTGAAGTTTGGTGTTCAGTTTTTGTTTCTGCAGCAGTAAATTTCTCTAAATAGTATAATTGCCATGGTCATTTATGCCAAAGGAAAAACTAACACAGAAATTCAAAGCTACTGAAGTGAAATTCAGAGAATTTTTGAAGCTTTTTGTCTGTAAGAGTTGCATTCAATCTTTAGTCTTCAAAACAAGTCCTTGAAAGTGTAGCCAGATATAAATGGAGGGAATATTTATTGAACAGTTTTTGAGAAATCAGTGTCTTAATTTTTGGTTTTCTGGATACTTTAAAATATCAAAGTTTAGCTTTTGCTTTTTTAATGAAAAACTGCAATAAATATGCTTTAATATAATTGATTTTTTTTTTTTTGAGACAAACTAAAGAAAATTAATTCACCTTCATAAAGCAGTCTACTTTTTTCCTCTTTGGTTATTGAAGCTGTAGAACTGAAAAGCATGTTTTCCCTAAGTTTGTTTCGATATAAGATACTTGATCATTTCAATATCTGAGTCACAATATTCTCTAAATACTGTGAAGAGGAACTGTGGTTTATGGGAAGATTCAGTGCATGTAACATTGCATTTTTCCTTCTAAACTAAATAGAAGCAATAACAATGACTGAAAAAGGAAATATTGCATTACAAACCTATGGTGCTTTTGAAGTCTTATGAACTCTATTTATTAATGGAAAATTATAGTAAAAAAAATAAGACATAGATAAAGTCCACTTACTGCCAACAAATTTTAATAGAAATTTAATAGAAATTTTGCAGTTCTGGGAGGGAATAAGAATTAGAAGAAAGATTAAGTAATTCATCTTTCTCTGAAAATTCATAGTCAATAATTTTATTTCTTAGGAGATTGGAAGAAAAATAACCTCTTAAATATCACTTAAATAAATACAGCTGTCACACGGATTACTTCTGAATTTTGAAAGACGGCAATGGAAATTGAATATAAAACCCAGACAGCACAGAGATTTTGAGTTTTTACAACTTGAAACCTGTCCAACAAAAAGTAAACTTCTAAGCAGATCTAGTTAAATCTGTAGATAACCTTAAGGTTATCCTCTCCAAATTAATTGGTTTAGTCACTCAAGGATCTTTATCAGTGTGGCTGTATCATTAAATCTGAATATAGGATAAAATAATGGGTTTCTTAACCTTAAATATCAGTTTTATAGGCAAAACTCACGGCCAACAAACAAAAATAATAGAAATTACAAGACATGGAGAAATTGACATGCAGAGTTGGAGTGGAGCAAAACCTCCTGAAAATGAAAAAATATTGAGGACTGCAGGAGAAATAGGCAACACACAGCAATGATGTTGCCTAAGTAAAATGGTAGCACAAGCTTTTTCTGCACTCTCTTGATAGTAGAATGTCAAAAGAGTAACCACCACAAAGGAAATCCATAAAGAAAAAAAAAGTCTATATAATGGTACATTTAATCATTGTGGAGAGGAGCAGAGGAACTAGGGAAGTTTCACAATTTTTAACAAAGACTTAGAGAAAAAAGATTCTCAAAAACTTGAATCCATGTTAGCAGTTTTAATGTATGACCAGTGGCAATTAGCTGAAATTTTTACTATACTGAAATAATGGGTTTTGTAATTAGATATTAACATCAAGTTAGGGATTTTTTAGGGACAAGTGACTTTTGATCTAGCACTGAAGTCAGGGGGAGTTTTACCATTGTTAGCTGTGAAAATACAGTAAAGCCACCTTTAAAGTCTTGTGGTCTACTCTGACTTGAAAAATTATCCAATACAACTTTAAAGAAAAGTTTAAACCAGGACGCATAGATACTATATATATATACTACATAAACAATGGATAATATTTATTTCTGAAAACTTCAGATATTATTTTAATATAAATTTATGTAGCATAGGGATGAATCTGCATGTTTCATCAAATATAATTTATAAAACTTTATATCTTGGTATCAGAACTTCATAGTTATGTAGATCCTCAACTGTATTCTGGGCTGGGAAAAACAGAATGCATTCTTTTTTTCTGGTTTTTCACTTTGATTCAATAAACTTCCTGTCTGATGTCAGAATCTATTCCTCAGCTGAAGTGAAATCATGGAATCATGAAAAAACTTGCAATATTTCATTATTCAGAGAGGCATGCTCAGTGATCAGATCCAAAACATAGCCTCACACTAGTCACAGTGTAAAAATTAACGCTATCACAGCCAAACTCAGCACATTCAATGGGCACATCTGTCAGAAATGGTAAATTAATTTACTGTTTCAGTGCAATGATTCTGCACTGGGTTCCATGCTGAAGACATTACATTTAAGGAGTCAAGGAACTTAATCAGTCTGTGTATGCTCTTTTAGGGCTGCATTTAGGGCATGAGAAGTCTGTATCTGTATACTAACACAATTACTAACATACAGTATCTTTGGTAAGCGTAAGCTGCATGTGGATCAAGGGGTGAAATTCATTGGTCCTGACTGGGAGACCATTGTGTGGAAGAGATGCTGATGCTACAGCATTTCACCCCAGTGATCAGTCCCAGGCCTGTGTGTGCTGCACAATGGGTACAGCCTTTTGCTGCACAGATCACTGCGCAGCTCGTTGGAAAAAAGGAGCCTGTAGACAGCTCTCACTTGTTACTGGCAATTATATCACCTGGGTGGCCTTGCCTTTATCTAAAAATGAGACCTCTCTTTAGGAATTGAATTTTTTCCTTTTAAGAAAATTATATAATAGCTGGAGTGACCAAAAAGAAGGACCTTTTCTCCCTACAACCATTCTGTACAGCATGCCTTTTGAAAACCTATTTAGGGTGCATCCAGAGTGGCATTAAACAGGGGTTCCCACTATCTAAAGAAAGACTTACTTGCTATCTAAAGAAAGATTTACTTGCTATGTATATTCCTTCTTTTATTCTAGCTTATTAAAACAGCTATTCTGTGAAACCATTTGTTGTTGGAACTTTCTTTCAGGATCCAGAAAGAACTTGGCGCCATGTCTCTCCCTTGCTTTCTACCCACTCTGCAGAACTTCTCTTCCCCAAAAAAACAAAAATAAAATCATAAATATCTTTAAGATTCTTTTTAACAATGTCACATGCTACGTTATGATATGATGGCTTGTAGAACAGCAGTTCATCAAAAAAGTCATAATATTTATAACATAGAATGAAAATATTCTGCAAGACATCTTTCTAGGCATAGCTGATAAAGGTTAGGAACCACTTCTTGTCTCCTGAAAAAAGTCTTTTCGTATACCTGTGACCAAAAGCCAGGAAATAAGCTCTCCAGATGGTTCGTAGGTTGGAAAGCTGACATTAGTTCATTGCAGCACTGAGTGCAGGGGAATTGCACCACCCAATATGCACACCCAGCAGCTTAACAAACCACGTTATGTTCATGAAACTAATACATATTCATTAAATTTCCTAAATATATATATATATATATATGCTAATAATTTCTGTGGACTTTTTTGGATATGAGTAAGGGTCTTTTGAGGGTCACTGGTAATCATTTGGGAAACATTATTCCTAATTTTTTATTTTTTATTTTTTTAATGGAACTGGATCTTTTAATGAACCTTTCCTCTTTGAGACTATCCCAAGAATGTCTTCAGGTCATTATGTACTTATAATCTTTGGTCTGGCACAGAATTTTTATTCCTAAAATTAAGATATCTGCTTATACTTATTAAGCACTGATATAGGTATACAGGAAAGTAAAAAAAAATTACATTAATCTCTAGCATATGCACTAAGTACTTCATGGTACAAAACTAAGCATTAATCACAGACACGGGGAGCAAACACTATTGTGCTAAAGTTTAAAGAACTTTCCAATCTTCCTCCAGCACTGCATGGACACCTTTCTTTAAAAAGAAATATTACTTGTACCATATAACCCAAAACCTTTCCTGTTATTCCCCAGCCACATTAAAAAAAAAATCTTTCACTATGAACACCTGGACTATACAAATAAAATTATTCAAATGATGTCACATTTAACCATCTTTTATCTGAGATTCATCTATACACCTTTTAAAAGCAGCGTACATTGAGTAAGTATATTTATCCTTAGCTTCTGTTAGGGGACATGCTCTACAGGAAAGCTTTTGAGGCTGGTATTGCTTATGAGGTTGATTTGAGATCAGCATAATCTCAGCAGTGCATATCTGCTGCATTACAAAATGTTTCCAACTGCAGTAACAGAAAGGCTTTATCCTGCCTGAAGCAGTATTCTATGGGCAAAGGATAAGATATTCAAACATGTCCTTAATATATGCTGTTGCAAGTGCTTGTCATAGTTTTTTGTCTGAACAGAACTTAAAAAGAATTTTTCCAAAGTCATGATGGAGATTTTTATTTTTTTACAAAGCATTCACTATTGGAAAATATTATTTTTATAGCAGAGAAAATAGCAAATGGAAATGTCATATTTAAATATACTGATAAATTGTGAACACTGTGAATGCTTCCATTTATGTTTCTCATGGTCAGGATGCTTTGATTAAACTGTGTACCACAAAGAATAAAGTTAAATAATATATGCTTGGAATTTAAAGCAAGAACTTTTAAACACTACCGAATGGCAATGACTACTGTTGATTTTTTCCCCCAAATCTGTTTCTCAGATTCACCACATAAAACTCATAAGACTTTTTAGGTTCTTTAGTGACCCTTCAGTATCATCTGCTTAACAATCCATCCAATCTCTCCTAAATAGACTTCCAAGAATTCAACTCACATTTTTAATAAATAGATAAATAAAAAAAGCACTATGCTGTCTTTTAAGTAAGTATCTATTACATAGTTGGAAATTATTTCCATACAAAGAAGAAAAAAATAGCTGAAAGTCCTAAATATGTTAATTCCTACATATAGAAATAATTAATGCATCCAAAGAATTTAGCTCTACCTCAGATGATCCAACCAGCACATCATGATGACAATGCATGATGTCAGTACCGTCCTGAACATTGTTTTGTGTTCCTGAACATTCTAAAACACCTCAAAATCAGTTTAAAAATACTTGATTCATAAATCTCCCTGTAATGTCAGACTCAGAACTGCCTACACTTAGACCATGTGTCTGATATTGTGAATATATTTGAATCCTTCAATAAGTGTTAAATCTGAAAACTTTGTACGTAATCTTATCAGAAGACTGCTGAATAACACTGCTCTGAGTTCTGTAGCTAGTCAGAATTTTTGCCTGACTTTCTAGGTAGTTTTGTTTGCTTGTTTGTTTTGACACATAATAACTTCTAAGCTAGTTTTTAGATTAAAAGAATAACAAGAACTAAAGTGCAATATAATACCGTTTATACAAGAACACACAAGTTACTAATGAAAACAAAATCATCAGCAACAAAAAATATCAATGAAAATTTACCTTGTATTTGTAGCTGATTGGTAATGAACAATTTAGCTTCATAACTACAATGTACAAATAATCTATTTGATTTACTATTCAATTTAAATGATGCAGCTAGGCATTAAATCTTGTTTGGAATATTGTTAGAATGAATTAAGTGCAAGGTGAGGTAAAAAGACTCACAAAATTTCTTCCTGTTTCTAAAAGCATTGTTAGTCTCTGATAGCACTTTTGGGTTTGCAAAACCAAATCAAACATATGCATACTCATTATTTCAGGGTGTTTGCACAATATAATACATTATTGTGGTATCCCCCTGGAGACAACGAAAATGGCAAACTGACAAAACAGAGACTACAAGATTAACATTATATATAAAAAAAATCTTATTCTGGAATTGTTAAAGAGACAGAAAGACTCTTTAAACCTAGTGATACCATTTAAATAGTATCCACCATTAGGAAATACTGACCAATGATTCAACAACGCAGACGGAAAAATGATCAAAAAATTCATTAATCTAAACCTGATTGATTTTTTTTTTCAGATTCTCATTTGATAAGCATAAGTATAAGAAATGGAGATACTTTGAGAGACAAAAAAAATCACTTTGAGGTATATGAAGTTTTGGCATGTTTGCATACTGACTTAGTAAAATCAGGTAATCTACCTTTATAACTAGATGATTTGTAACCGAAATCATGAGACCACTGTTCATTGATTTAACAACATAACCCTGAATTACAGACCCTGATGATTCTAAAAGCACAATGAACTAATAAATTAGTCTGTTTGATTCTGCATAATCCCATACTTGGTACTACTCATCCTTTGGGATGTGGTGTTTCCACCACAGAAGTTGGGTTTAGAAGTATCATTTAGACAGGCCTACAAAATGTTGGCATTTCTTCCAGAAACAAACTCTATATAAAATGTCTCCAGCTATAAAGACTTTCTGCTTGTGAGAATAAGTGGATGTATACATCTCCATGCCCACAGTCCTTTTGATAGGATCACTTTGCCCTGATATGAAAAATTCCAGTACTCATAAAATTTGTAAGTATTTTAAGACTTCCTCTGGAGTGATTGTTTCTGAACCAAGCATCAGACATTGTGGCTTGGAAACACATTCTCCCTCACTATTTGTCAGGCTTACAAGGTAAATAATATAGTCTGTACAATTATTGCCTTTACTTGTTCCTTTTTTTACATTATGAGAAACCAAAAATCTAGACTAAATAAGGAGACAGTCATTAACTTGGACAATAAGTTCAATGTATCAGCTAGAATGACTGCTTACAGCTTTCACCTCCACTGTCATTTCAAATGGTATCAGAATTAACTTAATTTCAAGAGCAAAGATGCATATGATAAAAGATTTCCTTCTCTAAAAGTGATCATTAGTAATAATGTAGGGACCTTCATCTCATTTAACGTTCTTCTATTTATAATTATGCCTGTGTATATCTTTTGAGCTATGAAACAATTAATTTCCATTGTGTTGATTGTAATGATTCATAACTGTTAAGATCTTGACTCAGTCAGCGATACAACATCACACATTCAAATTTTTGCAAATACAGTTGTGCTCAAATACATAAGGTAATCCAAGCCCAAGATACCCTTACCACAATGCCCAGAATCCTAAAACTATAGTTATGCATGTTTTCAAACTCATATGTTTTTCCAGTTAAGTAACTGATAGAGGAATTATCATTATAAAAATGTGATCTTGGGGCTAGGGAATGTGTTATTGCCCCAAACTGCCATTCCTATCTTAGATGGTGAAATTTAGCAGTCTAAATAATACCCTAAGACTTTTTAACTGAGGAAGATAAATTCCATAAATTATTTGCACACAGAAATAAATAAAAATCAGTACTTCAGTAATTTATCCAATTTCAACAAGATTTCATGCAGTGACACATGTTGAGTCTGAAAAGGCTGCTGACTGTTATTCTTTGAATGACATAATCTAATTGGTCTGATGAGGAAAGCAGATACCTGGAATCATAGTTAAACTCCATCACAGCCAGCATATATACTTTGAAAATTCTATTTCTCTAAGAGAGAAACTGTTTGATACTGGAGTGCTATTGCATCCCTCTTTCAAAATCTGTTGACTTTTGTTTATGAGAGGCTATGAATCGGAAGTAAGAAGAGTCCTAATACAAAGGGGGGAAGGTAGTTTTAATATCCTTTTAGGTATCAGCATGAAACTTCTTAAAACACCTTAATGGAGGAAAACAAGAACTTACATATTAGATGCGTATGTCTAGGTGCATGTTAATGGTGTCCATGGGTGTTAATATACCTGTTATTTTCAACAGGCTGAAATTCATATATATATTGCACATATATGGTGAGCTAAAATAGAAAGAGTTTTTTCTAAGAATATTTTTTGCATGCAGAGTGTTGTTATATTTCCTTGTAACCAAGCAGACCTTTTTTTTTTACAAAACACAGATAAAACACGTTAAAGAAAGTAATTTTTCTGTGTCTTTAAGGGAAGCATCTGATTCTTCAATTTAATTAATTTTTTAACACTATGACTTTAACATTATGAGTGAATACAGGCTGGAGAAAGAGTGGCTGGAAAATGTTTCAGCAGAAAAGGACCTAGAGGTGCTGAACATTAGCCAGGGTGTGCCCAGGTGGCCAAGAAGGCCAATGGCATCCTGGACTGAGTCAGGAACAGTGGGGCCAGCAGGACCAGAGAAGGGATTCTTTCCCTGTACTCAGCACTGCTGAGAACACATCAAATTCTGTGTCCAGTTCTGGGTCCCTCATTGGGAAGGATATTGAGGGGCTGGAGTAGATCCGGAGAAGGGCAATGGAGTGGGGGAAAAGTCTGGGGCACAAGGCTTGTGATGAGCAGCTGAGGGAGCTGGGGCTGTTTATCCTGGAGGAAAGGAGGCTCAGAGGAGATGTACTCACTCTACAAATACCTTAAGGAAGGTATAGCCAAGTGAGTGTTGGTCTTTTCTCACAGGTAACAAGTGACAGGAAGACAGAATATAGTCTTGAGTTGCAGCAAGGGAGGTTTAGGCTGGACATTAGGAAGAAATTCTTCACAGAATAGGTGATTAGACATTGGAATGGAGGTGGTGGAGTCACCATCCCTGGAGGTGTTTAAGGAAAAACTGGACATAGCACTTAGGCCATGGTCTAGTTGACACAGTGGTGTTTGGCCATAGGCTGATCTTAGAGGTCTTTTCCAACATAATTGATTCTATGATTCTGTAAATAGAGAATGGCTGCAAAAAAAAATTAACTTATGTAGATATTGCAAGATCAGTAAAGCAAGGCAGACCTTGCTACTTGAAAAGTAGAAGCTAGCAAGGTGAAAAATACTTTAGAATAAAATATAAATATTTTCTGAACTGCAATAGTCTGGAAGACAGTTACAAAGATAGAATAGGAGATACAATTTAGTTCCTCTTAAAAATAATACCCTGGAAATACAAAGATCCCAGAAGACAGTCTTCTGTTTAAATATACTAAAATATACTCAAAGCAAGAAATCCATGACACACCTGGTGAAACTTGGAGAACTCTATTATTCTGTGTCTTTGTGAAATATCTATTAATAAAAAACCAACAAAACCCCACAACATTAAATACTGTGCATCTGTTAAGCTATGCCAGCAGAATGATTCCTAAGAGTGATACAATGTGGACCCAAACTGCACATCAGGAATCAACTGGCAGAATAACAAGTGGGGGTTTGTGCCAAGGAGATTAGAACATATGTTTACTCTATGACAACTAACTGAGAAATTACTTGAACATAAAGATAAGGGAACTACATAATGTTTTTTATCGATTTTTAAAGCACATTTGGTAGAGTGTGGCAAAGGGATTACTTTGCATCTTGGAGTATTAGTCCTACAAATCTAATAGCAATTACCCCTGATTTTATTAGAATACATAAAGCACTAAGAAAATTAACAACTTGTTCTCTATTTTTTTTTCTCCTCAGATATTTCTTTTCACCTCATTTAATCAACCATATTTTGGGTGGATCTGGGTAGACATCTTAAATAAAATTGCCAGATCTGATCTCTCCTTTCCAGGCTATATTACCACAATAGTTCAAAATCTGAGAGCCATGTCATTAAATCCTTGAAAAGAGTTTAAGGTTTAGATTTCTGTTTAGGAAAAGGTCAGGAAATATTGTTTGGACAAAATGAAGTTAGGTAGAGAAAATAGTAAATTTGTACCAGAAACATATTAACTTCTTCAAGTTAAAATGACTACATCTAATAATGGTATAAGAAAACAAGAGCCTTGACTTAATTAACCCAGTAGTAGGGAACAAAAAATAGGGAGACAGTAAGATATATCAAACCTACAATCTATAATGAAATAAAAAAGTTATGCTTGTTATGTGTTAGACCTTTGTGTATCAATCCCAGAGAGAAGGCCTTTCAGTAGACGAATAGCTAGATACAAAATGCATTTTTTTTTGGACATTAAACCCTATAGCACCTGAAGAAGCCAATGTGCCTGAAACCTATTAGGATGATTAAAACTCAACTCTTCCTACACTTAATAGAGAAAACAAGCATTATATTTGTTTTCATAGTTCTTTGTAGTCAAGAAATTCATGTGAGCCAGTATTGCAGAAAAAGATGAACATTTTATTCTAATGTGAGGATACATGCAGCTTGTAATACCACTGTGTGCATATTTTGCATATTATGAGAGTGTAGTTGGGTTGTAGATACAGGCTGCTAATGATGCAGCTTTTCAGCTCCTTTAACGTTCATACGCATCACCCTCACTGTTCATGAGTGCCTCCCAGGCTCAAACAGTGGAATTTATGCTTAATTAAATACAGGTTCACTAAAATAGAGTGAGAGAGACATGTGAAATTCTCTCATTTTTGATTTTTAGCAGATATTTAGCTAACAAAAGACAGATTATTACAATAAACGTAAGCGAAATGCAAGGGAACAGGTGCAGCAAAGTGAGATAAGTCTATAATCCAAACTGTTATAGTCTGCTGAAAATAAGACTTTATTTTCCAAATGGAAAACATACAAAATGAAAAGCATTGCTTAAGAAATTAAATTATAGTTTTGCTGAAGAAAAAAAAAAATAAGGTAAGATATAAGCAAAAAAAATCATCTGAAATGTGTACTAAAACAAAATGATGAGGAATGAATCTAGGAGAAAAAAATCCACAGACAAAAATAGAGAAATGGCCACAATTAGGAAGGATACTGGGAATCAGAAGAGAAGTACCAAAGGGGAAATTGACTAACCAGTAACAAAACCTGCACTGTTCTTTTTAGGTCTGAAGATGGGGCAGGGAGGGCACAGGGAGTAAAATAAGAAAAAAATATACAAGGTGTAGTTTCAAGACAATCAAGATGCAGACTCTAAACTAAACAAAATTATTGTTTCACTATCCAGCAAGAAGAATTTTGTTAGCTGACTGGAATGTGTGATCCTTGTGGGTCCCTTCCAACTCAGAATATTCAATGGATCTGTAAATCTGCGACTAAGGATAATTCCACATGACACCAATATTACACATGAATGAAGAAAAACATCATCTGAGCAAGCTTTGATGCAAGAATAGTAACAAGAGTTAGAAGTCTGCAGATAAAATAAAAACACGCATACTGTAACAAGGATTGCTACTGTGGAATTAATTCCTCTAGACAGAAGTATAAGTACTTAAACTGATGGGTGGGAATAAAAGTGAGCATAAAGTGAAAGTGCATATATTTAAGCTATAATTGGGAAAATTATCTAAACTAAAACTAAGCTAGACTAAATTTTTGAATTTTGAATATTTATGTGTTACCAGCCTCTGAAGGCATGTCTAGAAATATTACTGGCTTTCAGGAAGAAGCTAGAATGTTTTAAAAAAGGGTCCATTTGGTTTTAGCCTAAAACTGTAGTAAATGGCCCGTTGTTACCTTTCTTCCTAATTCTAGGTCCCTAAGGTAAGAACCATCATTGAAGAAACCACCTCATTTTTATAATCAGAAATATTTCCCTACGTTCAGAGGCAAAGTTGCTATTAGTATTTACCTCTTTATATTACATTGTAAATTGCTTATATTTATATATCATGCAAATTATATGATACTGTATGATGATACATCATCAGGCAATATTTAATAATAGAAAATTGTCTGAAACAAAACTCAGAATTTCCTAAATGCATTCCTGACTTTACATCAACTTTGTAATGTAAAATGAATATACTGATGCCCACAGCACAACATCCATGTGCATCCCTTTTCCATTTGAGATTAGAATAATATTATTAGTCTTATTTTTTTATTTCTTTAACTTACTTTGGTTTTGCAGTTCAGGTATAGCAAGACAATATACAGTAATTTCACAACAGAAAGGAAGGGAACTGGAGATAGACTAAATTTCAGTTAAACTGTTTCATCTTGAAAAATTCTAGAGAAAGAAACATGGCTTTTGATTAATGGTACAGTAAACCAGTAAAAGTTATAACAATATATTTATAGTTTTCCAGTTACTGAATTATTTCTTGAGGTTGAAAAGGAAAGAGTTACTGAGATCATGTGAGCCAATTTCTTGCAATTATTATGGACATATTTCTCTGTTTGCATCAAATGCAGGGAATTTTAAAATATATAAACTGATCCAGAAAGCATAGAGTATGAAAAATAAGTTTAATTAATTATATACTTTGTTCCTTTTTTCTAAATAGAGACATAATGCAGATATTAAAATGACTTCAAATATTGCTGTTTTCTTTTAATTTGCTGTTTCTTATAAACTAACTTAATTTACCAGTAATTAAATGAAGAAAATTAAGGAAAATGAAAAGTTATGATTTTCTACAATATAAATTTGTGTGATGTAGTATAAATTAGGCTCTTAGTACCTCAAATACCCTGTATGACAAAGCACCAAAAAGCAAACAGTGTTGTCAACAGGTAATTATGTTTGCTACTGGGAAAAAGGGAGAAAAAGCAAATATATACACACACAAACCCCACCACAGGAGAACATTTTTAGTGTAAATTTTCTCATATGGAAGTTCTGTATCAAATCAACATGAAAAATTTTCATGGACTTCAAAGATTCTTCATCTGGGTTTTAGGCAAGAATTAAACCTCTCCCTGAGACATCTGACCAAATACTAAAATCTTCAGAGAAAGCAATTGTTTATACACATTTCTGACTAGGAAGACAAAGAGAGTATGAATCTACTGAATAGCTCAATTGGAATACAAGCCTATTAGTTTTTATCTTTTTTTTTCTAGGAGGTGTTACCTTTCTATCTATCATTACTGAGTAGTGATCACTATAGCTAAACTAATTGTTTAGAAAATAACTAAAAATAGAATACAAAAGATTATGTTTGCATCACTTTATGATTCTTCTGTAGAGGCCATAAAAAACTGTACCACTGATACAAGGAAAAGTTTATGTGCTAAGAAAGATTGGTGGGTGGTAACAGCAGTGTATGCAATAAGAAATTTTAAGGATAAAAGCCAGAGAATAATTGGCAATCTTTCAGTACAGACAGTATATGACAGGATGAAATATAATTTCCTCAAATAACAATGATGTTCCCTTTCCTGCCATTTTGGTTGTAAGCAGAGCACTCTGATTTTTCTTTCTGTTTCAACACACTGTTGAAGAAAGGTAGAAGATGTCATGCCAGGGAGTGTCACATAACTGTCAACAGCAAAGACACCACCTTCAAAGAAAGGTGTTTTTCTATCTTACACCTCCTAATAAATTTATGTCATCACTAAACAGGATTTTAATACAAACACAAATAGAAATGTATAAATAAAAATGAAAGAAAAGGATGATTCAGATGTAAGCAATTCTTGCTTGTTTCTGTACAGATTTTGTTTATTTAATGCAGCAGTTCCCTATAGTCTAGGGTTTAAACATTCTCAACAATAATGTCTTATTATCAAGGGCTTATCATTATAAGGGTTCAGCAGCTTTTCTCTTTCTTTTTTTTTTAATTATGTGAGAAAGTTCTAATGAGAATAGAAACTCTGATTATGGAAATCTAAAACTCCAAACACCAGTGAAACAATGTATCATAAGATTTATATGAATAGTGAATAGTATGGGTTGTCTAAAAAAATACAAATTGATTTTAAATTGCCTTTAGGCAAATATATTCCTGGAGGAAAAGGTTGAATAGGAATGATTTTGGTACCTAAGAACTTTATCAATGTTGAAAATGGCAACTTTTGATCAATTTGAAAAATTGCAAAGATACCCAGTAGTATAAAAGAGTTTCTGAATGACAAATGATTTGCCATTTCAACTATCTATTAATGCTGCACCCGTTTGTAGAACAAATCTCTTTGGTAATATTTTCTGAACTAGGTAAAGTGATGCAATATCTTGTTAGGGCACATCAGCTTAACTAATTTTTGATGCAGTACAGCATAGTAAGATAAAGTAATATTTGGTTACTTATTTTAAGAAGTATCTTTAGATTGAAACAGTGGAATATGGCTCAAATTTTCCACAAAAAAATTGTATCAAAGCGTTGTTGAAAATATATATTTCCATTCATTTTCCTTATTGTTATTAAGACCAGCAGTCCTGTAATTATGCAGATGACACAAACTCTCAAATACTTCAGTATTTCACCTGTATTTATATTGTCTTGTGGGTCTGGATTCAAGGAGATCTTAAAATTTTAATAAAGGAGTCATTCACACTCCTGTGATATGAAATGTTCTAATCAAGTTGTGCTACTGAAAAGTTATTGTGTAAGAATACAATGATCAAGTTTTATGGGCTTGTTACACAATTTTTTTAATTACTATTTTTTGTTAAGCTCAGTCTAGCTCTTATCGATGACTACGGTTTAAGATTTTTATAAGACACATTTTTCTATATGCACAGAGGAATTCTAATCCATGTTTTAATTATCTTTCTAGCACCTTATTTTCATTCTGATCTTTGCATTCCTTTGCTCTCCTAGTGCTTAACTCAGAGGTCATTTCAGTCATTATATCCTACAGTGCATTCAGGTGGTACTACCTGTGTAATTATTTCCCTCTGCACAAAATAAAAGACATAAGGACTTTTTTCTTCATGTAGAATACATGATAGAATCATTTTCTATCACTAAATTTCTGGATCTTGTAAAATAAACATAATCTGAAATCAATCTTGTCTGCACCTCATGTTAAGTTTCATTTTTAAACAGGCAACTTATGAAAAATATTGTTCAAAATTATGTTTTTTACAACATATTCTTATTTCAATTGAATTTTCATTTCCTGACTCTGGCATAATTCTGTTTTAATTACCTGAAATCCAGCAACTTCCTGTTTACTGAATATCATAATATTGTAAAAGATTTAGTGTTTCCACAATCCTTAAAGCCATTAAAAAGTTAAAAAACAATTGAAGAAAAACCACACTGAAAAGTAGACTTCTGGTAGATATGTTGGGTGAATTAATCTGGTTACCTGGAAATTACAATACTCAAGAGTTTTATTAACGCACATTAAAATTTCTCAATATACTGCAAGCTGAATAGAAAGAATAGTAGATTAACACTGATAAAGCCTCATGAGCTGAGCTAGGAATTACATTACAACCACTAATGAACAAAGTTATGTGTGACTGAGCTTTGGTTGCCTAGAGACTTCTGGTTTCATCTAATTGACAGCACAAGCCAATAAACAAGACACTTGTGCTCTGAAGGCTTGTTTTAAATCAGTATTGGGACAATGTTAAAAAATCTGACCTCTCTCACTGTAGACAATTTCAAATGAAAAGTCAGTATATATAGGGCTCTTTTTATGAACTAGATATAAATATTCTTATAAATGCAGGAAAAACTTATGTAGATTTATTAAGGAAAATATTTAGAAATGTTATTCTGTAAGTGTTCTAATATTTTATCCAATATTTAACGACTATTTCATCAGGACTCTAGTACTGAACTACAAGAAGTAAAATTTTAAATATCTGTAATTAAATTTTTGTTGTTCTACACCTTTCCGTCTCTCCAACTTGTGTTGATTTCAACAGGAATTTTAGACAGTCAAGTTGCCTTACAATTAGGAGATATACATTGAAGTGCTTAAAAATATACCTTGAAGCCTACTGCTGTATTTCAATTTATGCCTAAAGTGGAACTACAAAGTATCTAATGCCTGAAAAAGTTTCAGAACAAAACTTTCAAAATTATTTAGGAGATATATTAGCTTGACTTTGACCTTCAAACCCATTAATTATGTTTATTTTTCATACTTCTAAACCTGTTTTATATACAATCAACAAGGTTATCTGCAGTTCAATTTGTATTAATTCCAGGATCAATAATAAAGTGGTGAAACTTAATTTACAAGTGCATTGACAGAAATATAATTATTAATCTTAAAATGATCCAACTAATGATTATCCTGAGAACAAGCAAAGTTTATACTATATCAGATTAAAATTGATCTACATATGTAAAGACATGTGACAGAAAAAAATTTAAGGCAAGAAAAAAGAAAATAAGCTGGAACACTAACTGACTGGAATTTATGTAATTAACACAAGGGCTTCAGTTTTTAAATTCCTGGTTTTGCATTACCTTCCTGGAAGACATAAAGAAGATGAGAATAGTTGGCTTTGTAAAACACTTCCCTATATTTAGGGTATAGAAAATATCCCTAAGCATGACAAGAAATGGAATAAAAGCTTTGCTACAGAACTATAAATTTGTGGTTTTGTCTGTAAAAAGCATTCTAAAAATTTTGTGAGTTATTCTAGATACTGAAGGAATATAGGCCTTCCTCTAAATTTTGAAAGTTTTCCACTTAAATTGCCTTTGATTCTGGCATTATTACACCAGCTGGGAAGAAAAAAGATCACAGAAATCAGATCACTAAACCCCTCCTCACAGGTTTAATCTTAAATTAGTGACACCATACCACATCTGGATGCAGCAGTGTGAGATGTTTTAACTTTTGAGTAGTTGAAAAAAACATGTACTTGTCAGTATCTCTGGAGGAATACATCAGTGTCATACAGCTTTTGTAAACTTAGCAAGCACAAATATGACAAGAAAGAAAAGGTGCATGATAGTGGCATGAATCCATACTGAAAGGCACAGTGACCTGTGCTGAACACAATGTTAAAAATATTTCTCCTCTTTTTTGTATGCACTTTCCTTTTTACAGGCTGTGAATTATATATTCAGACCAAATAACAAAGTATAGGTGTGCTATACAAATATCTATGCTTACCATTTAATGAGTAACTTTATTAAATAAAAATTAAGAGATTATTGCATGACATAAAATATTATCTTATTTCAATTTGTCTTATTCAAATAAACTCAAACCAAGAGAAGTATCATGAACATCAGAGATCCCCCTTTTGAGAGGGGGGAAAACATCATGAGAATATCAAACATGATGCAATGGAGAAGAAAGAAGACAAGTCTGTTTCAGCTCCAATCATTCTGGCAAAGGAGCTGTCAAATCTGATCACCTTGACCTGCATGCTGAACATTATCAAGGACTACAGACATCAGTACTAACCATATGCCAACAGTAGCTCACAGCTAAATTACTGTTTTTAAAATTTTTTGAAGTCTTGATAGCTTTGTATTTTTAGTGATGGTATTTCATAATACATAAAAATCAAGCATTATCACGAAGTGGGTCATAAATGAATGGAATTAGTAAAACAAAACTTTAAAGCAGACACTGACCTGTTTTACCAGTCTTCTAAACACTCTCATCACACTCATATCTATATCACTGATATAGATAAATATCAATATAGCTGTAGATGATATAAAGAGATGCAGACTTAACTGCAACACAATTACGGGTGCCACTCAAGTGCTGAAACAGATGATTAAAAATTTGGTCAGTGAACCCAAATATTGACCTGTCAAGGCAAAAAGACAACTTTTTATCAGAGGTAATATTGTTACATGGTTTTTTGATTAATGTTTGGAAGACTCTTCTGTCAAATATGCAAACATATTGAATTTTGTAAAAAAAATAATTAGTATACAGCTAGTTTTGCTGCAACATTCTCCAAGAAAAACAATCAGAAGAACATTCCGTAGGTTGATCAAAATGTAAATTCCCCATAAACAGGCACATGAAAGGACGATAATAAGATACAATCCTAACTTCTATTCTTACTAAGCGTAAGCTTTTTCCTCTGAATGACTGTTGAAGCATTAGCTGAGAATGTCACGACATTCACTTTCACAGCTGGTGACGGGGTAGAGTTGGTTCAACCTGGAGAAGAGCTGAATTTAAGGGAACCTAAGAGTGACACACCTTACAGAAGGCAAAATGGAGTCATCTCAACACAGTGATATGTGGCAGGAAGAAAAGACATTAGTGACCATAACTTTAAACTATAGATGGCTTCCCTGTATATAGAGAAACATTTTCCCTCATGAAGACAGTCAAGAACTAGAACAGGTGGCTTCAGAGAAGTGATGCAGTCTCCATCCTTGGAAGTTTTTAGACCTGACTGAACAAAACCATGGGCAACCTGGTCTGATCTCACAACTGGCCTGCTTTGAGCAAGAGGTAGGAGTAGAGTCATCCCGAGGCTCTTTGAAGTGGAATGATCATGGAATGTCATGTTTCTGTGTGTGACATCGGATAAGTACAGAGAGACTGAAGACTGATTCTGTGATAAAAGTAAAAAAAAAAAATCCAGAGAAGCTGAAACTGATGAAATTTATTTTAATTCCATTCTATTAGAAGAGAGATTTGATCAATGCCAATTACTATATGAATAATGAGACCTCATATCCTCTATCTAAAAAATGTCATTACAATTTATGATAGGAACAGTCCTTTCTATCAATTATACAATTCTCTTCAGCAAAAACATGCAGATAAGTGCTCTATTAATTTTAAGTAATTTATTTTGTAAACTTCTGAAGTGGCTCTTGCTGACTTTTGACAACAGCAAATGAAAATTTAGGAGTTTTCCAACAATTCTGTTTAAAAGGGCATGTCATGAGATGTTATCTTTTATTGTTCTAAAGTCTTTTTCTTGGTGTAAGGAGAAGCAAAAGTGAGACATGCCTTTCTCGTTTTGTAATTTTCAGCATAAAAGTTAATTAAAACTCTAGAAAGAAACTGCAGTTATATGTAAATACATATTTACATACATCCTTATGGAAAATCACAGCAGTCAGGTGTCCTTAATATTTTGCATCATTCTGTCTGTCTCATAAACTCTTTGATCTTCAAGAATGTGTGTGTAAGTGCAAACATACACATGAAGACATAAACAGTCTCATATCTGCCCATATTCAATATAATTATGGAAAACAACAGCACCAATTTAATTTAATTTAATGCACCAATTTAATGCAAATTAATGAGCATTTCATGCTGTGTTCCACACCCTGTTTTTAACAGTTGTACAGAAATATTTTTTTGTTTCCTATCTCACAAAGTAAATTCCTTTCCTTTATTCATGAGCCCATAATGCAATGATTATGAAAAAATTATGAGTATTTTATAAAACTCTGATAAGATTAGTCTTCATTCATCCCTTGTGAATTTAAATGAATTGTAGAGAATTTACAGAAGAATCTACAGGTAAATATACTTATTTGTTTTGACAAAATGCAATTATTTTGAAATCCAGATTAAAGTTTAGTAGAAAAAAAGTTGTGTTTGGTTGGTTTGTATTAATCCCTAGTAATATTAATTATATTGTATTCATATGCAATTACTGGTAATCATTACAGCAGAATGGCAATGTCTCTTTAATTTGTTAATTATATGCCTTTTAAGATAGTTCATCTAAAGTGTTGCAAATATTTATTAAGCCCCATCATCAAAATTTATTTAAAACTGATAAAAGCAGCCTGTTTGTTTCTCAAAGGAAAATGGAGAGCTGGAATAATATTTTCTCTATAAATGTCAAGTAAGGGAGAGAAATATAAAAAGGAGTTTAAATATTGTGTGACACACATTTTAAAAGGGCTACCTATTCCAGATGCTAATAAATTAAGCATAAAATTAACGTTTAAGTATTTTTTGTAAGCATGCAACAAAAATTTAAAGTGAAATCATTGTATATCCAAGTATTGCTTTGAAAACTTAGTATTTATTATTTTGTTACAAAATTAATAATAAATTATTATTTAAATTAAATATTTAGTTATTTCATCTTTATCAGTTGAAATAATAATTTTAATTGAACAGCTGAAATCACCACAGGTGTAACAAGTGGCTTTTCATGTATTGAATCCTTGCAATACATGAAGTCTCCACTACTAATTTCCTTTCATTCTGATAACTGTCGCTGGTTTTTCTGAAGTTCCAGTTTGAGGTACTATTCACAGCAAAGGAAAAATTTGTGTCTCCAGAGAGACACTTAGAGCTACTTGACTTTAATTATATGTAATTAACTTGTAACCAATATGAATTAACATTCAATCTTGCTATGCTTCTCTGACATTCTGATATTATTGATATTTAAGAAATATGAGGATCAATAGGATAATTTATGGTGGATTGAACTATGAATCAAATTTTTAAGTAATTCCGACACTGAGCTTGAAAAGAACAAAATAAATACTATTTTCTCTTTTTATTAAAACTGATTTAGTTATTTTAAACTAAATCTTTAGAGGATTTTAGTAATATTCTCAATATTTACATTGGCATTAAGAAATATAATTGATATCTGCACTGAATCTTTAAAAAATGTTTATAAATAGATTTCAGAGAACTCTACCTGGGGATAAATTTTGGATTCAGAATTCTGCAGCTTTGTAGTAGCTGTGAATGTCAAGTATAACAGCTGTCATAGAACTTCCAGATCATACAGATGCAAAATATGCCATAATCAGGTCTGAATGCCCAGTATAAGTGCTGAGAAAGTAGAATATTACTTATGCCTTTGTGGCATAGTTTAGAAAGCTTGTCAGATTTACTGTTGACTACATTGGGCTGAAATTCAGGTCAGCTCAACAAATAAAGCCTTTCCTAACCCGTTTTCAAATTTTATAAATATAAAAAATTTCTACTTGTGAAGGTATTGGTATTATTTAGAAAAAATTATGACGAGCTAGGTATCTTACCCTATGGTAAACTATTATTAGTTTAGTGTTCTGGGCAACAAACTCTTGCAATATGGCTAAGGTAATTGAGCTTACTCTCTTGATAAAAAATAATCTAGAAAATGCTTCTTGAAAGGTTAACAATTCTATAGTTTTCATACAATCTGAAAACTTTTAGGTAAAAGAAGATATGTTCAGCTAAAAAAATCTGTTCCATATTATTCAAAGAATTATTTCAATGGTCTCCAAAAGCCAAAAAGAGACGATGTGTGGTGCCAGTATTCTCTAAAGGAGTTAATATGATGATGAGGTGAAGATCCTGTGATCAGTGAAAGAAGATGTGTGTCACCTTTGAAGAAAATACCATATGCATTTCTATACTATGACTACATTGTGTTAAACAAGGTCATCTAAAGCCTAAGAAAGGGCTAGGAATGTTATCAACATCTGCTAATTCTTATCCCATTTTTTTAAATCAAAGAAAAAACCTTCCTATGGTAGTCAGCTGTTACAAAAAGAGCATATTGCTGAATTGAGAGCATAACTACATAATTAGTATTAAAAATAAGAAAGACTTAAGGAACAAAGCACTGCTATTTTTGATATTCCTTACCTTCAGACCTTAGCATTGCTGCATTGTGCTTTCTAAATGTTTTTATCAACTGTTTTCAGGCTTATTTATTATACCATTAATCATCTCAAAGAAGGTGGAGAGGCAGGCCTGTTTTCTTTACCAGACTTTAAAGAACAAAAAATAAATTAAATTTAAAAAAAAAAATTTAAAAGGAAATACTGTTTTCTAAAGAGTCCAGGTGAGCCCTTCTTCTATCCATGCTCCTAAGCTGTTCAAGGAAGTACCATTTACATAAACTAAGAATAATTTTCTTGTTTGACTGTTCAGTTCAATTACTTATTCTGACTGTTTTTAATGTAGACTCATTGAGGAATTTTCTAAGAGAAAACTAATGCAAATTAAGATACTGAACTATAGTTCACCAACAAAACTAAAACAAAAAAACAAAAACAAAAAAACAAAAACAATTTTAAAAAAACAACCGAAAAAGAAAAAAAGGAACAAAACAACCAATAAACAAAACTTCAACCAGACAAAAACAAATCACAAAAGCAGAAAAATATAATAAAATTATGCTATTCGAAAGCAAAGACAGGTTACTCTCTTTGCCACGCCTTTTTCTGAGTCTGACAGAGCATTTAATTCCATCTCTGGGGAAATTCAATAAATAGCAGTATACACATTAGGGTGCAGCCTTCAGGATGGATACCACGTTTCATTTTTTGTATTAATTTCTCTGGTGCTGCTGAAGCATCTCTCATTATCTAATAGCAGTGTCTTGGTAGTGACTGTTCATCAGCAAACTTACAAAAGAATGGAACAAATTTTGATTAATAATATTTAAAATAAGTATGTACATACAAGTCAATCCCATGGATAATTCTGATTTTACTTCAAACTTCAATATTTGCTTGTGAAAAGTTAACATTAAAATAACAGATAGGGTGTAGCCCAAGAACATTAATTTCATTATTATCTAATTAAGTAAATGTAGCAACAAAGCCATATTGTCTCTGGTATATTTATATGATAGGAAATGTAGCAGTTACACATCAAAAGTTTCTTGATTTTGAGGAAAAACAATTCTCATTTTGCTTAAATAGAAATAAAAGCTGAACTAAGATTAAATTAGAAAAGAATAAAATAAAATATTATAATTACAAATTTTACACAAATCATCTTTCTGCTTAATAAAATGAATACACTACACAATAAATCTTGTTAGTCTCCAGGAAATTTTAATTCCACGAGAACAAGACAATTTTCCCTAAAAGCCAGAAAACTTACTCCAGTAAAGAATGCATTGTTTCTTTTTCTGACTTAGTTTATGTAGTGGTACTTTAGCTCACAGAACCTTGGATTACTTGTAGTCAGCCATGCTGTTGTGGGGAGAGTTTTATTCTTAATTTGCCTTTTGAGCAAACTACCTTAGCTTAGAAATGAACGCAACAGACACGTACTCGTTATTTATGCAAAGGGAAGCCAAAGAAAATGCTGGGAGAACCGTTTTACATCAGATCTGATAGCTCCCTAAGGAGACCAGACAAGAAATAAAGCTCATTAACTGAATCAGGAATAATCAGGGTTTGCATTTCTGGGTAGAGTACAAGCATTACAAGGAGAAATGCTCTATATCTTACATTAGCCAGGTACTCCATTTTATAAACTGAGAACAGCAATTTTCTTGAGTCTGTTACAAGCAGACTTGTTTTTCAGAAACTTATACTTTTCAACTAACTTAAATCTTCAGCTTTAACCTGCCATGAGGAGTTATTTTTAGCTCAAAACTAGGACTGAAAATTTGCTGAGTTCCTAATAAAGTCCTAAAATGCACTGCAAATGGGCTAAAACACATATTTTTAATAATGCCAGACAATCATTCAGGCAGAACAGCAACTGTTCTCAATGCTGAGCCCTTTCTCTCAGATTAGCTTAATATATACAGAGAAAAAAGTAGTACTGTAGTCCATGGGATCATCTATCCTTAAGATTAATTTTGCTCAGTATCCAATAGGATAAGCTTATGGGCAGGCTCATGAATTCCTCACAGGAATTAAGACTACATAATTGTTGCCATAACCCTATTTTCTCCTACTGATTTTCATCTTGCACTCAATAATCTATCTAGAAATGTAATGTTGCAATACTTTATCACAGGGTAAAAACTTGGTAACCCTATAAGATATATAGGAACCTATAATATGAGAGTAATACATGATTAACAAACTATTATACCAGTGCAGGTAACTGCAATTGTATTTTCCCCAAAAAGAGTTCAAAGCAAAATAATAATAATTATTATTTTTGCTAGTTTTAGCTTTTGACTTTTCTGATTTTGTTACTCAGTGCTCAAGCAGCTTTCATACTATATTTTCTTTCCTGTTCACCCCATTTCTTGTAAAAGTCCTTCATTGTTTGCATTTTAAGTCATCAGGAAGCTCCTTGCTTTGGCTTCCTTCATCTTCAATACTTGGCAGGATATTCTGCCTAACACTTCCCTGAATAAGCTAAAGCTTGTTCTCCACAAGTCCAGAGTTCTTATTCTCCAGATTACCTTCTCAGTCTTCATGTTGATCTTGGACTCTGTCATCTTGCAATTATTGTAGCTCAGCCATTTGTGGCCACATTTACAGTCATTTCATCCCTATTTGTGAGCAGAGTCAGACCATTTTCCCTGATCAACCTCTGTAGCATTTACATTAAGGATTTACCACCAATGGTATCTAGAGACTACAGCTGCATTGCAGTTAACCTCACAGGAAAAGTATGTGCTAACAAAATAGCCCATGAAAATTAATTCCTCTGAGCAAAAGCCTTTTGTTACTTATTTCTAGTACTACTTCCTCCTGCCTCCTCCTCCTCAGATGATCTGCTGTGACCTCCAAAGTGTTTTTTCCACTTCTGATTATGACTTGGAGAGGTTCAAGAGACCAGATCTCTGACTTCATATTTAATTCTGATTACATTTTCACCATGTAAATGCAGATAAGGCTAGCATGCTTCATGATGTATCCAAATATAAACTGACAGTCCCTCAATAACCCTCGATTATTTTCTAGATCTAAATGTATTCTCTAGACTTTATTTTTTTGGCTTTGTTTGATTCCTAGAACCACTGGTTACTTTTGTTATTCATACAAAAAGCTCATTAGTGAAGGACATTTTCTTTTCAAACTTAAAAATGAACAGCTATAATGAAAATAAGTATTAATTAACATGCTCACCCATTAATATTCACATTTAATTTGTTCTAGGAGTGCATATTAATCTACATTTTCAGTGTTAAGTTTTTAGACATTTTTCCTCAAATTGCCCAAAAGGAGAATTCTAGATCAAAACCATGGTTTAATTTTTGTGGGGTTTTTGGGGTGTTTTGGGATTTTTTTTGAGACTTTTTTTGGTGGTTTGGTTTGGGTTTTACTTTGTTTGTTTTTTAATATGGTGGCAATGAATGCTTTGTTCTTCAATAGTTACTTTTTGAATGTATATATACTTTTAATTTTTAAGCCCCTCCATTTTTTTTTCTCTTATCGGTATCTTCCTTTTTGAATAATTCTTTAAATATTTTTTCTCATCCCAGTTTTGATAAACCAAGTGTTTTCTGTTTTCTAATTTAGTCTCCCGTAGCATCCTTGATTTTTACTTGAGTCTGTCAAGCAAAATTTCAGCATCTCTTAGAGTGCATTTCAATTAGGCTGTTTTGCATAACCTTTTCACACTTATTTGACGTTTTTTTTAATTCCAGGTTTGGAGTGAAAATTTACTGTCCTTAAGCTACAAACATTGCCTTTACCTCTCAGGCCATTTTTATTAGTTCAGTCAGTGTAGCAGTAGGTCAGCTATTCTTTGCCAGGAAACTCTCCTTTATGGGTTGATCTTTTGGTTCATCTACTCTGAAGAAGTATTAGAATGATATATCAGTTATCTGGAGCTAAATGCATCCTAGAAATGGGTTCAAGCAAAGGTTTAAAAAATCCAAGTTTTTATCTACTAATTCAACTACAAATTTAAATACTTTAAATCATCTCAATATTATTTCCATCTTCTGAATATATACCTTATTAAAATTCTAGTATTAGCTAAGTCCTAGTTATGAAAGTATATACTGAAGAAATGCACATAAGAAAAATTATAAAATGAGTATTGGGGTATGATTATGTCTATGTGCATATTTTAGGATAGGATATGCATAAGAAAGGTGGTTTGTCTGCTGAGGATTAGAAGTTACATTATTAATTTCCCTGTGGCTTTTCGGGGTTTTGTTTATATAAATGCTACAAACGTTTTCTTTCTGATTCAATAATTGTAATTATTATTTAATTTGTTACCTTGTTAATTCAAGTTTTTTCCACCCTACATAAACCTAGTGAGGGCTGGGGACACAAAGAAACTAAACAGATTACCATTATGTTGAAAATGGCTAGAAGAATTGTAAGATCTCAAGTTTCGTTTGCAACTGTTTCTTAATACTATTTTAACTAAGAAACTAATAAAATCATTTAAGAAAACAAACAAACAAACAAGCAAGCAAATAAAAGACTTGAAGTATCTTTAAGGTTGTCTTATTGTATGAGAATCAGCTCTCACACTTCTTTATCTAGTCAATATACCAAACAAACTTACACAAAAAATGAAAATAAAAATAAGCAAGAGCTCCTCTTATTGGTTACCTCTAAATTAAAGTCAAACTTTAAACTCAGTCATGTTGTAGGTGACATTATCACCCTGGCTTTTGGAGAGAACTTCTATACTAAATGTAAAGAGTGCAGAGTTCCTTCTTTCTTTCTTTCTTTTATTTTGTGTGTGTGTGTATGTGTGTGTGTGTGTGTGTGTGTGTGTGTGTGTGTGCAAAACACAAGAGCCTGTCATCGTGATTTTTTATAAATAATACAGGTGACTACAGGCTCTTCTAGTGAGAGAGATCACTTCTTGGATATGTTCAAATAAAAGCCAAGTTGTTGAACACGGACTTTAGAAATTTTCTGTATGCACACATGTTCAATTAGCATGAAATATTAAAGCATGCCTGTACTGGTTTTATCATTCAAGGACAATAGACAATATTTCATTGCCTAAGTAAAACAGATTTAATTGCTAAACAAGATTTCAAGGAACCAAACTTCATTTTAATCACAAACAAGCTGCAAGGCAATTTTCAATTACAGCAAGCTTTTTATTTTTATCCAGCTGTGTATCCCTGCTGATTCTTGAAATTACATGTAAATTGTCCCAGATTTTGAAGTGCTATACCTACCGAGGTTTTTATTTTGTCAGCTGATGAAGTATCTGTGATTAGAAACTCACTAAATTGGCATTTTTAAGACTCATTACCCCACCCTGTATATTTTTGGACTGGATGATTGAATATGAAGAAGGTTTTCTTGTCCCAAAGGACACCATTCTTCCTAATTAGGCTGTTGGTAGTGCAAATCGCTCACCTATCCTTCAACAACTTCAAAAGGTAATATAGAAACTAAGCTTTAGAGAAGAGTCTACGGGGTATTGAAGAATCAGGTCAATAACTCTTGTCTTAAAAAAGTTTTAGATTAAATTCACCCCGGATCAACTTGCATAATGATGCTGCCTTTAAACTTTTACCATTATTCTATTAACTCTTCAGACCTCAGATGCAATGATACACACCTGTCTGTACTATATCTAACTCAATGATTCATATCACTGAGCTATGTATTTTAGTGTGAAGAATGTATTTGAACTCATGAGGTTGCCTCTTTTCCTACTATCATCATGCATGATGTTAATAGAAATTCAGAAGGTCCATCTTTATTCACAGCTAACATGTATATTCAAATGCAAGTGAAATGGTTTTCGAATACCACCTTTCCTAAATATATTGTGATAGAATAAGAGTTTTGTGTAGTAAAATATTAAGGAGTAATAAAATTCTTGTGGGTTGCATCTGTTCAGCAAGAGTTTTGCAGCTTTGACAGGTACAGCACGTCTGTTTTGGACACCCACTCTCTGTAGCTCACTGGCAAATCCAGAGAAGGGCAATGAAGCTGGAGAAGGCTCTAGAGAGCAAGTCCTATGAGGAACGGCTGAGGGAGCTGGGGTTGTTTAGTCTGGAAAAGAAAAGGATCAGGGGACGCCTTATCACTCTCCACAACCACCTGACAGGAGGCTGTAGCCAGGTGGGAGTCAGCCTCTTGTCCCAGGTAAAAGTAACAGGACAGGGACACAACCTGGCTGTGCCAGGGGAGCTTCAGGTTGGACATCAGGAATAATTTCTTCACTGAAATTATTGTCAAGCATTGGAATGGGCTGTCCAATAGCACTGATTTAGTAAACATCCCTGGAGGTGTTCAAGGAACGAGTGGATGTGGCACTTGATGCCATAGTCTACTTGACAAGATAGTGATCAGTCAGAGGTTGAACATGATCTTGGAGATCTTTTTCAACTTTAATGATTCCATGACTCCATGGTTAATAAATTAAATAAGTGTTTCCAGTATTTTGTAAATTAATAGAGATTGGCAAAGTAATGAATTAAAGATACTTGTATTTGCCTTTTCAGCTATAACAGAACAGGTAAATTAAAAATGAAAACTTGTAAAAAGTTAACTGAAGGTTTCAATTCTTCCTTCATTTCCTTAGCACATAGGTGCAATCAAGGAAAGGGGTTATAGTTAAGAGATCTTCTTTTCCAGGTTGACAAAGAATAAGTAAACTCAAAAAGTGGTCTCAAACCAGGTATCAAATGACTCAAGAATGTCAAGACTGTGAATTATTGGTTGATCATTTTCTGGGATATAGATCATAGATTGAAATTATTATGAGATTTTTGTATTTTACTAGTAACTTCAGACTTAATTTTTCTTAACACACCTCATTTACTTGACCAAAATATTGTGGTAAAATTATGCTAAGTAACACTAAACAAAGAAATAAATGAGAAAAGCAACATCATGTATGAATACATTGTTTATTTCTAACTTCATTAATCCAATAGTCAGTGTAATTATGGACATGTCTCTAGATATAGAGGAACACTTTTTATGTCTCATGTCTATGCAAAAAAAAAAAAAAAACACATCTGAAATTCTAAATTTCATGAAATGCAGACCTCTCTTGTATGCAAAACCTAACTGCCAAAAAAGAAAATGGGGTATGGAACTGCAAAAAATCTACAAGAAGTCCTGCTTATCACAGCTATTTCCATCAGAGCTATTCCCAAAGCTACCACGACTGCTGGAATGCACCAGACACAAGCTAGCTCCTTGTGATAGAGGTGGGGGTGTGGGCATATGCCTGCTAGGCAAACACGAAGGAAAGAAATGTAGACATGAAATCTGAAAATACAAGTGAGTCAACAAAGATGTTAGACAGTGAGAGACTGAATGCTCAAGTGTTTTTATAAACATAAAGATTTTTTCTTGGTGTAAATGACACTGGAAAGAACACAGGTTTAAGTGAGGATTTTTTAGCTATTGCTCTTTTATCTGCAGTGTAGTTAGACAAAATGTGAAACTGCATAGGAATTTGTAAGCAGTTCAGATCTTAATCAAGAGATTTCCGTAAGACTGCGAGGTTATTTCCATGTCTATAAGACTGTAAGGATAAATATCCTATTTCCATTTGAAAATGTGAACTCTACATTTTTCTGTAGCATTGTCTATATGGATTAAGTATTATAAAGAAGTGTGGAGATTGGAATTAAAAAAGGGATCATAAAATAACTTTGTAATAATTTAGTAAAGTAGCATGTTGATAATGCAGTATTGAATGTGTGCACATAAAAGAAGAAGAGAAATTCTCTACTAATTTTTAAGCAATGTAAGAGATCCTCATTGGGCCAGAAACATTAATTTAGATAATAATCAAAAAACTAAATTAGTGTTAACTAAGTTTAGAAAAGCATTATACTGAAACAAATTTGACGGATTTCTAATCATAAATACAAATGTGTGACTATATTAGCACCTGAAAAGTGGTAACATCTCCCCCTTGGCTTGCACTGAACTTTACTGTCAGTAAAACAAAAAAAGAAAAGAGCTCTTATGAATCTAAAGGGCAAAGTTCTGAAGTGGGAAATGTTATCCTTAGCTTCTTATCCTGAAATGCCAAACCTGTGGCCTGGCCTTTTGTTGCTTAAGAAGTTCTTTTCCTGCTTTGTCACAATAGATTAAATGGCTTTATGCCCCAAAGCTTGTCTCTTACACTCAGCTCAGCACTTCTTAAAAGAATTGACTTTTTTTGCAGCAAAATCTTTGCATAGTAAATCCTGCTCTATTTTAGCCCCATTCCAAACTTCCCTCCTTTTAGGATTAAAAAATCTTTGTTTAAGCTACACATACATATATTTGTTGTAGTATGTTTTATGTTAGCTTTTTAGTGGTATAACCTATTCACCAGGTCAGGGCCAGGGCTGTCAGAAATACCATTATCCAACCACTGACATGGAATGGAATGTTGGAAGTTCTGGCAACAGTTTTCCAGCTTTGACACACAGCATCTGTTGCATGAATGCTAAGAGAATAAAAAATCTGATTAATATTGTATCTGAATCAAAATTATCTTATTAATACTGTATCTGAATCAAAATGATGAGATGGTAGACTCTAGAGTTTTTAATCTCATAATAGAATGTACAGATAATCCATCTGTAGAAAAAGTAACATAATGGACTACTCAGCAACTTATTTGCATCAACAAACAGAACCAACAAATTAGAACTGTCTCAGAGAAATGGATTTAGAAACTTACTAGAAAGAACATTTTCTGTTTAAAGGGAGTTAAATACAATTCTTAAACTAAAATGTAGAATAAATCTTAGTAAAACACTTGTTTATTCAGCAAAACAAGCAAACAAACAAACAGTTAATGGAAAGTCATTATACAAATTTTGGGGGAAAAAATTATATATTTTGATTAGTTGTTTAAAAGCAGCTTTTGTTCAATGTGGTCTGCCAGAAATGTCAAAAACATTGTAATGTAACAGTTTTCATTAGCAATGCCCAGTGCAACTGAAATAACATCTGTAGTAGCTACTTACAATAGTTGGCCTTTTACAAATGGCAGGAAAACAGGATAAGGGGAATGCACACTCAGTACATTACCCTAGTGTCAAGAAATAAACAAAACCCAAGCACAAATAGAAGCAATATATTAACTGTTTTCCAAAATGGAAAACAGTGGAGCGTGAGAGGTCGTTTCCACTGCCAAGGCACTTTGCTAAATGCCCTCTGGAGAGACATTTTCTTCTGAACTATATTAGGTCAAAAATTGATTTGGAAGAAAATGAAAGAATTTTTTAAGTTCTTCTGATATTTATTTATATGTTTATTCATTTATTTATTTAATTCCTGGTTTTTAAGCTGGTGAAAACGTATAGCTGTATGTGCTTGCCTCAGGCTTGATGGTCTGACAGGACAGTCGAAATATTGAGACACATAAGCTGCTAAAAGCTGTGATAAAATATTATGTCTGGTTTAAATTCTAAAAGTCCCAGCTCAGTTAACAGTTTTATATGTATGCATGCAAATACTAGAACAACTAAAATGGAGATAAAACATCTTACTCTGCTACCCACTGCTTCCTAATGTATTATCAGTTTACACAGTCTTTTCCTATGCTTGAGATTTTTATTAAGCAATTAGATTTTATTAAGCTACTCACAGGTTTCAGATCAGATTATACTTTCTGACTTTAGTTTTGTGGGGTTTTTTCCCTTTTTCAAACTTCAGTGCTGCTCTCTCTGTTAATCTTGAAAATGTGCACCTTTGTGTCCACCTTTTATCTGCTGATTTTTTTTCCTTGATAACAATAAGAAGCATCCTTGGTACAGAGAGTCAAAACAAGTATACGAGCAAATTTCACATGATATTAATCCTCAACTAGGACTCTTTTTGCTCACATGTCAAAATTAATTTCATCCACCTGTAAAAGTGATACCAGAAGTATATTGTTGTAAGCTTGTAATTATCTTTCCTCAGTTCAGAATATATCACAGTGGAAGATCATTCAGCTTAATGATGATATGAAATAACAACAAAATATAAAGGCCACATAGAGAGCTAAGAGCACTATTTCTAACTTGTTCCCACTTAAAAACCAGATATTTGTGTTCAGTTTGACCACTAGCAACCAATCTTCCCCTCATTCACACGCCCTTATCTTAAATATAGATCAAATAGATATCTTCCATTCTTCTCTATTCTTACAATCTAAAAGAAGAAAAAGAAAAGGAAAAAAAATTGGTAATAGAAAGTAATTCAGTAGACCTCTGAGACCAGTAAACCTTAATAAATGTGTCTCTTGGAATGTGGAAACATTTAAACATTAACCAATTTATTCCTTTCATGTGATAACAACCATCCCTCCTGTTTACTTTTGAATGTTTTCTAGGGCACTCAACCATGAAACAAATTTTAACAGGTCTTCAAATTATAGTACATGACTCTAAGTTATTCAGCGCATATCCTGTTAAAATGACAGGATGGTACTTCTGTTGACATTATGGCTCAAGATGCCCTTAACTTTGAATGCTACCGGAGAGTATAACACATTTTGTTATTTTATACAGTCTAGGAATACAGATTCTATTAACTGTGTTTTTCTGAATACCAAAAGATCTTATTGCCCAGCTGATCTGTCAGGGACTGTCATATCCAGAAAAATAAGCTGAAGAAATTTCTCAAATGGAGGTACCAGAAATACGCAGATATAAAGCAATGTTGTTTTTTGTATTTTAGTTTTGAATTTATAAAATAAAAGTTTGCATATAGAGACCTTATTTGCTTCTTATGATTTGTGGGGTTTTATCACATAGGAAGAATATGGTTTAGTTTTATAGTTATTTCACATGTGTGTGTTTTATATGCATGGAGGAGGTTATGAACTTTTAAAAAAGACTAGTGATAAGATAACTCACAAAAGTAAACAAACCTTATACTTTCAATTTAAGATTTTAGGACCTTTTTTCCAGCTAAATTGGGTCATTTTCCTTCTGCAAAAAAACATTTAGACTCAATGGGATAAGGCTGAGCAATTGAATATCACCACATCTGGTGGGTTTCTTGCACATTTTTACAACCAAATGGGAGACTGTATGTGTACAGTCCCAGCTCTATGCATATTTCATAGAATTAGAACAAACTGCAGGATTTCAATACCTATAAAAGGTCATCCTCAACTACTTGATGCACTTAGAGATCATTTTGATCTTTAGTAAAGATCTAGCTGAGTCACAAAGAGGATGAAAACAGACATGCTTTACTTTAGTAATACAAGTTGGGCTTTTCACTCTAGGGTTGGAAGAACTGTGAAGCAGTTTTTGGTTTGCTATGGATAAAATATCATAAGTGCAACTGAATCTAAACTGAAAAGATGAAGACTTTGTATTAAATTAATCATAATTTTAATTTCCTTCTCCTGTATATCTTGACAAGCTTTTCTAAAGAAAACTTCTACAATTTCTTCCCTAAGAAAATCAATATAATTAAAGAGTAGTTGTCACAGTTTGCCTAATATGGCAGATATCCCATAATGCTTGAAGTTTTTCTGACTAGGTTACAATTGTTTTTTCAGAGTAACATACCAGAGTAAATAGTGTTTATTTTAACAGTGGGCTTCTGCCTTTGGTGCCATTCTTACACATCTCAAGTCTTAAAGAGTTAATGGATATCCCATTCTACACAATTGTTCTGGTACTGATTTGCCTTAAAGCTATCTTATGCCTCATATCTGTGAATTTTAGATACACACTGCAGATAACTAATATTGTAGTGAAGTACTGTCATAAGACCTACAACAGAATTAAAAAATTATATAATTAAGAAATAAAGAAGATGTCTTTTCCTAAAAACCTCATTAAAAGACCAATTGAACTGAAAAATGCAATTGTTGAAATTGTTTACCATTTTTGATTAGGTAATTATATCAACACAAAACTGGATGGATTGGCAACATTTGGGAATTATAGAAATTCTGAAATTAAACAATTTTTTTATTTTTTAAAATTTCCCCATGGACTGGGCATGAAATACAATGGGACATATGATCCATATGCAATGATATGTATGAGGGACAGCAACTGAACTGTTGGCAACCATTCAAAACTGGAAAAGACTGAGAACAGCTTTACATATGGTGAGAAACTACTGAAAAAATTATATTCAGGTCCGACACATTTACCACTTGCATGTTTTTCTTTTCATTTCTTCTGAAGAGGAAAGAAATATATGAAATCCATTATGTTAAGTCTCAACACTGAGTGTAGACTGCAAAGACATTTGCGACACAGAACAGCAAACTGCAGCACGCATAATTATGTGGTGTGAGTCTGCACAAGAACAACAGCTCTCAGCTGTTATCTGCTCATGATAAATGATGTAATCCATTACATGTAGGAAAATAATTCTGATTTGTAAGATAATCAAAAATGTACTTTTTTGCCTTAGGTACGCATAAATTAGTTGGGCATGCTTGGGAAGCTACCACCGCTCCCTGACTCCCTGAAGAAAAAAATCCCAAACCCCACGTAGTTACATATCAGTTTCCTCTATAAGGCAAGTTTTAAAAAGATCTTGAAAATATTCTTTTATTCCCTACACCCTCAAAACAAAAAAAAAATCCCCAAACAAATAAGATTCTTATTCGTTAAAACTGATATTTTTATAGTAGAAGTAAAGGGATCTTGCCATTAACCTGAAAACTGCAGAAGAGGGTTGTAAATGAATATTAGTAAATTGGAAACTACCACATTGAGTTCAGTTTTCCAGACCAGAGTGACAACATTTTTGTCTGTGTTGTGGTTTGATGTTAGCTGGTTGCCTGATGCCAAACCAAGCCGCCCTACAACTCCCCTCAGCTGGACAGGAGAGAGAAAACATAATTAAACTTTTGTGGGTTGAGATACAGAGAGGAAGAGTCACTCAAAAATTATCATCATGGGTAAAATACTTGGGGAAATTACTTGAAATTGCTGACAATCCTATCAGAGTACAATAATGGGAAGTAAACCCAAATCTTAATAATACCTTTCTCCTACTCCTCGGTTTCCCAGTTTAAATTTATTCCTGATTCTCTACCTCCTTCCCCTCAGTGATGCCAGGAGATTGGAATGGGGGTTACAATCAGACCATCACACATTGTTTCTGCCACTTCTTCCTCCTCAGGGGAAGGAGTCCTTCCCATGCTCCAGCCCAAGCTCACTCCCACAGGAGACAGTTTTCCATGAATTTCTTCAGGCTGAATCTTTCCATGGCTGCAGATCTTCATGAACTGCTGCAAAGTGGGTCTCTTCCATGGGGTGCAGTCCTTCGGTGCTCCAGTGTGGGCTCCTCTGTCCATAAGGCCACAGGTCTGGCGAGGAGCCTGCTCCAACATGGGCATGTGCTTCCACTGCAAGCTTCCACCTCTACTGAAGTGTCCTTCCTAACTGGTTGCAGCTGGGTGGAAGCAACACAATTCTCAGGGACTGTGCCATGAGCCACACTAGTCTTGGGTCAGAGGCAAGTGCCCACCATTAGGGTAGAGTCCTAGAGCTCTCAGCACTCACCTGAGCCAAAGACCAATGAGCAGATTGTGCACCCTCCCCACATAAACTGCTGAGCGAGGTGCCTCACCCCTCACAGTGTCCCTGTCCTGCTCAGCACTCTCCCTGGAGACATTTACATCTCCCACGCTAATCCCAGCTGTACCCAGCCCTCACCTGCTCAGCTCTCAGGAGCTTCCAGGTCCAGGCAGGGCTCAGGGCTGCTGCTCAGGTGCTCCTGAGCTCAGGGACCTCCTTGCACAGCTCAATCTCACCCTCACCCCCAGACTTACCTCAGTCACCTCACTAAGAGACTGTTTTTATCTTAGTGCATTTGAACCTCTAGTAGTTCTTCTGGATTTTATTATTATTGTTATTTTTGTTGTTATTATTATTACTATTATTGTTATTACTATTATTGCTATTATTATTATTGTTGTAGTAGTAATAATAAAAATCTCCCTTCTAATTTTCTAAATTCTACTTACATTTGACTGCACTTGGATGTTGAGGAGTGGATTTCAATGATCTATCTGCAATGATTTAATAATATTATGCTTTAGAAGGACACCTAATTTCATGCCAGCTGCAGTATGCACACAGCAAGGACTGCCTTTTTTCTCCCACTTTACTTCAGAACACTGAATTTCATCTACTGCTTCACTGCGCAATTACTCCTGTGTGAGGTCTTGCTCTAATTCTCCTTTGCTCATTTTATTTTTGTAGAGCCCCAAAAACTTTATATTGGTAGAAAATTTCACTCTTCACACCCATTACAGATAGTTCATTAATTTCTACAGCAATTCTAATTCCATGACTATTTTGTAAGAGGTTCCATTGTGACCATCAGCCATTGCAAAAACTGATCCATATGGTCACCCTTCACTTAATATATTTCACTGACACTAGTAAATTATAAGGCTATCTTTTTTTTACCCTATAACAACTTAAAGAAATTAACCAAAGTCTTTGAAGAAGGATGTGATACCTGGATACCTGTATCAACTCACTGACTCCTTTGAAAAATTGCAAGAGATCTTTTAGGCACAATATATATATCTGACTTGTTTACATGCTCCTTTTTATTTTGTTATTACTGTTGGCTCTTTTCTTGGTTCTAGTGAGGAGGCTGGTTCAGACAACCTATTACACACAAAGACTCATTCAGGAGTTCAAGATCTGATTTCTAGGATCTTATTATTTCTCACTTTATCAAACTTCTAAAGCTTTATCATGCCACTTAAGTCTAATATATTAGGAAGGTTTTGAATAGGAATAGTGAATAAGGAATATAACTTAGCTTTTCCACAGTATACATCAATATAAAGAATTAAATTAATTTTTTTTTGCTATCATCTTGTCTTTTTTCAGTATGACTTTGAAAAAAGACTGCAACTATATTTCTCTCCACTGCTGGTCCTCTGAAAGACACTCATTTCATGTTGGTTTTGAAATTCTTATTATTTGTTGATATTTATCATTACTTAATACCTCTAACAAATCCTTCAGTATTTTCAATATATATTCATCAATGTTCCCTATTATTTTCATCTTCCTGCCTTATTAGAGATATATATATAATTTCTGAGTCACATTTTCAAAAAAAGCTGACTTTTAATGTTTATTTTCCTTACATTGCTAGACTGATGTTAAATTGGAATATATCTTGCAAACTACAGAGAAGGCTTTTCAGCCTACCATACAAATATCAATCAGAATCAATAGATACTGACTCTTTTTTTTTTATTTATTCCCTAACAGTCAACACACTGAGATGAAAAGTAAACTTCCTTTCACCAAAAGTACTTCTCCTATGCTAACCTAATGCAAACACTATTAGAAATGATGATGTTTATTGAGATAAAAATTAGTGACTCTAGTCAAACATGTAAAACAACGGTTTTCTTTTAGCCTCTGCTGAGGTTTCTTTTAATAATAAAATAAACTATGGAGATCTAGAGGTAAAATGAATAAAGAACATTCCATTGATGGGGTATGTTTGTACTGATAATTGCAAACCCTCCAAACTGGGACAAATTTTAGTTGCCTGTTTATTGCAGTTTTAAGTGCACATTGTGAGACAAAAGAACAGAGGAGACAATCCTCAGTGTCTTTAGCTCTATAAAAGTTAATGGAGTAAAACATTAAGGCTGTATTTCTTAAAGTCCACAGTAGCTACAAAATTAAGGAAGGAGCTTAAGACAAAAGATGCTGTTTAAACATATAAGCAAGTCTCTGACAAAAGCAATTTCTATTAATCTAAAGCGCATAATTGCTGAGATAAGTCTTTCTTATGAATGGGCTATCATGACTGTAAAAATTCCTTGTTCTATTTAGCATAATTACTCAGTTAAAACTGGGATTATCTTCTTATTAACTAGAGGTTTGCTTTGGAAAAATATTATTTTATAGTAGAGCAATAAAAATTGTTTTCAGCTAAAGATGCTGAAGAGAGAAATGTGTCAAACACATTAAAAATATTTACGATTGAAAAGTACCAACCTGCTTCCTGATACACATGTTTTGCAAATAATAATGATCTTGTGATGGCAGAAAGAAAAAATAATGGGCTTAAAAGTTGCAATTCTTGTAAGTTCTTTCATTACTTCTTCTGTTTGGTAGCTAATTGTGTGTGAAAAACCAGAGGTCACCCTGAAACAATCTTCCTAAGGCCAGTTCACTGAACTATAAATCATTAGTATATATATTTTCTTTTTGTTATTGTTCAAAACCAATCAATTTGAAGTGTCTCTCTGAACTGAACTTTCACAATGATGAAAACAGAAATATAAAACATATTTTTCAAAGGCAAACAGTATTTGTTGCCAAGTTTTAACCAAAATAAATCTTATCACACAGTATTTGTATGGCATTACTTGAAAATCATTAGTAGAAACTAAGAGATGCAGTCTTAATGAAGACATTAATTTCTATCAATATATAAGAAACATGCAGGTAGGTCTGACAGATAGCATGACAAATAAAGAGATAGAAGAAGAATAAAAGGAGATAAATGATTGGAGAAGACAAAATGTATGGGGTAGTACATGTGTCTGAACATGTACACAGGAAAAAGAAAATAAGGTAGCTGAAGGTAAAGGAAAACAGAATAGAAAAATGAGCTGCAAGAGACTTAGAAAGAGCCATATTGATTAAAGTAACAGACTGTTTATATTTTGTTGGCAAACCAGTAATGTTGATATTCTAATAAGCAGAGAGATGTTTGCATATTTAGACATTTGCAGTATTTCCACATATGTGAGCATATAAAATGTGTATGATACACCTGGTTCCACAGGTAGTGAGTTACATGCAACAAAAATGCATTGGAAAAGAAATCTAACCCAGAACAGTAGCCAAGGCGGAGTTATTATTAAGTGAAGATAGAAACAAAGGTAAATGCAGGTCTAAAATACAGGTTACAAAAGCTATTATATTAAAGAAATAAGGCTGGTTTTCAGTCTAAGGTTGGACTTGATGAGATCTTTTTCAACATAAATGATTCTATGATTCTATAATCATTAAAATAATGAATCATATTATGTCAGATCAACCTCATGATGCCTATTCATCCACAGTTCGTCATACTCTTCAATCTTAACTCTATCCAGTGTTCACACTGTGTAAATTATTTGGATGCTGTTCAATACCGTGAAGAGAAGCTCAGAAAGATTCCTTTCCAGAAAGGAGATTACTGGCACTGAAGTAATTTTCTTTTCATAATTGGAGTACATGTTTTACAACTTCTACCCATCACTTCCTCAGAAGACACTTCATAATAGTCAAATGACTGCAACAGCCAATTTTCTGCTCTTAATCAGAAGTTTCACAGAGTTGTGAGATGACCTTAAAGGGAGTTGAACCTTCTCTCCATCAGGACATTGATGTCACATAAAGTTTGTGTCCAAACGGTGATAATAGGATTTCTAAGCGATGAAACCTAAGAGAGTTCATACTAAAGAGAAAGGAATGACTGGTGCTTTGTTCAATTTCTGGCATTTCAGGTAACATAGGAAAGTAAAGAGATGATATCCATTTCCTTTCTTTCAATTACTTTTATTCCCATTTTTGCTATTTCAAACAGTGAAATTTGTATGCTCATTTTTCCAAAGGAAAAGAAAACATGAAAAGAAATATCACACACTTTTTGTCCCAAAATGTTGTCAAGACATAGATGTAAAAAATAAAAATATTTAAGTGTATCCTTAGGATAGAGAGAAGTTTTCAGCCTTCTATATTTTTGTAGGTTAATCTAAATCTACCTCCACTATTTATTTTCATTTGGCACTTCTGTCTTCAAAAAACTTGTTCTGCACATCAGCTGCTAATGCTAACATCATAGTAAAAAAAACTTTCCTTTAATGTGCCAGCCTTCCTGAGAGTCATATTGAATCAAAGTTTTGATTTGTCATCTAAATAGTTCAGCTCGTTTCTTTTTCTGGGCTTTTTCCTGCTTAGGCAACCTTTAAAATTTTAGATGGTCTATAGAGGAGGTCAGATAAAAAGCTGTGAATTATCTATATTCATTGAGCTAAGTGTTAGACATTTCTCCTGATGATAATTGCAATTGGCATATGTAGACTGAAGAGATGTCTGAACCATTAAGTGGTTTTTCTTGCTAGCTGTGACAGCACAGCTTCTACTGTAGCAAACATGTAGGGCTAAATTCAAAGCAAGTTTCAGCACTATTAGTTTTTATACTAGAGTAATTTCTGTCAAAGTAGGGAAGATTATTATCATAAGATTAAACAAAAGTATCCAATTTGCAGTCTGATGAAGAACAGCTACAAAATTGACACGATACTCTTTTATCATGACGCCTAGTCTTTGTACCATCTTTGTTTTTACATCTTTTTTTAAACTCAGATAAAAGGGGAAAAAGGTCTGTTTTCTGAAAATTTCAGAAGAATAAAAATATTGAACTTACATAGAATTTCGTGACTGTTGCATGAACTTCATGTGTTCCTCAATCTGCCCACATCACTCATTAAGTAGTATTAATTTTCAGTTACAAGCAAGGCTTCCAAATTCATCGGGTTCAAGGATGGCTCATAAGATTCAGGGCAACCACTTCACACTCTTTAAAGGAATATAAAAACTCTGTGAAGTAAAAAAGGTAAAATTCAAGCATTATGGGTGTTTGTGGGTAAAAAAGCTTTGTAAAGTAGATGACAAAAAAGTTTTACTTCTTGTAATCAAATATAAACCAAGTACTATTAAATGAAATGCAAATCATTAAAAATTTATTTCTTATATCTGATGCAAATTGACTATGGAAGTTTAATCTGTATTACTGCACGCTCTAGGGATTGATATTAGTCTCTTTTAATGAAAAAAAATACAGATGAACTCCTGAAATCCTCATAAACATAAAAACTTCTTTCTTGGGAAGGTCATCTCTGTTTCCTTGACAACATGACTTAAAAGTAAAAGTGATAATTTAGATATTTTTCTTATGAATTAAAGTAGTTTCACTGATATTATTGCAGGGACAGCAAACATTGAAAACCCTGTTTAATAAAATTATGTATCTATTTATTACTGTTTATCAAAACTGTATAAATTAAATGGCAAAGCCATGGAACAGAAGATTTTGTTGAAAGAAGTAGGAAGTACACAACTTAATGGGTAAACAATTTATAAAAGAGAACTGGGATGGGACTAATAGAGCTGGACAGAGTAAAGTAAGAATTATGCGATACAATAGAGGGATGTTTTGGGAGGTTGAACATGGGTCTTTGTTATGAATGACTCATGCATGAAATTAGGTTGAAAAGAGAAATTTCCATGCCTAAGGAAAGATTTTTCATAAATTCATCACAGAACTCTAAGTAGCACTCCAAAAAAGATAATATTTTCTACAGAATTTTTCAGTATTTACTGGTTTTCAAATATTGCATCATAAATGTCTCAAAAATACTTCCTAAATATATAGAAATGGACAGGAAAAATAAGGTCCAATAGCGATAAACACCCCATAGGTCCTACCCTGCATCGTCAAAATAATACAATACCAAGTGACATCTCTTTGAGTCTCTTTGAGTCTTCTTATCCTTACACTGCTAAAGGATAACTGTGCTGTACATATTATGGTATCAGCAGTACCTGAATACTGTGCCATTTATTGAATATTAGATATGTATTTAATTAATTTTAACCACCCCCCCCCAATTATATGATCAGTTTTACTGATATTTCTGGACGATTATAGCTGAAAATTTTTTTTCCCTCATTCATGGGAAGCACAATATGAATTAAAGAAAGTATGGATATTCTTGGATATGTTTGGGAAAAAAAAAATAAGATCAAGATGCAAATAAAATAATTTAATAATTGCATTCCAAAAATATTTCCATATTTCAATACTGATCATAGGAAGTAATTTCAATCAGTCCTAAGTTATTCTGTAATAGAGTTTCCATTCTACACAGATTTTATAATTTTTTTCAATTTTAATTTTATGACATTTCCCTCTATACTTATTTTTCTTGTCATTATTTATGCTTTATTAGTTTCATTGTTATCATATCTCAAAAACAAAAATAGACTGAATATTTTTTTCATTTCATTTACACAGTTAAATCAGTATTAACCTAGTATAGACAATTTTCTTAGTATTTGCCTCTTTTTCTGAATGCTGACAGCTTTTCAACAGCAGATTAAAATATATTCAATTGTGAGTCTTAATAAGAATCTCATGCACCTTTATTTAGTAAACAAAAGAAAAACTTTAAAGTTATTAAGTTTGCAAAGCTGAATAACCAAAAGAAATAATATTGCAGGATTAATCTTATTGTTTTATGCAGATGCACTGAAACAGTTTTCAGTATTATATTAGCACCTCATTGTAAATACTTTTCTACTAAGTGAAATGCGTAGTGCTCATAGAATTTAAAATTGTTTTCTCTACCACTGTGTTTCTACAATATTTTAAACCTTCTCTGAGTGTAGAACTTTTGTTCACCAACTTCTGTGTGGTATTCATTGCAACAACATTTCCTAATATGTCATGTAGCAACACTACTACACATATTCATCTGACTTGGGTCAAAAATTTATTTAAAATCACATGCAACCATCTTAGTAAAGAGCCTCAGTAAAGTAGAACTGGCTCAAATGTGTGACAGGCCATATGCCCAAACAACTTTAGGGACAAGGTCAGCATGTCGTAGGGAGGAACACATTTCCTGAGGTCTTTTAGAAAGGGGAATCCCTAAAATGAGGTAGCATAAGTAGCTTATTAGAAAATGAAGTATAAGGAAAGATATGTGAAGAACCCTCCCATGCTCCTACAGTATTTTATTCCATCACAAAATATATTGTTTTCATATCAATAACATAGAAGACATAATAGTAACATGAACTGGCAGCTTCCCCAACACAAACTGATTTTTGTAGCACCATTATATGAGGAAGGATATAATTATTATTTATGTACTTTTCATTAATAAAACATAGGTTGAGAACAAAGACATTGAGATAATAAGGTCAAAAAGAGTCACTAATTTTATGTGCCCAATTTCACATAACCTGGACCTGATTTTTAGAAAACATGATTGTTTATTACAATTTATGTATTCAAGGCACAACTCTAACTAGCTTATGCTGCAGTTATGAGTTGCTTTGCAAATCAGACCGTAGGGAATCAAGTCAGTCACCCAGAAAATGAAGAATACATAATCACTGTCCACCTGTGAAAATGTACTTTAAGTGAGTGATCCAGATCTACATGGAAAAGCTGAGCAGAGACCTGAAACCAGAACATATCTCTGGACATTTCTTCGCTGCCTTCTCCATGACTCTTGCAGGCCTCTGCTTCATTTACCTAATGCTTTCTCATGTTTGAAACTATTGAAGCAGGAGTCTTGCATAGAGCAGACTCCCTTGTGTGTCCAGGCTTAAGATATGTGGTTAAAAGGAGACCAGAGAGACCATGGCAGGCTCTGGGTTAGGCCAGGGAAATCATACCCTGCCTAGGAGCTCCCATCACATCACAGAAGAGCCATCAGCCCACCAGAGGCCCATCTCCACAACCCCAGAGGAGCACAGGGGTGCAGTGACAGGCAGGAAGCCAAAGCAAAGATTTAAGGACAGCACACAATGTCCCGGCCCTGTCAGTGGTTCTATTCTCCAGGCATGAAACCCGTGCATAGAACCAGCTCTCCTGATTTTAGATTAAGGGGATTTGCTGTCCAAAAAAACATAGGAAACACTATGGGATGCAGAGGAAGAGGATTTGGGGGTTCCACAGGATTTTTCATGAGGTATTTAGAGGAGAAATCAAAGGTGGAAAAGGGAAAGGGATTTTGTGAGTTGGGGAGGAATAAATGTGGGAATTAGAAGGATAAGAGAATAAAATTGTCCATTCTCATGTAGGCAGGGCCTGATCAATAGGCTTGTCTGGCCATGCCCTGCACCTGAATCACTGTGTTTTGTCCTATCATTTGCTAAACTCCATCATCAACTGATGTTTTGGTAAGGATCTCTTTACACTTTGTATGTATGAATTTTAACAAGGGCGAGAACTAAATTCTGGAACTTGGGTCATGGAAATCCTGAATGTCAGAAAGCCTGGAGTGCAGTGCCATGCTGTGGGATCCTGGTTGATGGCAAATGGAATATGAGTCAGCAGTGCCCTGGCTGTTAGGAGCACTAGACATGTCCTTGGGGGCATCAGGCACAGCATGGCCAGCCAGGCAAGGGAGGGGATTGTCCTGCTCTACTCTATGCTGGTATAGCCTCATTTGGATATTGTGTGCAGTTTTGGGCGCCACAATACAAGAAAGCATTCAAAAAAGGGCATGAAGGTGGTGAAGAGTTTAGAGGGAAAGCCATATGAGGAGCAGCTGAGGTCACTTGGTCTGTTCAGCCTGAAGCAGAATGGACTGAGGGGAGACCTCATTGCAGCCTACAGCTTCTTCATTAGGGGAAGAGAAGGGGCAGTTTTTCTCTGTGATGACCAGTGACAAGACCCGAGGGAGCAGTCTGAAGTTGTGTCAGGGGAGGTTTAGGTTGGATATTAGAAGTAGTCCTCCACACAGAGGGTGCTTCAGCGCTGGAACAGCCTCCCCAGGGAAGCTGTTACAGCTCCAAGCCTGACAGAACTCAAGAACCTTTGGACAATACTTTCAGAAACATGGCGTGATTCTTGAGGAGATCTTTGCAGGGTCAGGAGATGGACTTTGATGATCCTTGAGAGTCCCTTCCAACTCAGGATGTTCTAGAATTCTGTGTATGAGGATTCCTGTGTGTACAGGAATTGAAGTGACTGTTGGGGTGGGGAATAGATCAAGCTAGATTATCCAGTGAATAGGTGAAGTATCCTGGGACCAAAGGCTTGCTCTGGTGCGTGAAAGCATTTGTGCATGTCTAAGGAGGTCAAGAGCACAGTGGGTTGGCTATGGGATCAGCACCTCCTAGACATCTCTCTGTGTGAGTGAAATAATTTGTACCAAGAAATGGAGTGGCCTTAGGCACTTGTAAATTCAGATACCAGCATCTGGGGATACTGTGATGCAGGCACAGCCACTGGGTGTCTGAACCCAGCTGCTGCAGGGATAAACATATTTCATAGGTGAATTTATTTCCACTAATTGAACTCTGTTCTGGCTCAACCAGAAAGAGCAGCAGGATGAGCTTGTTGATACTGTCTGTGTTCATGTGAATGCTCTGTGTGTGTCTCTGGGATCTGAGTGGACAGCCCAGCATGTAAATGTATATACATGTGGCATACAAATGTTCTCTGTCTGTATGTGTCCACTGGGAACATATTTTCAGCCTCACTTCAAGTTGGACATGGGGGCAAGGAACTCCAGCAGTCCTGCCTCTCTCAGGCTGTCAAATCCAGCATGAAATATTTTCCTCTAACAACTGGGATTTATTCTCAGAGTTATGTGTTTTGTAAATTAATGGATGAGGGAATCCACAGTATAAAAGTTGGGTCATAAGTAAAACTGTATGCACATAAACAGGTCTTATTAAGTTATGATTAATTATATTAGTCACAGGTTTTCCAAACATTTTAAGTTTTTGGCTCTGTAACTCCTTAATATCCTTCTGCTAGGACTCTGCAATATTTTGCAAGCAATTAAAGCAAAATTACTGCTTATGTAGCTGCTGTTCTTATTAATATCCTATTTTTATTATTTTGAAATAATTCTAATGTTAACTTCCATAACCTCACAGAATCTTTGATGTTACGTGATCACTACACGGTACTAGGACAAAAATTTGTGTAAATCTGGGACAACAATTCATGCTATGACTCTGAAGATACAATGACTGAAAAAGTTTCTCAACTACAATTATAATGCTTCCTGGCAAATTCCATGTTTAACTTTTCTTTATGTACTAAACAGATTGCCATACAATTTTTATCGTATATGTTTTTAAATAAACAACCTTTAAAGGAAAGAGAAATTAGCTACTTAATATTCATTGACTATTTTTTAAGCATTATTAAAGTGTATGAGATAATGAAGGTCATGAATCATGTTTCTACCCACATTTTCTTCTCTGTCAGATACCCAGCAATTCTAATATGCTCAGAATAAGTTTGCTTACTGATAATGCACCATACAGAGGTACTCTGCATGCAGAATAGGCTGACAGTGTTAATGCAGAATTAGTCCAGTGTATCAAAGCCAGACGAAACTACTTGCTTATTTTGCAAAATCTGAAACTGTTCTCATGAGCACAGAATTTCCCAGGATTTATTCTTAATTTGAAGCAACCAACCCACTGAGACAGATAAACAATAAAAAACACAGGGAGGATCTTCAAATTTAGAGAATAATTTAGAGAACTTTCTGCCCCAATAAAATTTCTACTGCATTGCACAGTGTTGTAGATGCTTTAACTTTTGTTATGCTGAGGACCTTCCTCTTTCTGTTCTGTAGCCTACTGCTCACTGGTACTCTCACATCTTGAAGTTGCTCTGGCAGTGTCTTTACCCAGTACCCGAGGTGCTGCTACCCTCACAATCTTAGTGTCAGAAGCATAGCTATGTCTGTTAGATCAGGTTCCTTGTAGAAAGTTAATGTCATTATTTAAAACACTCTTTTCTTCTGCTTACTCACTCATACCTTATAGATATTATTGTCTAACTCCATAATAAAAACTCCTCGCCCATCTTCTCCTACATTTCACTTTGTCACTTGAAGATCTAGTAAGTCACATAATAGACAGCTTATTAATAAATCAAAAAAATATTCATGAATTGTGAGAGAAATGTTTTCCCCTCTGTTTCCCCCAATACCCCCATCATTTTCAAGTTTTTTTTCTAAAGTAGCTTTGAAATCTGAGTATGCCGTCAGCTATAGACCTAAATAATAAAGTTTTGTGCATGTAAATTTGCCTCAATTTTATTTGTACCCTCTAGAACAAGAGGATAATTGTGATTGTAATTTTTTTTCTCTCTTTATGACTGTATGATGCATACAGCATTGAATGAGATTCTGCTCTTAAAATTTCTTTCTGGTTCTTCTTATTTATTCCAGAAGTAAGGCAGTATATATTGAAAAATAACAGTCCAGGAGCAAATCCATAAGAATTCTTTACTTGCCTTTATCAAGGTACATAAATAAATTGTGATGTATCTCAGGAAGAGCACTGGGAGAAAAGTCGCAATTGTTGTACTGCAGCACATTCTTTAGCTTCCTCTACTTAGATTATGATTTAATCCTATGTTAGTAATTTTGTGATAATTTTGCCTTGGCTCTGATCCCTATATTTTTAATAAGCATTTATTTTTACCATAGATATGCATTGGTTCTAGAGTCAGGCCGCTGTATCCAAATCAATTGGGATTTTACTCTACTTTTTTTTCAATCTGGTCTTGGTGTATTTCTGCATCTAAAACATATGATCCTACTTTTACCACTACAGGAGAATGATGCTAGAACACTAATTCCTCGTAAATATATGCAATTATACTGAGCTAGCTTATGCCAAAAATCTAATTTGCAGGTAATGAAAGGCCAGTGCATTCTTAAGCTTTAAAATATAACTGGAAGCAATGCTTTCAAATCTAAATCCAGACTCAGTAGGAGTTTTTATTTATCCAGTTATCAGGTTTGGCCAAGAGTAATGTTAGCTTACTTAGCTTTCTTTTTATTTTTCCTCTTAGTAACTATACCTTTGTTTCGAGCAGATGTTAGGTTTGTGCAAAATACTTGTTTCATTGTACTGTGCATTCAAATAAATTTAGGCCTGATTTTTAACTTTTTTTTTTAATAATCTTAATTATTCCAGTGAAGATTTAGCTGCTTTGCTACATTATTTAATAGCATTCTCCAGCTATACATTATAAAATATAGGTAATTAATTCCATTTCTTTTCCCACCTATGGAAGCCTGAGTGTCAGTCTTCCTTTTTTCTCACTGGCATAAACTACAAGTTTTTTTCTTTTCTCCATTTTTATTCAGGTGGCTGTCTAACATATCCAATTTTAATCTGATGTGGTGGGATTTTAACTTAATAAATTCCAAATATATTATGAATATTCTGGTTTTGGTGGGTTTCTTTGTGTTTTGATTTTTTTGGGGGGGCTTTTGGGTTTTTTTGGTGGTTTTTTTTTGGTGCTTTTCTTGGTTGTTTGTTTGTTTTTAATTCTGATATGTTTTGTTTCTTTGTTTCATTTCAAAAAAAATGAGTATTTTTTTTTATACTTAAAGATCTGCTGCCAGGTTTACTTGTTCTTCTTCGAGACTTAAGTAAAAAGAGTAGTCACCAAAAGTTGGAATAAATGAAAATTAATATTTTTTTTTTCTTTAAATAATTATGTCAGCTAGACCATCTCACACTAATCTGAGTTTAGGCAAGAAAATATGGTATTATATATGAGGAAAAAAAAAAGCAAAAAGTAATCTATTATATTGTTGAATAAGACAGTGATGTAAGGCAGTGCATCATATTTTCATAGTTATTCTACTATATTAATTTTTAAAAAATGTTGAGAAATGTTTTAGAATCTGTTTTTACAGAAATGGTATCTATGCTGTGATTCCTATTTCTTTGATACTCTCAAATACAGTGTGAAGTGTTATTTATTATCCTCTACATGTCTTTTGTGTTTGTAGAGAGAGCTGCCTCTATTTTTCCTCTCTTTTTTAGCCAGGGTATTTTTAACAAAATTTTTACTGATAAGTGAAATTCTTGCTGGTGGTGATACTTTTCAAATGTAACAAGAAACCTCTTTTAAGATACTACAACACTGAAATATAGATTATTAACTCTAGTCTTCTGGCCAAATTCATGTTGGGACATCAACCTTTTGAACTTCTAAAAAATCTCTTGATATTTCTGTTGGAGAAGTTCTTTATCTTTATTACTGGCCTAAGGCAGGACTGTTGTGATTTGTTGAACAACTGCATTTCAGTAAATTGATTAGGCTTCCTCAGAACCCTTGAAAAACTGAAAGCATCTGAATGAACAGCTCACAGACATGGCTATATATTTGAGCCATAATTATCTGAATTTTCTTTATGGTCCATACAAAGGGTTTGTTAGATTCTAAATATTATTTCCATACTTCAGACCAAATGTGGTAGAGTTTATATTCAGTGTAATGCTAGTAAAAGTTATCTATAAATTTTGTTTACCATTTCCAAATCCTTTCAGTTTCATTTTAAAATATTTTAAGATCTTCTGAAAAGATACTTTGCTAAAAGCTCTATTAGAATTTTCAAAGTTATAGAAGCCTCGTCTTAGTGACATGATCCTGGATAATACGAAAAAGAAAATAACGTAACCTTTCAATTACTTTAGAAAAAGTTGTCATGATAGGTCACCTAAAAATAGTTATCACATGTTTATAGGTAAATCTAGCTCTGCCTGCCACAAATAAATATTTACTACCATAACTACAGGTATTCCTGCCAAATGTGAGATTTTAATGTCTTACAAGCTCCTATCTACTTGCAGTGTAAAACTCTCAAAGAACTCTAGAGCAGACATAATTAAAGGAGATTCAGATAATTGAAGGTATAATAGATTTTTGTTTCAACAACAAATTAACTAATGAACTAGACAAAAAAATGTACCAGAAGTGATTTTTTTTTTCTCATGTCAGAGAGGGTCACTGTATCCATTGAATGACTTACCTACAGTTTTGTAGATACAACTCCTGACTGAAAATTCCTTCTGGCATTATGTCAATCTCTAGCTCTCCATTCCCCTCTGTAAATAAGGGTCTCAGCTAAATACTGAAAAAGGGACTGCACACAACAGTACAAAGCCAAGGATAAAGAAATGGATTTGAATGTCTTCCGTAGAGTGTAACCTGAAACACCTCAAAATCTGTCCCAGTGGAATACAATAGGCAACATGACAAGACTGAGTTCTATATTTAAAAGCCCTGGAGCATAAAACTGTAAGGGAGGCAAAAAACCCCATTCTAAGTTAGCTCACTGTTTATCAATAAGATTACTTTTACTTCTGCATTGATTTAATAGTTTTTTGTAATCTTTTCCATCAGGTTCATTAGAGCTTTGCTAACAGTGTCAAATTGATTGCCTTCCTTTTCCTGCTATAAATTTTATCTGAAAGGAAACTTAAAAAATCAGTTATTGGTTTTTAAAGGGACGTGTGGTGGACACCTAGTCTAGTCCCCTTGCTCAGGCAGGGTCAGTTGCAATATTTGGCCCAGGGCCATGTCCAAATGACTTTTGAGTATGTTCCAGCAATCTCCATGCTGAACAACCTTTAGTCCTCTACCATCATATATACTGCAACCTCTATGGGCAACATGTGCCAGTGCTTTAAAAAACGATTTCCTGATGTTCGATGGAACCTCACAGGTTTCAGTATCAATATATTTTTCAAGTTTGTATGTTTATTTCATACTGTACCCTCTGCATGCTTTGCTTTTGCTATTCTATTTTTACATGCAATTGTTAGTTACCCCTTTTGGTTGGAATGTTTTAGTCATTATTTAGAAAAAGAATGATGAATGCAGTTGTCAGTTTACCATGAAAAAGTGAATCTGAGGACTACTCTTAATGGCCCACAAGATAAAACACCCACAAAACAGGATACAAAATAGTCAGGGTTTTTCTTTTTTGTTTTTTCTTTTTTTCTCTTTGTTTGTTTATGCAATTATGAGCCAAGTACATAAATGAAATGGGAAATTATATTTCCACACACTGTATCTATGTTACAGGCATTTAAATAGAAATTCAAATTACTGAAAACATAAACAACACAGGGATAACAGAGCACACAGTGGATGTTAGCTAGTTAGTTAGAAAAGGAAAGCAGAGTGAAATATTCCAAAGACACCTGTGAAATAGAGAAACATGCGACAAATTCTGTCAGTCCCAAGCATCTGAATTTTTTCTAAATATTTTCAGAATTGATACATTCATAATATCCCTAGCTAGGAAAAATGCATTTATAGTCAATTTTCTGGAAATATTTATAATTTCACTTCTCAGAAATTTACTTATGTAAATAGTGGGAGGTATTGTCTCATGAGAAACATAGTTCACTAATACTGCATGTATCTTGCTTCCCAGAAGAATAGATTTTAATATGTAAAAATTCTCTTTAGCTCTAACAGCTTGAATTAATTTGGGTATGAAAGCAACACTTGATATTATATCCTGCCAACAGTGTTGTGCTGACACTGATAATGCTGGCCATGCAAGAGGGTCTCTTCAGTTAAAACTCATACAGACAGATACCAAGATATCAATTTTACAGTTATAAATTCAAGGTGTCTTTGATATTCCAGTACTCATATTAGAATATAAAAAAAATACTAATGATAGTATTAAAATATAAATAATAATAAAAATGAGTTGCCGATAATAGTTGCACTAAGCAGTTTTAAATTTTTTCCTTATCTATCATGCTGATTTAACTTCAAATTTCCCCACTTTGTCCTTCAATTACAAAGAGAATTTCTTTAACCTTGCCCTTTTAGCAAAATTTAATTTCCTGACATCTAAATATTTTGAGATGGAAGATGTAACTGACCAAAAAGTCCCTACAATAAAAGAATGCTGAGAGGAGAATGGTGAGGGAGATGAGCCTATAAAGCTCTGGGAGTGTGCCCGCAGCTGTTGTAGAAGTTGATTTTACTCAGGACAGAGGGCTCAGGAGTTGATCAACAAGCAGTGTAAATGCTTACCCCGAGATCATTAAAAGAGTGCAAGTTTGCCCCTAATTTAGCTAGACAAGCATGGGGGTGGGGAGGGGGAGGAGTGGATGTGTGGCTCAGCCCAACATAGATTATGGAAACTAGAGAAAATCAAAAGTATTTTGAAGGGAGTAATAGGCTTCAGCTGGCTTCAACTCACATAATCCTTTCTAGGGGCTGGGCATGCTCAGCATTGTGGTGGTGAGCACATTATAGACACTGATTTTTGAGACTGACAGTGCCACAGAACTGTGTGTTGCAATTCTGTTAGATGTAACTCACATTCTTATAATGCTGTGCAATATAGTTTGCATCACTCCGTTAATTTGTAAATCTCATGTGATGCCAAGTATCCTTAATAAGTAAATTTGTTATTAAACTTTCCACACTCCATGTGGAAGAACTCCAAGAATCTGCTTGGGGTAGTATAACAGAGGAGTCACACAGAGCTGGGGACTCTGGTAAAAGAGTAACAGAATGTGTTCATATGAACATAATAAAAATCATGTGATTTAAAATCTTCCTGGAAATGTCTTAATAGCATCAACATCCTAGTCTAAAAACCTCAATAGACTCAGTGTTTTCTTGTTCGTTTCAACAAGAGCAACATAAGTGACAAAATAGCAAACATAAATGAGAATAAATGTTATGCAGTATCTACTTTTAATTTATCTTTTTAATATTCATTTTAATATACATTTTAATATGTATTTTAATATACATTTTAATATGTATTTTAAGCATGATTGTTAAAAGTATTTTCAAAACTCTGTAAATGAAAATGGTTTTTAATATATGTAAATAGTAAAACTAAAACTTATACATACGTAAGAAAATGACAATTCATACTATTAACATAGCTAATAGTCATGGTAACCAAAATATTCTTTGTAATGGAATATACCAAAACTAATATTAGCAGTCACATTCTTAGCTATTGAAAGTGGATGCTATTTTTCTAGAGCTAGTGGCAGTTACAAAAGCATAGATGTGAATTTTAAAAGCTTCAGATTTTTAACAGGAAATACAGTTGCTTTTATACTTCCTGATTGCCATGTGCACCCTGTGTTTTTGAAGTTATGCATTTAGTTATGAGACGTGTAGGAGACAGGTACACTTCTTTTTTGCCCCCAATACAGCATCTAATATCCCTGTTAATTGTTTTTGTTTGGTTGTTGCTTTTTTTTTCATTTTAAGCTTTTTCAGAAGCATTTTCAATACAATAGTATTGCCAGTCTGTGTCGAACTTCTGTTTGGAAGCTACTACATCCTCCTATTTTATCTGCGTTATCTAAAGATTAACCATGAATGGCAAGATTTGCATAAAAATACAAACTGCAGATCAATCCAGATCAGTGTTCCTGATGGTATTTACAATTTTCTTCCACTTTCTTTTACCTGTAAAACTATTAAGACAGTATTACTATTCTAATTATTTTCATCTAGATTTTCCAGTTATTTTTGTGAAATGTCATTGATTTTAAGAGATGATTATAAACAATTTAAACACAAAGGAATCAAACTTGCTGATGTTCCGGTATTGTACTCTAAAAAATAAATCACACCATACAACATAACAAATTTCAAGCATGTTGCTAAATAACATTATTCATATTGAGTTATTAATATTGAATTAAAGTCTGAACTATAAATCTAGTTTGTCCATTTGGCCTTTACTAGATTGACTTTGGCCTGAAAACAGAGTATGACATGTTGAATTACTTGAGAGTTCTCTATGTCCCTTGTTTCCTTGGAGCATTTTGTGCTGCTATGAGTCAGTCTTTTCCTCCTGTCGACAAGACAGTGCAATTGTGCAGAGAGGTTCATGGATCACTGGCACACAAGCACCAGTGGTCATGTGTCAGCAACAGGAGTTTACTCAATCAGGAGGATTCTGTTGTGGTGGAAGAGGGAATCTGCAGCCTGGAGAGCATTTTCTGTGATTGCTGGCTGATTTACTTCCTCTCAGGCTGCTAACCAACTGTCAATTGTCTAGAGAAAATATGAATCAACAACTCTTCTGTCTCCCAGAGAAATAAATGATCTTATTTTTAATCCTTCCTTGGTTAATTAGCTTCTTTATCTTTGTATTGCCACTGCTCCTCAAGCTTCTGTCACTCTTTTGCTCACTTATCCTTCCAAATATTTTCACTTTTACTTCACTTTATCTTCACTTCTTTCTACATACCAGACTTTGTTTGAAGTATCAAACAAAAAAAGCCAAATTTCTTTCAAAAGAACCAGTGTATTATTTTTAGTATAATTCACAATTCTTTACATCTGAAGCTATGATACATTCTATTGTCTTCTGAAGTAAAAGAGGATAAAAAAGGCAAAAAAAAAAGTTAAAATTGAACTGGCAGATTGCATCTCATAACAATCTGTTATAATATTATTCTTATTCACTGTCAAGCCAAGATTTTGAGATCTGTGAGCCTAAATTATGAATCTAAATAGTTGGTTATATAATGTACTTTAGAAATTGCTGCGTATTTTAGAAATTAATGAGATTAATTTCGTTTCAGATTTCATTCCAGTTCAGTCTTTCTGACTTCAATAGCAACAGTCAAACATGCAAATAAGACTTTATAAAACACTGTTATTGGTCTCTGATTTAACTTACTCCACACTGATGTCCTCAGAGACAACCAGACTAACTTTGGTTCACAAAATGAGTATCACTATTTCTCAAAAATCCATCCAGTCACTTGCACTTCTTTGTGGCACTCACTGGTTTTCCAACTTTTGTCAAATTTAACTTTTCCAAGTATTTGACTATAGTAATAGCAACCCTATCTTAATTACATGCAATGAAACTCCAACCATAACTTGCTGTTAGGTAGGAATGTATTTATCTGCATGCAAATAGAAATATTTGCACCACTACCTGAATAAGCTGCAGTTAAAGGCAGCTGTATATTCAGATGAAATGAATAGAAAATTCTCCTGAATATTTTTGAATACTTGCTGTGAATACAATTCTATATAAAGAAATAACACATGAATATTGGAACCTTGCCTGCAGTAAGAAATGGAAGCGGGCACTTGCCACTCTGCATTCAGGCTCTTGACAGTAATCCTGAAATATTCCACTTCTACTGAAAAGCAAAGTTTACCAATACCATTCCTTTCCCTCTCACTGTAATTGCATAATTTTATTTCAGAAATATTAACTCTGATTTTCTTTCTCTTTGTGCTAATTTTAACATATAGCCCTATATTGCCAGTAATGGGTTGTGAGCCTTGTACTGAAGTCAAAGGTGTCACAACTGATGTTCGTCAGATTTGCTCTGCTGAAACTTTTCTCAGCTTTCCAGTAGTTTTGTTTTCAATTGGTTAGCTCTGCCAAAATATTCTCCAAGAGCCCAGCCATCTATGACTATTTTATTTTACTTTTATTTACCTGTGTATGATATAACACAAGTTTTAAATAGAAAACAGGAAAAAGTAGTGACTATTCTGTCCAGAATGAGATATTTATAACCCTAACATGAAAATATAGAGTAGAGAATTACCAGTTTAATTGAGTAGCAAGTGCTTGCAGAAGTGTAGACAAAGGAGACACTGTAGAAGAGTGCAGGTAAAGGATGGGATTTTGGTCTGGGACAAAAGACTTCAGGGTTGTAATGAGCTCAGCCTCAGCCAATTAAAGAAATACAGATCTGGGCAAAACTATCTAAAATACATAGAAAGCACGTATATCATGAATTTGGAGTAATGTGGAGGTACAGACTAATGAAGAAAGATCAAAGTTGCAAAACCGTGTTATCAAACATGTAAATGTTCCTGCAGCAGAAAAAAAGAAACCATTAATGTGAACATGGCATTTCTCCAGCAGGTGACTGCAGCCACTGACAACGTGCTATAATACACCCGTCCTTACCATCTTCACGCACACATTAGCCTTTTAACTCAGAAGAGTACAATAAGTGGGAGAACAGCACCAGGAAAAGGGGTAGAAACAAAGAGCTATTACCAATTTCAATTGTATTTATTTCCTGTATATGGCCCCAGGTGGCAGGTAAGACCCCACCCAACTGGATGAGGGAGAGAAGTGGAAATACAAAAGCAAGGGGAACAACCCAAACTTCTGGGTTGAGATAAAGGCAGTCTAATACATTATGGGGACAAAAACCAAACCAAACCAACCCCCCCAAGCAAGCAAACAAAAAGAAACCATCAAAACCAAGGGGTGCAAAAGCAGTCATTGCCTCCTGAAGAACAATGCCATCCAGTCCTTGAGCAGCAGCTACTTTGGAAATACCCCAGGCCCAGTTTTGTTGCTTACCATGACATCACAGAGTATGAAATTTGCCTTTGGTCAGCTGGCTTGAGATGCCCTGGTCTTTGGAATCACAAAATCATGGAGTGGTGTGGTTTGGAAGGGACCTTAGAGATCACCTAGTTCCAACCCCACTGCCATGGACAGGGACACTGCTCACTAGAACCTGCAGTTTCTTATCCCCCCCCAGCATACTTGCAACAGAGGCAGAGAAAGATAATGTTTTAACACTGTGTAAGCACTATTCAAGAATAGCTACAACTGGTGTCTATCAAGAGTTTTGCTCACCAATCTAAAATACTAAATCGCCAATCCTAATACAGACTGCTAAGAAGAAAATTAACTTCCTCCCAGCCAAATTCATTATTATCTCAATGCCTTTTCCCATATCATTTACATCATGCTGGGGCCCTACATTATTCAATATATTTTTATCAGCCACATCAAACCCCTTTTCTGTCCTTTGGCATATACACAGATAGTATTCTGTTAGTCTAATGTCTATCCCCATTCAAATGTCTGTTCAGTTCATTCAGTTCTTGACTTAAATTTTTTCTGTTGTGAGGGTCGTTCAGGACAGATTAATGAACTAAATTCCATTATATCTGAACATGTCACTAATATGTCTCAGACATATGTTACGTCACCCTAGCCTTCCTCCATAGAAAATACAATGAGGAGTTCATTCAATAGTCACACTAGACATAGATTTAGAGCAGAAAATCAAAAGAAATTGTGTCATTGCTCAGGCTTAACAGGGGAACAAAAAAATTATCATCCATGATATTGCCATTTTTACAATGTAGGAATTATGAAACATCCTATACTAGATATTAATATTGCATTATAGTAGTGATGCATTTCTTATCTAAGAAACCGCACTGACTACAGAGAACATGTGCTCCATAGTATTTTAAAATTATCATAGCTTTTTTCTCTCTTTATATTTATTTGGAGTTTCAGGAGTGTGTCCCTATGTTTTTTTGGATGATTTTATGATTATTGCTAGGAGCAGTGAGCATGTTCTACACTTTTCTGCTTCTTTCTTCTCAGCCTCCTTCAGTGAAGAAATTTGTTCTTAAGATATCCTGGGGGAAAGAAGTAGGGGGTAGAACTGCACATTCTTTATCTCTGAGGATTTCTGCCAGTGTCCTTTTAAAGATATATTAATTCACTAAAATTCAGTTAAACCTTGTCATAAAACTTTCATTTCTTATTATTATATTTTTAATAGTTATTAACTAGTATAACAGCTACAGTAGAGTATATATACATATATATAGAATACACATATCACAGGCTGCTTTCTCAAATATTAATCATCTACCTCCTGCAATAAAGCTGTCTAACATTTTAAAGTAACGCTCTTCTCTTATTTGGCCACCTCCTTTGGCTAAAAATTTCACAAACTTGTTTTTTTAGGTTTTAGGGGTGGGTGTGGGGTTGGGGAAATGGGGTTTATTTATTTGAGGATTTTGGTTGGATGTTGCTGTTGTTGTTGGGTTTTTTGGTGGGGTTTGTTTTGTGAAAATACTTTTATTTTGAAACATGTTTTTCTTTTGTCAGGTCTAGAAGCCATCTCATAATTGATGCTCTACAACCTTTGACTCTGAAAAGACAAAACCCTACACCCTCTGTTAAGTGGAAAGGCTGAAAGTCACAGTACTAGCAGGATGTTTTCTCTCTACAGAATTGGAATCTCATAAGTTGTGATTTTGGATTGCCTATCTAAACATTGAGTATGTCACACCCATGATAAAATAATCAGAAGAATCTCTGTAGTGTTCAGATTTCTCTTTTTCATTAAGAAAACATTGGGGAAGCATGGAAAGAACTGTGGAGAATTAAATCAGGCTTGTTGTTGGGAAGATAGGATTGACTTCTGCACTCTTCTGCAATCAGTATATAATAAAAAATCCAAAAGATTTACCGAGAGTGCCGGTTATCTAAGGACTGGTATCCATGAACCAGTACTTTAAATAAACTATGCCTTATATACATGAAACCATCATAATGGTGGAATGTGTGTTTCCTGACCACTGTGTGGCTCCTAAGCAGGTGACTAGGTAGCAACCACAGATTTGCATGAGCTAAAACATGCTTTGATAGAATTTATGGCTCAAGGACATACAGAGTTAGTAGAAAGATTCGTAATCATAGTGTTAGACAAAGTAAAGAGAAAGGAGATATTGTTATAAATAAAAATACTAATTGTGAAGATTTCTGTTTATTGACTTGAGTATTTGTTTGACTGATTAATAAAAAAAATAATGAATAAAATATTACCCAATTTTATGTTTGTATTTAGATACAGACAATCAAAAGAAATTACAGAGCAGGAAACTCACATTTCACTTTCTCAATGTCTGAACAGAACCAGAGAGAAAGGCATTGTCTTTTTTCATGGAGTCCATTTAGCAAATGAAAAAAAAAAGAATAAGGACACTCAAATATCATCATTGTATTCACATCTTATTACTGAGTACTCCTCTGTGCTTTTTACGCTGATGTAGAGTTACTGATATCAATGAAACTGTATCATGAAATCCGGTTTTTCATCTCAGAGTGTTAGAGAACTTAAATTTTTTTCATGTTATTTATTCTTTTACATTTGAGAGCATAATATTTAATTGAAAGTATTATTTAATATTAAACAGTTCAGTGATGCCTGACTCATACTGGGAAAAAGTATTTGCACTTAATTAGAGAGCATTTATTGGATTGCATTTTGTCCTTTTTTATCACAGGTTAAAATAAAAAGAGAACATGCAAGAGCAAACCAGAAGAAATACTTGTGATCACATTCTGAAGGTTATACTGCCTGATGAGCAATTGCTTAATATTTCTTTACTGCATGATTACCTACCTTCCCCTTCTAAAAATCCCAGAAGTATTTAGAAAAATGCCTGAGGTACCACAATAATGTGCAGACACAGCCTGTCAGACACATGTGAATTAAACCTGACCAGAAGACTTCCATATAAATTGAATTTCCCTGAGTTTGCTAGTCCTTCCAAATGAAAATTTTTCATGGTGCTGAAGCAGTATCTGTCATCAGTCACTACTGTAAGTGCAGCTCAAAAGGAAGGAACCCAGTGAGTTCAGTACTTTCCCAGCACATTTTTCAGTTCATAGCAGTTGATACAATAAGGAATGGTACTCAGCTAGAAAACTTGAGTGACAAGAAACTGAATGTTCTATTCTCATTAATATATGAATTTTACTGTATTTCTTTCAGTTCCAAGTTCCTTTCTAAGAGGGTGGGTTTTTGTTTGGTTGGGTTTTTTTTTTTTGTAAGTTCCCCTTTATATAAATCTAATATCTAACATGTGTCTGAAGGTTTTTTCCTTCCTTTTATCTAGTTCACTCAAAAAAAGGCTAGAATGACTAAAGTTTGTGTGACTCACTCTTGAGAACTGCATGATGTCCTCAGTGAACATTGAATTCAGTGTGCCCTGTTAGAGCAATAAAATCTTCTTTGTGTAATGAGCAGTATTTGTGGTACTTCCCCAGCAGCTGAGCAAAGAACAAATTGTCATTTAGAAGGACAGACTTCCTTCAGGCCTTTAGGTTACCACGGAATGCTCAGCACATGATAAAGCTTGGTTTGCCTCCCCTTTCCTGAACACCTAGCATTAAATAAATATTTTCCGCAGTAATGCAAATAGAAATCCCAGTCTGAAACTGGCTGAAAATTTTGGTTCAGAATTACAGAAAAAAAAACCCAACATAAACAGTCCAATATTTTTAATGCTTGCTGTACTGCAACTTTTGTAGGCTTTTGTGCATTTTTTTCTCCATGTTTATTTTTAATTTATAATTTATCAGATTACACACTTGATCTTTAATATAATATGTAACTCTGAACTGTTGAGTATATACAGGCACTTTGTAATTTCATAAATTGCCCAGTTAACATGTTTTGAAAGAATGCTAAGATACACATAAAAATAATTATGCTTACTCCTAAATTTTGAAAAAATTTTTTTCAAAAGAAACAGTTTCCTAATGCCTAAATTAAAGCTTTGTACTTTAAAGTAGTAAAGTACTTTATCTAATGGATGTAGATACAGTTTTTAGTCTCCATAGCAAGAATTTATTAAGACATTTCTTAATTGTCTGGAGGTGGGATGAGAAGAGCTTTATTATTTCAAAAATATCAGCAGTAATATTAAGCAAAAGGATAATAAAAAATAATTTCAAAACCAATCCAGACTCAAATATATGAATAAATAAATGATTGAAGTATCATGTGATTGAAAACTTCCTCATGTTCATTGCCCAAAGAGATTTCTGTCTTATGATTGTCCATGGTATGCTTGTCATTACAGTAGGTTAGCTCTTCAACTCTGTCCTCCCATGCTCATTTACTTCAACTTCTACTACACAACTGGGGTTGTTCGCGTACTCACATTAGATTTCTGTGTAAGTTGCAAAAATATTTCTGAGGCAAGTTTTCTTGCAAGATCAGCATTCCCATTCCATACTGTGCAGCTGCATTCAGATGAAGAGTAAAGCAGAGATGTCAGGATATACTGAATCCTTCAGTTTCCATCAATTAATCTCTTAGTCTTCTTTTTAGGCTGATCTTTTAATTATTTGATTAATTCAAATTCAAGATAAGGTATTTTAATGAATATTAGAATGCTGGAAATTAATACTTTGAGTTAAAGTGAGGTAAGAGAAACGTGGCTCTCTCTCAAAAAAGGAAAAAATTAATTCAGTTAAAACTGAACAAATTTGATAAATCTTGTACATATTTCCCCTTTTACACTGAAAAACATTGAAGGAGTAAGAAATTATATTATCTCCTCTCAGCTTTCCCTTCAATTACTTTATGTAAGCCCAGAAAAGAAACAAATAGACAAAGAGAAACTGTAGAGTAAAGGAATGTATGATTCAGTTTCAAGTCTCAGGTTTCACATTTACACTGCCAGATGAAATATATTTAACTGTTGACACTCAAGAAATAACTGAAGCATAACGAAGGTTTACCTCATAATATATTTCCATCCCTGTAAACATATGTATGAAAATTTGTTTCTTTCCTAGACATCCTATTATTGTCAAGCTTATGTGATTTGACTGTACAGGTTATGTCAGAAATAAAGCTTAGAGTTACCATTTGAATCTCAAAAATGGAAAAAAAAATCATGACCCTAAGGATCCTTCTGAAAATACATCCTAATTACAAATAAACCTTGCAGACTGGATCATAAACATGTATGTTAAATGGTTTTTACAACAAACTGTGATTTATAAAAGTAAGTTGTTCTATTCCACAGAATATTTGGAAATGTATGAGGATGCTCTCAGTCAATCATCCAGAGAATAAGATAGAAGAAAATAAAAATTTGACAAGATATGAATATAAAACTCCAGGAGGAAGAAAGGTTTCTTCTCAGTTTCTTCACTGGGTCTGTGTGAATAGTGACACGCTATTACCTGAGACTGAGGAACAAAAATATATGGCAAACAAGTACATTTACTAAACTATGGATGTTGTTCTGAGATTAGTAATTTACTAGATTTTATTTACGTATACTTTTAAAATGAAAGGGGCCTATTGGTAGAAATTCTATTTATAGCCAGTCACTATTTTCTGTTGTCTTTCACAATTGAAAAATTTTGAGCTACAGAGCTGAATTAGTATGAAAATAATTCAAAACACTATGTATTTGTTGTTTATTAAATTAAAAAAATAGCTCAATACGCTTTCAGTACTTTTGCTGGAGCTATAGAAATACAATATTTTAGGGAAATTTTAATAATATAGAGATGAACAATATGGTTTTTTTTCAATAGCTAAATTAGGTATTCTTGTCCAAATAAAATTCATACAGTATAAGTAATTCAAACTATTTAATTTAAAGTTGGAATATCCATAATTAGAACTTGATTTACTATATGGCTTGTTTCTATATAAACTAGAATTCAGAATAAGGCAAATTTGATGGATACTCAGATTCTAAGATTTTGCCTGGTGTTATAGACAACGTCAGATAAAAAAATTCATGCCTTTACTTTTATAGAGTATGTGTAATACAGATTTTTTTTAGCTGACTAGAGACAGTGGCAAAACACAACATTAAAGAGCTCTTCTGAAGTATCTCATTTCCAAAACATCATTAATTGTAAAAAAACTATTTTATAGTTCATTAGGTATTCACACCTATCATAACAAATTTCCTACTAGAGAGGTATTTATTATTTTATTCTTGAATTTCTCTAAATTTATTTTAATATGTGATTTTTGGTACAATAATTCTATTGAAATCACTAAATGTTGTGACATCTTAAACATCTTGAATTTTATTGCAACACAAACCCCAGCCTCTGATCTATTGGATGATTACTTTTTATTTTGGATTTCATAAACTTTTGTGAGCCTCTGCTACTCCAGCCTCAGATTCATGTCTTAGGACATGGGTAGAAAATATATCTTCATCAGTTTTTACATCTCATTAAACAATGATAATTGCTTTAATTTGATTATGTGGCAAAATGCATTTGTCATGAGGTGTAATAATCTAATCAGACCCTTCAAACTCAAGACATATTTTGACCCTATAATAATATAAAAACCAGAAAACATTTAGAAAAATAAGTATAAGGACTGGAAAATGAAAGAAAGCCACAAGAAGGTTGATTTGTCTTTGGTCGGACCACTTGATCTTTGTTTTAGAGAAGCAGCTCTATTCTATCAGGACTTAACCTTTTTATAAATAAACAAAAACAGTACAAAGCCTGAGAAGTCTTGAGTGAATTAAATAAATTTTATTGATTGCAAAAAAAATCATATTATCAGATTAGAAAAAGATCTTGAAAGAACAAAATACAATATGATCATTGCATTGTAGAGGAAAACACAATTTCTCTGCAGATATTCTGGTCCTCTAGTGAGGAATTATCATGTTTTCTTTTGTTCACCCACCTTCTTCAAGGTTACTTTTATAAGCGCAGGACTTTGTGGACACTCAAATCTCTCAGCCAAGCCACCACCGTGGCTCTGGCCATGGCCTAGGACCTCATTTCCTCCTGGCCCAGGACCCCCAGCCCCTGAGGCAGTGACCCTGCAGCAGGGCTGGGCCCCACACCCACACTGCCTGACCTGCCCAGCCATGGACCCCACAGGGCCAGGCCCATGGGCACATGGCAGCCCAGCCTCAGCCCATGCCATCCCCTAGAGATGCCCAGCACGCCGGGGCTGCCCTCCTGTAGCTCCTGGTTGTGGAAGGTGGACAGACCCCGACCCCCATCCCACCGCTTTGCTGGGGCATCCCTGTGTGAAGGCCAGCAGTCCTGCTGACCAGGACTCTGCAAGGGCCTACTGGTAACACAGCCCCTAGGGCTGAGTTATACTTAGTCAGGGAGATCCAAAGTTCTTCCCCAAGACACTCCAACACCTTTTTTAATTCCATTATTCCCATTGTCCTTCCTGCCCCTTTTGTCCTTATATGGAATTTTGGAATTTCTCTAGAATGTTCTTCCCAGTTTGATGCCCCATTGGCCCCTTCTCCTTGGTCCCTCCTTCTGCCCCTCCTCCTTGGTTCTCCAACCCATCCATCAGCATTGTCCCGCCCCAGCCCTCTCCCTAGTGGTTGTTGTACACTCCGCCCCCCTGCAGTACTTAAGGGCCGGGTTCCGGTAATGTGGATTTTTGTCACTGGATCCTCCACGCAATGGGAGAAACTGGACCCCTGGAACCTACACAAAGCCCCCTGGGTGCTCCTTGCTGCAGCTGTGATTGCTTCTCCCCTGTGCCCGTGTGTGTGCTGCTCACTGTGAGTGTGAGCTCCTGCATCATCCTGCTGCCCCAACCTGTGGGGATGCTCTCGGAAGGTCACAGCCCTGTCCAGCCAGGCACCACCAGGGCTCAGCATTATCCCTGCAGCTCCTGTGCTGGGCTAAGTCACCTGGAGACACACTTGTAGAAGAAGCACTTGTTAACACTTCCAATCGCATTTATCTTGTTGAAAGGGTGATACAGAGCTCATGAAGACATGAACAGCTGTGCACTATCAGTTCTCAGGCTCTTCACACTATGGTCTTTGCTGTAGTGTGGTGTCCTGGGTTAGCCATATGGCCTGTTTGTATCCCCAATCGTCCCCTGGCTTATGCTGGACATTAAGTTCTGCAGCTTTAAGTTGGTCTAAGGAAGACAGTGAAAGTGAAGGTGGAGGAAGAGGCGGAGCGGCAGCAGGAAGCAGGAAGAGAAGAGCAGAGGAGGGAGCGCGTGGCTCCAGCGCGGCCGGAACTCGCAGCTCCCCGGGATCATCGCCCCCCGTCCCGCAGATTACTACGAACCAAGGTCAAGAGAGCGGAGAGGCTGCATTCCAGCAGACAGCGTTATCTCTTTTTTTCTTTTTTTTTTTTCCCTCTTCTTGGGACTGGCTGGCATCGCGTGAGCCCAGGACACCAGGGAACGCCCGGGGGGCCCCTCCCCCACCCTCGCCGACTGTACAGCCGGGCCCGGCAATCGTCCCCCCACTGGAGAACTGAACCGGACTCAGACGGACTCTGAATCTACCATCTCTTCAGAGGAAGGAGAGGTTTCATTGTTTTCATATTATCCAATTTTTTCCCTATACTTGTAAATATTCTATGTGTTAAATAAATAGTTTTTTCCACTTTTCTCTAAGGAAATTCTTCCCGGACCGGTAGGGGGAGGGGCGATTGGAATCGGCTCTTCCTAGAGGAGACCCCCCAGAGGTTTCCTCCTAAATATTTGCACTAAACCAGTACATGTGGCCTTTTTTCCGTAAGTTCCACATGAGAAATAATTATGCAAAGCACTTTTTCTCTTAAAAACTACAGTACTTTTCCCAATCATACTGAATGATGTGACAGCCAACATCTAGAAAACTAGACCTACAGTGAACTCAGAAGACAGCCATCATTTATCTCCACTCACCTAAATGCTTTTTGTGTTCGTATTGATAGGCTGTAGAATTTACTGCAGTTTGACCTTGAAAAAAAAAAAAAATACCCCAAAAAAACCCAAACCTAAAATGTATATACCCTGTTTCCTACTCTTGTATGTTTTGATCTAGGCATGAAAATTTATAATACAATTACTTAGTAATTAAAGCAACTTTTGAAAAGCCTAAGGGCAGTAATAACAATAGATTAACTTTCAGAGAACGATAAACCATGCTGTAGTGTGTTATACTATATTTTGAAGTTAGATACAGATACCAACAGTAGATTGGTTTAGATATACCAGGATATAATATTCTACTGACAGTACTGTTTGTAGGTTGAAGTACATTAAAAAAGCCTTGTAGCTCTACCAGATCTGTGACTACTATGAGAAATATTAAATGTAAACCAAGCTAATTTTATAAATTGCTTGTAGTATGAGGAGACCGAATTTAATTTAATTTTTTCATCTTTGATACATTTTCTATCATTTTCATGTGTGAGGTAAGACAGATTTATCTGTGTCTAACACTCACATTTAAATTAATTTTTGTAATTTTAATTTTATCCCTGATATTCAGAATAATTTCTTTTACGAATTTTACAATTTTTACAGAAAAAAACCAAAACAAAACAAATCAAAGACTAATCTGTTTCAGATTACTTCTAAAGTCAACATTGTTGTTCAAACACATAGAGAAAAATGTAAAACTAGATTGGTTGCAGCTGATTTTCATTAATGAGATCCACATTTTGGTTGTTATATTAATTTTCAGTTGCATCTTGAGTGCTGAAACTTGAAAACTGATTTACAACGAGCTATCACACAACAATTTTTTCACATAATTTGGTTTGATCCTCTGAATAGCAAGAGATAACTGCCTCCAGCAGAAAATTGCAGGATCATTAATATTTCTATTATTCCAGCAGCCACTACATTAATTTTCCTCCTTGTACTGAGGCCACCTATTTCTTCACTATGATTTCCACTATGTGTAATTCACTTACATAGAGTTTGCATGTTAGAAAATAGTTTGATGTATTTTGAGAACGGTACATGTAAAAAGAATAAAGTTAAATATAATAACAACACAAATATAAGACTTAAACCTTTAAAGTACCTTCTCAGTTGATTCTTAAACCTGGAAATGCCCAAAGTTCCAAGTTTCTCATGTTTTAATCTAAAGGTAGTTTATCTAACTGAAATTGTCATTGCATGTGTTGCAGGCTTTAATCTTAGCAAAGCTAAAAGTAAATCTCACGTTTATTGGCTATTTTTCCTCTTAAGTACTGATGGCCAAAAGTAAGAATGAGCATGCCTATTTTCCTGAGAACCTGAATTGGTAGATCAAAACAAACCAGAGTAGGACCTATTACTTCTCTCAAACTAGACACCTAATGATGAAATTGGTGCCATAGCTCTGCCTCAAATATTTTCTCATAAATATTCCTTTATATTTGTGTGTGATACTAATGCACTTGAAGCATCCTAAAAAAAATTTTTTTAGTAGAAAAGGATTTTACTAACAGTAAGGAATAACAGTTATTTCTGATTGCAATTATCTCTGTATTTTAAAATTTTATTTAATTCTTCTGCAATATACTTCAAAATACATGTTCTTATTCACTTTTTGTTTCTTTCATTATATCACCTTAAGATAACTGTTTTAATGCTCTGAATATGGTCTGGGAGGTTTTTGTTTTTGTTTATTTTTCCTTTAAGTATGTGATCTTGGGCTTTATGGATTGCATGTCATAAAAATCTTGAGCTTTTTGGAGATCTATTAATTTCATTTTAGATTTCCTATGGTATTCTTCCAATACCTTAGTGTTTTGCAAACATCACTTGATTTATCTTTATGACACTACTGTGAAGTAAGCCCTTATCTCCCAGCCAGAGGAAATTGTAAGTACTCAATGATTCTACAAATCAAGTCACATTCTACAAAACCAGTTGTGTTTAAAGAAAGAAGGATCCACATTTATTGGCAAGCTGTGACATTATTGTCATATGTGATATGCTAAGCATTGCGCAAGAATTTTGTCATTATACTAATACATGCTAATGCAACATCCAGTTCAGTGGATTATTTTACATCCATGAGATAATTTCACAGCCTTATTTACCGTAAATTAACATCTTCTCTTGGAATTTGCTACAAATTTTGTTTTGTCCATTTAGAAAGAATCTTTTGGTCGTATGATTTAAAAACTGTATCATGGTGTTAAAGATGACAAAACTAAAAATGGACAAGCATCGTAAAGCTTGTTTTTCTGGACAAGCTGTTATTTCCAAGAATTTAGTTATATGCCTTTATAAACTTAATTTTCATTTAATATTAAATTGTGTAAATTCTGTGTTCATATCCAAATACTGCTTAAATAACTATACAATAATATTGCAAAATAAAAAAAACAAGATTTATCCCATGACAGAAGTAGCCAGTATGGAACACAGGGTAAAAGAAATTTTTATATGTATTAATGAAATTTTTCAAAACTCAAAAACTAAGCTTTAATCTCAATAGGAATGTATATAAAAATCATTAAAAATATAAATGATAATGTAAGTATTATCATTTTAAGTGGTCATTAGTATTGCAAGCATTTTTGATCAATTCCCACAGCTCTTTAAAAAGCATCACTTTTTGCAAGTGATAATTACCAACACGAGCCTCATCAGTTTAGGCAGGTAGTAAGTACTTCGTCTAGTTACACCACCCCTCCGTTTATACTTGTTTATTATTATTATTATTATTATTATTATTATTATTATTATTATTATT
>JAHLSL010000015.1:13537887-13816088 GCA_025920805.1 Petroica traversi | reverse complement strand
TTATTATTATTATTATTATTATTATTATTATTATTATTATTATTATTATTATTATTATTATTATTGTAAAATAGTTATCCCTGTTGCCCAAAGGTGTGTTTCAAAGAACTGAACTAATAGAGGCAGGGAGAAGTGCTAGATGGAAACCAAAGACATAGCAGACACCACAAAAACACAAAATGACAGGTGCTGTTCCCAGAGCCAAAGGAAACACAGTACTCCTCTAACGATAGTGCTGCAAAATAATTTTGGTATTACAAGTATTTCAAATCATGGTGTTAATATTGTAATAGTAATAGTTCTTTTTTTTTCTACTGCGTAAGGCACTATGACACACAAACTGAACGTATGGGGTTGGAAAATACTTTAAGAATCACCTAGTTTCAACCCCACTGCCATGGGCAGAAAACCTCCCAGTAGGACAGGTTCCTCAAAGACTATCCAGCCTGGCCTTGAACGCTTCCAGGAATAGGGCATCCACAACTTCTATGGGCAACCAGTTCCAGTACGTCACCATGCTCAGAGCAAAGAATTTTTCCTAATATCTAAACAAAAACCCCTTGTCCTATGACTACATGCCCTTTTGAAAAGCCCCTCTGAAGCCTCCTTGTAGTCCCCCTCTACATAATGAAAGGTTGCTATTGGATCTCCCTTGAGCTTTCTCTTCTGCAGGCTAAGCAATCCCAAGTCTCTTAGCCTGTCTTCACAGGACAGGTGCTCTGATCATATTTCTGGCCCTCCTCTGGACTAATTTCAGCAGTTCCACATCCATCTTGGTGTCCCAGAGCCAAACACCGTGCTCACGTGAGAGTGGAGAGGAGGGAAGGAACCCCCTCCCTCCACCTGTTGGCCATGCTTGTTTTCATGCAGCTCAAGACAGGGTGGCTTTCTGGGCTGCAAGCACACATTACCAGGTCATATCCAGGTTTTCATCCAAAACCCCCGAGTCTTTCTCCCAAGGGCAGCTCTCAACCCATTCTCCGCCCAGCCTGTATTTGTGTTTGGGATTGCCCTGACCCAGGCACATGTTTACCCTTGGCCTTGTTAAAACTGATGAGATTTACACAGGCCCACCTGTCAAGCCTGTCAAGGTCCCTTTGGATAGCAACCCTTCCCTCCAGTTTGTCAAGCTGACCACACAGCTTGGTGTTGTCAGCGAACTTGCTAATGGTGCACTCAATCCCATCATCAAGGGAGCTGACAAAGATGTTAAAGAGCTCCAGACCCAATACTGATCCTTGAGGAATGCCACTTGTCACATCTCCGCCTCTCCAATTTAAGGACAAGGATATCATGCAGGGCAATGCCAAATGCTTCACACAAATCCAGGTAGGGGATATCAATTGCACTTCCCTTATCTACCAATGCTGTAACCCTCTTGTAGGCCACAATTTGATGAGGTATGATTTACCCTTATTGAATCCTTGTTGACTGTCACCACTCCTTATTTTTCATGTGCATTACCATGGTTTCTAGAAGGATCTGCTGCATGATCTTTTTGGGTACAGAGGTGAGACAGATTGGCCTATAGTTCCCTAGGTCTTCTTTTTTCCCTTTTTAAAACTGGGGGCTATTTTTCCCCTTTCCAGTCAGTGAAAAATTCACTGGAGTGCCACAACTACTCAGATATAATGAATAGCTTAGCTTTCACCAGGGTAGGTGGTGTGGTCTCTCCAGCTGGAGCTGCAGCCTTTGCTCTCAGATGAGTGTCTGCCATTCTGTCTTGAGGACCATGTCAGACATGGCCCCTGGCCTGTGCAGATGGTCACAGGTGCCTGGTTGCTGCATTATGTGTGCTTCACATATCATGTATGCCAAGGTCTTTCATTTATAAGATAAAACTAACAGTTTCAGGTGATAAAAATCAACAAATTGATGGCCCATTAATGTTAAAAGTAAGGACAAGGCATATGAATAAGTCTTCCCCTGTAGAAAAATTTGCTGTAAGTTGAAAAGTCACTATTTATTTTTCACTCTTATTTATGATTTACCTGCATCAAAACTGTGTCAGGTCCATGCCAAGTTAATGTTCACTGGGATATTTCAGAAGTCTCAGACCTAACACTGCTGTTTTGAAGTCAATGAAGCTTTCACTACCAACAGAAGCAGATCTAGGGCAGTGGTGAGTGCTTCAGAAGTTCCTGCATGAGAAGATGCCCAGGGAACCAGCCTGAAGGGTTTACAACCTACTGTTACAAATGAGGAAACACCTGGGACTGAATAGTAGAATGAATTTGATGATGGTCATGAAAGTGAAATAGAAAGAAGAAAGACATGATTTAGTACCTCAGCAAGTGTTTTCCTGCACTATGAATTATTATTGTTATTATTAACTGTTTAGAAATTAAAGATGTTGATTGAAGTGAAACAGTGTCTTTAACACATCTCTTAAAAAGGCAGGGGCACCTTGTGTTGGCATTTTAACTCAACCAAAGGTTTAGGCTTCCTTAAGAAATTGGCACATTCTCCAGAAAGACAAGACAAGTTTATAAAACAGAATATTTAGATCTGAAGAGAAAGTATAAAATCAGAAAATATAATTCCTGTGGTTGAAGCTCTTGTTAACAATTACATTGAAATGTCTAGGTCATTAATGAATTGAATCCTTAATGGACACTGGCAAAACAAAACCTGTCTTTGAACCTTGGCCTAAATTCAGACAACAGAATAGCCTTAGGCTTCTCTATGAGATATGTCATGATTAAAGAAAAAATGGTTCAGACATTGATTGCTTTGGTTAAAATTATTGAATGGAGCAGGTTCATTACTAATGGATCACTAGAATATGCATTTACAGATGGATTTTTCTGCTGGGTTTAGTCTCTCTCTTCCCTAGGGTAACAAATGCAGCAGCATGTATGTGTAAAACAAGAATCCATCTCTTGGATGAACAGATAACAGTACAGCAAAGTGCACAGTGTTTGTGAACAGCTGCTGAAAATCATTAAGCATCCTTGAGTGCTTCATTATTAGAAAGTTCTACATTTCTTACCATGTTTTCTTTCTTCAGTTAATCACAAGTTTCTCTGTTTTCTCGCTTTATCAACTAATATAGACTAAATATTTCCCAACCAGTATTTCTCCTTCCATGCCATTATCCCCTTCTGCTCTCTTTCACTATTTTTCTTATAATCACTTTCCTTTTCTATCATTAAGGCTTAGTTTATTACTATTTCTAGTATTCATTTCCTAAAAAAGATTTGGCAATTAATCTTCCTAGGAATGATACTATATATATAACTTTCATTAAAACTTATACTAGGGACAAGAAAAGGAATTATCTGAAGAATAGCAAACAGCAAAATTTCATGACGCTGAATAAAGGCATGTGTCTCAAAGGGTTGCTTTCTGAGTAAAACTCTGGACATGAATTCACAATCTATAAATTTCTAGAAATTATGTTTTTCTATTTAAATCACTGGCAGAAGAAAATGCTACCTGTAAATGGAATAATAAAATAGGTCTTTGCTACAGGAATTTAAACAAAAACATCTCCAAAATTTCAGCTGTTAACAACTAATAGGAAAAAAAAGTGCAAAGACATTGCAATTCCAGCAACCAAATTAAAAAAAACCATTAAGTTTAGACTGATATGACCTTGCTCATTTTTTCAAGACTTTTCAGCATGTAAGTTTTGTCCTATAGCTTTTTATAATGAAGCATTCCAGAGTCATATAAAGAAGGATAGAGATAGCAGAAAGAGGAAGTAGAATTAACTCTAATTGCCCTTATTCATAAAAAGGAATTAAATATCTGCTTTTTTCTAAAGACAATTTTAATTCTTCATTAAATATACATGTGAAGATCTTACTAGTTTTGAACACAGTCTGAAAAGAATTATAGTAGTCCTGAAAAATTGTGGAGGATCAGTTTATTAGATTGGTGAAGGGTTTAGAAGTACATGAAATAATATGTGCCCTGAAGAAATTTTATTATATTGTGCCTTTGATAGATATAAAAGACCTGATTTGTATTTCAATGAGTAAGATTTGTCTTTTAATCGATGAATACAACTGCTATACACATTCCCTGAGGCAGTAATTGCCAGAGAAGCACTTTCGAGTCAAGGAAAGAACTTTAGCAAGGGTGTATCATGTTGACATTATGAACACTTGTATTAGATTTTATCAGTAAGTTTGTCATATAACACAGTCATGATACAGTTTCCATTCTCTTAGATTAAAATGGCACATATTTTAATTCATAGGAATAACAAAAGACTTATTAATCTACAGTTATGGACAAATTTATTATTAGTGCTTGAAAGGCACATCAGTCCACAAACTTTTGCACCTCTATTGAGCCTTCTTCAAAAAGGCAATTTTCTCAAAGCAAGTATTCCTGTAAAAGTATTTTGAACAATTTTTGTATAGCTATTTTCCAAAAAGTTTACCTTCTGTGTTTGAATACAGTCATGATAAATTTTGAAAAGCAAGCAAAATCAGTAAAATATTCATTTAATAGTTTTACTCAAGGGCAATCCTATATCCTATACATGAAAGTTCTATACACGAATGCCACTTTCTGCAACTGGAAAGCTGGTTTGCCCTTCTGGTAAAAAAGTTACTCTCCACTTTGCAAAACCATTAGCTTTTCGGTTAATTTGCTAGGAACTATCAGTATTGGCTAGACCATTGGAAGACAGTAAAAAATAATCAGTTGGCTTTTAAGGAAAATTTGATATTATAGCAGATAATATTCCCCCTCCTTTCTTCCACCACAGAAGCAAATTAGATGAGTATCTTTTGTTACCCTGAGTCTGTACCTGAGTAAATTGCCCTTGACTGAATATCACAGTTAATAAAAGATGGTCATCTTGTAACCTCCATTTCAGCAAAGCAATTTATCAAAGTTTTATGTTGATGAGCTTTTCTTTTCAACCTTTACATACATAGTCTATTAAGATCCTACTCAGAAGATTAAGCTTCATGTTTCAACATGTAATTTCCATGAACTTCTTCCTTCAAATATAGACCTTGCTACACTTTTACTTTGAAATTATTGTGGCCATTTAAGTGACTTGAGCTAGGCACATGTAAAAAAGCTTTGCCGGAACAGGGTCTAGAATAATATATTTTATGATGGTTTTAATAGTTTATCACTTTATCATCTTATTGGTACTACGAAAAGCTTAATGATATGAACAGCAGAACCATAGATTCCCTCCAAGTCTAAGAAAAAAATGTTCATTTAGTGTATCTAAAGGAGTTTGCAGGACTTCAACTCTAAAATCTTCTTTATTTTAGTATAGGTTACCTAGTGTGTCATGCACTATATAAATCATGCCCAATTGAAAAAGCAAATGCAGTTGATTTTTTATAACCTGTTTAAAAAGTTGATTGCACTGCATTGATAGCATAATCCTCTAGGGAAGTGAATCATGTTGAAGAGTCTGTATCTCGTTAGGATTTGCTGTACAGTTTTCTTTCTTTTATGCTTTCAAAACTAATAATATTTTAAATGCAGTAGAAAAAAAATCAGAAATACTGTGATTTCATAGAAGGATTAATTTTAGCAAGAACTTCCTCTGGCTATATACTTGTTAATTTTTCAGCCTATTTTCAATCTCAAAGTCAGGGTGGGGAAAAATGAATAACACAAATATTCAAATGAAGGCAGAACTGAAGGACAGAAGAATGCACTTAAGAAACAGGATGGAGAAGTAAGATGTAAGAAATTAGGACAGCGTGATAGGCAAGGAGGTAATTAGGAGTCTGCAATACAGAGATAGATAGAAGGTTATAGAAAGGGCAAATGATAACATAATATGCCAGGTGAAGAATGTTATTATATATACAAGAAAGATGGAGTAAAAGGATGAAAAAGGATGAAATTGTACAAACATCTGCTGACTCAGATGAATGTGTCAGCACTCCAAAGGCAAAAAACAGACTTTAACTAGATAAAAAGTAAAATATGGATTTAAGAATTTATGTTGGTTTATTTTATTCCAATTTTTTAAAATTTTATGGCCTAAGAAAGATCAGATTAGGTAAACTAGAAAAAAATGGTTTGGTTTTTTTTTTTCTGTGATTTATGCTTTTAATTTAATGATGTTCAGACTTCACTTCTTTTCTTCTTCTTTTTAAAGGGATTATATTTTATGTGCTATTTAATTCATTAACCTGCATAATATTGGTCAATGATGAGACATAACTAATACATTCTAGCAATCTTTTTTTTTTTTTTGGTAGTACTGTTAACCAGTGCACTAGGAGAGTTTAGTTTTTTTTAGTTCTCTATGCAAGTCACCTGAGTAATTTTGACAGATGTAGCTGCAAGGTGGAAGTAGGTCCGAAATTATTTAGACCCAATTACCTGTGCATTGGGAGCCACTTACTTTAAATTAGGTGATTCTGTTTCATCACATTTCCAATATAGTGCAAGAATATTACACTAGGAAGATCAAAGACTGTTATGAGGCTAGGTATGAAATAACCCAAATAATAAGTAAAGCATGAAGTTTCCATGTTCTGTCCTTCATACTTGACTGAAATAAAATTGAGCCTCTCATTTGGTAGTAGAAATGGATTCTCAATTACCACAGGAAGGAAAACATGAAGGGGATTAAAATCTTTCAAAAGCATTAAACAAAATGAAATGGCCAAGTACATAAAGCAGAATCGATAGATTTTTATGAGGTTAAAGAGTGTATTAGCTATATAAATACCAATATCAGAAGTATAAGGAATGCTTGAACTACATGACTTTAACAGACACTTTACAAGCAACTTCTGACTGACAGACTGCACCAGAAATTTTATGTAGATTGTAAAGTGAATTATACATAGAAACTGATCTGGCAAATAGACAAATATGAAGTGTTTTGTCCAAGGTTATGCTGCAGGTGATTGCAGCCAAAGCAAAGTTGAATTGCTCTGACAAAACAGAAGCGCAATAAAAAATATTATCATGTGTTTGACTTAAACACTCAGATAATATAATCACTTTGTAACATTACGATAACACTGGAACCAGTAACTATTGTTAAACTCAAACAACATTTTGTAATAGCTGAGCATAAACCAAATAAATTTTGATTAAACTATGAATTCCTGGAAAAAATGAAATAATGTGTCTATCCAAAATATATTAATTTTATGTGTCTTAGAAAGATAAAAAGTTAATGGTACAATCATACTTTCTAATACTTTTAATAATTATTTAGACAAAGCTGTAGTGTAGTGAATCAGGAACTTGGCAGGATATGACAAGTTACATAATTGTGTTATATAAGTTACTTGATTATGATTTAGGAGACTGGAACTGCAATCTTAATACATCACAGAAGAATAATTTCAGATGGTATACTTGCAATTTAATGTGTAAAGTTTATACCCTTGGGTAGAAATATTCCTCAAAAATATATAAAATGTTAATAAAAATGAATAACATTATCTAACAAGAGGAAGGGTTTATGATGTTACGAAACACAACATTGCAATTCATAATAGAGTCTTCAGTGATGAAATCAATTTTATGTTAGAATATAGATATCAGAAATTGCTATTTAACCTTGTTTCCCTTAACATGTGTTATATAAGCATAAAAATAATTATACTACTGATAAAAGATTATGGAGATGACCTAGATACTGAGGAATTAATTTTTTGCCCTGTGTCAAATGATTAATTTAAAGCATTTCAACACAAAATAAGCAAGTTATAACTGTGTTTTAGCAGGAGACAATGGTAACTCTAACTGGAAATACGAGTTACAATGGTAACTCTAACTGGAAACACTGACAACCACCTTTGTCACACAGGTGGAAGTTTCTGTCTTAAATTATACATTATTTTACTCACTAAGCAAGGCAAGGTAGTATCTAAATGTAGAAATGTAGAAATACCATTTCAAAATTATCATCCATTGCTAATTTTTAATATTGTGGGAATAGAGCTTAATAAAATAATTGCAAGTTTTGGAAATTATGGTTTAACCAAACTGCTTCCTTTTCATTACACTGTCAAAGATCCAGGAGCAAAGGAAATCCTTTCTTTCAGGATTTTTGTGCTGCTGTGTCTAATTGGTTTTGTGTTATATATGCTATGTATCTTTCATATATATATAAAAATATATATATGTATGTATGGATGGATGTATATATGTATACACACAACTATATTGAAACCACTAAAACACTTGTTTTCATTCATTTCATACACATAAAAAGAAGAAGTTTCATTTCAGAGAGAAACATTTGAAATACAGAGCCATCTTTCTCTATGAGTTATGTCAAACAAATTTCTCTCTGCGTAAGGAACCTCTAGGGCAAACGGAATGTCAGGAAGCCTCAAGAATGGATCAGAATGCAGAATAAGGAACATAAGTAAAACGTGTGGATTCATAATCACATTACACACGATTCTGGTCCCCAAAAGAAAGACATAGTTCAACAAAAGAAGCTAGAAATGATAAAAAATGGGTACTTGAAGAGAATACTGATAAAAATCTAGGAGCATTCACCTGAATAATAAGAGGAAAGGGCTGAATGAGAACACATACATAATTATGGAATCTGATACAATTTTATTTCTTAGATTTTATTTTATTTTCTTAGAAAATAAGGGTGGTCTTTAAATGAAATTTTCAGTAGCAGTCTAAATGAAATAACATATATTTTTTTCTTACTGAACTGCAGAATTAATTGCTCTTGGATGTCACACACCTAAATCACACACCTATCAATGGGCTTCACATGAATTAGACATTTATTTTCAAAAAGTCCATCAGGGGCTATTCAAACAGAAAGCAGTAATCTGTGTGGAAGAAGTTCTTTAGACAAAGATTGTGAGAATCTGGAAAGCTACTGTATGGGGAATATATTTGCCTTGTACCCCTACCTTTGTCCTTCAGTGACAATATGCTCCAGAGAGTAAAACTTGTCTTCCAGTTACAGCAGCTGAATTAGCTCTTGTTCCATTTCTTCTGATCTATAAGAGCACATCCCATTCTAGAAGGGTTCTAAAATCAGAATATTTTATTTATAGAGATATGATATTTGTTTCAGTGTGTGCCATAGGGCAGTGTTTTTGCTTACGAATTAATTTTAAATAAACTTCATATAAACATAACTAAAATACTGTAAACATCAATGAGATAAGAAAATGGAGAGCAACAGCAGCAGTCCTAATCACAGCAGAGTATAGAAGAGGACGAAATGCTTACACAGTCCAACCAGTGCCACATGGCTTTCCAAGACAAAGAATACCCTGGGCCTTCTGCATTCCCTTCCTTCTTGGGAGTGAGAATCTCTTTTTTTCTACCCCGTGTGGTAGAGAGTGGTGTAGAATAACAACCTAGGTCCACTCACCTTCCCCAAGCTTTTCACCCTCACAGCTACCACAAAATAAATTAACTCTGTCCTGGCCAAAACTAAGGCCCTGTCCCATTTCAAAATACATGTTCTGGTTATCTTTCAATGACCTATAGTGAAATCCTGTATCATCTGTCTTGTCAAGTCAGCAATGGACTGCCAAAGTATTTTCAGACACAAATTTGTTTCAGACATTCATTATTTAACTTCCATGTTCCTTCTTTGTCTTTGTGATATCTGGAGACTTTCACAAGGGATTTCTTATGTTTAGGTGCCCATGAAATTTTAATGGTGTTACATGGGTGCCACTCTTTACTGTCACAAGCCTGAAGATTGTAAATTGAGGTAAAACATCAAAAAGAAATATTCATTATTCTGCAATGCTGACAGAGGGCAGAATTCATATTTTTTCAATACAATGCTTTTTATCTACTTTCTGTACTTATACTATTTAGTCCTATTAAGTTGAACTGTTCTAGGTTTTTTGTATTTCTCTTCCCTATTTCAGCATAAGCTGTGTCTCCCTAAACTTCTGATTCCTAATAGTCACAAAAATGACAGAAACTATTCAGATGATTTATATGGTGAGTAATTCTAAATGACTACTAAATTTGGTTGCTCATCGTGAATTAAGTAGTTTTCAATCACAAAATTTAGCTGGTGTTACCTTTTAAAGGTTATTTTTTCCCATTTTTATGTGTTAATATTTCTTTGTCTTTGAATTTTTTGTAAGAGTACATGGAACGTTCTAACACACTGTGTAACCTGGTAAAGGACTCTTTTGTATAAAAGAAATAACAAAAAGCAAGGGAACAGAGAAATTAAACACAGAGACACAGAAATTAATGAGCAGGTGATGATGGAGGTAGTAACAAAAACCAGAACTCTTCAGCCACAAACTGATGGGCCTTTAAACAAATCACTACCCTGACACACTACCCTTGGAAGGGTCAGTCTGGCTTGATGAGAACTGGAACATGATTATCACAATATGATGAGGCACTTGAGTCTTGAGGGACTCTAAGAAACTTCTTGCAGGATATAAGGGGTATCGTGTCAGCCCATCATAAAATTTATTATGTGATGTTTGTGGAAAGGATCAAAGATGAGGAAGGGCTTGAATCAGACTTGAAAATTCAGAGAAGACAACATAAAGCAATATTTGCATGTAAGCAGATTTGGTACCAAGCCTTATGCTTGATACCTGAAGTATTATCAAATCTTTTTCTTGACTATTTCTCCTTTGTAATCTCTGTGCTATGGGAGAGGGCTTCAAGGTCTAACTGCAAGCAACTAAAGAGTTAATGGATCACATGGGCTGTAATTTTTGGAGCCAACAGCTGGTGAGGCCAGGGTGTGTTGTGTATGCGTAGGAGGGAAGGGTTTGAATGCCAGCAATTGGAAAGGCTTGGACATTTATATACTTCCCCCAGTGAACTGAGTCCTTTATGCATATGTGTATTTGGTTTATGTGAAAAGCTATTGGTAGCAAGGGTGTCGGTGAGGAAAGATTAGGAGTTCCATTTGCCTTTCAGAGGACCTGCTAGCCAAAGCTGAGCTTACCAATGGTTCCTGGAGCACCTCTATGATTACATAACTAAGAAAGAATAAGAACCTTATGGAAAAGAAATAAATGAAAACAACAGGATTTAATAGAATTTGATTTTGTTAAACACTCATACAAAACCACTTCGGGTTTATTTTGATCTTCTAATATGGAGATCCTTACTTTGCTATATGCAAAAGTTAAATCAGACTTGTCCTATATCCCTTACTGCAGTGGGAACAGGATTTCTGCTTACAGGTCTTTATTATGAAAGGACTAAGCATGTTTTAAGGGGTTTGTTTCTTGCCAATTTATTTCACTCATTTCTTTGCCTCTGTAATTACTTTCTGCTTTTGTATCTGCTGGAAAACCTGTTCTAGTGTGCCTGACCATGGCAGGGGGTTAGAAGCACATGGTCTTTAAAATAACTTTCAAACCCAAACCATCCTGTGCCATGATTCTGTGAACATTTGTTCAAGAGAACTAAAAAACTTAAAATTGCATGTTCTGTTGGTTGTAGATTCTTACCTTAATTAACCTGGCAATAGCTTACAGGCAGGAATGTATTGCATCCAAAATCGGGGTCTATAAAACTATTATGGAAAAAAATAGGCCATTCTTCTCCAAGTACTGCTGTGAAATTTTGTTCATTTGCTCTAAAAATTCACTGTCCATATGGCTAGGAAGTAAAATTACCTGTGTGCCTTGCTAATTCAACATACTCAAGTATGTGAATAGGACAAAAACTTTCACACAGCTGCACTACAGTACATTAAATTTCTGAAGATATTTTTAGTATTTGTATTGATATAAATTGACAACACATTTAAAAAGAAGGGTAAAAAATGTTGCACATTTTTCACGCTACTTCTCTAATTACAAACATTTTGTTGGGAAAACCTTTTCATTATAAAATATTTCAGTTGTACCAAACAAAACTAATTAAATTTCATTTGTTGAAGTGTTCAAAATTTATTATATAATTTTCAATATTACCCTCATTTACCCTTGAAAGAGTAAGAGAGAATCTTGTTGGTTTCAGTTTAAACCCTAGATTCCTTTCTCATTTCCCCATTCATGGTTAAAATATATTTTTATATATACACATTTATGACTAGATGTATAGCTCACATTTATCAACTGGAAAACATGTCATTATGAGTATTTTTCACCAGAAAACAGAAGTCAGCAGAGAATGGAAAAGCATACTTTAAATATTTGAAACTATATGGTAAAAGGTAAATGCAATCTGTTGCCTTTAAAATATTTTATGGCTAGAACAAAAAAAAAAAAAAGAAAAAAAATGTATTTTTTAATTTTAGTTTCTTAACAAAATATTATTATTTTTCTATTGAAAAAAAAGTAAAAATTTTTGTCTGTAAAAATTTCTGTTATTAAAAATTTGAATCTTGAAAGTCGTAAGTTATGCAAATATTGCTAAAGTACATTGTTTTCTTTAAGCTTTGTATTTTAGTTTTATTAAAAATTTACATTTCAGCAAAAAAAAAATTGTAGCAGGAGTTATTAAACAAATAAGACCAGCAACAATTTGTTTTAACAATGGGGATTCTAAATTAATACGTACACATTTTCCATTAAAAACCCCAGATTCTCTCACCTGCCAGAGAAAGTAAATGGTTCCATACCTTAATCAAAAGGGAATAGATAGTGAAGGGCTAACCTTATTTTACACTTGTGTATGCTCTGCTTTGCATCGTCAATCCTTTTGCTAGTGGGACTTATTTTTATGGAAGACTGGAGAGAGAGAGAACAGCATATATGTCAGAAAAATCAATGCCAGTTTTCTTATACAACAAATTGCTGTTGAGTAATGTCACTAAATATGTTTTACTGCTTGCTCCTGAAGTGGAATCTCTGAAAAAAAAAAGGACATTTCTACATCTTATTCTTTGCTTACTTTTACTGACTTATAGGAAGAAGCATACATGACTGAGCAAAAGTTACAGAGCAACATTCTTGGTGCATTGACTGCAATGAAGTTGCTTCTTACAATATAATTAATAGTGACAGCACAAAGAGAAACAGCCAGTTCTCTCTTGACGTCTCAAAAAAAAAAAAAAAAGTCTTATTTCCTGGAAGAATAAAGTGAATATTCCAAAGGTTAGTTAGATTTTTCTTGGGTTACCAGAGGAATAAGCCAGGATATGCTTTGAATATATTTGAATCCCGCTAAATTCTACCATTTTTGCTTTACTAACTCCACTCTCTTCTGCCTCTTTCTCACACTCTCTCCTCTGCTGAAACAAATGCACACTTACAAGGCTTCAGATCAGACCAAGTTTCCTCTTCTGTTGCTGGAACCTGTCTGGATTTCCCAGGACTGTTGTAAGCAAGGACATGAATATATTACAAAAGGTCAATGGGCACCAGCTGAAGTTCCATGATGAAACTTTTCCTCCGTGATGGTGATCAAGCACTAGAACAGGCTACTCAAAAAAAATTGTCTGAGGTTTTGGGATCTCAGTTTCTGAAGGTGCTCAGAACGCACCTGGACAAGGCCCCGAGCACCTCCTTCAGATAAACCCAATCTGAAGAGGTTAGATTAGATGGCCCCAGATCCCTTGAAACAAATTAGCCTATCATCCTATAAAAAACCAACATAACATTCCTCTTAATTTTAGGCAACCTATTTGCCTTTTTTCAAGCTTTTCTCTAGATCTTTTCTTTGTAAAAGCATTCAGTAAAAAATGGGTTTCTCACAACTACAAATAACATTTTGTGTTTCTCAAATTATCAGGTTTTGCTAATTTGAAATTACTGCTATTTTTACAATTTATATACAACACAGTGTCTTATACGTGATAATTTCTTAGTCTGATACATCTTTTTGTGATATCCTTCAAAAAAACCTTATCCTCTCTGAGCTTATCTTGTAGGAAAACATTCATCCTTCATTTTCAAATGTCTTGAAAACATGACTCAGTTCTTACAAGACTCTTAGCAGGCTTGACAAACATAGAGAATAATACCAGGAACAAAGTCAAGGCAATTTGTTTAAGGCAACTAGAAAAAGAGAAGGAAAGAAGGGATACAATTAGACCCTCAGAATAATACTGTTGTCTCTTTTCCCCCATCTTTTAAATTATTTTCATAAAATTGCATGTTTGAAGTTTGTGGAATCCTTTTTTTTAATTTTTTTTTTTATTTTTTGTCTTTTCCACAAGATTTAACTTCGTATTATCGTTGGCTTTTTAAACCCCATCCCTACAGGACAGGACAGCATCTCTACACTTCTCCTGCACCACCCCTGTCCCTACTTTCAACTCTTGTTCTTCCTTCATACATCTGAATTCAGCCAGGAGCTTCTTGCTCATTAAAGCAGGTCTTCTGCTGCCTTTGTTTGAATCCAAGAAATTTTCTTCAAATGTCTGAGAAAATATTTTTCATAGCACAAATTTTAGGAAAATAGGAAGTAAAACAGAAAAAGATAAAACATACAAAAAATTCCAACACTGACAAGTGACTAGAAAGTGCTACAAAGCACTGTCAGATTCAGTTACCTGTGCACACAGTCAGTAATTGTACCTTAGAAAACAATTTGCCATTAATTTTCAGGAGACTGGAGAAAAAACCACAGCTATTATAAAACAAACAGACTGAAACAACTACTAGTATAAGCTTAATAAGTAATTCTTTTGATAGCTTTTGTTTTACTGATGTTAAGCCCTGTTTCTTTAATATTATCTTTTGTGATGTGGAAGCGTAAACTTGTATACAAAAAGCTTGTCATCATTGTTCTCAATTTTTTCACCAATGTTATAATCTTTTCCTAGTTGCTGATTCCAGACTTGCTTATTTTCAGCATTTTTATTATCTGCTGTGAATTGCCAGTACAAACCTACTGCTATATCTGAAATATGTTCTGCTTCTCTTTGGCACGAAAGCAGAAGAGCACTTAATGAAATTTATGCTAACAAGGCTTAGATTCAGGTGCAAAATGTTTAATACAAATGTATCTGAGGTGAATTCCATTATTAAAGTAAACATGTTTCTTCACTCTAATTATTCTTTTTTTTTTTTACAATCTAAGAGTTAGGGACACAGTCAGACTGTATAAGGTCAATATTATTGCAGTAAACAGACAATAGTAATGCAGATTATTAGTCACTTAACTATAACAGAACTGCTTGTCCTTGTTTGGTTGCACATCCCACTGGATAAAACACATTGATTTATTATTCTCTCTTGAGACACTTGAATTCGGCATGCAGGTAGCAAATGCATAAAATTCTTTTAAATTCCCAATCATAACCCTGAAAAAGCTAGCATTGCTACATACTAAACTGTTGAAATTTGGAGTTAAATGATGCAACTTTTTATAAATGTGTAACATTCAAAAATAAAAATCGAGATGACTGGAAATTGAAACCAAATTCACCATACATCATATTTACTACTGCAGGTAGGAAACACATTAAGAAAAGTACCTAGGTTTATTTCTCTTGCATAAAACAATGGCTAAATTTGCCTATTGTTGTACTGAAAAATCTCCAACTTCAATGAACACATTGATAGAATTCTCCCTGAAACCACTCTTTTTAAGCTGAACAGTTTCACCTCTTCTAGCATTCCTCTTTAAGAAAGATGCTCCAGATCTTTAATCATATTTGCGGTCCTGGTCTGTACTTGCTCCAGGGAACCCAGAAGTAGATACTGTATTTCAACTCTGCAGAGGAAAGCAGAGGGAAAAGATACAGAAGTACACTTGCATTCAGTAGCCTCCAGGGAATAAAAATTATAAAGATGAGCAATCTCTCAATGTTTATTTATCAATATGCTGTCTTTAATGAATTCTCAGCCTTTTAATTCCCAGTGACTTCTACTTAGACCTTTAGCTTCACTGCCTTCTATGTATAACATCTTTTTGGAAGTCTGCTCTATCAATAAAATTAATGCACTGATTCAGTTTAAAAATAACTCTGCACTGAGAGTTGGAAGAGGTAGTATTTATATACTATGGGATATTACAGTGTGGCTTTGCAAGTAGTTGTGCAGGCAGTGGCCAAAAGGAGGCAAATCTCTGTGCCAGGCTAGGAATACTTTTAGGGACTGACAACAGCTTTATCATGGAAGAAAACTCTGTGCTGGAATACAGCTCTAAGAAATTATTCTTCTGCCGGAAGACTCTGCCTAGATACATAACATATATGCACATCTCAGTTTTCTGTATTTTCTATTAGCTACTCACCTACACAGAATGGGCTGTTTGTATTTATTTTGGTTTTCAAATCTAGTAACCATTTCTTTAACAGAACCTATGACTAAGGAAAAAGAAGTCTTCAGTTTCCCTGTTACTATGACTGCTAGTATGGACCTTTGAGATAAATTACATTTAACAGGTATGTTAAATGAGCCTCCTAGTTTAGTATCCAAGGAGTGCTAAAAGTCAGCAGACTCAGAAGTCAGTGAGAGTAAACTGGCAACCATGAGAACTGGTTTGGCCAGAGAAGTCTCTCTTGACAGTTATTAATCAAGAAATTTATAGGAGGACAAGGGGCTGAACTCATCACTTGACTTCACTGGAAAGGTATAACGTAGGAGAAGATAGAAGAATCCTGAAAAGATTCAGGAGGAACAGGATTCCTATAGAACCTCTCACAGGAAAGCAGGTAGCATTTGCCAAGATCAGTGAAGCAAAGTTGGGATTCAGTTGTAGCTATCTAGATTGCAGTAGTTTCTCTTGCTATATAGTTCCTGAAACAGGAGATTACTTACTTGCTTATGTGGGTCAGAAGACTAAAATATATTTCTCATTAGGTCTTAAATGAATCCTGTTTTGAAAATAAAATGCATCAAGCTTTAAATAAATAAATAAATAAATAAATAAATAATAAAAAAGAAAATCCAACCTCCTCTTACAGAAATATATGATGAAATAACCTCAAGATATATACCTTTTTAAAGTAGTTCTTTCACATATAATGGGATTTTATGTCAGTTAAAGACTCTAAGGCAAAGAACAAATTCTTCACTGCAGAAACTGAGAGTAAGAATGATTAAATTTATTAAAAGCAGATCTGCCAAGCAATTTTTTTCATGCTCTATCTTTTAAAATAGTTTCATTTTCCAAATAGTTTATGATATTGCATCACCATGGAAGAGTTTGGATTGGAAGTGAAACTACAGACCCTCTAGTTCAAATCCCCCTGTCACGGGCAGGGATATCTTTCATTGCACCGGGCTGCTCAGAGCCCCATTCAACTCAACTTTGAACACATCCAGGGATGGGCATCCAGAGCTTCTCTGAGCAATGTGTTTAGTGTCTCATCACCCTCATATTAAAGAATTTCTTCCTAATATCACACCTAAATTGACTCTTCCTATTTAAGCCATTAGCCCTTGTCCTATCACTACACACTCCTGTAAAAAGTATATATAATTTATACTTTATAAAATTTATAACCAATAATTCTCTCTTGGTTGTGAATAACACAATTAGGTTGTGAGAAAAAAATATCTGGACCTTGTAATTTGTCAGTAAAATTAGCACACTAACACACTGTGGAAATTAAAAGGCTTGAATAAAGCTTAAAATGCTCAAATGAAAATTGAAAGTGCCTATTAATATTTTTCCCTCACCTTTACATTGAATTTCAAAACCAGACATGGTTCAGCCTAGCAACCCAGCTCATAAGCAGCTATATTCTTTTTCAACTTCTTTTTTTTTTTAAATTAAATTCACTCAATATCACACTCAGTTTCTTTTTTGTAACAAATATATTTATCTACATTTTGATAGCCTTTAACTGCCTCAATGAAGGACAAGTCACAGTGTTGTTGTCAGTGTATCTATGTTCATGTTTAAGTGTCAGATTAGGTACCTAACCATGACTGAAAGATTATTTTAGATTTTCTCAGTTTGTTGCATAAAAAAATGGTTAAGATATCAGTCCTTTATCTGAATTCTTTCTGAAATAGAATTACATACTAAATGACATCAATAGAAATCTAAAATAAATTTTTAAAAATATTTCTTAAATCATCAGATTGCTGGCATTTAGTAAAACACCAGTGTTCAGTCTTTTGATTATTGTAAATGTGTTAAACATTAAACAGACCAGAGTGATGAGGGTTCCTTATTAAGTTGGTATTGATAGAATTACACCTGCTACCACTCCTATTTCTAAGAATATTTCTTATGATCAGGGAACAAGGAGAAGATAAAGTAAATCTCTATCTATTCCAAAATCTAGTTGAATTGAAATACCACCTTGAAATGTTCATTAATTTTTATCTTTTCTGTATTCTCAAGAGAGATAACAAAAGGATAACTAAACAAGATAACAAAGACACCCACCCCCACAAAAAACCCCAAACCAACACAAAATCAAAGAACACAATCAAAATAAGCAATTTAGGTCTAAGAGAATCACTCACACTTCTGTACTGTAAGATTAGTGTTATTACTTTCTATTGGATAATTCCCACATTTAAAACAAATTCCTATCTCTGCTGTGAAGTAACTGCTGCCTTGTGACAGCATGGTCCTTTTTATTTAAATGGCACTGTACACAACATTTTCCAGAGGATGCTTGGCTTCCTAAATAAATGTTTGACTTGGACATGAGACAAATTAATTTTGATGAGTATTTGTTATTTCTTTATGAAAGCAACTCTTAGATTTGCAATTCAGGAAGTTTAAGCCGCATCAAATTCAGAAGTTCCATCTGTTACAAGCTAACAACAAAGCTCTGTACAGTGTACATCTTCAGGATTCATTGATGATCCAAGTACTGAGACAGGATAGAGCTAAATATTCCCTTTTGCTTGTGGTTTGCCTATCCCTTGTCCAGCCCGCCTTAACAAAAATTGCCTCTTGCATCCAAAGTGTATAGAATACACTGGAATAACAAATCTTGTCTACCATTACAGTTATGTAATAAATGTCTCTACTTATATATTTCTCATGTGCCAAAAGATGTGGTTTTTGTGAACAAAGCAGTCTGATCAGGAAAGACATCCTTGCTACATCCTACAATATGGATTGCAGTGGCTGGAAATAAAGCTGGATGGGTAAAATATGCTGGATGTGCAAAATAAATTCAAAATCAATACAGGTCAAATAATTTTGGACAATCATTATTTCACAAATTCATTTATCAATATGCTAGATACAAATTTAAGCAACAGGAAGCATTCTTAAAATCTTTCAGTAAGAACCTTAATATCGATGGCAACGAATAGGCTATTAAATATCTAGTGCTTTTTCTGATTTGGGTCAGAAGTCATCATCTTGAACTTAATAAAAGAATGCTGGAAAAATGGACTATTTTGGCATGTTTATGAAAGAACATTTCTGTATAGACAAAATGACTCAGTACAATCTTCATGCCTTTCAGTGAAAGTCAGTATAACATACCTTCATATAGCCTTTTTCTCTTACTTGAAGGCAAATTATATTTCTAATTCATAGGTGCTGTTATTACCTGGGTAGATCAATCCACATCTGATTTACTATTTATTTCAACCACTCTCTACCCACTGTATAATATCTGGGTGGTTTTCTTAACTATTTGGCACATCTTGCTTGAGATGGGAGTTTGATTTTTTCAAAGTGCTTGGATCATTTCTATTTATTCACTTGGCTGCTTCTTATATTCTCACACACTTTTTAAATCTTTCTCATGTACTTTGTAAACACCTCTGGCTGCCTCACTTATGGTGAATAACAGCGATGTCCCTCCCCCATTCCAAATCTTTTCTCCAAACTCTATCTTTTCCTGACAGTATTTCTAATCTTCTCTCAAAAGTTTCTCAGTTTACTCCAACTTATCTTAGAGCTCCCCTTGCTGTTGGATGCTGTTATGAGGCAGTGAAGCTTAAACAAAAATTGGCAGCTGATACAGGCAGCATTCAAACAATAGTTTACAGTGTTTTGATGGTATTATATAACCCAGAATGACAGAGCCAATTGGGCAAAATTTTGGTTTTTCAGTAAGAAATGCTAAATAACACAAAGCTTATTTATCCCATCCACAAAATTTTGAAGTAAACAATAGTTTACAAGTTTTCTTCAGAAATATATAGAAACACAACTATTTGTATCAAAATATCATGCATATGAAAAATGTTACTTTTGCTTTGAAAATAAATATTTTCCTACTTTAAGAGTATTCATATTACCAATATGGACTAAAGCTACCAAAATGAGAGAGTATTTTAACAAATAAATTGAAAAATTATCATCCAAGTAGCAATATATTTGTAGATATAATAAATGAAAAATTAAAAATCTAGAATATAATGATGGTGAGTTCTATGCACCTTTCAAAGATTTAAGTTCAATTCCTCATACAATGGACTGCATTTTATCAATCATGCAAGGATCATTCTTAATCAAAAGGCTTCTAAAAACAACATTTTAATTCATTTTTTTAAAACTGAAAATATTTTTTTACAAATAACCTGTTCTTTGTCTTTATGAAAGTATTATAAAAGATTATTCTTAAATCTTTTTTATTTAAACAATAGGTGTCTAAAAATATCATTAGCAACTGTGTGACTAGCTACAATTTATTATTGCTATTGGTGGCATTTTGTAATACTAAGCCAAAAAACTTCTGTGTCTAAAAGACACAGGATTTTAAATACAAATCTTCAAGAAGAATTAGTCATGTTTGAAATCATTAAAAATCTTGATTTATTAATCTAATAATTGTTTATGTAAATATTATGCTGTTTCTAACAGTATCATAAGAGAATTGGGGTTTACTAATCACTGCTACAGTACTAATGACTACAGTATTAATGGGAGGAATTTTAAATTACAGTCCTTATAGACAAGAGTTTACATTCACATTCAGAGTATGAAATACTGAGACTGAGCTTTTTGATGAAAACTGCAAGAAGGTAAAACTGCAAGGGTTGTAATTTGTTGGGGAGTTCTACAATAAAATAACCAAAACACTTTAAACTTCATTATCTATTTTTGAATAGTGAAACATTCAAAACTATGGAGTTTTTCCATACAAAATAAGAAATGAAATTTTCTGTATCAGAGGCTGAGGGGCAGGGGTTGGTGGGGAGGGGAGAAACAGAAACATCAAAACACTTTCAGTGCTGATAACAAACCATTTGAAAAATCAAACTTATCTGATAATCTGGGGTACACAGAGACTTCATAAAACATAGAACACAGTATGTAGTACATAGAATATAGTAAAAAAATCTATATAGTTATTATAGAAGTAAATTAGTTTATAGTTACAATTATAGTTATTGGATTGGCCTTATAAGATATTTTAGCAGGGCTTTTGATCTGCTTGGCAGTTGCTCCATCTACACCACTACCTGGCACAGAATAAAAAGAAACAAAAAGACAGGCCTGTTTTTTCTATCTCTACAAAATGCTATCCAAACCCAAGAAGAACCAAGCAAACAAAATACAGGATGATATCGCTTGTCATATTTCATTCAGATATTGTGGATATAAATGCATTTTCATTTGTCTGATCCTAACTTGCTTTGAAAAGATGTTTTGTTCCTTGCTGCTGTCTGGAAGAGCAGTAAAGAAGCATAAGCAGAAGGGCTCTGCAGTATGAAATTACCTGGCCTTTCTCGGAAAGTGAAAATAAAGTCCTCACTAAAGGTTTGAGAAACAAAACAAACTCACTTTCCACCATGGTTTTGGAAATTACTTTTCTGATAATATTCAGACACATCCCAATTATTTTTTTTTGTAGGAAAATAAAAATTTGTATGACTATAAAAAATATTAACATCATCTGAATGATTCATTAATTCATTAATGATTCATTAATGTACTCATTAAATGAATACATTGGTAAAACTGTGTGATGAGTATACCTTAATTAAGAAAATTAGGAAATGCTGAAATATTCAGTTTAGGGTCTAGTTCCTACTTCAGGATTGCACTCTATGTGCAGGATGCATTGCTGTACTCAAAGGACAAGGAGGGAAAAACAGTAAGTCCAGTAGGCAAGGTGTGTAGGATAGATCCATTCCTTATGTTGTGGCTGAAAGCTGTCAGTTCTACATCACTCTGCATGTGCTGATTGAAAATAGAAACTATCCTCTCAGGAGGAAAATTCGGGACTGTGCTTTAGAAATGAGAGGAGAGTGGTGAAGTGTGCAGGAAATTCAGCAGTACTCAGGCATTTGCTGTCAGTACTCCTGTTTTCAACACAAGGAAACCAAATCCACGATGCCATGTTAAAGGAACTTTTTCTAGCAGACAAAAATATAGAGTGGAATGAGCAATGGCTTGAAGTGTGTCTTTCAGAAATCTAAATTTTCAGAGACTTATTCTTTCAGAGCTACTCACCTGACTTGATTATCCTAATGAAGCTGTACTTGATAAGTAATAGCATGGACACTAATATGCTGGAGAGATTTGGTGAACCTAATTTATAATAAAAAAATCTCTAATACATGAATTTTAACTGGCACAATCTCTTAATGAAAACCTCATTGAGACTCTGTCTCTCTGGGTTTGATTAATTTGATAAAAAACCTATTACCTGTGCAGTGCAAAAAATCTTCTTATCTATACAAAATTGAGCACCATGTCTTACAGGAAAAAATGGGTTTGTTCGAGAGACAACTTGCAACATTCAGAAGCAAAAACAATTTTAAAAAATTATATAATCAGAAATACAGTGTAAATGGTCTTAATTTACTTCCAAATGCACACTCTTGGGATTAAATTAAACCTATTTGACCAGAAAGCCTTAATTTAGTAATACCTGGAAAGAAAATAGGAAGAAATACCTAAGAGTGCTGTAAACTCTTCATGCCGACTTATGTTATTGAGGACACACAGGATTCATGAAAAGAATTTTCCTGAAGGGGTTGGGGGGGAAGTTAGCCCCAAAGAGAAAGAAACACAACAGTAGCACAATAAATCAACCCTCTGGATAGATATAACTCTATTAATTGCAGGCACTCTTACATTAAACTGTTTCCAACCCCCTGCTGATGAAACCTCTCAAAATAATTTCACCCTTTGACAGCTTAAATTATGATCTTCCCACTCTATAAAAGTGTTTGACACATTTGTACCAAGTACTTAAATGACGCAAAAAAAAAAAAAATTGTTCTGTTTTACGTGCACCTGAACTGTTCTTGAAATTCAATTAGTTTTCTTTTTCTTTCTTTTATTTTCTTTTAGTAAACATACTCTTAGTTTATCTTTATACTTATTTATATAAATGCTTATTTATCTGGAATACACGGTGGCAGCAGCAGCTAAAGTTATTTAAAAATTTCAGCTATAAACCTTTTAAAACTTCAGTTGTAAGTTTCTTGTCATTTTTCTCAAACCTTTTGTTTGAGGCAGAAAATTCTCACATTTACTCTTTGTTTAATGAAGATTTTTAAAATGCTAAAAATCAATCTGGTCCTGTTTGTTAACAGTAGTAATTAAAAATGCAAAAATAGTAAAAATGTACTTACCTAAATAGATGGACATGAATAGATTAAAAAAAAATGTCAGTAGGAGTGCATGTTATCTATGAATTTTACTCTGGATATTACTCAAGAATTATAAATATAACTTTATTTGTCTTACCAAGGAATACTGAGACAACAGGGAATATTTAACTTGTTAGCTGAAATTTTTGTGACAAAAAACCTGATATTTGCTACAAAGATTTTTTTTTTTGTAAATTCACTCTTAACTCTTAAACTTATTAGAAAATGAGCAAATTGTTCCATTCTTTTGAATAAGAATTTAAACTAGATGCTACATAGTGCATTTGTGATATAATTCAGAATGTATAATTAGAAATACCAAGGCTTAAAGCAGAGCAGTTTCTCTGGTGACAGAATAGTGGTACAACACTAATGACTCCATGGTTTTAAAGGTATTTGATGTTTTGAAGAGTAACAAATCCATGTAGGCAATTGCACGTAGGAGAGGCCACTTTTAATAAGTCACATGTTTTGTGTAGTGTGCCTAATGAGACCATTAGCAGTATGGAAGTGTGCAACCAGGGAGGGAGGGCAGCCTTCTTCAGCGTTGTCTTTTAAGTCCCCTGGGCATCAGTCACATGTGCCAGACATTGGAACTGATGAACCTTTTGCTCCTCTAACACCTGCGCAGAGTAATAGCTTAAGATGCCATGAGAGAAACAGGATTTCATCTGCCAAAGATGATCTAAGTTGAGATATTAATTACTCCTTTGGGAACTGGGTATAGCAAATGCTAACATGAATACATAAACATGATCTTTTTCAGATACAAAGCTAGTTGAATCTACCGAGCCTATATAAGCAATCATCAAGATATGAGCAAAACTGTTCCACTTCAAGGTACATTTTTAGGTCTTTGGCTATATTTTGTTGAAAATGTATTACGTGAAATTACCTCATTTTAAATTCATAAAACTGCATGCTAATTGTTCAATCAGAATTGATATCCCTTGTGAAAAAGTGCAAAGCACTCTGAATTCTCATCTGAAGACATTTACTTGCTTTCATCATCAGTTACATATGAATAATTTAAAATAATGAGCTCATACACTATTTCTACAAATTTGCCTGAAACCAAGTTAGATAGTAAATTTCAATTCTTCAATTCAGTCAGTTAGAATTTTATTTTATAACCACACTACTGACTTCCAGTTTAAATCTTGTCTTTGGATTACATTTTTATGGAATTATCCAAATTAAGTCTAAAATAAGATGTCAACAAATTCCTATAAAAAAGAAGGTGATCCTTCTTTTAATTTACACACTTCAAAGCCTATCTCATGGTATGCTAATGTTCTTAGATAACTTTTTCATATAAGGAAAAAAGGTATTTTATCTAAAAGATAATCTGAGGGTTGTAAATATTCAGACACAATTATTTTATTAGCAAATTCACTTGAGAACATCAGCTGAGAAAAGACAGCTTGAAGGCAATCCCCATATATTCGTATTCTCTCCCAACTAGTTACACACACCCTGAATTAATTGAAAATTATACTTAGATTTGAAAATACCTGAACAGTGTGTCCATCTTATTTAAATGTATATTTGGAGGATGCAAATGCTCTGAATATTTTAAATACATTAGCCCCACAGCATGTGCATATGTTGAAAGGGTGTATTTAATTTACAATGAGCTGATTTTAAGTTCTGTAAAGATGTGTCAGGAACACATTCTAATGTGAGAAATCAAAGGCAACATAAAAATTGAAAATTAACTGAAGAAAATACCATTTTCAGAAGAAAATACCATATACTAAAAGAAATTAGAGTGAATTAAAGTGAACAAAGCTATAGGCGTAATTTATACTGATAAATAATCAACTTCATTCTCAAAAAACAGAGATAGACTACAGGAATTTTGAGTAAAAAAAATTGATCAGTGGTGCAATGATCAGAGGTCATATTCCAAACAGAAAATAATTTATTCTTGGAGACTAAAAGATCATCCAATGGCAGAGCACAGTTTAGAAGATGTATATAGGGCCTGATTCAAGTCTCCATTCTGAGCACTCTGTTCCAGATTTTCTGTGCTTGTTTTGAATTGTGACCATTCTGAGTATCAGACTTCCTTGCATTATATACTAGCTGTGGTAGTGAGAATAAAGTTTTAGCTAGAAAGATTTGTCAAAAATGTTCCTAAAGAGTGGGCTGTTAAAAACATATTCAAGCAGATCAGCTGAACATTTTCATGCTACAGTGTGCCTTCTCAAAAGCATATTGAAACCGTCATGATCTACATTTTCACAGAAATATTTCTGCATTGCTCTTTTAATTTCTGAAGTATATTGCTGTTCATAAATAAAAACAGATGGAACAATTTTAAACACTGGGTTTTGAAAAAAATGTAGTGAACATTTTAATATGAACCTCTAAGTTTTCAAAAGTGAAATGATGAAAGATATATAAAGCACTTCCAAATTTTAAGTTACTGCTGGGTTCAGTGATCACTGACAACTATGAAAAGGTTCTACCCCACTTTCATTGTTAGGGAAATGTCATAACTGAAATTAACTATCACAGGAAATTTACAAAACAGAATGCTATGTGCTGCAATGTCTCTTTCTTCAAATAGGAAAATTAAGAGGCAAGTTAGGACAAACAATGGACACTCATAAAATTTAGTTTGTTTGGATTCAAAATTTGCCTTGCTGCACAGCATGGCTTTTCAAGATTTGGCTTACATCTTACAGCAATACAGTCATGTATTCCATAAAACTAGACTTTAAAAATTACTTAAAAATAAGTTAAACTTTAAGAAACTATGTGAAAAATTGTAATCCAAACAGACGATCTCCAATAAATACTTTTAATTTACCTGGTTTTTATTCACTATTTCTGAGTGACAAACTTATAAATGCTTAAATGAATTATACTGCTGTATAGGGCACTCAAAAAAAAAGTTAGCTCATGTTCAAAGTTTGAAAGTATGTAGATGTTATATATTTAGTACTGATGCAATCAGCACTTAGGTACCTCCCTGATTAGTGGTTTGCAGACTCAAGGTCTTAACAGAGAAATTTTAAAAATCACCTGAGCAATTTCTATCTCCCATTTCATCTAGATTTTGAGTAGACATACATGTGTACTCTATAAGTTAGATACTGTTGCAGAAAAAAAAAAATGCTTACTTCATGTAGTTTAAACCAAATCAGGAGTAAAGCAGTTTATTGGCCTTTTATGACATATAATTAACCAACAGTCTGTGAACCATAAATTCTTCTTCAATATCTGCAATACAAGAGGTAAGCCACTATAACTGGTGCCTATGAACTATTAGTAAACACCGACAGTCCTCTAAACAGCTTTCTATACTTAACTGCCTACAAATTCTAACCAGACTCTGAGTTGTATGAGCACAGACATGGTCATCACAGGATGTCCATACCTTTAAAAAGAACAGACTTCGTGGAATTAAATATAAAGCAGACTAGGACATTTGGCTCTTGGAATATTTTACAAATATGTTTTGCAGTTTGAGAGTTAGGTGTCAGTTAAGTAAGAATTTTTAAGTGCATAAATAACTGAATTCCTATGGTTCTTTCTCCCTTAATTATGACACAGACCTTGCTCTGGGTAGGGGATGGGTCAGTATATTTAAACATGAATGTATGTGAACAATGGCAACGTATAAATAAGCTTCTTTCCCCAAGAATAATCTTCTGCTCAGAGTTCAAATTTAGCCACAGACAAATGTCAGTACTGGAATAATCTGGAGAGTGATTTGTACACCAAACCCACCATAAGAAGCATTTACGATGTCCTTTTCTAGCTGAAATATCTGTCTGGGGCTGGCAGGAATGATTTGTCTACTGGAGGTTGTGGTGGGTTGACCTCGGTCTCATGCCAAGTGCCCACCAAAGTCGCTCTACCAGTGCCCTCACCTGGGCAAGGGGAAAGAAAATAGAACAAAGGGCATGTGGGTTGCATTAGGGACAGGGAGAAATCACTCACCAATTGCTGTCATGGGCAAAAGAGACTTGGCTTGGCTAAATTAAATTTCTTACCAATCAAGTCAGTGTAGGGTAAAGAGATATAAAACCAAATATTAAAATATCTTTCCCCCACATCTCTTCTGCCAGCTCCCTCGATTCTTTTGGGTGGATTCCATCCAACCCCATAAAGCTGTGAGCGTCTATGTGGAGTAATACATGACCAATCATTTCCTCATGGCTTATGCAGGTTTCCTCCTTTGCTCCTTTGAGAGAATTTTCAAAAGTGGTAAAGCATCAGTTCATGGTCAGAGCCACAATGTTTCAAATAAAAGAAAGAGTAATTTATATTTGCCTACCTAATAAAAAAAAAAAAACAAAAGTTCTATTATTACCATTTTTTTGGTCCCTAAACTTGCCAGACTATATCTTACTAAAAAACATGCATAATTTTTCTTCATGTTTAAAGTGTTTTCCTATATGAATAATGATCCTCCCAAACCCCCAAATGAAGTTGCTAGGAGAGATATAAGTAAATTACTTTCTTTGCATGCGAGTATAATTGGACTGCTATTTACTGAATTATCATGAAAAAAGAAAATTTTCCTTCTAAATCGGGATTTCTCCGGTTTTATTCTCTCATAACAAAATTTTACAAGAGTTACAAATTTTATCTCTATGAGTCTTAACTACATAATTGCAAAGAGATACCAAAATGAAATTGTTTTCTTTATTGTCCCTATGACTATGAAATTTTGGCTGAAGTATAGATCTTTAGTGAAGAAATACTCATTACAGGATTCATGTATTAATTCTAAGTGGGATTTTTAAGCAACACCTTGCCCCTCTCCCACCTCATTTCATTTCACTTTCAGAACTCGTATACCACTACAAGTATTTCCATTTTTCATATTATATTATGACTAAAACTGCTGTTTACTATTGATTTTATTCACAGCTCCTGTGTGCAACCCTACTTCAAAAAGAATACAAGCTTTTAACGGGATTCAAAGAAAATCACAGATCCAAAGTTTGAATCTATTTCAAGATACTTTTTGCTCATCTTTTTATATTTAAAGGTCAAGTAAGAAGTATGATTCAGTTCAGCCTGTATACTTTCCATTTCTGCGAAGTCTCAGAAAAAGAAAAAGTAATTAAATTAAAGTGAGAAGAGTCAATAGAAAATATCGAAGAGCCTGAGGAGACATAAGTTCAAAGAATAACAAGCAGGACAAAAGAAATGGTCTTAATAAAGAATTCTTAAGCATGAAGAATTAGAAGGAATATTCAATCCTTTTTAGCTATACAAAGTACTTCAATAAAACAACAGGAAACAAACACAGAATTAGATACATAAAAACATATGCTTATTTTAGAGCTTCTTTTCTATGAGATTTTACTAATATGAAAGGTTAAATATACATTTAAACATATTTTTAAATATACATTACTGCTTATTTCTGTGAGCCATTAAGGAAAGCAAATACTCTTTGAATTGATTTAAAATCCTTAACCATAGAAAAAAGGGTATAAAGTCAGAGTCTAGCCTGAGCTTCACAAGAAGCAGAGTTTGGTTAGTTATAGGTTTTTCCCCTAAATATAATGAGCAATACGTGCTAGGTAAGAGTAATGAACTTGTATCCTTTAATTTTTCCTTATATCATTTTATAAATTGCCTGAAGAAGGTGTTCCCACCATTGACACAACTTTGTTGATGAGACTGTTTAAACACTGTATAAGGAGGGTAATGGTGATAGTGTACAGACTGTCCTCATCCTCCCTTCCAAAAAAAGTTCATTTACCATTAACTTATCGAGGTCATTTCTGACAGTCTTCAGACTAAAGTCTGAATGCACAGCCCTCCAGATACATCATCAGTGCTGAGCAGACAGAAGGTTCCCAGTGCTGCCATCACTGCCCAACAGAGCCCATCATCCTGTTGCTTTCCTTTCCATGAGAGTGCATTGCTGGCTCATGCTCAGCTTGTCCACCAGAATCTCAAAATCCTTCTCTACAAAGCTGTTTGTTCAGGTTTGTTGCCTCCAGTGTGCACTGGTGACATTAAGCAGAAGTTACCAGAAGGCTCAATTTCTCTCACTTCTCAATAATAAACTAGGAGTGCCTATAGCAACTGCTGGATCATGAAAGTCTGTGCTATCCCTGCATAACATTTCTATCTGCACACATTAAAAAGATAATTGAAAACATTGGCTTACTTTGGGAATTTTTTTCCTTTTCACTTTGAAAAATTTGTAACTGAAAATTTCTGATAGAGATGCTCTTTCCTGTCACTTCTGCACACACAAGTGCAAAGAATTAGAACAAAGATGGTGGCAGGACCGGCAGGAGTGACTTATGAGGAGAGACTGAGGATATGAGGTTTGTTCAGCGTAGGCAAGGACAGACTTAGGGGTAAACTCATTGCTCTCTACAATTTCTTCATGAGGCGGACAAAGAGGGAGATGCTGATCACTTATCTCTGCTGATAGGATGTGAGGGAATGGCTTCAAGATGTATCAGAGGAAGTTTAGTTTAGATTTTAGAAAAAAGTTCTTCACTGAGAGGTGGTCAAGCTCTGGAAAACTCCTCAGAGAAATGGTCAAAGCCACAAGCTTGTCAGAATTCAAGAAGTATTTGAACAATGCTCTTAGATGCATGGTTTGACTTTTAGGTTGATTAAACTCAAAGAAAGGGTATGGGTTTTGCAGAGGAGAGTTGAACAATTACCTAAGAGTGTTTACATACTTTAATTATGCTTCCCTACAATGACAAAAGTTCCTAAATAGGTCAAATTATCTATTATATTTGCTTGAACTTCAAATGTATTATTTAATTTTAACTTTGACCTCAGTTTGATTATTTATTTGTTAACCAGTAATTTATATAGTAATAGGTTGTAAATTGTCTTAAGAATGTACCTTCTTAAAGGAATATTTACTTGTTTATAATTTTTAATTATATCTGTGAGTACTACTTACTTTGTCCTATTGCAATATGGGTAATTAATTCTGATAAAGTAGATAATTTGGAAGTACTCAGCAGTACTTAACACATAAATAATAAAAAAAATTGCTTTAAATTTCATATGAACTACTTTGGGCAGCCATTATTAGTGGTAAGCAATATGTATTTCTTTCCATCATATTTTCAAGCTACTGAAACTTCACTGTATTTGACATATGAATTCAAAACATATTTCTTGTCCAAGTCATCCACATAGTTCATTTACTAAAATGAGTTGCAATTAGTTATGATAAAGGTATTCCCCTTGAAATTATGAAGACTTCTTTTTCAAATTATTTTTCTCTCCTTGTATGTTTATTTTATTTCCTTCTGGAAAAATTATGAAGTTACATTTCCAAAGTCACAATGAGTTTGCATTTGAAGGATAAATATGCTCCAGTTTGTAGCATTTACTTTACTGCAGTGTTCCTAATACTACACTAGCTTGAACAGTGTGTGACTAATAAGGAAATTTATTTTAAGACAGCAGTTTCCTCAGTGTGTATCTTTTCATAGACTGATGAACTCACACGCACACACAGTAGCAAACTGCAGCTGAAACCCCAAATGAAATCTAAAACCAGACAAAAGAAAACCTTCTTGTCTTTGTTTCTAAATTACAAAAAAGGATGAAAATCTGCTGTTCATGACACAAGTATAATGCAATTAATGCCCATCGTTTCATAATGCAAATTATCCTAATTTTTTAGGAAAATATTAATTTATGTGGGATTGTAAAATATTTCCATTTTTTTGATGTTATGGTTTCCTCCCCTCCCAAGTAAACATCAATGAACTTTGTTCAGGAACACCTAATGGAAATCTTTGGCTTCTACTGAGGACTGTACAGAAATAATGTGGATTCTTTGTCCTCAAGTGCAAAAAGCAGACTTTTGAATAGTACCACTTCTTAATAACAAATAAAGCAGAGAGAGAGAGATCTTTATAACAACTTTTGGAGTCTGGGACTACTCCTTTATATGAAAGTTCTCCAAGTATGGTCTACAGAATAATATTCTTGTGATATTCCAATAATCAAAACTCTATTAATTCTTTCTGTGAAAAGCAAAAGGAATTCAGTCAAAGCATTTATTGAATGTCAGAATAATTCAGAATATACTGAATACTTCAGTGAAAACGATTTTCAGTAAAGGCTACATTAAAAAAATCATATTTATTATCTTTGATGTGACTATATATTTATATTCATTTTAGTATTAAAAAAGTATAGAAGCATTAAAAGCAAAGCTTTTTTAAAAGGAGAGTTTTGGTTATTTTCTGGACATATATAGAGTCCCATGGAAAGTACAGAAGTTTTTTTCTTAAACGCCTGAAGATCTCAGTGGATCTTTTCCTTTCCTTCAAATGAGATGCTAATTTAGAGAACTGAGAAGAAGTCATAGGCTTCTTTGCACTACTTTCTTTCTCTCACTTCAATGTTGCATCCACTCTTCTTCTTGAATATGTTCCTATCCTTCACAGGATGGCTGCAGCCTTCCAGAAGACCTGCCACTGATCTCTCCTGAAATTAGTGCATTATCAACATTCTATTTCTGCAATTTTGAAAACTTAATGGTTGGCATTTTTTTTACCCTGAAAAACCTATTAAATGTGAACTTTTGTTGAACATGTGACCTAATATGTACAGCCCTAAGGAAATTACAATGATAAACAATGCTTATAAATGTGTATCTTTATTCTGATATCAGTGTCTGCATTCTAAAATATGTATATTCCACATTTCATTTTTCTCTGTATAATTAATGACGTACTGCCAAGAAAAGTCCCTGTTGAGTACCAGCCAGTCAGAAGGCCTCAGTGTACAAGAAATATTAAAGAACTTTTCTGCTAAAAAAAAAACAAAACAAACCAAACAAACAAACAAATAAAAAAATCCAAACAAAACCCAAAGAAACCCCAACCAAAAGCTCCTATTAAGGGGAAAGAACCAAGTTTAGCATTAGCAAAGCTCTTATTGTTCAAATAATATTTTAAGTAGGCATGAAGATGGAATGAATATAAAATTATAATGTGTAGAAGGAAGAATAGGCTGTACTTAGGCTATCTTATATATGCAGTAAAAGAATTATTCTCCATAATTATGCAGTAGACTTAGTTTACTTGAGCATACAATAAGTTTAGATTCAATAAGCTGGAACATCCTGATTCAAGTAATGCAGTTTCCCTACTATAGCACATTAGTGATGTTTTTTCAGTTCTGAAAGAGCAGTGGAAGACTTCTAACTGTTCTGGTACTTGTTCATTTTCCCATAATCCATAGTTTAAAAGTATCAGACAAACTGCATTGAAGAGGAGATTTGATTGCATCATAGTTACTGCTATATACAAAGGGCTGGATGAGAGCTACAGGATGCCTAAAAAGGCAGATGAAAAAGGTGAGCGACCATGTCATTCCAAGAAAAAGAACAAAGATAAAGTGAGGTACCATAGAATATCTTGAACTGGAAGGGACACACAAGGAAGCTCAAAGTCCAACTCCTGGAATGATCCAGGCAGGCAAAAACCAGTAGAGAACTTATGATATAAATCTGTGTCATGCTGTAAATATTTTTTTTTTCTGAAATAAATGTAAACATTTGCTTTGATTTTTGCTATAATACCATAAAGCAGCTCACATAGAAATATCTCCAAACTATTACAGACCACTGTTGACTTAAGTCTGCCACTGTGCCAGCAGAAGTTTCTGCTAACATGCATCACAATGTCAAGACTGGGACTGTAATTTAGACACTTGCACTTCTGGGAAAGCCTCAAGAGGACACAAACTGAAATAATGAAGACACAAACCAAAATAATGAACACCAGAAGAAAGTGATGACTGTATTCTCTCTCAGCAGATACAGGTTTATAATCGAGTTCAACTTAGACTCAGACATTAGAGAAATCATTGTTCAGTCTGTCTCAGACTCTTCAAATAATAGTGTTGCCAAACTATTTCTGCATCAATTAACTTCCTTCATTAAGTTAAACCACAAGAGGGACAAGATAGCTGATATAAAATTTAAGAACCAGAGTGGCCTTTTTCCAGTGATTTATCTGGTACATTTAGAGTAAGCTGTTTGTGCTATAGCAAGCTCAAGCAAACAGACATTACAAAAATTACAGCTCTGATGTTTTCTTCCACTACAGTAGTAGGCTTGCTGTTCCAAGGATAACACAAGTAAAATAAACCTAAAATATTTATTAATGGAGTCAGAGAAAAAGGGAATGTGCAAGCACATGATGCAGCAGAAAACAGGAAGAATAAGATGAAAATATTAAGTACAGTATTACTGCACATTTCATGACTTTTCTGTTCTACATTATAGGAGGAATTTTCACCCCATTTTTCCATTCCTTTCTCTAAGGCTTAAATAAGGTGGGTGTCCTCTGAGATTGCTTATTGGATCATACATTGGGTAGAAATAAATGTAGACAGACCTTTACTTGTGTGTTTAGGTATCCAAAATAGTAAATTGAGAGTATTGCCCAGGCATTGGCAGTGGGGGTTGAGGTGTGGCCAGGGTTGCCTTGTGCCACACACAGATGGCTCCAGTTTGCTCCAAGGGACCCACCCAGGCCACAGCTGAGCCCCCCAGACAAGCTGGTGGCACCTCAGTGAAAATATGTTTAAGAAACACAGAAAATGCTAGGAGCAGATGGAACAGAAACTGAGAAGCAGCTGAGGGAACATCGAGGGTGTCAAGGCCATCAGACATTATCATTAGAACTTTAATTGCTTTTGCCCCACTGTAAGATGTAGCTAACTTTTAGTAGGGCTGTTTTGCCGGCTGCATGTTCACACTCTGAGCTTCCATGACAGTCAGGGTCAAGACTATATTGTCTAATACTGTAAGGTCATTTACTCTTGAGAAATTGTACAAGCTCCAGCTGAAGAAAATGAGCAAAATGTCACATCGGTCATTCTCCTACACCATCAAAATTAGGCATCTGCATCAATGCCAAATGCATCATATATTTCAATTATCTTTATTGCTGTCCTGTCACATGTCAGGGATACAAATATCCATACTTCTGGATTGTGTATTCCTATTTCTTAACTTATCTGCCCATACCTGAAAACTGCAAGGTCAGAACTACAGTGACAGGTAAAATTGTTTATGTGTAATATTAATTTAACTTTTCAGCTGAATAGCCATTAGTTCTGTATGATATCATAGCCGATTCATCATTATTCATTTGTGTTTTACACTTCTGGCAAGATAAAGCAACTTTAAATCAAAAGCTAACAGCTATGAGATTAAGTGAATCTATGCTACAGTTTCTTAGATTGCTTAAAATGGTTTCTTACTCTGCCCAAGCTTTATAAGAGAGAATGCTATTATAAGATTTTTAGTTTCTCTTCCTTTCAAGGTTGAAAGCAAAGGTCTTGAAAACAAATGGACAGAATTTATATAGCATCAAAATTATCTGTCTTATGATAGTGTTAGTTTCTTCATATATGTATGTATATACACACCAGTCATTACATGTTACAAATATATAATTGGCTATGAGGAAGCTATTGGATATGAATTCTTAATTTCCTAACTTATTCTGTCAGATGCATGGTTCTTCATTTACTTCTACTTCATTTTACTTATGTTAAAGAGATCATGAAGGCCTCACCTCAGCAGAGATAGAAACATTTAGGTACCACTCAAACTGGATGCTACACTGATGAGTTGCTTCCAAAACTCCTCATTGTTGTAGAAAATATCGAGTAGTTTTAATAGTTTTAAGGAACACAACTAGATTTTAGCTGTGTGATGGAATTGTGTAAGTGGTTAAACCTTATACTTCTCTAGCATTTTATTTCTTTCATTGTCTTCTAAACCTCTCTTTGTGGATGCAACTTAATATGGCAAGTAAATAGTTGAACTCAAATATTAAAAAAATCTTTTAAAACATGCTTTGATAATTTAAAAATAAAATCTACCTATTAGCAAGAAAAATCTTTTGCAAGTCTTGTTATCTTTGTGTCTAACACTGAGTTTATAATCACTAATGGCTGAGGCACACAGCATGTAAAAAATCTGATCTTTGATATGATCATTTGATATTTCATATCCTGCTCTTCAGAAATACACTTTAATGTGTGAAGCCCTTCCTTTAATTGAAAATCTTTATTTGCTCCAACAGCAGTTATTCCTTATCTTTCCATCTTCACAGAGATGGAAAGCTATTTACTTCTTTGCAGGTTACCAAACAATACTGCTATTCACACAAGAAAAGATTTCATCTCCTCTATTTGCTTTTAGCAAGTGAAGCTTCTGTTCCTCTTTTGTTGTCATGCTCTATGATGCTGATTACCTTGCTCCATGAAAAATTAAAAATAATTTAATGACCCAGAAATTATATGGCTTTGAATTATCTTTAACTGAGTATAATTACAAAAGTCAGCTATTATATTTGGACAAGTTTCCATATTCTTATCTGGACAGCATATTTGGAGTTATATTCATATAAAACTTCATATGTAAGTATGGAAGCATATATTTGGATAAGGTTTTATCCATTTCATCTTGGGAAGAACAGAAGTAAGAAATTGTTCTTCAAAATTTAAATTTTGTTCCCATCTCAATATGTCATTTAATTTCATTAAATAAATAATATTGAGTGCCTTCCTCATTTGTTCGGTGCTTTTGCATTACTTATAACCCAAAATATAAATTAAAATAGGTAACAGTAACTCCTAGACAAGTCAACTTGTTTAGCCAGAAGACTGACAAATTCTGTACTAGGCTCAATTTTTTCATTTGTTTTTTTATTATACAGCACTTTAATATTGAGAGAGTAGCAGTTAAAAGCAGAATTCTAGTATTACACTCTTATGGGAGACAGCTCAAACATTTATTTGGTAATGTCATTTTTGTGAGAATGACCTTTGCATGAGTTTCTATACAGAAATGCATATTATCAGTTCTGCATTTAGTAGCAAGGTCTCCAGACTGTATCCAAAACCTGTTTACTTACGCTAAACCTTTTAAAATAAAATTAGTTTTGCAACATATATTTAAATATTATTTTTTCTTCTGGCAATATTGCTTTCAGAAGCAAGTAAGTCATTCATGTTTTCACCATTTCTAAATTTCAAGCCCAAAAAAATCCCTTTGTGAGAGAGGAATTCTCAGATGTTATGCCCTATTTGGTAACAGGCAGAAAATCAGATGCAGCAAGGAAATGGACAGGATTGTTTCCAAATATTTGATACAAATCCAAAACCCGTCAAGCCTGAATTTGTTTGGCAGAATAAACAATAGGAGAATAACATTGCCAAGACCTTGCTGTCTATTCCTCTGTGTGCTTAATTATTTTTAGTCACTGATTGTTGCTGGAAATTTTTTTTAATTTGGATTTTTCTAGAACAAATTCACCAAAACAACTGCTTATGATGTCAGCTTGTGTTACAGAAAGCAGTGGATTTCTAATATTTAAGGCACATTAGGCAAAAACCCATCAGTGATGTCCAATTTACTAATTACAAGTGTTATTTTCTTAATGCATGTGAAAAATTAATTGAAAAGGAAAAAAAAAGCCCCAAATCAAATCTATGGTAATGTTTTTCCTCCCGGAGTCTTCCAGTGGGGAAATGGAGCCTCAGATACCGAAGTATTGATGAATTCTTTTCAGCTAGATTGCAAACTTCAGCACCTCTTCAAGATCCATTGTCAGATGGACTAATAGATTTTTTTTTTTTATTAAGGGACCAGAAATTAATACTTAGGACAAACAATCCATATTAGACTATAAAGACACATACTTTTGCAGGTACTGTGAGTCTCCAGTTTTATATGTTTTCCTTTCATGATAGTCTTGATAATATCTGCAATGAGAGAAGCTGAAGAAAAAGCACAAAGGCTGGGTTGCAGTGATGTCTGCTAGGTAGAGAACAGGGATAACTCTGACCACCAATGGTTTTCACACTTCAGGTGAAAACATGAAGCTATCTGAGCTCCTCAGAATATCCACTGCTCAGGAAAATTGGGAAAGAAGCCAGAAGACAAGTATACTTGGACACCTGGAAAGCCTTGTGATACTGAGAACTTGTGGTCCTGCTGCCAGCTGTCCCAAATGAGAATGGGGAGTCAGACAGAACTGTTTGCCTTTGTAGTAAACAGGGAGAGAATCAGAAGGTCCTTCAGGTGCTGGTGCAGCCACTAATGGCAGGTGCTTGATGAAGGAGGAATTATGGCCAACATTCAACAAATGGTGTTATCCCACTTCACTTAACAAGTCGCGGGGAAGAAAATATTGATTCTAATAAACACCAGTTTTCCTGCCTGTGTCTGGAAGTGTCCTTCATTCCTTGTGAAGAAACTTGTGGTAAATCTTCAGGGCCTGATCTGTCAAGAGTGCTGGCAGCTGCAAAACCCTTGCAAATTATAGTGTCAAAGGCTGGTTTAGAAGCTCTGGTAGGTCTGGGACCTTACACAGAGTCTGCTTTAGGGTCATGATTACTGTGTTGAAGAAGAGTAGAAGCAGATTATTTTTAAAAATAGAGGTTTTGGATGCCTCTTCTGTGGGAGTGTATTTCTGCTTAAAATGTAGCATGAAACTATGCATCCAAAAGTTTAAAAACTGTGTTAAAATATTTGTGAAATTATAAGATTTAATTGTTCCAAGCAGTCTTCAAAAGAAAATTTGTCTCCTAGTGAGATGTATAAATCTCTTAATGTTTTAATTATTTTTCCTTAGTGGTGAAAAAAAGAAAAAAAAGGGCTAGCCCTTCTTTTATGTAAAGCATTACAGAATATTGCTTCTTAAATCCAAGTACAATTCTTTTACTTTCTGGAAATTAAAGATTTCCTGCCGCTTACAAAATGAGACAGTAGCAATCAACAAAATTCAATATTTCCAGTCATATCTCTTAGACTTGTCCTTATGCTAAACACAACATCCTAATTTTACCAACATAAATGCAAGTGTGTTGGCAAGGTCGTCAGCAGTAAACAGCTCTGCATATGCATTTAACACTGTGGTCTTTGAAACTCAAATATCATTGATAGCAAATAGGAAATTGTAAATTCTATAATAAAGATATGATATTCTATTTAAAATAATTTACCTTGCAGAAAAGTTTAGTAGGTGACACTATCGAATGTCATTTTAAAGCTTTAAATGTTAAAGCTCTAAATATTTAAATATTTAGAAATTAGATGATGTTGACATAAAAGATTTTATCTAATATAAGTATCTTCTAAGTTTCTGAATTCTTTTTCAGGTTTTATTTTTATGTGCTGAGTTTTTTTAAGGACTAGTAGGTGTTGCAGCTGTGCATGTGCATATGTAGAAAAATGGCAGCAATTTGTGAAGCTATTTAATCTTCTGAGTGGAAATAATTACAGATGGATACTGAAAATTATTATATAGAAGTTAGGGTTATGTTAAGTCTCTTTGGATAGGAGCTGAAATGTACAAATAGGAAGCATAGAAAAAGTAGCTGAAAAAAACTGATTTATTTAAATTATTATCTCTTCACACAGATTTTTGACACTTTAGTTTCTAGATTGCACAAACTCATACATTCAAAGCATTTTATAATACATAGAAAAAATATTTTGCTGAGACAGAATTTGAGTAATCCAAAACTGTACTCTTGTGGCTGTTAGAAATGTATTAATTAATACCATATTGGATCCAAAAATGTACAATGACACAAAGCTACTCTAAATAAAGAATTTACATGAAAGCCATTTGTATTATGAATAAAGATATAGAACTTTTTTCCCCTTTCATTAGTAAACAGCCCATAAGACTCTGGCTTCATTTTGATGTAGGATTGTCTCCCTGCAAAGAGGGCACTTTTGGGAAAACACAGAGGTGTTTTAGAGAAATAGAACTGGAGTAACAGAAGAACGAGGGATGCAATCTTTGGTGATGCAATCTTGAAGCCAGCTACACTTAACACTAGCAGTTGGTCCTCCTTTTTGCAGCATTTGAAATCTGCTATATGTCTCAGTGGCAGCATTTTAACCTCATTTCAGGGTTTTTTTGGGCAGAAGTGGAGCAGGAAAAGTGAATGCTTGTAAGCTAAAGCAATCAAGCAAAGGCTGAACACGAATTTCAGTGGATGTCAATCTAATTCAAAGGCCAGTGAATAATTTGCATCTACATTATGACTATATTCTAGTCCTTCACAGTCTTTTAAAATTACTTGGACTTTAAATAAAAATTATTTGCTGGAGAGGTTATCCAGTTAATCAAAACTGTCATAAAAAGTAAACCCCAGTAAGCAGCCCTTAGGAAGGCATCGGTATCCACACACAGACATAAAATTGATAATTCAAGATGCAGCATAAATGTTATTGGGACTGTAAATATCTAGACAAATACTAAAACCAATCCTAAGGCAGATACTAAGACTTTTCACTCTTTAAGGTGACATGTATTTTTAGACTACTTAATAAAGTACAAATCTTTTTAAAGCTGAGGTAAATGCAGATGATGAAAATAATGCTCTTAATGAATCCTTATTTTGAGACTGAGGAGTGTGTCTCTTGCCACCAAACAGGGCTTTAAACAAATTATAGAAGCAATAAAACAGGACTCCGAACTACTTTGATCCTCATGGGTTTATCCATAATTTTTTAGTTCATTAAACTTCTTTAAATAAATTAAAACTTTGGATTCCATATGAAGTTGACAAATCACAGAAGAAAAAGATATAGCCAACTAAAATTTAAGAAAGACAGTCAAATAAGGAGAATAAAAAAATATGGGATATGTTTGCCTTTAAAGTAGCTGTCTATATATTGCTTCTGTCATTTTAGACAAGACTTACTGAATTCTTCAGGTTCCTTTTCAACGAGCACAATGCATTTCTTTATATCTCCCTTGGAATACCCTGCTTTATCGATACCTACTTATCTGGAGATTATCTACAGACACTGCCCTTATCAGTTATAGGTCAAAACACTAAAAAATAGTTTAAAAGCTATTTTTAGGTAGCTTTTAAGTTGTCATTGACTATTTCAGTACCAGCTCATTCCACGATGATATATGAAAAAAAATATTTAGATAGTGCATGACCTTCATATTTTCTTTCCCCAAAAGCTTCATTTATAAATACCAAAATTTCACTGAAAAATTTGCAACCAAGATTCTGTCTTCAATAAACCAGAAATGTATTCTAAGGCGTGGTTCAATAAGCTCCTATTCATTCAAACTGAAGACTGAGTGGTTTTCAAAGCACGATATAAACCACACAGTCCACGGCTTTTGTATCTTTTACTTCAGTAGGTAATATAAATACATAGAAATTTTTAAAAATTTATGTCTTACACTTTTAGAAATTATTCATTACAGAAGTCAGAAAAGAAACTTTGTGTTGCAACTACTATGCTTTAAACATTATTTTTATTAGCAACAGTTGTGCAAAGATGTGTTTCTTTTTTTCTCCCAAAGATTTTGCAATGTTCTTTGTCATCATTTACAATTTGATGGACTTACCTGAAAGACTTCACTATTTTTTACAGTACCTGCAGAAGTTTCATGAAAAATTAAGTAGTAATGTAATGGCTACATTATTTTAGCTTTTTACATGTATTTCCTTAAGATTGTAGTGATTTTATATTGCATTTTTCTTTGCCATAGGCAATCTAAAATAACTATCACTTTCTTATCACTTATCATTTAAAGACAAATGTAATAGTTTCCTGTAAAGACGTCTTTAAATTATGAATCAGAAGGTTCTTTTATTGTAGTAGATTTTTAGATGAGCAAGTCAGACAGCAGATGTGTTTTAACCTAAGGTACAGAGCTTACAGTGATACTCTTTACAGAATAGCTACCTAAAAGGATACAGATTTAGCTGGGAGAGGAGGGCTGAAAAATGCATTGTTATCAAACTGTGTTCCTCTTGGAGTCTATAATTGTTCTACCATTACACCAACAAAGAGTATGAGCAAAACTGACTGGTCTTGAAATTCCTGTGTTTTATTTTCAAAGTATTGTAGATTGCAGTATGTAAAGAAGTTAGTCTAATATGCATATCTGGATACAGTAACTCTAAAATCTTAGAACAGAGATAGGAACAGCATCATCAAGTTAAAAAGTCAGTTATCTCTTTACTGATATAACGATAAAATCTACTAAAACTGAGACAAGCAGCATAACTGAAGTTTAGTTTAGTTACTGAATTTTAGTTAGAATTTTAGTAGTTACTGAATTTCAGCAGTTACTGAATTTCATGGGGGTGCAGCTCCAATCATAGTTTTGGTGGTGTTTTGGGGTTTTGTTTGTTTGGTTTTGGGGTCTTGTTTGTTTGTTTGTTGTTGTTGTGATTGTTTGGTTTTGTTTTCTGTTTGTTTGGGGTTTTTTTTAACAGAAAGAAAGCTTATGAATTTGAAAAGAATATACAAGTTGTTTTGCCCCTCTCTAATCTGCACATCATATACAGGAGTGAAGTGTCACCATCCACCATTTTAAGCAAGGATATAATGCAGCTGTGTAGCTTGTCATTCCTAAGCAAAGAAGTAGAGGGAAGACATATGAATGTTCTTCAGACCTGTTTAATATTTCACAAAATTTTCTATATACAAATTTTGATCATGTGCCTGTCAGTGATCAAATGGAAAATAATCGTGTTACTGTATTTTGCTTTTGTGAATTCATCAGAATGAGTTCAAAATTCCAACAAAATATGTGATAAACCACAGTATTCTATGAGATTATTGGCTAAAAACTTTACCCCTCTGTGTTTGTTTCTATATTATCTAAGTTTTCTAATACATAGTGTGATTTGATTGGTTTTTTTACATGAAAGACAAAATATTTTATTGCAAAACTCAGATAAAAACCAATCCACTGACAGCATCAAAAAGATGCAGTAGAATCAAATTAGAAAGAAATGTAGAGATTTTGTATAAACAAAATTTCCTTTCGTAGTCTTTTGATTCTTATCTACATAAATTATGGAAAGAAAATGTTTACCGAGAGCAGTGCAACAATACAGATTTTTATTGCTACTGAAAGTGAAGCAAGTTTTGCCTTTCCATTGCATTTTTCAGGTGTGACAATTGAGTGAAGCTCTCAGAAAACATTAAATCATTATGGTACCACTGTCCTTACAAAGAAAGAAAAAAACACAAACAAAAATAAACAAAAAACCCCAACAACAATAAAATGCCCACACTGCAAACCCATCAAAACATCCCCAGGTACTCAGGTATGCATATGAAAAGTAAAATTAATTGAATGAATTCATTTAATTACCTAATCACCATCCTCTCAGATAGTTGATGGAATTTTAGCCAGATGCTTTTACTCAACCCTTCTACTCGATCTTGGCAGGAGGAAGAAGTCATTTGACCAGAGCTTTGTTATGTTATTAAGCATGCTAAGTGAATATGCTAAGTTATTTGCCTTAGGATAATTCAGAACCTAGATTTTAGAATTTTACTGATTGTATTGAAGTAAAAAATGACAAAACGGTGATTTGTGTGTGTCAGGAAAAGGTACAGTATTAATCTTTGTAAAATACTTTGAGAAAAGGGTTATTAAAGGCTCTATGGAAACAGAAGTACTAATTGAGCTTAATGGATTCTCACAGAACAGAGAGACAGCATGTACTATAATTCAACAAATTACCTGTTGTTTTGAAGTCTGTGTTGTGCTGGAGTGAATGGATAAGGCTTTAGTGGAAACTGAGCTAAAATCATGCTCCCTCTTGCTAGTTATTTAGGATTATTTTTTTCCCCAGAGGAATATGTGCAGTGACAAGGCTATTGTCTTTCTGATCTTCACAGAACTTACTGTCAGAGTACAGCAGACACGCCTACACAACTAATTTCTTCTTATCACTCTTGGTTACGGAAGGACAGAGTGAAGTGATTTTATGCTTTAGGACAACATTTCCAATAAACATGATAAAATGTTGCATTTAAAAACTTTTCTAAAGTGTTTATAATCTTTACTAATACACACTTTCTCAAATTATGTGCCTCTCTCCTTGCCTGAGTACATCAGAGAGACTTTTCAACCTTCTATGTGCTGCCATACATAGTTTTAATGGTAGTTTTCATGGCTATTTAACATATTCTATTCAAATTCTATTGCACATATTGAAAGCAGGCTTTAAAATGCAGGAGAGACAAAAACTTGTCAATCTTCAGTCTCACAGGACAGCACAAAAGTATAAGAACATTTCCCACAGGTCACCCTCTAATTTCTAAGAGTTTAGATGTAAGATTTGTAGGTCTAACTTTAAATGACAGGAAATAGAAACATTTATAAACCTTCAATAACACAATTTAGCTTTAGAAAAGACATTTCTCAACGAAAGACATGTTTATTGTTTCAAGGTAGGATATTTACGATTTTCGGTCTGTGGACTGAAGAGATTTATTCCATGTTGTTTTATGTTTATTTGTATTTGGAAGGTGGTGTAGTACCCTTTTTTTTCCCGCTATATACAATACAAATTCTTTGAGCAAAATTTGTCTTGCTTTTGTTTTTGTAAGGAGCACCCTTGTAAAGGACATGTCATTCCTAGGACATAAAATACTCCATGTTGCAATACATAAACCAGGAAAACCCCAAATTATTCAAGCTAACTTTGAGTAGTGTGAAAAATAGATTTCTTTTCTGAATTTTATTTTGGAATAAATCTTTGAAATATTAGGTGGAAGCTGCTGAGAAAGTAAAATTAAGTACTTCCTCTCTACTTGAAACATTCTAATTCATTTAATACTTTGTGAAGCATACAAAATTAGATCTGCCGCTCTGTACTTTTCTTTACCTGAGTTTCAAAGCTATAGCCAAGATCTGATTTTAGCATTAAAAGACAACACAGTTGTACAAAGAATTGTTTGGCTCTCTCTGACCTTCTCATAATGGAGTAGATAATGAACATTCTATTAATTTTCTAAGGTAGTTCATAATTAGGATACCCTTTCAGACTGCACCAGGGAACTTGATCATAAAAATGTTGAATTTGAAGTTATGGTGTAGATGAAAAATTTGCCCCTAAAGGATTGAGGTAGGAGATCACAGGCCTCTCATTTATTTGACAACAGGTGATCAATGACTGAAAGCATTTATTGGATAATATAGGTGTACCTCCCCTAATAATTTGTGAATTACACGCCTTTTTATTGTGCTGTGCTGAACTTTCCACCTTCTGGGTACTCAGGTAAATGGCTTTTCTCTCTGAGAATGTAGGAAAGGTCATCAGTGCACAAAGTCCTTTTTCCAGAAGGACCACAGTGTTCATGGTTTCTTTTTCCTCACTCTTAGGTTCTCTTGTGGCATGTTCTCTAACACAGAGAAATTACTTGTACTTTCTCCACTTGTTCCATGCAAATTTGCTGTATCATTTGTTTTACACATTCTGAATTCTTGTTCTTTGGATTTCTCATTACAACTAAAACCGCAGTTCCCAAGATTGCATCAGTAAGTGACCACTGGTCAGCTCTTTACAATCCCAGTATTCTCTTGTGCCTGTACTTTGAAGTATACACTGTCACCCCATAAAAAATATTCCACTACTCTGCATTATACTCAAGGGTCCTAGATAGTTCCTTCTGTAGATAAAAAACAATTGTTAATGGTATCTAGGAGTTTAAAAAAAAATCTTTACAGTAATAAGAATTATGCAACCAAGATCCAACAGCTAAAAGGCGAATAACAGTCAATAGTTCTGGCCCTTAGGTAATTTTTGTAACTGCTACGTCTGATCAAACTCAACTCCAGACAGGCCAAAGTTTTAAAAAGGTCTAATAAACTTTGTGGCCTCTGTTGTTAGCTTAATGCAGTACTGCATTTACTAGGTTGCGAGGCTACATAAGACTATGGACAAATGAGCTATTATATTTTTACTATTTTTACTATTTTTAAAGTAATATTCTACATTCCACAGACTGACATCCTAAGACTTTTTAAGAGCACAGAGGAAACAGAACTACAAAGATGAATGGTCCTACCAGGTGCCAAGAGGATTTTTCTCAAGGAACAAACAACCTGAAAAAGAGGATCTCTTCTGAGAGGCAGTAAAGACCACTAATGTGCTGTTTCACAAAATGTTTTCATCTGGTGACTAACAAAACACAAAAATATTTTTATTTTCTCTCTGCAGAGAGAGTCCTAAGACTTTATTTGGGAAAAGAATAGCAAAGTTTCTTTCCTCTAGAAACAAAATTTTCAGAATCAATTTGTGTTTTATTAAAAAAGCCTGATCAACTAAAAGAGGGGATAAAATTTGGGTTTCAGGAAGCCTAAATTCTGTGATACTCATGTTTTTGTAGGTTTCCAATTTTGCATCTTTCATCTGTTTGCAAATGAAATTTATTTTATTAAATGCATTCCATTCAAAGACGGAGATTTTTTTTAAATTTTAAAGTAATATAGAAAACCTATCTTCACACAAATAGAGAATTTCATATCACTTTAGAATGCTCCCATCAGGCAACAATAGTACTTGCGATAAAACATAAGTTAGACAGCAATTATTTTCTACTGAAAGGCATTGGTTTCAGAATGAACAGTGTCCTTTTCTGTCTCATTCTCAGAACTCTTGCTGGCCACACCAGCTAAGTAATTAAATGTTCACCCAATAAAGCAGAAAGCAGCTAATTTCACAATCAAGCAAGATTTGATAACAGATACAAAAGTATATAATTATTAGAGGTTTTTCTGTTTGATTTCAAAATTGTCCCGTCTGTTTTCTGTTCAAGGCTGGAACTCTTAAAACTGATCTCATTTTTGACTGACTAACAAGAGGAATTTCCAGTTTTACTTACACTTTAAAGCCATAAACACCCAGAGCTTTCTTAATTCTACTGAGGACACATTCGGTACCAAAACATCCTTAACCCTTTCACTGCTCCACTCTTGGAATTTACCATTGAATTTTATGATAAAAGAATTGTCTTCTGGGGGAAAGTTCAGCAAAATCTCAAATGAAAATGAGAAAGGCAAGCTTAAAAAAAGAATGACACTTAACAGTTCGGAGGAATATGAGAAACTGGTCATAAATCAGAAATATCCTTTGCCCATGGCATAAGACTATAAATTTCTCAACAAAAATTTGTACATTATCATTATTGCGATTGTCAGTCTAATAAATCTGTCTTGTTTAATGATATTGATAGTAAAATTTTCTAGTACTGAATCCTGAGTTTAAACAACTCCATGGAATAGGACAAATAAACCATAGGGATACATTTTTTTTGTAAGAGGTGCTGTTTAATGCAGTTATATGTGTTTTTAAATCGGCTGATTTTCCACGAGCTTTAGCAGTAGGCAAGGCTAACATAGATCTGTTCCTGTTTGTAAATACATGCCCCTATTGTGTGATTACTCTGGTTGTTCTTCCCCAAGCATTTAGAGGTCTGTCAATAGCAAACCCATAATTTAAAATACAATCAACTTCTCTGAGGATCGCCTGCATATGAGAAAAGATGTTACATCAAATCCTCTGGATTGTTAAAAATGCTATTAATTTCCCTCAATTTCAAATCCAGATTGCCTAAATAATAAAATTTAAACAGTGCATGCTTCAAGGAGAAAACATACAAGGAACTTTTCTTCTTTTTTACTACTACAAATCTGTATTTAAATTAAAAGTATTCTGATAAGTCATGAGATGATACTTTAAAGCTGGCAGTACCTCCAAACGTGATTGACAAAAAAATTCACTGGTCTGTTTCAAAATTTATAATTACCATTCCTTTATTTAAAAAAAAAAACAAACCAAAAAACAAGTATATTTACCTTGAGGCCTACAAAGATTCAGACTTTGCAAAGCTTTTATATGTACACAAAGGAGTACAAGTGTAGAGTTCATATTTTACATAATCCCCATCTGGAGAGAAGGAAGGATTTTTTCCTGTTCCTGATAAAGAAAAAGAAACATTAACTATCTAGCCAAAAGAGTTAGAGTGGTATTGCTAATGAATACACAGTACAGAAGAGGGAATGAGTGTAAAGGTCAGAAATAGATTGATTATTAGAGTGTGCTTAAACATATCTAACATATAATACCCCAAACTACAGGATATAAAAAGCAAGAAATTTCCTCAAAGGACTGTTGAAAAAAAAAAAAGCAAAACAAAACAAAACAAAACAAAACAAACTACAACATCCTCCCCCCAGATTATTAAAAGTTTAAATCAGACAATGCTAATTGTGGGGGGGAAATACTGTATTGTAGAAATACTTGAAAGTAGTTAAAAAACAAGTGCTTAATTTTAACATTTTCATAGACACTTCATCTTCTTAGAATCAAGGAACTTATCAAAATTTCATGGGGAGACATTTTGTGGAAAATAATAAACAAAAATAAATAATAAGAAACAAAATATGCAGAGACACATCTAAGAGACAAACTAAGTGAGACAACACCTAGAAACAAACCTGGTCAGGCACATGAACTGATGGGTGATCAAGAAACTGCAGGCAGACCAGGAGCTTGCAGGTGATTAAGATGTAAACCCTAGGCCAGTTTATTACAGAAGGTCATTGGGGCAAACTGATGATGGGGGAATGTGCAGGGAAAGGCCACCAAGCACGAACAAAGAAAGAATAGACAGAAAGGGCTATGGAAGGTGTTGGTCACTTGTAAAATGGAGCCAGCCAGTAAGCTTGTCTGAATAAAGCTTCTCTGCTCCTCATCACTGCAGTTTGTCCTATTTTTTTACTAAATATTTCCTGAATTGTCTTTCTGTATAATCTCAGGCTCTATCAATGTGCTTTTGAAGACGTATGACTTACATTTTAAAAAACATATGTGCAATTTCGAGGTAAAAAGGGTTACTCAAAACACAGTATTTGGACCACAGAGGGTTATCCTTTAAAATAGAATTTATGTTAGATCAGGTACACATCAATCAATTCTTGTCTTTTATAATTAGCTGTTATATATAGCTTTTTTTTGAAATTAAATGCATCCCTGCTGTTTATATGAATATTGAAGTAGAGGGAAAAAAGCTCACTTGGCATCAATGAGGAAAATTCAACCCACAACTTATCAAGTACCCAGGGAGAGCTTTGCTGTTTCCTTATTATGTTCCATTTGAACTCTATAAAACTCACACAAGGCAAAACATAAAATCCTGTATTATTTATGATTTCTGCTGTTTCACCACTTACAGTCAAGAAATTTATAGGTGAAACTCCATTTCCTAGACTGTTCTTTGTCTAATATTGTTTATGAATTTTATATTCTTTTTCTGGCTGAGGTTATTATTTCAGTATATAGGACAGCTAAACTCCCTGGAAACCACTGCCCACTTGACTAAGAATAGGTATGTGAAACTGCAGGTTTATTGACATTGTATATGACCATCTGAAATTTGAAATACTTCATCCGCATCCATAATAAACAAAGGCTGGCTTTCTCTCTTGGGACTTAAACAATGGCATAGGAGTTTCATTAAAACTTTGGAGTTTCACAGTGACAAAGTATGAAGAATAAAATAGAATGGCTGAACCTAAACTAATGCAGTTTTGCTGAAACCGTAAGGATTGATGGTTCATAAACAGCACAAACCAAAACAAAAGACAAAGATCCCTGGAACTGATTGTTTCAGCAGTTAAGGGAGCAGACAGGAGTTCTGAAACTCTCCTCAATAGTCCATTTTGTGCTGTATATTTGTCCTTTCCAATTGGCAATAGCACAGATCTCATTTCCCTTTTGTTTTGCAATTGACACCTCATGACAGGTTGAAAGAGTGCATAGTCAGTCAAAATAAAATTGAAAATATTGTGGGAAGTGTTTGAATAGTTTTGTTTCTCTACTGAGATGTATGCTTTTGTCTTTTACGCAATATATTTATGCTAATTCCTGCTGTTTGTTTGTTTTTTTCTTTAATGTGTATTTAATTTCTTCCTTCCTCGTGCAGCTAGAAAGTAAAAAATAGACATCTGCACGCAACTATACACCTCCGGATGTATCTCAGCTGGTAAAATCTGGAGCATTTCCAAGTTTTGTGGCTCTGGTGCATCTCCCCCTCCATGGCCTTACACCAATGCTGGACCAGAGCCTGCATGCACAGAAATCCACTTTGCTGCTGCAGAGGGGAGATAAAAGCACAGGAGTTGTGCCAGAGCCAACTAATGTTTCATAGGTGAACAAAAGTCCTAGACTTTCTTGGAACTAAAATGTCCACCTAAATTAGATCACTTTCAGTGAGCCTTCAGCAAAGGATCTACAGATTAATACCACAGCTGCAGAAATTCAAATTTAAAGTTATTTTGGGCCTAGAAAACACCAAAATTTTGCAAACTGTTGTGGAGTGAAGAATATGGTCATACACCTCTCAAAGCAGAAGAAGAATCAGACTCTACCCTCTGAGCATTCTCTGATTCTGAGTTTCCTTTTCTCTTGCTAAAGGATGAAACATATTTTTGGTTGTTTTTTTAGCACCTTTCAGTTATTTTGGTTCACATGTTGGCAATAGCAGAGAAATAAGCCTCCAGACATGTAGCTGCCAGCTAAGTCATAAAAGAGTAAAGTCCACAAAAACTGCTACTGCTTCAGAAAGCAAGAAAATGGGGAATGATTCACCAGTCTGTAAAGAAAACCAAAAACCAGCAACACTTTTTTTACTGTTCAATTGCTCTTCTCTTCCTTCCAGACATGCACTCATTAACTTTTATTAATTTCTCAAATTCACTCAAATTGGAAAATTTTATGCATCTAGGAACCAAGACAGATGACACAAAAAAAAAAAAAAAAAAAAAAAAAAAAAAAAAAAAAAAATTTGGAAATAATTTCAAACGTCCACAGATTCAAGGATGATACAATCCTTGCAAGATCTGAATGAGAATTTGAAAGAATGCATCTCTTTGTACCAACAATAGAGAGGGAGCCCAGAGTATTTCCTAATTTGGGTATTGCATCTGAATGACTTAATATAAATGCCTGGCCTAGCTGTGTCCATATTTTGTGAGTAATAATTACAGATAAAAATAATCCAGTTTAACTTCAAAAAGTATTATATTAAAGAAAAAAAAAACAAAGGTAAATAACAACATTTTATTACTTGAAAGTCATAAATGGAGTAACTTAGAATAGCTCTAATTTTAATGTGCTACTGAAAATTATGATCTTTCCATTGTTTCACTGTCAAAAAATTTCAATGGTTTTGTATAAATGGTACTCAGAATGTATTGTTTGTGTTATAAAATATTAGCTTATTCTGAGAATTATTGCATTTTTCTTGCCACCCACCAATATTTTAGTATTTCATATACTTATTTATGTATGCAAAAGTATTTAAGTAATAGAAATTTACTTATTAGAATTAGGAAATTAAGCAACGAGCTGTATGGTTATTAAAAAGGAAACACTGAAATTTACAGAAAGATATTTTTTAAGACAAAAATTTCTATATCCATAAAATGTTTCACACAACTGTCATAGATAATAGCTTAGTGAAGTGTATTGAACAGAATTAATATCAGGCTGAACTGTTGAGGGAAGGTATATGTGTCACATCAGACAAGGCAAACTAGGAAAAATTCAAAGCACAAGGCAAAGTTTATAAAATCAGTGTAAAATGCAAACTCTGACCTTGGGGAATAATGACTGAGCCACTCCACATCACTTAGTGAAGGAAAGAAAATCCTTCTTGAAGATGAATAACTGCAAGGATATTAAACTGAACAGATCCATGAGAGGATGTTGGTAGAGTGATGAAAAGTTTCTTGACCTGGAAAATTGTTGCAGTCCTATATAGCCTGTGCTGAAAGAAAAAAAAACAAAAACAGACTACTTTAAGTTCAGCATAAAATTATGGAAGAGCAGTATATTAAAGATTCCTAGTTTTTATAATTGATTACAGCAACATTAATAATAATCTTCTGCGTATCTTTTTCTTTTATTCCACATGTGCTATCCAAGAACTTGCATCTCCTCAGTTAACCTTCTTGGACAGATGAGAAACAGAAACATGTATGCCTGTAAGAGGTGAGGTGAGCTGAGAATCTCTGATATTAACCTTGCTCATAACTTGTCCTCTTGTTAACCTGTTTTATATTCTGTCCTTTTCCCTTTGCATTCAAGACTCTTCCACTCAAGCCTGAGGACACAAACTATGATACATTTAGAAGTCAGTACATACTGAGATTTTTTTTGTTTGTTTGTACTATCCATCACTGAATAAAACTTGAAATTAATTTGGTAGTTTTCTGTACATTAGAAGAAAAAAAAATTGAAATATTTAGGTCTCTTTGTAGTTATTAAAAGGATTTAGGAGTATGAAAAAGAAGTATGACATTTTATCACCAGACCTCAAATGACCTAAATAATCTGCACTTGACCCATAAATCACATCAGTATTTTCCAGATGTAAGTGCCTTAAAGTGAGTGTAAAATATTGATTTTGTAATGTGCTTCAAAAATTATTGCATATTTCACAGAGAATAAATTCAACGTTTTAGAAGTCTTTTTTTCACATTTTATTGCTCATTTTCTTTGAAAACATCTTAATTTTGGGATTTTACTTCTCAAAATAAAGGAAGAGAAAGGCATTATACACTAAATAAATATAAGTGTTAGAAGAAATCACACCCATTTATTTTATTTGCTACAGGTGGTCTTACCAGAATGAAAACACAATTTGGAATTGCATGACCAATAAGTCTTTAAAATATTTTTAAATTTTAACCATAGTAAAATGAAATGCAATATTATTTTATAATAAGTTAAAGGCAGACCTATTAGGTCTAAAAGCATTATGTGGTTTTGTTTAGAAGACAGTGCATTTCTAAATAAAAAGTTATTATCCTAATGGGGATTTTCACAGCAGGCTTGGTGACTGTATTGATTCTCCTGTAAAAGTATGTATATCCTACAGTAAATATTATGGATCTTTGACAGTCAAAATATTTTACACAGGCATCATATTCATTAATATGGGGGAATAATTAAGAAAATATATCTAATCCTGAATTTTCTCCCTTCATATTTATAGATATCTGAGCTCAAATTTCACCTGCTAGAAATCAGTTATTTTAGCAACTTGTCAAGAAAAATAAGGTGTAAGCATAGTTTGACTTCATGGTTCTCCAGTTCAGAATTTGTTCTAAAGGAATCATGCAGACTCTTTTCTCCATAAAACATCTTCAATCTCAGTATAGAGCCAGACAAAAATATAGTCCATAGGCACTAAAAGTGTCAAAATCAGAGAAAAATTAGGGATTTTAAATTGGCCGTGTATGAAGGAACTTCCAGCAGAACTACCGGAGTATAGGGAGTTTTACCATTTTTGACAGACTCACCCTTCTTTGAAAACAAAAGATTAAGATGCTAATTGATTATTGAATAAAATAATAGACTGCAAAGTGCCTTTTACCAGTCACCTGGGACTTCACCTGACTGCTATGACTTAGTAACATATGTGCATGTATGAAAGTGCATGTCAGTCTATACATATGTTTATTTTTTGTACTTACAAGTATTTGTACAATTACACAAAAAATTGAGAACGTGGTCTATAACCAGATAGATTACTGCAATATGTATGTTCTAAGTTAAATTAAGAAACAAAGAACCAAATAATCTAATAATGAAATAATTGCAATATGGCACAAGACAATAACAGGACAAAATAAAAATACAAAGAATAAGTTACACATAATTTATTTTAACTGAAGAAACACTAGATTTTCATTGTTTGGTATTTTCATGTTAAAATATCATTGAATATATGGTAAATATTTAAGTTTTTACTTGTCTTGCTCCAGGCATCATTGCAGGCAAAAAATAATACCTTTTTTCTTTTCATGTCAACTCAATGTATTGTACTCACGCCTATACATGCTGTGCAGCATGCCAATCAAATATGTTTTTTCCACTTATACCATTTTCTGATTTCTGCATAAATACTCCTTATCCCTTTTAGCTTTCACTTACAGCATCTTCAACTGCCAAAAGCTGCAGTGAGTGAGAGAAATCACTTTGTACTCCAGCCTTTTCTTCAATATGTACATTATAGCAAATCTACTCTCACTTTCAAAAGGAGCAGATGCCTGTAAACCATCTCTGGTATAATTTTAAATAAAAATTTGGAGCTTCAGGCCATGGAGACATGAATTTATCCCTAATGTCTAATTATTAGCTTGACGAGATAGCTCCTGGTGCACCCAAAAGCATATGGATGCTTGATGCTGTTGTGCATAACAATATGACTAAGAGACTAGTATAAGCATATAGATATATCTTCATAGCTAGAATGAATAATAAAATATAAATAAATTCTAAATTTGTGTGCATAAATCATACAAATTGGGATGCATGCAACATGGCACTGAGCATTGAAATTCCTGGTTAATTTTAAAAACTGAGACAGCCAACCTCACATGATAAAATCTAAATTTAATGTAACACAAAAAAAAAAACCTGACAAGAGATAGAGATGAAGATAAGAGAATCCATTCTACACCAGATCAGGTTCCTTAGAGTCTTTTTACTTCATTGTAGGGCAACAAGGAGGAAGAATATCGCATGATAAAATCAGTGCTACTGACTACTGTTCCCTAGTTAAAACATGCTTACAGATACAAAAGGCTATGGAATAAATCATGTTAAAAGTCAGAAAATGTATCAAGCTCCAAGATTTTATCAACTGTCAATAAAATTCAGTAAGGTCATGTTTTACATATTGTCTTTAGGGTGTGAAGTTCTCTCTCAGTTGAAGTCTTCAGATGGACTTAGACCTGGTTCATGCACTTTGCCCTGGACTGTGGATCAAATGGATACTTGACTGCCTCCTGCTCAGCATGGTAAGCAGTCCTAAGCTACCTCTCTTCCCTAGATGCTCAAGTACACGTCTTTCACCTCTCAATTAATAATAATAGTAATAGTAATAATAATAATAATAATAATAATAATAATAATAATAATAATAATAATAATAATAATAATAATAATAATATATTACTGTAGTTATACATATAAGTAGCATGAGAACAGTAGACTGTATTAAAAAATTATATATCAGAAATTAAGAAATACGAGGTATATTTCTACTTCTACATTTAGTGTGATCAGAACCATTTCCTGGCACAGGAGAGCAGTCCTGCCCTCTGCTTCTCTGGCCAGAAGTCCACCTTTCAGCTGCTCTTCCACCAGCACAAAGAATCATGTTGTGTCATGAATGTAAGCCTGGAAATTTTAACTTCTTCCCTCATACTACAAAGAGAAAGGCAGGGAGGCTGTCATGGAACAGCTCCTGCACAAAATAAAAGTGACGGTGTGGATCACTGAGCAGAGTCCCTGATACTGAGACACCAAATCCTCCCCCATATCCATATATTTATTAATCTCAATATTCAAAGCAAAAATGTTTGTTACTCTCCATTATTCTTCTTTTAGAAGACTCCATTCCAGACTGCTTCTGCTCGAATTGTTATGAATTGTTTTTATTATAAATATATTAATGATCAACATATCCTCATTTGATACTTATAGCTGCATCACTACCACCCTTTAATTTGGAAGATATTTTTACCTTTCCCAGAATTTACAATGCTAGAATTTTTTTCAGAGACTCTCTAATATTGCAATATAAGAAGATCTGTACTTTTATTATTCCAACAGCTCTTTCTTGCACTCATGTCTTAAGTTTATTTACCAGAACAGTAGAAATATGTTTGAGCCCAAATAAAGCCTTTCCATGATGCTGTATGCAATTCTAAAACTTCTTCCTATATAGGGAGGAAACACCATGCTGAATGCAATACTGAATTTTTTTTTAATGGATCCATAATATATCACCTTGTATTAATATTCCACAAGGCAGAATACCATGCTCTTCTTACTATTTTTCTCTCTACAATAATCATTGGGAGTCTCCCTGGGAGACATCAAGATTTAGCCTGTTCCCTAACACTTTTATCCAAGTAGACTTCCTGACTAGCACTGAAAAATCACTCCTGTTGTTTTGACTGAAATACCAATTCTCTACCTGGCCTGCACAGCCTCTCTGGTCACACTCAGTTTTGGTGATATTCTCAGGAACTAAACAGTCATTAATTCTAGCCCCAGTAACTGAGGAGAATGACTCCTTTAGGTAGTAAACGAAGAAGAGAGCAGTAACAGTGAGAAGCAATAAAAAAAAATCGCCAGTAATAAGACTGAATTGAGTTTCATTTATTTAGAAAGAAGCAAACTTGAAGATATGCAATACCAATGCCATTTGCTAAGGGTTGTCACAAAAATGAATGTTCTCTATGTCTAGGAAGTATAGAACAAAAAGAAATGAGCTAAAATTTAAGAAAAATGAATGAGCTGTATGGCAGGGGAAGCATTGGAATATGAGTGACTCAATTCTATTAAAAATTTAAGAAAAATGAAATAAGCTGTAGGGCAGGGAATGCACTGGAATATGAGATACTGAATACTATTAAAAACAAGTAAGACAATCATCTACCAGTTTCATTTTCTATGTTTAGGAGCAGTAAGCTGGGGCAGATAAATTTGTGAGGTGTCCCCATGAATTATTTTCTATTTATTTATGATTCTGGAGGCAATCATGCCTTCTGCTTTATTAAGATTTAGTGCACAACGCTTATAAATGCATTCATTTCTCTGTATTCAAAGTAATTAGCTAAAGATTCTAAAGTCTCGAAGAAAAAATAGATCAATTAATAAATAACATAAAACTAAACATGTAAATTGGTGGAATATTAATAAAAATACCTAATAAATTTTAGAAAATGTGGGTAATCACTGGGTAAAAAGAAAAATGCAAATAGTGGTTTATAACCTGGGCCTAGTTTATTTAATTGTTGCCCTTTAAGTGTAACTTTCTAGAGAACCATCCATTTCAATGGACAAAGTATCAAGCAGGCAAGGCAGAAGCTGTGCATGGATAACATGGAGCTCTTGACAGAGCTGAAACATGAAAAGAAAATATACAGTGGTTGGAATCAGGGACATGCTACATGGAAGGGATAAAGACATTGCCTGATGAAAGCAAAGAAGGGGAACATGAAAGATTTCTTTAGGGAACTTTGACAAGAAGGAAGTTTAAGGGCCCAGTGGGACAGGGGACCTGGTAACTAAGATCACCTTTTACAAAATGCCTTATTCTTTGATTCTATGATTGAAACCTTATCAATATATTCAGTAAAGAAAAAGGAACCTTTGATTCAATAAATAAAGTTACTATTTAAAAAGAATTGGGCTAGTATCATCAAAATTAATATCAGAATTAAAATAAAACATGACAGGAGATTTCCCCATTAGAGAACGATAATAAAATTATCTGTAATGTAAGATTTTATATACATCCAAGGAAAAATACAGATTTTTATCCAGGAAGTCTTCTAATGCAACCTCCTCTGCAGACCAACCCTAATCACCTTGTTAAAGCAGGTTGCTCAGGGCTTTTTGGAGTCAAGTTCTGGAAAACGCTAAGGATCAACATATCACAGCCTCTCTATGGCACCTGTTCTAGGGCTGAGTAATTTTCAAGGTGAAGACATTTTTCTTCATTACTACCTGGAATTTTCTTTGTTGTAAATTGTCATCAATTGCAGTCCAAAACCTGGTGAACTTCCATCACAACAATGGTGCACTGCTGCCTCACATTCAACTCATTCTCAACCAGAACCCTTAGGTCCCCTTTTGTCCTGAAGATATGATCCACAGCCAGTTGTTCCCAGCATATGTGAATGTGGAGGGAGTTTTCTTTGCTGAACTTGGAAGCACACTTCTCATTGATTTCAAACTGTCTGGATGTCACCTAGTAAATTCAAAGCCAAAATGACAGGAAACAACCTTGGGCAAAAATGCTATAAAATGTAGCTAAATAAGTAACACATCTTGAATGTTGATCATTAGGGATTGAAAGTTTGTATCAAAATGAGAAATCATAATTTTTTTTCGAGTTAATAGTACTTATACGATTCAAATAGTGAGTCCTTTTCCTGCAGGACTGGTAAGATGCAGTAGTATGTGCAAGCTGAGTAAATTGCACCAGCATTTTTCTCAATTAGCAAATTAAATCAAAATAACTGGCATGCTGCCTTTATTATATTTTTTTTCTATCTTGGCTTTTTCTCTTCGTAAATGTTTTCGGTGTAATGCTATGTTGTTATGTGCCAGCACAGTAGTTCCCTCAATCCTCAATAAGCAGACATATGTTGGCACATATCCATCTCTAATTTTGTCAGAGTACTTCATTTTCTCTCACAGTGTTCTTCCTGGCACAGATATTTGCCAGCAACTGACAAAAAAACAACTGGAAATGAGAAAAAATTACTTTCAGGGGCAATCCCTGACAGTAGCACTACTTGACTATCATCCTTGCCAAGATTTTCTCCTCTGCCTGCAGACATCTACATGGAAAACCTGTTGGTATTGTTGCTGATGCCATTAATTTCAGGGCCCTAGTTTTCCTTTAAGAGTATCCAATCAAACCAGCTTTTTTATATTAAGGTAGTTAGAAGGAGAAACACTGCTTCAATCAAAAATGTCCTGATTCAATTACCAAAATTTTTTGCAGATATACATAGAAGTTTTTGTAAAAATCACAACTATAGAAATACATCTACTTTGAAAAGACACAGGATAAATTTAAACTGCTTAAGAGGAATTGTACTCACTAATGTCTTTTAAATAAAAAAATTACTAGAATGTCCTAGAGACCTGCTCTGTACTCTCCAACTCTCTCAGCTTTTCTTTCTATGCAAAATAATCCAATCCCTTCCTCAGCTTTGTGGCCCTTCACTGAACTCACTGCACGTCTCTCTCATACCAGAACCCCACACGTGGACACAGCACTCCTGTGTATCTCACAAGTATTGCAGGCATCTCTGCCTAATGAATTTCATGACACTGTGGGCCACCCATGCCACAAGGATTCACTGCTGCCTCATGATTAACTTTTGTTCCACAGTCTCTAGCAGCTTCTCTGCAAAGCTGCTTTGCACAGTTATGCCTCAGCCTGTAATGCTGTGTCTGTTTATTTCTCACCTGAGTCACTTTCATTTTCTTCAGCTTCACTGAGAAGTTACTATTATTCCTTTATACTAGGAATGATACATTCTGCAATCATTTTGCTTAGACACTTTCACAGTGTCTGATAACCTGAAAAATTCACAAAGGATGTGGCGCACTGGCAGTTGTTTGAACTATAGGTATTGTACATTTCAAGAGTTTTTCAAAATAGCTGTGTTATATTGGAGAATAAATGTTCAGATACACATGACATTCAAGGCATATTTTATGTTGATAAAAATAGTTCATAGAGAGTCTCGAACTAAAAACCAAAACCAGATAAACTAATTTTCAATGGAAAGGAGGATTATCATTTAATGGTTTGCAAAATCTATAGTTTCTCATTGTGACTTTTCTGCCAAGAAGATCTGGTCTCTAATTACCAAAATTAAATTATTGTATTTGAACCACTAAGAGAATCTCTTGTGACTGTAAGTGAAAAATGCTACCTAGTGTGCTCTTGAATACCTATGAATTCAATTTTACACACTGTAGGGCATTTTTTTTAATGCAAATTGCAATATCTCAATAATTTCCTTTAGAAAGCATCATAATAATACTTACAGCCAGCTGCCTCCATGTTACTTGATCTCAATATAGGAAAAAAAACAAGTATGAGAGCTGTATGAGACACATGTGCTATACTTTGATAATTCAATAAATGTTATAAATATTGCATGGTCATATCCTTGAAATTAGCCGTTTTCTCAAAACTTCTTGGCTTATTTATTTATTGCTGATCCAGTCTTGATACTTTTGAAAACTCTGGAGGGACTTCTGTTTTCTTCTTTGGCACTCAGAGCTCATGGGAATATAGTGTAGATCACACAGTAAAATTGCACCTAGGTTTACTTGGTTATATCCTTATTTAAGTGGCAATAGTTGTGAGCTAAGAGTGTTGGACACTAACTTCTCAGCAGATATGAAAAACTTTAATTAATTAAAAAATGCTGAAGATATCACACATACCAAATGTTTTCAGAAGCCTGTAGTTTGTAAAATTCCCAGACAGTTCTTCTCGGTGAGTGTTATTACTTTCATAAATATTTTATCCAATCTCTATTGATTACAGATCAGGCTCCTGAAACATTTCGAGGTGCCGTTACTTGAAGTGTCTCTTTTCTCTCAGAATTATTATTATCTTATAATAGAACACACCTCACCTACTAATACAGGAGGGGCTTTACATGTAAAAGTAAATTTGTGTCTTCATTGAAAACTGACAGATAAAGTTAGGATATTTCACATGAGACATTACGAAAAATAAATTTAAAACGTTAATCTAATATTCTAATGTAGTCAATGTTTTCCAAGGATGGGGAATTTTCATTTTATTGTTTAAGTGTTCAGACTGGAGGCAAACAACACTACTTATCTTTAATAAAAGAAAAGATTTTCATTTTATATCTCTACTGCTCATCAGTCTAAACTCAGAAGTCTTTCTCTTTTGCTAATAGTGCACAGCTCTGGCATATGTACATGTCATCTTAGAAACTAATTTAATAACACAAAATGCAGGATATTCATAGCTATAAATTCTCATTTTTTAAAGCCTTGAAACATGGTTAATATAAGTAAAAACTGCAATTTCCAGTTTGCAATAAGTAAATCAAGGAAGCAAAGTTAATATATTTTCTCTTTCATATCTTTTTTTTTTAATATTGAGTCAGTTCCTCAGAGTTGCTATCTGAACACTTCCTCTTTTTTGTTATTAAAACAGTAACAGCTCTGTGCCAACTCATTTATTTAAAAGATAGATGAAAAAGGCTCATATTTTAAGCACTGTATAACTGAAGGCTTTTCCCCTCCATTTGGGTAAAGTAAGCAGTCCAGGTATCTAGAAGAAATATTTAGGCGCAATATTTTTCTTTGGGTACCAGTATTGTTTTGGAAAGTGTGAGTAAAACACTGGACATTCAAACAAAATATTTAAGGATTTGGGGAGATTAAATGTAACACATAACTTTGTACATATTAAGGGAAACCTCCAAGGCATGAAGGTAATTCCACAGCTAGAAGAATATGGAAGCCCTTAATCTACTGCAGATCATGTCATCATTACATTTACTGAGTAAATGAAACGACAGGGGAGCTCATTAGGATCCTGCCTTGAATAGAACAAAAGAATAAAAAGTAAGAGAAAAAAATAAAAGAAAAATAAGTGATTAAAAGCTGGAAAATCTAAAATCTTTAAGGAAGTGTAAGATAATTTTTAACACTGACAGGAAGGAAAATAATTCATACATTCCATTTTGAAAGTTCTGGGCAGAGTCTTACTGAAATGTTACTTTATAAGAAATAAATACTTTCTGGCATTTTTATCAAAACTTTCAAATTTCCCCATGGATGTAAAAACCTTAGAAGAAACAGCCAACACGTGTTTCCTGAAAAAAAGGTATAAGAGTCTTAGAGTATTTTAGGTTGGAAAAGACCTTTAAGATCATCAAGTCCAACTGCTAATTCAGCTCTGCCACGTACACCACTAAACCGTGTCCCTAAGTGCCACAACTACACATTTTTTAAATACCTCGAGGAATGGTGACTCAACAACTTCCCTGGCCAACCTGTTCCAGTGCTTGATAATCCTTTTCTGAAGAAATTTTTCCCAATATCCAAACTGCACCTCCCCTGGTGCAGGTTGAGGACATTTCTTCTTGTTCTATCTCCTGTTACATGGGCAATTCAGTTCACCTTCAAGCCCTACAACAGGAAACTTTTACACTATGCAGATATAATACCAGATGTGAATATTGGAATGTGGGAAGAAGCAAACCACCAAGACCTGCTGAGACACTATTTTGATTTATAATGGGAAACACAAACAGCATAGGACATTGGCACAGTACTGTGCAGCCTTTGAACTTTTTCAGTCCTCTTTCCTCAGGCTCCACAAGATGGAAATTGGAGTTTTATGGCCCTTGGTGATCTAAGCATTTTATTGTATGATTTACTGGGTCCAGAGTAAAGCATCTTTTTAATTCAAAGCTCATGTACATGTATTACATAGAATAACATTTACTTTTTCTGCAGGACTCTATTATACAAAATTTTAAAATGTAATCTCTTTAATTTTATACTTTTAGATACTCCAGTGAATTTATGGCAATATTAACATCCACAGAGTAATTATAACTGCAGCTGTTCAGTGACCCTTCTTTCCACAGTTGTAGATTTGTTATTTTGCTAATCACAACTATACCACATTTTGTATTTCTTTCTAAATTCAGTTAAGTATCTGCAATATAAAAAATTAATTGAAAAATTGGTCTTATATTAAGTCCATGTCATCTTAAATCAGTGAAATACTAACATACTTAAAGAAGCTTTATTTCAATTTAATCTGACTTTGCATATGATACTTTTACATTGTCAATTTTTAAGCTTTCTCCATAAAATAATTCATAAAATATCTCTCTCATTTTCTGGTATACATGAAATTGGATTATTTTTTCTCATTTGATATTTGTCATAGATTTCCTTTTTAAATAATTCAACACCAGTTTGTGTCCAAATGCAGCAACTTATTTTTACAGCCATTCATATTTTTTCTTTTCCATTTAAAATATCTGAAAGAGTATTCCAAAGTAATCAGACTTAATGCAGCTAAGTCACCATCCAGCCCCCAAAAGTAGAATTAGCTAATCATAAAACATTTTTTTCCTAGAAGATTAGCTTAAATGCACATTGCACAGTTACTTTTTTGCATTTCTTTTAATCACATTGATACAGGTTAAGCTTTCCCCCAGAAACTTTGGAGCCTATTTCTTTCTTCTTTCATGAACAAAATGTCATACATAATGCAATGTCTGGCCTTGTCTAAATAATGAAATGAACCATTTAAAAGAACTTTTTTATCTTCTGAGAATTCTACAAGTTTCATTTCCTAATATATTATGAGGTTCACTCTAGCCTTTCCACTAGTGATGTTACCTAATGAATGAAGTGTTATCTGTCAGAAGAATAGATCATTTAAAAAATAGCACAATTTTTTGCTATTTCCTAAAGATTAAAAATGTTAATTTCTGATGATGGTAGGATTTCACCTGTTTCTACAGCTGAAACCAAGTGATAGCCCCAAGTAGCAGTTAAGGAAACTGAACTTATAATGTATTTATTTTCTTGTATCTAAAACAATTCCCGAGACAACACAGATTCCACATCACAAAGGGAAAAAAAAAAAGCCTCTATTCTTGATGGATGGAATTCCATTGTATTAGGGAAAAAGCAAGCAGAATTCAAATTACAAACCATTATGAAAATATACTCATCAAAAATGAGAGGAAGCAATACAATTACTGGATGGACCAGACTCTTTCATATGCAGAAGAATAAATTAAGTAGTTTAGTTCCCTGCAAAGGAATAATAGAATTAATTGCAAGACTCATCTTTTACTAATAACCTAGTTAATCTTCTGCCTATTATCTGGATGCCAGTTTCATGCCATTACCCCCTAGTCATGAACTCTCAATTTCCATATATATCAAAGTCCCAGTTAGGGATCATATTATAAGAAAAAAAAAAAAAAAAGAGAGAGAGAGAGAGAAAAAGAAATAATCAATGTGAAACTTAAGACCTTTGTTTTTCACCCAGATGTCTTTGTCTTTATATGTTAAAGACAGATTCAGGCATGCGTCAGTGTTTACTGCAAAAACCCCTCTTTTTGGACTTGTTTAAAATATTCAAATCTTCATCAGAGATATTAATTCCTACAGTTTATTAGTATTTTTTTTTAATGAGTTTGGGCAATATTTGTGCTCTGAAGAAAACCAGAAATCTCTTTAACCTGCATGGTAACATATCCAGGGGAATTTCTTTGTTATCCCTCTATCTGTGCACCCTCTGATGTGTAACATGTTCTATTTCATTGATCCAAGGTGCCCTTGTAGAACATCCTCAAACAATTCTTTCAAAGAAACACTGCCCAGGTAGTAACACAAACAAGAGGGGAAATGTCTGAGTATAATTTGACAAAATATTATTAGACTACTCTGAATATGGCAAATTAAGGTATGTTGAAACAATGATTCTCAGTCCAGTTGGCTTTCTGACAGACATATAAGTTTAGTCATTTTTTTTTTAATGAATCAGTGTTCCAAAGTCATTTTATGGGATATGAGAGTATTTTCTGTAAATGAAACATGATTAACTGTCTTTGCTCATAAATATTTTCACTGGAGGCTTAGATATTTTTTAATTGTTACGTTGCGTATTTTTTAAGTTGGGTATTAATTGTAGTTTTAAATACTTCAAAGCATTTCAGTAATGAAGTGAAGGGGTAATTTTAATTTATTTTTTTTTATTTGTTACAACTTAACAGGATGGTAGGAACATTTTTCTCCCTAAATCATATTACAATACATATGCATGAGTCTTATTTTTTTCATTTGAACATTTCACTGTCAAAATATTTATTTGGATTTATTAAATAACAGAGCATCATAACATTTGCCTATGCAGCAAAAAATGTATCCTTGGCAAGTGTAATGAGCATAAATTAAACATAGCTGAAAGCAGATGACAGCTACTTTGTGTAATTCCTCTAGCACTTTAAAATGATCATCCAGTTAATCAATGATGAGTTACAGTGCAAATCTTATAATAACATGTGTGACATGTACATTAATAGGTAATTGGAACATTATGATGAATGTTACTACAAAAAATACCGTGAATTAATGAAGAGATTTTTTTTCCAGTTTCTGACCAAATGTGGGTTGTATAGATTAAATAATCTGTTAATCCTTCAATGTCACAGACTATCATAGTCAAATAGTGTCTGTTTCCAAAATTTAGTATTTGTCCCTGCTACTGGCAGAATGCAGACTGAGTTAGCCATCATCCAGGTACTCTCCAAACAAAGAATTAGGGGGAAAGGTATATATATCATAATGTCCTACTACAAGCAGATACCTGCTGCACAAGCAAGTGTGGTAAAAGAATGGCATGGTCAGTACCAAGTAAGAGTCCTTTCAGGGAGGCAAATGTAGACACTAGATGGATTTTAATTTTATTTTAATCTAACTGCTTTTAGGCAATTAAATATGGGATCATTTTAGTCTCTCTACTACTTCTTTTTCCATTACTGAAAATGAAAAGGCAAAAGGAAAGGGGAATAAAAGGGATTAAAAAAAAAAAAAAGAAAGAGAATGGAAGGGAAAAGAGAGAAAAGGAAAGGGAAAAGGAGAAAACACTCCTTAGTTTTCATAATAATTTCAAAATAACAAAGAACTCACTGGATTCCACTGCCTTGAGAGGAAAAAAAAAACATACAAATTTGTACCAAATGTTCACTTTATTTCTGATTTGGATTAAGATATAATATAACATTAAGATTAGTCTGAATTAAAGTTATAGGAAAACATGGATGAAATTACAGAATTTCAGCCATGTACTGTATCTATCCATTTTTATTCTGTAATCTTAAAGTCCTAAACAATTACTGAAGACCATTTCAAATATTCCCAGACTTAAAGCTTTCATCTGCAAAACTGACCCAATCTATTCTGCAAAACTGACCCAATCTATTATTTACTTGGACAATAATGAGTGAACTGTTTGGCAAAGAGATGTGGTCTTACATTCTTAACTTTTTTATTTTTTAAGCTTGGTGCAAATGTAACCTCTGGTTAAATACAATTATTTTTCTATCATTGTAAAATACACTCAGAAAACAGTTTAACTTAATATTTTATTTCATCTTTTATTAGGGGTTTTTGCAAATTAAAATTAAAATATAAAACACATTGAAATTACTCAATCTAAAAATAAAAATTAAACAACTGAGCATATAGAATTTTTTAACCTCATGAAGAAAGACAAACATTATTTTCTTAACTTTCATGCACAAGTTCTATGTTAAAATAAAATGTGTCTGTGAATATAGCTGTTTCAAATGAAGAAGGGTATAATAGTAGCTTTTGACTATGCTCGTGTTATGGAAAAGTAATCTGAAAGTGAGGTCTGCATCCATGAGAAGATTAAGATATTTTTGTTCACAGGCTTAGCTTCTCAATTTCATTTATAGGTTTTGATTCTGTTTCTTTAGTATTGCCAGTAAAAATCGTATGGAGTTTTTTTTATTAAAACATAAAATAAAGGGCTTCCAAATGCTTATTAAGTCATTCACTCAGGGCTTTTTTATGCGTGCTGATTTTTATTTATTTGGAGGAAACTTTCTAGTCACATTAAATATTGTAAACAATCTTTTTCCAAAGAAACGCTAATGTACACCAAAAAAAATTCTCCTCCAGGAGGACTGAGTACAGCTGAATATAACATGGGATTAAAAAGTCAGATCTGCTTGCCTCCTTCTGCATCTAGTCATTTATACTGCCTAAATTGCAGTTCTCATTTTGGTTCCATTCTGGAGAAAGCCACTAATTCCTGAGGCAGGGAAACTGAGGCACTGGAAGGAAAATATGGAAAATATTGGCTTGGATGAAGGGAGGAACAGATCCAGACTCTAGTCCCTTGGCATCATTAACATAAAATGAAATTGGCATAACTCAGGAGATGTGTTTTGGGGGTTATTTTTGTTCAGTGAAAACTCAAAAAGGAAATTCTTTAAATTGGAGCAGTACTCATTTACATATGTGCATTTTACACATTTTCCTCCTTTATTTATATGACAAGAAGCTTGAATATATAAACAGAACTGACAAAATATGCCAGCCTTTCTCATAAATCTACTCAAATATTGGCAAAATATTGTTAAACAAGATGCTGTCATGCCCCAGCTGTCAGTTCCAGCACACTATTGCTAACTGACATGTTAAAGGGCAAATGAGCTGTATCAACCTAATCCTCAGACAGAAGCCAGAAAAGAGGTTTAGCGTTCTTTTCCCTAATAAAATCTTAAAAGTAGAGATTTTAAAGACTTCCTGTTGTAACTCACCTAAGGGCTGATACTCAATATTTCCTGGATTTGGACAGCTATAACCAAGAAACTTGTGACTTTATCTTTAATTGACAGAAGCAAGATTTTTAGAAGCATTTCAGAAAGCCGTCAAAAAGCAACAACATTGCAATTGAATATTTTCTCATTTCTGATTCACACCACATAATTCTGAAAAGCATGACAAAAAGCACATTCTACAACAGTCTTGTATGACTGCTTTTTGCTTTGCTTGTCTTCTTACAGGCTGGACAATGTAGAATGCAAATAAATCTCTACAAAATAATAAGGAAAAGATACATTAACAAATATATCTTTCTCTAGAATTTTTTCTAGAAAACAAAAGACATATAAAGAAAGGTATATGCTTCAAAGACATAAATCCATATAAAATTATGACTATGTGAGATATCTTAAGTATATACAAGAGCACCTGGTCTAGAAAGGCTGAGCTATTGACTTCTGCAGCACTAATCATTAACCTTTTTGAGTGCCTCCCAAAGGGATTTCTTAGTAACAGCCATTAGAGAATCATATAGCAAGTTCTTGCAATGCTGTCTAATGATGAGTTATACAGATTAATTAATTAGTCAAGGCTTGTAAAGTGCTTTGGAAAGGATAAAGGATAACATACCAGTAAGTGTCAACTGCTATTATGCTGTATTTTTTTTTTGTCTAATTATTGCTGAGCAGATCTCTGAGGCAATGTAGCAATGGTTTCTTAGAGAACACCACTGTTTTTCACTCCAGTACCATTCCAGTTTTGCAAATTACTGAATTCAGCACAGAGAGTCAGGAGCAGTCCTGGAATGGCTCTGCCTGTATGGAGCATATTTACATACACACACTCTGCTGTGCATGGATGTGCAGAGTTCCACTCCTACATTAAACACATGATGAACATCACTGATGCTCTAAAAGCATTGAAATGTTTATGTGTTTGAGAGCATGGCTCCTGAGAACCATTCACCATGGTACCCAGGCCCAAGGTGCCCAAGATCTTGGAACTGTTGAAGTCTCATACTGTGCTTTTTCACAGAGAAGTCAGAAGCTGATCATCCATGAAGGGATGCTTTTTCATGGCTTACCACATTCCAAGTCACCACAGCAGGCAGCAGCGGGTGATGCCCAGAAGTCCACTTGAAAATGTAGCAGATGTGTCTGTTGAACAGCTTGTTTCAGTATGAGGGTTTAGTTTAGTCTGTACACCATGCCCTAACACTCCAGAAATCTTCATCATCTTCTGCAAATTTGTAAATTCCCTAGTGTTTTTTTTTCCTTTGGTTTTTTTTTTTAATAGAATTATATGCAGAACAAAATGTACCTACAATAACATTCTAAGAAGGTTGATATTTTTTCTTATAAATTGTAGATTTCGTTGATCTAATGGTGGTTGCTAACCTGACCTGATTTAGACACCATCATTCTATTTTTCAGGTTTTTTTTCTGTTATTCCATCTCACAGAGGGAGAAAGAGACCATCATTTTATGCCATAATCCTAATCTACATCCTTCTTTGAGTATAAATTATTTAGAAACAATTTTTATCACCTTTTTCCTAGTATATTTTTATTCTCTTAAACTCTTTTTTCCTCTTTGTCTCTCTAAACTTGAATCCTACAACTACACTGAATGGATTTTTTAAAAATATGCATCTTTTACATACCTGAGTAGAGATCACAAAAAAAAAAATTACTTTCAAAACAAATACTGTGTTTGGATTTTACCTAAGGGAAAAAAAAAATGCTGCTTTGGATTGGTTATCTGTGTACTTGAGGATTGGAAGATAAAAAAGACCAAATTTACTGGAAACAATCAACCAAATGGCTACTCAAAGTCAGAAACAAACAAGGTATTTGCCAAAAGACTCCAGGAAATGTGGGTATACAGAGAAATATGTCTATTTTCAATCACCATCATTCAGAGAATCCTTTGTGCAAGGCTACTCCTTTCACTACCTGTAGATTTTCACTATCATCTTCCAATAATGAAAGCCCATTTTAGAGTTCACCTACAGCTATTACTTAATGGGAAAGCACCATTACCAATGTAGGGTTGTTTTAATACTGTCACTGAAACCTAATTCTAAAGTCTCTCTTACCATGTTCTTCCAGAGCACATTATAATAACCTCAGTAACAACTAGCTGCTGTTCACCTGCACCAGATTTCATTGCTCTGCACAGAAGAGCACATTTTCATTGATGGGTCAAGCCTGATAGGATTAATTTAAGTTTGGCCTGAAACACTGCAGTTTTTCTCTGAGGAATTATGAAAAAAAAAAGAACAATTAAAAAGTTGCAACAGTGAAGAAAATAGGCTTTAGATTCCTTCCATGAAAAAAAAAAAGATTGTTACTAGAAAGGTGAATTTTGTAATAAGCTAGGGAGATCTGCATGCAGAAGCATTTTTTCTACACACCTAATTTTATAATACATTATTCATTGTTCAAGTGACACTGCTTTTTCTGGATCCTTGTAATCATGTTTCAACCTCTTGGGAACAGAGACATATTTATTGTGATCCTTTCCTCACAGGACTTTTGAATTGCTTGTGGCTTGCTCAGAATGCACTAGCAGAGTTGCTACTAGTTGGAACGGGTATTGTGCTGGCTGTGCATTCTTTACTTTGCTACCTACAGACTGATAGATTGATTTGAAAACGCCACAGGCAGTTTTAAAATCCCTTGCTGGGGCTGGCTTCAGCAAGATCTGAGGCTCACTGACTGAAACTTGTGCTGATGTCTTTCAGTTCTCAAACTCCACTGCTATTTAGTGTTTCTAATTCCATGCCCAAAGTCAGCAGGCAATTACACTTGTTGCACTGGACCATATGGTACGAAAGAGAGTGTCCATTAAAATCTACCTATTTTGTACCTATTTCTTTACTACAGAAATCTAAAATCTTTTCCACAATTAAAATTGTCACCCCTCCCCTTTTTCCACTACCCCCAGCATGGATCAGGATCTGAGAAATCATCCATAAAGTTCCCTGCTAAGTCTAGTTTCACATTATTTCAGTGAGCCCATTTCTGCCAGTATTGCTTTTACAAACCTTGGTACTGTGTGGAGAAAATGTGTTCTGCCACTCCTTCTTGTAGGTCTGTGTTATTTTATGAGGATGGGAAATTTCATATTTTGCTACGTATGAATACTGTTGACAACAATGAAATCTGGTTTAGCATAGCCTGACAGCCATATTTTTGTTACCCTCATTTACTTTTAATAGTTGTTGCTTAAACATGGTATGATTCAGTAATATAGCAGAACTTGGTACAGATTTATTCCACTGCATATGTGTACATATATGCACATGTAATAAAGTGCAAACAGCATTGCTAAGCAAAAAGAAATGCTAAGAATACAATTAATGACCACATTTAGTGTTAAGGATATTTATAATCTGTTTTTTAACATGAATTTTTATTATATACCCTAAATTGAAGGACATCTTACATTCAGCAGAAGAGTTAGTGGTATTGCTGTACTCTTGGATTCTGAGCTGCAATTAGGTTTCTCCAATGGCTTGGCAGAATTTGAGCTAATGACTTTGCCTCTAAAGCAGTCACCTGCTAAAGACCTTGTTTTCTGAAGGGCAGGCACAAGACCTCAGGACAGCCAGGGGATCCCAAGCAGACACAATTTTCTCTGAGCAACATGAGGAAGCCAGCAGAGTTATCATGAGGTGTCATTGCCACCGTCAATTTGTCAGCTGCCAACATGAGTTAAAATGCCCTTCTTTTTATCTCAGTGTTAGCTACCAGAAGATTCCTACTGGAGTACATTTTTCTTTATTTAGTTTTATGTTTCAGAGAATTGTATGCTGCTACTACAAAGGAAAACTAATTTCAGTTCTACCAAACTTAACCTATTTTGAATACACGGATTTTTTACTGACTGATATATCAAAACAAACAAACAAAGTAGCCAATTTCTATCATTTTTAGCTTTTGCCTTTGTTTTAAGAACAAGGACATTGAGATCAATTTTATAAATATAACATGTTAAATATTAGCTTATTCACTCTAGACATTACTACAAATTTCATAAATCTGAATTCCTGGCAGTTTCATTTCATGGTGCTGAAACATCTGAGTCCTCAGAGGATGTTGAAGGTAAAGCTTAGTAATTTCAATTTGTGCTAAGGTCAAAACACCTATCCCCTCCCAGAAATGAACAAAATAGCTTGTGAAAGAATTTTTTTTTCCTATATTTATGACTTTTTTCCTCTAGGCACTCATACAGAATATTAATATTAGAAGACTAAAAGGTAGAAAGAATTGGTTAGAAAATTTCAATAGTAATTCAGAACTACTGGAATCATATATGTGTTAAATGTGATTGTTATGTGAGCTTTTATCTTCATAAGACTTTCTTAGAAAGATACGTTCTTGTGAAGACACAATGGAATAAAAAGAATAAAGGCCAGGATCACTTTTTTTTTTTAAACTTTTTTGTATGCCACTGCCGACTAAATCTAAGTGGCCTATATTATGTTTGTGGAAGAGAAATATTGATATTTGGGGTAAGATCTTTAAGAATGTCATTAGGTCAGCTAACATGTTACATGTGAAGATAATGGCAGCTGAAATTGCTCCTTTGAGTCTGACTCACATCCAGGGCAGCTCCAGCTATTGCAATGCATTATTGTGCACTAGGAAACAGACTGCAAACAGCAAACACAGGAAAAAGGCCAGAAAAATACCTTGTGGGACATCAACATCTATCCTAATTAATGAATTAATTATAGATTTCTTTCAAAAAACATGTGATTTCTTATTAGGATCTAAAATGTTTGTACTAATATAGTATTTCCTTATCTCTGCTGGAGTTAGGTGCATGGCAGGATTATAGCTACTCACATTGTGGCTTTGTAGCATTGGTAGTTAAAGTTACTTTAACAGATGAATTTCAATTTCATCCTGTTCCCCTTTTACATTTCTGAAGATTGTGAGGGTGCAAATAATCATGGAGACACCGATTTATCCACATTTTGACACAACTTTAGTCTCCAGGAAAAACAAGTTCTGAACTCAAATTAAGGCTGAATCAGTTCTTCACATTTGTTTAATAATCTCATTTGCTATTCTTCATCAAAGCTATGTACACAACTCCATGAAATATTATCCTCCCTGATCTACAGTGATTTTAGAAGAATTTTCCCTTATGTATCTGCATTGATTGTCCCTGGAGAAAACAGCCTTCTATACAAAGATTCTACTTAAAGTCTTTGTTTACAGAGACAGTAAACAAAAATAGCCCTTTTACATAATCATTATTATTGTAAGATAAAAACCAGTGTTTGAGTTACAAAAACTTCCTGGTTGCAAAGAAAAATATTAGATTGTTAACCAGAGGTTTTAGTATGCCAGCATGAAGTTTATTAAATTTTAAAAGTTGTAATTAAAAGCAATTCCAATGTTCTGATGGGTGCTAATATGCTTGCATTAGACTGCTACACGGAAATGTCTTATCTGTGTGCAAATTGTTTTGTATTAAGCAGGAAATCTTATGATTTTTGCCTCCTAAATTCACATGCTTCTCTATTTTTTTATATATGAGATGACCGCAAGTACATCTAAGGAGACTCAAGTCCAGTGTAGTCAAATAGAGGGAAGCCTAACCAGCAATTCTGATGATGTTACACCTCATTAAAGATGTAAATTAAAAATATTAACAACATAGAGGTTTGCTTAACCTTCTGCCAGTATGAAAATACCCAATCTGATCCTTATATAAAGTTGGTAGATTTATTACAAAGTTTGATAAAGAAGTCTCTTGAGTCACTGAAACTGAAAGTTCATTGCCAGAGACATTACTTCAGTAGCCTACTTTAGTATTAGTTTCAAATTTGTGTGAATATTTTTGATTTAGCTTTGATATAGAGAAACTGGATATATTTACAGAAGGTTCTGGACAGGTGTTCTATGGTGGAATCACTTTTTGAGGAAAAATTCCTGACATATACTACTGTTGATCAAATGTAGATTCTCTGTGAGGAACTCTATTACTAGCTCATCACAATAACTTCAAAGGGCATATGTTGAACATCAATTCATTTTTTGGATGCATCTCTTTCCTATTTATCTTACAAGAGTAATGGAAATACCACATTTCCAGAAGAATTTTTTTCCACAATATTGATTTCCATAAAACCAGAAACTATTTCTGGGTCTTGTGATTCTGTCCCAAATATTGCAGCATCTAGCTCAAGATTCAAAATTCTTTTTTGTCTCTTCACAGCACTGTCTGCTTTAGGAGAAGGAATGAAAAATAGTTTAGATAATGCACATTCTCCAATGCATATTTTTAAATTTGTCCACCCATTAAATAAAAAATTCTGTCCACTATTGCTAAAGAAAACAGACAAGCAAACGAACAAACAAAAACCCACCTGGAAAATTGACTTGAATGAACTGAGACAGACAAAAAATGATTGCATTCTACCTGTGTTTCCCAAGTACCAAGTCAAAGAAAAAGACAGGACTGTAAAACACAAAAGTGGTTATATGATCAAGTTTATCTACTGGGTATTGGCTGAAAGAGTTTATAAACGTAACCAAAGAACTGAAACTCTTGTCTAGTAGCTCTTTCATTGTTTTTTAAGCTGAATATGTGGCTGAGACAAGGAAATTTGTCTCTTTATATCTGAAATTTGTCTCTTTATATATTAACATTCTGTTCCAGTCTCCATTTCAAGAGCCATGAGTAGCAACTGTTGAATATAGGTTCTCCTTCCATTTTTTAACCACATACTTTACTGAATTAACAGACATTTTTCCCTGGTAGTCTGTACTTTTAAAAAGCAGATAAGTAATGTATGATTCTTTTTTTCCAAAGTACTGAATTTAAAAATTACATAAATTAAATCTCTATATTCACTTCATCATTATTTCATTCCAGATACATTCAAATACAGCAGCTGCATCATATACAGAGAAAAAAAAAAACCCAACCAAACAAAAAAGAGCACTCTACACTTCCCTAGGTCTATCTATACTCTTTCCATTGAAATTCCACCTATATACCACTGTAATTACAGTTCAAATTGCTGCAGTTCAAATAACTCAGACAGTACAGTTTGGAATCACTTTGTCACATGCTAAACAGCAGGCAGTAAATCTCTGACAACATAAATTAGTCACTTACTGAAATAAGGACACAATTAATCACTGCAGAGAATACTTGGCAGAATTAGCCATTCCTGAGACTACTATTCCTTATCGACAAACAGTGTACAATAATTCCATCACACGCTGCACATCTCACAGAGCTGCAGACATAAGCTTTACTAGCTCAGAGAAGGTAGAGTTCATCTTGGTTATATCAGGAAAGACAAAAGCCTCTGACAATGTACTTCTCTCAAAATAAAATTTTAATTTTATTCATTAATAGTGGTTTATGTGAGTTTCCTGATGAAATAATACTAATTTTTATTTATAAGGCTGATTTTCACTTGAACAAATAAAATCACTTACAGAGGTATAATTCTCATTTCTATTTTGTTTTGTTTTTTTCCAGTCGTTTTTACCCCAGATAAAATATTGCTGTGTTTTATGGTCAGAATGTTATTTAATTGGATTTCTGGTTCCCAATTTCTAATATTTAAAAATTATTTTATACCTATGTGTTTGCAGAGTAATTTACAGTACATAATCATAAAGTATCCTGCTGTGAAGAATATGACATATACTGATGCATTTCTGAATGTCATGAGGCTGAACCAATCTCAGCTGTCAAAACTGTTCCATTAGGAAAAGCATGTTTGTAAGCATCCATCCAGAATAAACAACATTTCTGACCTCTATATCTTGCAGAAAAAAAGGAAGTATACCTATTATTATGTGCATTTTAACTGTGCTACTCTCACCAAGACTGAAACTACATGTCCAGAAGTTGAAGAGATAGAATAGGAAAGAAAAGATCATTCATTTAAAAGAGTAACCTATCTGAAATTCAGCCCACATCTTGGAATAAATCCAGTCTTTGCATAGTGTGTGAATATGTCCAATCTTGCCTCGTCCCAGTGCGCAGTGTGCACACAATCATAATCCTAAATACAATTTCAATTTCTTCAGCTTGTCCTAGAAAATAATTTTCTCCACCTTTATATCGAGCATATTTTCTTCTAATTTCAGTCTGCATTGAGTACAATTTAATCACTATTTTTTTACAGACCCTTCCTACAACATTCTCAGAATATTATCAAGAACACAGAATATGCATTATTTGCAGTTAAAAATAACTGTGACACTTATGACATTGGCAAAATAGTTCTGTTTCGCCTGTTGGGGTGGTGGGGGGCAAACCTCATGTACCTTACAGACAGTCTAACATCAAACTCCTCAGCAAATTTGATATGCAAATGCTGTGTTCAGTACATATACAAAGCTTTATTTTCTATATTACAAAATTTCTTCCTATATAATTGCATGAATCCTATAATTCCATTAATGATTTTAATTTTCACATTGTTTCCCTTTAAAAACAGAGATTTAGCATTCCACTGTGGAAGGAACGCTTAGGCTTCCCAATGGTTCAAATTATAATGAATACTCAGGAAACCATTCTACTATTTGCTCATTTCTTCTTGCTTCTCAGAACTGAGAATATTTTCATTCTTCTGGAATTAAACCATGTTTCAGGCCCCCATTTTTAATTACACAGTCATTATTTTGGGTTTTTTTTTCAGATTTAATGGAAACTGAGAATTGAAGGAAATGAATATTTAAAAAAAAATCCTAAACAATTTTCCATTTTATGCTTTCCTGTTAGTCATTCAATTGGACAAAACACTTGGAGTCTCTAAATTCTACCTGAAAAAAAAATATAATGGGGAGAAAAAAAAAAATCTTTCTTACATGTATATACTGTGCTGGAAGATAAAGCAAGTAAACTTCAGATTTTGTATCCCATATCTGTCTTAAAGGAATGGATTATTCTGAAGGGAATAGTCTTTACTGTGCAGCACAGCAGAGGCAAGATGTAACCTTCTAAGGCAATGGAAATTATTTAAATTGACCTGCCAAGAAGGAACTTAAAAAATTAACATAAGATCATAGAATCACAGAAAGGTTTGGGCTGGACTTTAAAGATAATCTAGTTCCAACCCACTGCCATAGGCAAAAAAAATTCATCAGGAATTTCAATTAACTAGATTTCCAGGATATTTAGGGTAGAATGACAAGATGTATCAAAAGTCTCACCCCATTTTTATGATGTGCAGCAACAGAGCACTAGTTCCCAAGTACAGAAATAAAGGCTAGTTTTGATGCCGTTCAAATAGCGACTTGGAAATGCTTTCAACAGCTGAAGCACATCTAAGTATAATCCAAGTAGAACTGGATTACGTAACTGGAACTATTTGCACAAAGTTGTGAAAAGAGACAAAATAGCTTGTAAGAATATAAAAGGTTTTATTACAGGATAAGTACTGGATGACCAAAATATTAAACATAAATAAACCTTCTGTCCAAGAACTCACATTACGTGGGTAAGTTTGAGCTCACAGTTATTAGTTAATAATACCCACTCCTCTATTCTGTTTGTACCCAAAACAAATTCATCTCTAGCTTTGATTAAGATAATGACATAGCAATGAAATCCCCTCAACCTCAGCTTGGTCAGAGATCTTCTCCATCACGACATCACAGTGATACTTCAGTTTGTTCTCCTCTTTTGTCTTCCCTTTTGGGTTTCCATGGCCATTCTTTAACGCTAACATAGGATGCCTGGTTCTTCACAGAACATGAATTAGATACGTATTGGCACAAAAAGCCTTTACCTGATATAGAATGGAAAGTCTAAATGAGTCTCCATCCCTTTCACACACACTAGAAATATCTACCTATTAAAAATAGTTTACCGTGCTGAGCAGCTAACAAATTATACAAACACAAAAAAACAGACAGGTCACTGCTGATTTTCATGAAGGCAGGAAAAGATGAGTATGATTGTTGATAGCTTAATTTTATTTCATGTCCTTGAAGATTCTTTCCCTGTATTTATTATTTTGAATTTTGCTGTAAAATATCAAGTACCCCACTCCATGCCCATGAATGAAATACGAAGAAAATTTTTTGCTCTAATTTTAAAGGAGGTAAATCCTTAAATTTCACTTGAAATACAGTAACATAAGTACTCATAAGGACAAAACCAGACTTTACAGATTTATCACTGCAGAATATCTACATGGGTTTTACTCTGAAAACAGAAGCCAACAGATGCCATGTCAGGATGGGAGAAAGACTGAGCATTGTGGGTCTACAGTTTCCTGTAAGACAGTAAACATAGTTGTCAAATTCACAATTAGTATCTATTTTTAAAATCAGGTGGTTTTTTTCCCCCACAGAGATATAAATAAATGAAAATTATTAGCATAATATTTCAGATGTATTTAGAGTGGTTAATCCCACTGTATTTCTCTTCACATTTATGCGGTTGTAGAAACTCAGATATCAGATCAGCAGAAAAAAGTTAAAGTTGAAAAATATATTGGATAAGAATAGTTGTTACCAGAGTGCTGTGCAATGTACTACATATCTTTATTGGCAATTGAAACATAAGAAAGTGAAAATACTTCACCACTTTGCAGATTTAAGGTTATGCTTTGTCAGTGGATGGAACAACTTTAGCCATTAATTTACAAGTCATTGCAATTAATAGTGAAAAGGTTTTCTGTTGTAATTTAGCATAAATTACCTGGACAATTGTGTTGCCATGTTACTTGCTTCCCAGCTCACTGCAGATAACCTGATAGTAAGAAAACATTTGGTAAGCAATCCTTTTTCATTACTGAAATTTATAATTATAGTTTTCTTCCTCTTTAATAATTGAATATGTCTAATTGCTCTTCCTTTTAACTTTAATGCTAGGTTTCAAACTAGTGAATGGACACGAAAGCACTAGTAGAGACATTATTCTAGTGTTGCTTTCCCTTCCATGCAACAATTTGAACTCCAGCAATAAAGTTAAATGAAAAAGGCACTATACTAGACTTTCAATTACAGCAGAGGCAGGGAGCCACAATTATCTCTTTCATTACTGAAATACTTCTCATAGCTACACAGGCAGAATCCCTGCTGCTTCTACTTCTGCTATTGCTGATGCTGTTACTGCTGCTCTTAAATTGAAGTGCCCTTGAAAAACAGATGAGGTTATAGGTCACTAAATAGAAGTTAAAATTGTGGAAAATGTATATTTAAAGGAAAATAAAAAAGAAAAAGCAGCTGGAACAGGGAGACATTCTGATCTTCTTTTCCCTTATCTCTGCTGCAAAGATATGATTTTTCTCCAGATCTGTAATAATTTGTAGAAGTAGCAATTGTGCCACTAGTTTGTCAGTGCACATGAAATATGAGTGTGAGCCCTATATGTCTTTTAGTAGTACTTATACCCAGAGATATTTTGTACCAAGGATCTACTGACTGAAAAATCAGGCACATTCCATTTCTGGTGTAGCCACCTTTTGCTGTGTTACAAATCACATTTTATTGCTTTGAACATCTTTACATGAAGGATACCATGTCTCAAGAGCAGCTCTTTATTTTCCCTGTCCACTTCACTTTGGAAGAGAATTCCTTTCTACCAAGCACATAAACTTAACCCACAACTTCAAGAGTGGGACAACAAATCACAAATATTTGCATAGCTTTAAAAGTGGTTTACCTATAACTTGTGCGAGGTGGAAGAATTCGTTCCTTGTCTACCAACCTCCTGTGTGTATTAGAATTGCTTCCTCTGTAAGAACTAAAGAGCAGAACAGGAAGGGTGCCATGTCATATTTTGTTCAGTACAGTAGAAAACCACAATTTATCTTATTAATACAAATGAAGAGGAAAAGAAGAACATTAAAACAGTAAGTGGCAACATTCTGTTTTGGCCTGAGCAAAAAGTGTCATCAAATAACCATATGAAATTTATGTAAAAACCCAAGAAAATCTGTCTAAGCACAAAAGACAATAGATTACCTAAGACAAAAGATCTGTGCCTCTGAAATAAAATAGCTAAAATGTATTCATCAAACAGAAAAAAATGGTTCCCGTCACCAATATCTTCACCTAACAAGTCTCAGCATTCACATTAAAAGATATGTTGCAAGGAACATACTGAAAGGAACATAGTGATGTATCATGAGATATTTGCAACAATGCACAAGTCTTGCTGAAAATTTCAGCCATGGAGAAAGAGTAGTCCAATCCTTAAGATTTTCTGATGAATAACAAAGTCCGGAGAAGATGTCACGTACGAGAAGCATATTTTTACAAATTCTTTTAAAATGTCCTACTTGTACAAGAAAACAATAAAAGTAAAGACTTCCAAAATTCCTCAGAAACTTGATTTTTTGCTTCCTTCTTCCAGTGCTGGATCACAGGAAGTCAAATACTTTGGAAAAGATGGCTTTTTTGTGTATTTGATAGTCTGGTTGGGGATTTTGTGTTTTGGGGGGGTAGGGGTAATGTTTGAATTTTTCACACATAATTATGTGTGTAAATTGCTTTTTTAGATGCTGACTACAGAAATATAATCACATGTGATAATGTGAACCCCCCCCTTATTTTTATTCATTTTAGAACTTATTTAGGATCTCATTAAAATTATCAGACACACTTAGGGGAAGGCTAGAATGTCAATGATTTTCTAATGACAGTTCCATAATAGCATCTATTACTGTGAGGGTTATATGAGCCTTCCCTGACTCCTATCAGCTGAAGATATTGGAGCCTCAGAAACACTCATCTCTGTCTCTGAGGAGAAGTCTTTCTGAATTCTAAAACCTTTTCTTGATATCCTGACAATTTACACTTTTGCTGAACTCTTATTACTCAGTAGTGGAGTACAAGATACACTTTCCATCACTGTGATACTGTCTGATCCCAAAATTTTCTGTGACAAAATAACTTGCAGTTATCATTAACTCAGAAGGAGAGAGTATTCAGATCAACTAAAAAATCTGCAGCTTTTCTTCTCATATGAGTAATCATATCTTGCCTATCCATGGAAAACTATTCTTGTGTGCAATCAAAACAACTACATAGTCACATGTGTACAGGTTTAATGACAAATTAAAAATTATTTCTGATCTATTAAATTCTCTTCCTTATATTCCATTCAATGCTGTCAAGTTTTACCTTAAAGTACAGTGACTATTAAATATAATTTTTTTCTAGCTTTCTTTTCCTTTCCTTAGAGAGGGAGAAACATCAGTACTTTTCTCTGGAAAGCTTTAAATTGTGCAGGTTTTGTAGTGGCACCTATATTGCTACTCTCTGTATCTCAAAAAGGCTTCTTGGTGATAGAATAAGCACAAAGATAAAGGGTTTCACCTCCTCATACAGGGAAATGAAAACAACTGTGCACCCCTCTGTTTGTAGAGAAGAATGAGGTGAGGTCATGGCTTCAAATTCATTAATGAAATAGGTAAGGTGAACATGGGACAGTTAGTCACTAATTCTCTCATCTTAGAGTTAGAGAATATCCATTGAGACAATCAGGACACCCACTTAAAATAGGTGAAAGAATATATGTCTTTGCACAGTGGGCAGAAATTTTCTGGAATCTCCTTCTAGGGGAGATTGCGGAAATGAAGCAGCTGCTTCAAAAAGGGATTGAAAAAAAAATTTCAGAAATAGGCTTGTATACAAGATGATGAAGAGAGCAGCCAGGGTCATTAATCCAGTGACTGTGGAGAAGCACGAGGAAAATGAATATCAGGTATTGGTCAGATTTGTGTGCCTTCCCTAAGTGTTATCTTATTGTCACTGAACTTGGTGGAGCATTTGCTCTGATCCAGAAAAGCCTTTTTTATGTTCTCATACTATTTCAACATGCTAAGATAAAGCTCATTCTTAGTCATGCTAAAGGGATCAATTTCAGCTTCCACCTTAATATTTCTCTGACATTTACCTGCAAAACAAGCATCCCCAATCAAAACTAAGGACACTAGCAATCAGTGGGAATGAAATATGTTTCTAACTTATGCAATTATTTGGCAAGTGAAATCATGAATAGGAACAAACTTTCCAGACTCTTGGTATTAAATTCTTCCTATGAATAATTCAGGAAGAAATCGTATAAGAAATTTAAGAAATGTGGCTGCATTTTTTTCATTATTGAAACATCCACTTTTGTAATTCCTGCTGTTTAAGACATTCCACAATTTTAAGAGTTTAAATAACATTTATGGATGCATATCCTTATAGACTAAGGGGCAAATCATAAACAGAAAGACAGAGGAATTATTCATGTGGGCACATTAAAATATCAATCTTCATTTAAAAGCCAACAAAACCAGAAATGAAAACAACAAATATTCTAGACTGCAGATTAGAAAATTGCTGCGCATGTCAAGAATTTATTTTTCCTCCACTCATCACACATATGTTTGTTAAATTTATTGAATATATTTACTAGTTTTATGTTAAATAAAAATATAAACTGAAAAAGAAGACCATAATTGTATTGCTGTTTTTATTAATATTAATTAAGATTACAAAAATCTAAAGGAAATCCCAACCTAAGAATCCTTTCCCAAATAAATCCCTTATCTTTCACCACATCTAGTCTACCCATTCTTCGGAACTTTTTTGCAGAGAATCAGTCTCCTTCTCTGGAGGTCTTAAGAGTGTTATTGTCCCCACTGAGTATTTTCAGAAGCATTGATCTCTCTAGCCCATGCTGACTTTGCTTTCCATCTAGTTAGTTAATCTCTCCTTTGCATTTCCTCCAAAATCTTAGTTTATCCCAAGTTTTTCCACCTCCATAGCTGTTACCTACCATATTGAGTCACTGCAGAGCTGGAGAAAGATGCAAATAAGCCTTTGTGCCAGCTGCCTCTTATCAGCTCAGCCAAAATGAGGCTGAATGCCAGAAAAACAAGAAACAGGAGGCAGGCAGGATAAAAGACTGGAACTATGGGCAGAATACTAAATATCTGAAGCCAAGAATGTAGAGGAAAAACTACTAGCGCCCACACTACCTTCATTTGTCTTACCCCATTTTCTCATAGCTATTTTTATTTTTTTTTATTCCAATCTAATGAAAGGTGATAAATCAAGAATTGATGCTGCTCTGTAACACTGCAGGACCCAAGTGATTCATTGCTTTTTTTCTGTTTTTCTGCAGCCCATAGGTCAGGAAAGAAAATATTAGAATTTGTGATGAAGGACAAAAAGAAAACTTGTTATATTATGCAAAAGCAACAAGTGGAAGGCCAAGTACTTTGGTATGAAAGCAATGATACAGGCATCCTTCTTTTGCTGCCCTTCCAGTATCCATATCCATGGAAAGAATTTCCTCTTAATTCTGAACAAACTGAACTGAAGTTCAGTTAAAACTGGAATGAATCTCGGGGGTGTTCTCGCTCCTAACCTCTGAACTCTGGTAATCAGGGACAAAGAGGCCCTACAAGCTAAACCTTTTTCTGCTGGCCTGAGGAACAGTGATCCATAACATCTTGTTATGTAGCAAGGATCCATGCTTGTAGCAACTCAATTTTACCAGAAATGTCATTATATGCTCTTTCTCTACTTTTCTTTTCTTTCTCTGCATGGAATTCCTAATGCTGACATTAGGAACATTCAGCTGTTCACAAGAAACCCCATGGAAAAGACAAGACTTCAGCTGCAGCCTGGTATCAATATCTGCCAGGCTTATACCTAGGCCCGATACAGAGGATACATGGAGTATGCATTGATGTGAGTGGGAGCAGAAATTATTAAAAGTGGTTTTGTATATTTCTGAGAACATATTTCAAGGCATAACCCACCTCTTATCTTTCTCTCTTTTTTATTGTACAAAGCAGAATTTAAATAAAGAAGAACCAACAAATCAACAAATTTAGTATAAAAGTATACTAGTCTACAATAAATGTGCATTTATTATGTAAAATGAAAGCACTGCGAGAGATTCTTCTGAACAGCTTCATGTCAATAGAGTTCTGAGACCTGTGTCCTTCCACAGCTGTCAGAACAGCAGGACTGTCCTGTCTCTCACACACACACTCACTCGTTCTTTGTGGCATGGCACGCTTTAAAGGAATTGTTCATGCAAGCACATGCGACTAGGTGTACAGAGTGGGAAAATCATGGGTCAGAGTGGTAACAATTGTTCTTTGATGAATCCTTGTTAATTTAAGATGCACTGCATCCTAGTCTGCTGCATTTTAGGAGAAAATCAGGAATGTGTTGGATATTTCCCAAGGCAGGTAAAAGATTGAGTTCAGTTTTGTCTAGCTGAGGTACTGAAATTCACAGCAGAGCTGACAGGGATAAATGCTCTGCCTGGAAAATGGCAGACCACACAGAGATGTATTTGTCATTAAAATTATCCTACTGATCATTTTTTAAATGTGAAGTGTGCCCACCTACTTCCAAATACCAACAACACATTTGATGAAAAATGGAAATGTGGTTGTTTTTATACCAGTGTTTTATTTGCCACAGAGATTAGAGTAAACAGCACCATAAACACAAGTATCCTTTGCAGGGTTCATTTTCAGTAATTTAAGGTATGGCACCTAAAATTCTAGAAAACTAGAAATATGATTAATATTATAAAAATAGTAAAACTATTTCCTGAAAGAGTAGTTTTCCTTCTCTTCCAAAATAATAAACATATTTTATATGTCCTTACATAGTTATTTATTAAATTAAAAACACAGTGTGTGTGAAAATTTAATGGGCTGAATAATTTTTTTTTTTCCCTACTTGGTAATGATTCATCATCAGGATCTAATAGAACACAACTTTCATCTCTCCCAGGAGATTCCACGCTCTTTACACTTGCAAATATCAGTATACTGAACTTCTCAATTGCATAGGAGTGCAGGCTGTGGTGTTTAGGAACAAAGGGATTGGGTCCAGTTGTGACATGAAGATTTATTATATCACTTTCATAAGATGTAAAAAATCTTCAAGAGTAAAATGAGGGTAAAGGAACTTGTGTCTCCCCTGCATCTTTTGTTAACAGTTTCAGTAATGAGAAAATATTCAGTGAAGTAGGTGGCTGTGTTTTCTGGGGTCTTCAAAATCTGTGTTCCCCTTGCCCAGATTAAGTACAATGGAATAGGACCAGGTTTTCCACTCAATCCTCAGCTTCAAAAATCAGCTTAAAATTAACACTGGACTGTGACCTGCCTATCTGCAGTTAGCCCACAATAACTTTAATACATGAGCTGTTCTGGAGCACTGGGAGCAAGCCCCACTTTGGTGGCTCCAGTCTCTAGTCCTCTAAATATGAAAACCGATGAAAAGGCAGAAACAGAACTAAAAATATCCTGCCTTCCTATAGCTTCATAAAGTCTATTAGTTTCAATGAAATGGAGGTTAAATATCACTAGGAGAATATGGTCTAATCTTTAGCATGCTCTTAGCTTTTAAAAACACAGATTCCTCCCCACAGAGTTTATTTAAATGAAAAGATAATAATTTTCAGCTTTTCTGTAAAATAAACAGTTGTAGCGGGTCCCTCACAGGGTCACAATTCCTGCCAGCAAACCTGTTCCAGCATGGGTTCCTCTCCCCATGGGTCTGTAAGTCCCTGCCAGGACCCTACTCCAGGACAGGCTTCCCAGGGGTTCCCAGCCTCCTCTCAGGCACCACCTGCTCTGGCGTGGGTCTCCTCCACAGGCAGCAGGTGGATCTCAGCTCTAGTGCCTGGAGCATCTCCTCCCCTCCTTCTGCCCTGACCTTGGTGTCTGAGGAATTGTTCCTCTCACATATCCTGACCCCGATCTTCTCTGACTGCACTTACACTTGGGCAATAACTTTTGTCTCCTTTTTAAATACATTCTCACAGAGGTGCTATGACCATTTCTGACTGGCTCAGCCCTGGTCAGCAGCACATCCATCCTGGAGGTGTCTGGCATTGGCTCTGCTGGACTTGGGGAAGCTTTTGGGAGTTTCTCACAGAAGCCAACCCTGTAATCAAAATCCAGCCACAAAAAAACCCAACACAACAGTGAATTGGTGCAAGACAGTCATATAATCTTGGAAAATTATCTTCTGCATTTATAATTACATCTTTTGCTTTTATCTGTTTCTTGGTGATATGAATAAATCAATGAAACAGTACTGTAATTTTAAGGACAATGTTCAGTGTGCCAATTCTAGAAGAAAGGTGACTTTGTGGCTACATAACTGAATGTATTTACTATATTCAATATATTTAAACTGAGAATTAGAGTTTATTATGATTATATTTTTTGGACAACCCTTCTTCCTGTTTCACATTTCTACCTTCCAAATAGAAACCACTTTTGAAATGAGCTTTCAGGGAACCTTTTAATTACTTTTCTACAAGATGAAGCTCTGATAATTATAAAAATACTTGGATTGTAGTCATTATTTTCGTATAAGCAGCAAAAGTTTTGACTTAATATCAATTCATACAACCTTTTTACATGGTAGGTTATGAATATCAAATGGAAATTTAAATTTTTTTAAAGTGTCAATTCTACAAGGTTTTTTTATCTTCTCAAATTAAACCACAAAAGCCAACACACTGAGAAATCTTTGCATCCTGTAATCACCCTTAGGGAACTGATATATTAGGAAAGGTTAATTTCTTATAGTTTATAGGTACACTCAACTTGTCTAACTTTTCCCATCACTCTTTTCTTATATTACTTGCATGGTTTTGGAGAAAAATATACTGCAACAAGGCCATAAACCTTGCCCTACCATCAGCTGTTGCCCATCTCTCTGTCTCCTTTTTAATACTATATGGCATTTAAAATAAATTAAAATCTGTTAGTGTCTTTAACAACAATGCTATGGATTCTCATGATTAAAAAAAAAATAAACAGAAACCAGAAGCAAAAAGGAAAATCAAAAAACATAACTGTTGAATTTCAAACTTCCATCTGTAGAATATGTTTGTAGCTATCAAACCTTTCTTTTATTTGACACGTAAATTGATTAGAAGAGATCTAGATATGCAAATGGTTCTCATACCAATACCACAGGAGTAACACCCAACTATCTGGGTTGTTTTCTATTACTGAAAACTTGGCTGCTTCATTCTGTTCAATCTTGAAAGAAATATGTGTTTAAAACAAGGGGATATATACTTTCCTAAAATTTTAAAAATGTAGTTATTATTTAAGAGTGAAAAAATTATAAAAGTAGGATTTATAGCTTATTCTTTTATTAGATAAATAATAAATAATCTCCACTGCTAGTTCCAAAAAAAAACCTCCCAATCAAAAATATCTAATCAAAACAACTCGTCAAAAAAGTATGTCTTTATCTAAAACTCCTGATTTTCTTAAATTTTCCTTTCATTATCAAAGCATATCCTGAATTACACTAACCACTCATGCTTATGAGCTCTGCAAATGACCTGGCAAACAGAAAAGATTACCCTGAAAGCTTGAAGAGCGCTCATTATTACACTACTACTACACAATTTCAATCACAAGCCAGATATTTGAAAATAGCATTGCAGTTCTGGGATATTTTGAACATTGATCTATTATTCTGAATTCTTAATCCGCATCCTTCAGAAGCAAAAAAGCCAACTCTAAAATGTTTCTGTGTTACATGGACACAAAAGCCATTTTTACTTCCACCCAGATTAAAGAATGTTGGCTGCAGACTCTCTCTCTCCTGAGACCACTCTTGTGAAATGTGGGGAAGAGGCAAACTTTGCTATCAGTTTTTTGCAAACTAATATTGATACAATAATACACTCTGAAATTGTTTTAATAATGTATTAAACTTGAACCACTTGTCTCTCCTGGAGCTCTTTTTTCTTAAACTAATAATTACTGTAATGATACGCTGTTAGCATGCTTAGGATTTGCAAGGCACCCTTATTTTTTCATTAAAAAAATTCTTGCTTCTGAAAGCAGTAATTGTTTTTCATTAATGGGGGAAAAGGTGACAATGACACAAGCCAGTGGTAGAAGTAAATAGAGGATAGCCCTACAGTCAGAACTCTCTCTAGATAAAATATATGGTGGCTTATGTCTCTGTTGTCCATAATTCAGAAAAGAAAACAAGCTGTGGGTTTCCTATATCAATACCTTCACCATTTTATACCATCAGTGATTGTTTTTTTTCTCTCTTTGGAAAATAAATAATTCAATTCTAATGTGTATTCTTCCAATTATGTTTTGCTGCAAGATGGACATTTTAAGTTAAAAGATATAATTTTAAATGTGTTGGCTGATGTGAACACTATATCGAGAGGCAGTAACTGTTTTTAAGCTCCATTTTATGAACAAAAACAGATGATACATGACTTAGAAATGCATTGCACTGAATAAAATGACAAATGAACAAGAAATAAAGCTGCATTCACTAACAATTCTGTAATTCCAACATTAAATTAAGACACTCTTGGAAGATTGTAGCCTGTATGTTTCATTTCTCCACTGCTGTGGACTATTATTTCACTACATAGAATTTACCTACAACCTCTGCCTCTGCAGGTTTACAGTTTTGTGTTAGCTTTGCTGTTCACCTCCTCTGTTCCTGTTTCCCCCCTTGTTCCTTATGACAGGGAATTTACAAAAGAAGGATGGTAGATTTGATGTGAGTTTGTAAGCATCAGACATAATTAGAAAAATGAGGAAAACAGAACACGAACCCTGTTCTCAAATTTTATTAATTTGACAACTGAAATTCAACTTCCATAATTTGTGCATCTCCACAACATGGTCTAACGCATCTGAACAATACAAGCTTTCATGTGATAACTCTGTCCTTTACTCTTTGCAAGGAAGTGAGAAAGCCAAAGTCTGTTTGGCACCAAGTCAATTTATGTTCATTTGGTCCAACAGTTGTAGCAGCAGGACTGGGCAGCACCACAAAAACATTTCTCATTTGCTCATCTACTCAGGAAACAGAAATAATACAACATGACATCTCTTCAATCACTGAGCTTGAAGGGTGACTGCTGAATATCAAACACATGCTAAAAACTACTGAAAATTCTGAAATATAAGAAAGTTTAAAATCAATAGAATTTTCTGGAGCACATTCAAGTAAATCTCTGTCTACTCATTCTAGAAATGATGAAATGAGATGAAAGGTCTCATTCCCTGACCTCAATGGCTCATGTCAACTCCTTGTGCCCCTCTGCAGTCCTGCTGGGACTGAGCTAAGTCTCCGAGTCTTGTAATATACCAAAAATGACTGCATGGAAAAAAGATGTTAGGGAAGCTCTCACACTGGCCCTGAAGACACCCACCCTATTACACTATCCAGACAAGAATCCCTGCTTTCTAGTAACTCCTGAAATTTTCAGTAAGAAACTTCTTTCTTAACTACCCTTTAGCCAATGAATCATTCTATTGTTTCAGTTATTTATTAATACAAAACTTCTACACCTGCAATGTAAATCTTGCCAAAATATTTCAAATTGTAAAGTTTCACTTTTCTCTCTTCAACTCAGAAGCTATAGTGGTTTTTTTCGAAGAGAAAAAAAGTCACCAATGCATAAATTTCTTTTTTTCTTAAACCCATATTTTCTGCTCCTAATCAGCCTGAGTCCTTCAAAGTATTTTCTCACTTGATCTCTTAAAATAGTTTCTAAGCCTTTTTCCACAATTGATGTTCAACATAGCACACAGAAATAGCCTAGTGCTCACATAAGTCTTATCTTCAATTAATTCTATACACTGGTGTTTTTTTAATCCTTAGGACACATTCCTATCAGTGAATACCTGCAAGAATGCCTCTTAAAACTTTTTTCAATATTACTTTTCATGCGTATTTTTGTTCAAAAGTTAGTTTTGAGAGATATAACTTTTTATTATGGACTCATTATATGGTCAATTAGCAACATTCATAGCCCATAAAAAGTAATACAGAGAGTTTGAGCCCACACTATTTATACCCTGGGTAACTCCCCTTCTCAATACTTGATGGTAAACTCTTTCTCTCCATTCTCTTTTCTATTTTTCTTTCTTATATTCATGACACAGTTGGCAATGGCTGAGAGTTGAGAGCCTCTGGATAAGAATGAAGGGCAAACAAATAATGTGAATGACATCACAGGAGTCTGTTGTAGACCTCCTAGCCAGGATGATGACAACAAACTATTGTTTGAGGACCTAAGGGAAGCTTCCAAGCCAATTGCCCTTGTCCATGAGGGAGACTTCAACTTGCCAGAAATTAACTGGGAGCATCACACAGTTGATACAACTCAGGCCAAAAGATTCTTTAAAAACCTGGATGACAATTTAATGAAACAGATCATAAGGGAGCCAACTCAGAAGGATGCCCTTCTTGACCAGCTGCTTGTCAGCAGTGAGGATTTTGTGATTGGTAGGCATCTTGGCCACAGTGATCGCAAAGTGATTGAGTTAATAATCTGTGTTGACAGGAGGAAAAGTGCAAGCAAAACCTCAGCTCTGGACATGAGGAAAGTGGACTTCAGGCTGCTCAGGGAGCTGTAAATAAAGTCTCCTGGGAAAATGTTTTTGCAGGTGCTGGAGTCCATCAGTGCTGGTCACTTTTTAAACATCACATCCTAGGGGCACAGAAACAGTCAACTCCCAAATGTCACAAGCCAAGTTGGTGAGGCAGAAGGCTGCCTTGACTGAACAGAGATCTTCTCTTGGAAATAAGGCAAAAAAAGAAAGGTGCATACCCAATGGAAGCATGAGGTGACATGGGAAAAATACATTGATGCTGCTTGTCACTGTAGGGAAAAAATTCATGCATCCAAAACTTAGCTGGAGTTGAAGCTGGCCAGAACTGTGGGCTACAATAAAAAGGAGTTTTTTCAAGTATATTAATGGCAACAGAGAGCCTAAAAATAACACCAGCCCATTACAGGACAAGAATGATCACCTCACAAACGGGAACATGGACAAGGTAGAGACGTTTAATGCTTTCTTTACCCCTGCTTCAACACAGATGATGGACCAAAGATGTCTCAGTATCCTGAGCTGCATAACCATGACTGTGAGAACAATAAACTCCCAACTGACCCTGAAACTGTGTGGGATCTGCTGTTCCGGCTGGATCCCTAAAAAACTATGGGGCCTGAAGGCATCATCCAAGAATCGTTAAGGAGTGAGCTGATGTCATATCAAAAATCTCTCTTGAGGTATCAGCAGTCTCAGGAATCCAGAGAGGTCCCAGCTGACTGGAAGCTGGTGAACATTGTCCTGATTTTCAAGAAGCACAAGAAAGACAACCCTGTAAACTACAGGCCTGTCAGTCTCACTCCAGTGAATGGCAAAGTCATGAAGAAGATTAATCTGGAAGGTTCTGAAAAGCACCTGAAAGACCACACAGTCACTGGTCATGTGCAGCAAAGTTTCATGAGAGGAAAGTCCTGCTTATAAAACCTGATTTCCTTTTAAGACAAGCTAACCCACCTAGCTGGTCTTGGGAAGCCAGTTGATGTAATCTTTTCAGATTTCAGTAAAGCTTTCAATACTGTCTCTCGGATAAACACTTCACGTGATGGGTGAACAACTGGATCACAGGTCAGGCACAAAGGGTTGTAGTGAATGGGGTGACATCAGACAGATGACCTGTCGCTAATGAGGTTCCACAGGGCTTCATCCTCAGCCCTGAGCTCTTCAATATCAAAAAGGACTTGGACACAGGACTGGATGGGATACTGAGCAAGTCTGCAGATGATACAAAACTGGGAGGAGCTTTTGACTCCCTCAAAGGCAAGGAGGCCCTGCAGAGAGACCTTGACAAATCAGAGGGTTGGGCAATCATCAACCATATGAAGTTCAACAAGGAAAAGTGCTGGATTCTGCACATGGGATGGTGGATGCACCTGGATGTACAGACAGACTGGGGAATGAGATGCTGGAAAGCAGTGCCACAGAGAGGGCCCTGGGGGTCCTGGTCCATGGTAAGTTGAACATGAGCCAGCAGTGCCCTGGCAGACAGGAGGGCCAAGCGTGTCCTGGGGGGCATCAGGCACAGCATGGCCAGCTGGGCAAGGGAGGGGATTGTCTTGCACTGCTCTGAGCTGGTACAGCCACATTGTGAAAACTGTGTGCAGCTTTGGGCACCACAATGAAAGGTCATAAAGTGTTGGAAAGCATCCAAAGGACGGCAGCAAAGATGGTGAAGGGCCTTTAGGGGAGCTCACTTGGTCTGTTCAACCTGGAGGAGACTGAGGGGAAACAGCACTGCAGTCTACAGCCTCCCAGGGAGAGGAGAAGGAGGGACAGGCACTGATGATGACCAGTGACAGGACCTGAGGGTGTGGCCTGAAGTTGTGCCAGGGAGGTTTAGGCTGGATATTAGGGAATGATTCTTCACTCGGAGAGTGGCTGGGCACTGTACCGGGCTCCCCAGGGAAGTGTCCACAGCACCAAGGCTGAGCATTCCAGAAGCATTTGGGCACATGGTGTCACTCTTAGGGATGGTGCTGTGCAGGAGTTGGACTTCATGATCCTTGTGTGTCCTTTCCAACTGGTTTGTACTGTAATTCTGTGATTCCATGCCATATCAGTCTTTTAGAGATATAGAGTAATACTTCACTGGCAAACAGGAAAATATTTACTCCCAGCTAAAGTTCAAACACTTTAAAGACACTTTAATATATTCTTCCTTATTACAAATATTCATCCAATACAGCTTTGAAAGAGTCATTTGGATACAGAACAAAAACAAGCTACAAGAAGTTAAATAGGTTCAAATAAATATTCACACTTTGCATGCTTATCTAAATCAAACCTCCAAAGCCTTTCAAGTTTGCTCAACATAGATTTCATTCCACCTTATAAACTGCTTCCTAAATAGGTCTTTAAATTGCTTCAGAGCATTTTGGTCATTCAAGACATTCTGCAATGTGGAATAAAATAAAAATAGCAGAAAATCTCAGACTGACACACACACAAAATCCTATTTATGTGTTCAATAATTCTCATTCCAGTCAGTCATTCTCACAATAACTCAAATCTGTCAAAATCTGTAATTTTGGGCATTTTTTATCAATATGTATTTTTAATTTGATTTCTCATCTTATATACATTTATCTACTTTATTTCAGCTGGTCCTATTTTTGAATTTTGGCAAGTTGATACCAAAGTCCTCGTGATGCTTTTCCTCAGTCTCACTTAATATATATACTTTCACTTTTTCTTCCCAGTTTAATCAGCTTTTAATCAGTGCTTGCAAACTTGATTTAGACATTAAGGTTGCTGGATCACAGATGTCTATGGCCTAAGTATCCTTATGAAAATTTAAACAGGTTTAAAAATTTTAGGGCAATAGAAAACTAAATCAAAATTTTACTTCAGCACTAGAGAGGAGTAGATTTTCTTCAACACCTGGGTTTTCAGAGAAAGTCTCTGAGTCCATAACCCAGATGAAAATCTGGGTTCATAACCATCATACTGCTTATCAGAGGCATGAATTCTCCACTTATGATTAGGATCATGGGGCAGAGCACACTATCAGCAAGTTTGGTGCTCACAGAAAACTGGAATGAGTGGCTGATGCACCACAGGGTCATGCTGCCTTTTCAGCCTGGAGAAATGGGCTGACAGAAACCTTTTGGAAGTTCAGCAAAGTGAAGTGCAAATTTCTTCAACTGTATACAAAGAACATCATGCATGGTACACACTGGGGACGAAAGAGCTGGAAAGTAGCTTGGAAAAAAGGACTGAGGGACCCTGGTAGACACGAAGTTTGGCATGAGCCAGAAATGTGCCCCTGCAAGTAAAGAAAGTGAATGATAATCTGGGCTGCATAAGGAGAAATGTTGCCAGCAGGTAGAGGGGGGATTTTCCTGCTTACAACTTCAGGCAGAATTTGATAATGAGGAAATTGCTTTAGTGAATCTGAAAAGTCTTGCTTGTATTCCTGTATTGTATGTAAAGGGTATAGATTCCACCAGGACACATGTATTTGAAAGTGCCTTTTTGAGATCTACTGTTTGATAATATTGTTTGTTTTAATTTCTTATACCTTCCAGTTTTAATATCTTTTAAGAAATAGATAATTTGCTTGAAATAAAATTAAAATGTCATTGCAGTAAGCCTTCTTTCTAATGTGAGAAGCAGGAATTAAGTTTGTTACATTTTGTGTAAAACCTGACGATTAACAAAAAGAATGAGTCACATACTAATATATGAATTCTCTTATTAATCTGGAAGTGTAAACTAAAGGACTGACTCTCACTATATAATTTGTATTTCTGAAACTTAAATTTGTAGGTTTATTTTTCATGAAGAACAATTTATATGAATCAGATTCTCTCACATGATTAAGTCTTTTTAAATGGTAGTTTTTAATTAGATGATCCAATTAAAGCATTAATATTTTCAAGCATCAGACCATTTATCCTAACACATACTGTGGTTCTTTCAAACAATAATTTTATTTTTCTGCCAGTGAACATCTTTCTTTCTTAAAAATATTTCACTTTTTTTTTTTAACTCTTAAAGCTGTGGGAAATTATTAAAGGCAATTTCTGCTTTCCATAGTCAGATTATGAAGAAATCTTATGTTAGGGCATTAGAATTTGTTACCCCTTTGTCATAGTCAGTGGATAATCTTGTATTGCCATGCCAATGAATATTTTGGAAAAATATTTCACAATCTATTTCACAATGTTTTCATACCACTGAATTGTGACCAGTATGGTTTTTAAAGCAAATTATTTGATTCTTTTCTATCTTACCAAATGTCAGAATGGAGATGATATGGTGAAAAAAAACCTTGCTGGACTCTGTTTGTACTATAAATCTTTAAAGTCACAATTGCAGTGGTAGTATCTAGTTTTTTTTCTGTTTAATAATATTACACATTGAAAATTGATTTTTTTTCAACTATTTTGCTGAAGCTGCAGCTGGTTTGGTGTCTCTATCTTTATTTGGTTTGCAAACCCCAAAAAATTATCTCAAAATACTTTTTAATTTTGCAGCAAAAGATGGAGGGAAAAGGACACCAGAAACTGCAGGAATTTCTGGGTACAGAAGGGCATCTCAGATCCATTGATTCAAGCCATTAATCTGACTGAAGAGAGCTCTACCCTGACATCAATTTCTCCTGTAAGAGTCACCTTCCTTGTCACTCCTCAAGATTCACCTTTATCCAGTTACTCAATGGAGTAACAGTGAAGTGAAAATACAATGTTAAGAGTGAGGGATAAGCTCTTAACCTTGATGTTTCTATAACTGCTCTAAAGGAAAACAACCCAAAGCAATTTTCCAGAGGGTCAGTTAAGGTTACTTAAATATTTTATATGATTTTGTTTAGCTGCATGGTATGAAAGGAAATAATTATTTACATGTAGAAAGAGAAATCCTAGTTTCTTGTTGGAAAACTAGGATGCAGTACAATAACAGAAGGCATTTATACAAAACCAGCATAAATATTGGCTATCTTGATGTGTGAATTAGGATAAGAGTCCTGTTTCTATTTGCAGAAACAAGAAAAAAATAATCAATAGGTAGAAAGAAAATAAAATATATACTTAGGGTAGTAAGAGCAGCCTAACAAGCTCCTTGCATATCCTGCTACAAATCAGTAGCATATATATGGTGCACAGGCAAAAATACAGACAGAGACATTTTGTTCACCTCCTCTTATCAGTACTGTTGTCACAGAATAACTGCTTGCCTGTTCACCTCTGCTGTAGGAATTCATGTGTATCTGAGAACGTAATGTGCTTGTCAAAGTGACAACAATCTTGTATTTGGTGCTTCAACATCTGAACAGAAAGCTAGTGGAAAATGTGTGAAATATGTTTTAAAAAGCTCTTTGGAGGTTAAAGTAAAATTCCTTCCGGGCTTTAAAAATAGCAGGTGGTCAGTAACATAAAAGCTTTGGTGTTTTCAGGTTCTTGAATACTTGTTTTTAACCTCAGATATGTTATATTGACCTGAATTTGATATTACAGCCTATATGCCAGCTAAATTATTTACATTTTAAATTAAAATCAAGTGTAATACTTGCTGCAAAGTAAAAGGGCACACTGCAAAGTTTTCTTATCAGAGATACTGATCCAAATTCTAGCCAGGTGTAACTTAAAATAAGTGGAAAGATGCCAATCATGCCAATATTACTTGTTCACCATCTTTGTTTTATCATCCTCACACATTTAAGCAGAGGACTTTCTAAAAAATGTTGGGAGTTTTTTGGTTTTTTAGGTTTGTTTTTTTTTGTTGTTTTTTTGGGTTTTTTACAGAAGGATTTATAGAAGACTTTTCTTCATATCTCTCCCAACAACAGTTTAATTCTGACAGTTGGGATATATTCCCAGGACAGCTATAAATTGCTAAAACAAATGTCAACTGCAAAAATGCTTAACTTGAAAGCAAAGCATCCAAGTAGAGAAAAATCTCTAAAGTATGGACTATGGAACTGACACAAGTACAGGAGTAGAGCTTGTTAGAAAGAAGTCTCAATCCAATTGCTATTGGTCTTTGCCAACTGTGAACTGTAATGGCATGAAGAGTCATTATAACCTTAGCTAAAATGATGATTGCTCTTTTGGGCCAACACAATACCAGCTATCATTAACTTTTGGCAAGTAGAACTTTGTCAGCTACTAAGCCTGGGTAGAACACTGGGATCTGGTAGGAAATGGACTTGGAATAATTTTGTTGCTGCCTCTTTTGACATTTCTCAGACAGATAAAAAAACAGTAGGTGATTACAACATCCATATTGCCCATACATTTCATTAATCACTCTCTGTCGTACAATAATAGGAGTCTATTTTTCTTAAATAATGATTTCCATTTTTCTTCTGCAAAGGGCCTGTGGTTAAGTAGCTAGGAATGTGTTCTCTAGTTTTGGGCCAAATGTTTTTCTTGTGTAAATTCACAGATATGGTATGAAACTTCCTTCTTGTTGCAGGAAGAATGTCACTCAAGTAATTAAATTCAGCACTTTTGGAGGATAGGAAAATTAAATCTATTTAATTAAACATTTAAATGTTTAATTAAATAGATTTAAATACTGGGGAAATTTAAAACATTTCCCCCAGTATTTCATCAGGCTGTACTGCTTCAATCTACTATGTTAATGGTAGGAACTATATTTTTATACATCTGTTTCTGTGGTAAAAGTGAGCCATGGTACCCAAGACTTACTAGTAAAGGACTTCCATCCTGCCAGGAGTTTAAGGTATTCCATTTTGATTATAAACCTCTAAAATGACAGGAAAGGGAAAGAAATTAATTGTAAAGGATGAGGTGAAATGCAATGAAGGTAAAGATATAAAAGGTGCAATGTTTCGTGGGTTCTTTTCTTGCAGTTTTCTGCTGGGATGGCAAAATCAGATGGCATGCATACACTGCTGTGGAAACTACCATATGCATTACTGCTACTTTCACTTTATCCACACAGAGGGGATTTTTCATGCTGTACACTCTGTGGACAGAAAAGCTATCGGAATTCTTTCTTTATTTCTCTTAATCATTTTACTATAAATATTATTTTAGTTTGTAAATTTTCTGAAAATGTAACCATCTCTCACTGGTTTTTTTGAAAACTCTCAGCCTGCAAACAGCACTACCATAAATATGCTGATAATAGAAAGAACAAGAAATAAAAGGAGATGCTGAAAGCTGTTATTAGAAGACTTCTTTTTGGAGTTTGTCTATGAAAAATAAAGCATTTGTTACCAAAAAAACGAAAAAAAAAAATAAAAATGAACCAACAAAAGCTAACCCTTCAGACTACATTTTCATAGCCTCAATTTGGAATTGCGTGGTCTGTCTTACTGCTCCAGTGAAAACCATTCAGACATTAGCATAAGCATACTACTAGATACAGAGGAATTTTCTTAGATCATCAATTCAAGTTTGTCCTTTTATTCTACTACCCTTGGATGCAGAATTGGGATGAGAATCACATGGACCATTTAAACCAGAAGCAAGTGTCTAAACCTGGCCTCTGTCTTCCCAGTAGAACTACATGAACAAAGTCAGACACCTGAATTTAATTGCTCTGCAATCTGAATTCCTTTTCAGATCTTAGTCTGCAGATGGTTCCCATCTGATAAGCATTTTTCCTACACATTTCCAACTTTAGATATATTTGATTTTCTTGGATGCTCCCAAGCTTAAATCCATCCTGTCTCTCATGCTACTGCAGAAATACAGGACAGCTACCTTGCTATTAATTACAGAGAACTTTTTATTTGGAATAACATGATTCCAGTTTCTAGGGCTGGCAAACTAGAACATTTCATAAACAACATTTAATCAGTGACTTTGTTTTTAATAAATTCCACCTTCTGAAGTTTTTTTTTTCCTAGGCTTTGATCTATTCAGTGTTGACTCACCTGGACTTAAAGAATTGTACTCATTGCACAAGACTTCAATGGACCCTGGTAGATTGATAATCTAATTCTAAATTTCTTCTAGTCCCAAATAAGTCTGTTTTATTAACGTATTTCCAAAATTTATCAGAAGAAAAAAATTTATATTTTTGCCCTTTAAAGAAAGCTGCAGTTGTTTCTGTGTCCTAGAATATCACATAATCTGTTAAATGCAGAAAAGAGAGCTCCTGAGTGCTGTTTTCAATTGATCCACATACAGCAATTGATTGGTCTTCAGGAAGACATCCAATTAACCTTCAGGATGCTCCTGCACCTCCATTGTTGCAACAGTTCCACATATAAGCAAATAGTCAAAATACAGAGGAAAAGAACTGGGAAGAAAGGGTAGATATTTATTTCAGATTCTACTTAGAACATCATTGGACAGATAGTGCATGGTAAAAAAATGTATTTCAAAATTGTTTGGTAGCTGGGAAGCAACTGAACACTAGGGACAGCTTGTGATCTTTAAACGTTTGATCTTTCAAGCCTCTTATAAAGTGAAGCAGAGGTTTAGAGCAAATAAAGTGACTTTTTCCACTTGGCTGTAGACTACTAAATTCTTTGATAGATAATACTGACTAGGAAATGAAAAGCCTGTGTATTTTATTATCAGTAAATATATGTCCAGGAAATAATCATAAGAAAACATAAAGGCTGTATGTAAAATTTCAAAATTGACTTCACAATAATATCAATCAGAGATGAGGGCGATATTTTCCAAATGATAACATATGTGTTTTGAGTCAATGTATTTGGGTAACATTTTCAGACATAAGCAGGGAATTTTGGACTGTCTCTCTAAGCCAGATATCTGGTAAGTGCTGCTATTCTGTGAGGCATGTCATTATCAAGGTTTCTGAAAAAGTGTAGTGGAAATTTGGTTTAATCATGAAAAACAGCTTGGGAATGAATCCGTAATCCCTTATTATCTGATCTAGCAAAATCAAACCAAAACAACTACTTCAGGAAAAGGGAAATTAGCAGAGTCCCACACAGAAACTGAGAATTGTCCATTAAGATATAGGGAGCTTTCTTTCCAGCATGTATTATTAAGAGAGGAATCATGAAGTGCACTAAATATTAAATTATTGCAAGGAATTCCCATAAGAATGACCTCAGAGAAGATGATGCCTAATTAAATATCCACTCATTCATCTTGCCTTTTTTACCCATGTGCCTAGAAAAAAATTACTCTTATGCAATAGATTTTGTTTCAGTCCTTACTCACAGAAGCATAGAATTTTTGTTTGGGTTGGAAGCAACATTGGAGATCTAGTTCCAACTACCGTTCCATGGGCAGCGACACCTTCCACTTAAAAGGGTTGCTCCAAGTTCCATCCAAAATTATAAAATCCTTCCACTATTCTGATTTGGAAGGGGCCCATCAGAATCATCAAGTCCAAGTCCTGTCCCTGCACAGGATACTCCAAGAATCACGCTATGTGCATGAAAGTATTGTTCAAATGCTTCTTGAACTCTCAGGCTTGCTGCTGTGACCACTTTCCTGGGAAGTTTGTCCCAGTTTTCTACCACTCTCTTGGTGAAAAACCTTTTCCTGATCCAACCTAAACCTCCACTGACTAGATTCAAGCTCTTCCCTCGGGTATTGAAAGTGAATAGGTCAGCAATTTCTCCTCTGTCTCCCTTTGTGAGAATGTTGAAGACTGCAATGAAGTGTCCCCTCAGCCCCTCTTCTAAGGGCTGAACAAGTGACCTCAGCTGCTCCTCATATGGCTTCCTGACAAGGCCCTTCACCAAATTTCTTGACCTCCTTTGGATGCTTTCTAATAACTTAATGTCTTTTTTAATGTATTGCATTTCTGTGGCCAGGTATTAGTAGCAGGGGACTGCAGGGGGGCTTCTGTGAGAAGTGACCAGATGCTTCCCCCCATGTCCAGCAGAGCCAATGCTGTCCAAGGCTGGGCCAATTAGAAATGGTGATAACTTATTCAAGAAGAAGGAAAAAAAAGAAAGTTATGACGGTCAGAGAACAGGGAGAACATGTGAGAGGAACAACTCTGCAGACACCATGTTCAGTGAAGAAGGGAGCTGCTCCAGGCACTGGTGCTGAGATTGCCCTGCTGCCCCTTGTGGAGCCTATGGAGGACAATGGGAGTGCAGATGTTCACCTTCAGCCCATGGAGGAGACCCATGCCAGAGCAGGTGGATGCCTGAGAGGAGGCTGTGACTCTGTGGGAGACCTGTCTGGAGCAGACTCCTGGCAGGGACTTACAGACCCAAAGGGAGAGGAGCCCACACCTGATCTGGTCTCCTGGTAGTACCTGTGACTTCGTGGGAAACCTACACTGTAGTGGGATGTCCCTGAAAGTCTGCACCCTGTGGAAGAGTGACCCACATTGCAGCAGTTCCTGGAAAGCTGTTGCCTGTGGATGGACTCACATTAGAGAAGTTCATTAACTGTCTCCTGTGGAAGGACCCCCAGGCTGCAAGGACTCCTCTCCCTGAGCAGTGGAAAAACATGTAATGAGCTGACCATAACCCCATTTCCTGTCTCCCTGTGCTGCCGGAGGAAGAGGTGGAGCTGGGAAGGAGGGAGGAGTAGAGGTTAAATTGTTTTTATAGTCTTTTATCCTGCTCTGATTTTTCTAGCAATAAATCAATATCTGTAATTTGAGTCCTTTTTGCCCATGATGGTATTTGGTGAGTAACTTTAATCTGGCCTTTTCTCTGTTCATGTGACCCCTTGTTATATTTTCTCCCCCCTATCCATCTGCAGAGTGATAGGGACTCATGCTATTGTGGTGCCCAAGAGTGTACAGTACTCAAGGTGAAGCCACACCAGTATAAAGCAGGGCAGGATGATCACCTGTCAACACTGTATCTTATACATGAGTGCAAATGCTTGAAATTGAAATCTGGTCTGATGTCTCCACCTACAGACTTGTCTCTTTGAACAAAAGATATTGTGCATAGTTAGGGGTTTTTTTTCTTCTTTGGAAAACCCTCACTTCTAAGTTAACATAATTATATCTGTAACAAAAGGGAATTAAAAATGGAAGATTCACACTTAGACTTGCTTGACAGCACATTATAAATTATGGTTTTCATTAAGAATAAAAGAAACAGTACAGGTCATGATCTTTTATATTGCACCTTCCCATGGAAGAGATCAAAAGGCATCACAAGAATTGGTAACTGTCTCCTGGCAGACCTCTTAGCAAATGAGTATGTACTGTCCGCATTTCACCTATGAAAAACTGAAGTAATTTAAGGGTGGATGACATTTTACAAAGCAATGGGTAAGTGGAACACTGTGGTTTAGATCTTGACTGAGCAAGTGTTCTTTTACTTGGAACTTGGATTACAAATGTAAACTGAATGGGAGTCCTTTTATATGGGGTTATTGTTCAAATTCTTTGGTAATTAAAGAAAGGAAAACACACTCCCATTCACTTCTTAGTATTTCTTATATTGTTTTTTCATATTTGTGGTTTTGATTTCCAGATGAATAAAATACAATCACCGTGAATGAAAGAGGTAACCTCTGTACCACAAGAAAGTCAGGGCCAGTATTACCAGTTATTAAGAAAAAAAAATTATTACCTTTTTAATAAACTCTCTTAATCTTCTGTATCATGAAAAACCCTTCTATAAGCAGCATCTCAACCGAATAGCATCATAATGTGCTTTATAAGAAACAGCAATGTAAACATACAGCAGTGATAAAATAATTTGCAATTACAATTTAATTTGACAATTACACCTGTAATACTGTCTATCCAAAGAAAGTACTGTCCAAAAGGATGAACTAGCATTAAACCATGCTTAAATCTTTACTCTTTTTGTAAGCTTATTCTTCTTTCATCAGAATTTTCTGGATAAGGCCAGATAATGCCTCTTGCAAAGGCAGGGGGATTGGAACAAGATCTGTAAGGTTCCTTCCAAACCAAACCATTCTACAATTATGTGATTCTTTCTAAGATGTATCAAGTGATGAACGACATTATAATATATATCCTCCCACTGGTATATCATTATAGACTACTATGCTATAAAATAATAAAACTTTGTACTACTTAAATAAACTGTCAAGTCAATTTCTTGCCAAACTTATGTATAATTGACTTTTTGTTTATGGAATATTTGCCGGTAGAAATTGTGCCACTGTTGGCAATGGAAACTGGGTCCACAAAATATTCTGGTCTAATTTACATGGCAATCACATAATCAGCATGAAAGTGCTCATCTTTTTTATGAAAAGATTTCTGGTTGGCTGAGAGCTTTGAGTCCTTCCTTCTGATCTGACTCTATATCAGAGTTTGCCCCTTTATTTGCCTTCCTACTCCTCAGGAGTGAGGTGGCTGCTTTCTTCTCTTTTTCCATAAGCTCAAAAATCTTCAAATGTTCTTGGCTGAAACTCCTGCTAAATTCAGTGAAATCCTCAGTTCACTTAAAAATCATAGCTCCAAATAATATAGCACCCATGGATGAAAAGCCATGGAAGTAAATTGTGCAGAGTAAAGCTGATTCGGTCTTAGGTTATCTGCTAAATATCCTGCTTTTTCCACACAGTCGAATGAAATTATGTCCTTAAAATCACTTTTACCAGGTTTTTTTCAGTCACTCACTGGCACAGTTTTCAATTCTACAAATAATTTGGACAACTTCAAAATAAAGAGATCAACAGGCAAAATGAGATCTCCTTAAGGTCAATTATAATCTAAAAAGAACTATTGGATACATTCAGTCCCTAACTAAATGAGTAAATAAAATTTTGTTTGGTTCAAATATAAAACCAACATTAAGCCAGTAATTTAGAATAGAAATTAGAGAATATGTCTTCTGGAATTTTCATTATCTTACTACTTCTGGCCAATACTTGAGGCATCCTTGGAAATTGCAGCTTTCTTGAAAAGTTTTATTTGGTTTCTTCTTTTTGTTGCTAGGAAGTCGTGAAGAATGACAGGCTTGAAAAAAAAAAAAGAAAAATTTTTACTGTGACAAAAATTCAGATTTATTCCATAATGCCCTAAGAATTATTTAGTGTTAACAAGAATCAGGCACCTTATTTTATGCACATCTCAGAAGCTTTAATTGCATCATTTATCATTCAAAAGCTGAAACTGGCAGGAGGGTATCAAAATTAAGAGAATATTCATTTTCCGATAGGAATTTTATTATCTAGCATCATGGAGCACCTGCCACACAGTGGTCACAGTCACTATAAGCATCTCTGAGCAACACAATAACAAGTTTGCTTGGGATGAAGAATGAAATTCCCTTTTGTTATTTGCAGATTTGTTGTAGAGCACAAGTGCTGCTCTAAACTTTTATGAAAGATTGCCAGAAGAAAAGTTTTTATGAATATAACGGTTTTCAACTGTAATGAGAACTCAAATCACAGCTATTAGTTTAAGTAAGCATGCTTTTAAAGGAATATGTGAAAAGGAACCAAAGAAATAGAAAATAAAATACCAATACTATTCTACACATGCACTGTAAATGGGCTGAATCTTGCTAACCCTCTGGTCATGCTGTGGTGTTGTACTGTTGCTTCAGTAGTTTCTATAACCTCAGTTCTAGCAAGGGGAGGCAGTAAGGAACGTGGGTCATAAATGATTTGTAGAGGAGTTTAGGGAATTTCTAATGAAGCACAATTCCACGAGCACAATTTTGGTCAGATGACTGACTTTGCTGGAGTAAATGGAATTACACCTTACAGATAGACAATTCTTTAGGGTGAATATGAAACTCAGCAGTGCAAACCAACAAAAATCATACAAAAGGAAAATGAAAATAATAAATCATAGTCATGATAAAATTCTCTCTCTTGATTACTGTCTTTCCCTTCTTTTTTTTCTTTTTTTTTTTTGTATATAATATGCATTTCTCTTTATGAAAAGGTGTTAAGAAAAGCATTAAGGTAATTCTTGCTTTTTAACTGATAGCAGTAGCAGTGGTAGAGTCAATAGTTATCATCTGATGCTGAGGTTTTCAAGACAATTCTTTAAATTCTTCTCTCTGTTACAAAATTTTGTAAAATTTTTGCTCACTCCACTTGATGGGGTTTTTTTTTCCAAAAATGAACAATCCCTGCCTACTTCATGATATGAATACAAATTGGATATCTATGTACATCACTGATAGCATCATCAGAATCTTTAAAATAAATAGAGACCATTTCTTCTGACTCTGGCAAGTATTTACATATATCACAATTACTTCCAGCCTGAGTATTCTAAGTTATTGTGTTCACAAGCTTCCGTACAATTATTAATTATCCATCATGAACATTTGGTTGTATAGACAGGGTTTTTTAAAAATTTTTTATATAGTGCATGAAAATCTGCAGCACTGAAATTTCAATTGAAAACACTTGCAAGTTTACACTTAATAGTCCCATGGTTCTTCAAAGCATGAAATTTCAAAAATGCTGAGAGTTACTTAAAAAATAAAGATGAGGTGTTTTACCCAATTATTTCTACTGCTACTACAGAATGTACCTCTTTCTCTTCCATGAGATTCAGCACACAGAGAAAATAATTGCAGAGAGAAGGAAAAAATGACGGCACAGTTGTTCTGAAGATTACATGATCAATTCCCTTCCTATGCTTGTATAAGTCACTAAGCTCAAAAAACCTTGTGCAGAAAAGAGCTGGAATAACTTTTATAATTATGGAGTTTTGGATAGAGCCAGACATTACTCATTAAGCCTAAAATCCTTATGACAGTGTATAACATATGTCCTTAAAACTCTTTATCATATATTTTTTGGTTCAAGAAAATTTGAATTCATGCTAATCTAATTCTCTTCAGGTTTTCCAGTATACAGATCTACCTTACTGAATAAAACACAGGCACCACCAATTGCATATAGAACTGCCAAATTTTTGAAGTAATGCTTTTTGCAAGGTATTTCTTATCGCTGGAAATGAAGCTACTTTAGGCTGCTTTCCAGTGATTTTTATATGTACAAATTTGCAAGTCTGTCTTTAAATATACAAAAATAAATTCATCAATTTTGCAAAAGAAATATAATTATTTTTGTATATATGGGCATCATTTTGTACATGCTAATGGGACAGCATGTTTTTCTTCTAGTTTTTTTTTGTTTGTTTGTTTTACGTAGCCAATGAATTAGTTTGCTATGTCTAAAGGAGCGAAACTGATATCTTGAATGTTCTCCTTTATCCTTTTTATGATTTCTAAGTCACTCCCAGCTCTTCATATGGATTCAGTATCATCAGGCTTTCCTAAGATAAGAAATGGGGCAATGATAATGCTTTCCTCGGATGCAGCATGAACTAGGACTCCTCATTCTTGTAATAGAATTAGAAAAATTGCACTGGGATATTAACACATTTCAAGGGGAATCCTACCTTATATTTCTGCACCATACAGGGCAGTACTTTGTGGACACCCCTCAGCATCTGGCAGCCTGCAATGGCTTTAATACAGTGGATTTTATGCTTTTTTTGTGTACAGTAAGAATAATTTTGTACTGCCAGTAGAACACATAGGATGAGGCATACATAAATGAAGGTCTGTAATGGGAAGTATGTACCACCTCAAAAAATTCAGGGGTTGCTTTCATTCAGAAGCTTTTGATAATAGGCTAAGATTTCATCTGATCTTCTAAGAGAATGAATACAAGTAAATAGTGATGTTGTATTCTACTCTACTCCCTTTTCCCTTCAGATATGCAACGTGATATGCAAGTATATTTCCCAAACAAAGCATACTACGTGAGACTGATCTAGGCTTCTGGTCTGCAGGCACATATCTTTCTTGTTATAAATTTTCTGTGAGTCAGATGTTACAATTTCTGAGGAAAAAATCAAAACTTTACTTGAAAATAAGCAAAAAATTTAATATTTTTTAAAAATAAGAATGGAGTACCCCAGGAGTCCAAAGGCTCTGATGACCTTTGCACATAAAATTATGATTCATTAAATAAAATAACAAAAAAAATCCTTATGTGACAAGCTACTGAGAAGTTGTTTGTTAATTTGGCTATGTAACCCTGTGGCTAAATCTCCTGTGTCCTCCCTGATTTATTTTTGAAGGTTATTCTTGATTAAAGCTATTTATCTTTCTGTTTAGAAAAATAAGTGCGTAATCACTCTAATTTTAGAGGATCTTTGATATCAAGATGTTGTTTTGCAGTAAGCAGTGGGGCATTTTTATTCATGTGTTGATTACAAAGCACACATCTTACAGGTCATTTCATTGCTAATCCACTGCCTGAAGATCATTCTAAGAGAAAATTGCATCCTGAGCAAAAATCTCTTCTAGTTCCAAGTACTAATGCTGACATCCCTTAGTAGTACTGTTAAATAGTCCAGAAGAAAAACAATAAATTCTTGACTAGGGAAGCAGTACTATGAAAATATCCAGTTTTTACATTTTACATTTTACATGTACATTTACATTTACATTACGTAAGAAACAGGAAAAAAATAAGTAAAGAAGGAAAACTCAAGAGTGAAATGGACCTCCCTCAACCACAACAGACTTATACACCACTAAGCTTACAATACATTTTTATTTTTATATGTTCTATTTAATTAAAATTAAATAAATACATATCATTAGACTAGCTGGAGAATCTCAGGTTTTAAAGATTAAAGTATTTTTTATTCAGGAACAAAATTAAGATAAATTTAGTGACTTGGGCCTATTAGAGTGAGTTCAGAAGAGGACCATGAAGGAGATCAAAGTGCTGGAGAACCTTTCTTATGAAGACAGGCTGAGAGAGTTTGGGTTGTTCAACATGGAGATCAGAACATTCTGGGGAGACCTTCTAGCAGCCTTCCAGTACCTAAAGAGGACCTAAAAGAAAGCTGGATAGAGGCTTTTCCCAAGGGAATGAAGTGATTGGACAAGGGGGAATGGCTTCAAACTGAAAGAATACTGGTTTAAATTGGATATTAGAAAGAAATTCTGCATTATGAGGATGGTGAGGCACTGGAAGAGGTTGCCCATAAAAACTGTGAATGGCCCATCCCTGGTGCTGTACAAGACCAAGTTGGATGGAGCTTTGAGAACCTGGTTTAGTGGAAAACATTCCTGCCCCCAGCACAGCAGTGGGAACTAAATGTTTTCTAATGTCCCTTCCATCCCAAACCATTCTATGGTTCTTTGAAAATATAGGCAATACTGTCTTCATTGAAGCTGGCACAGTAAAGTACAGACTTCTGAGCATTAAATTAGTCTTCCTGCAAAATTCTCCATCTGTTATTTTATAAAACATTCTATCAATATATTTCAGCATAAATAAAAATACATTAAAAAGTGTATGCTCAAGGGGACTCAAAAGACAGAATATATATTCCATTGTAAATACTCTTGGTAAATTACTAGAATAATTAAATCGGTCTTTGGTTTTCGTATTCTTAATAAAGTAGAAAAATTCTTTCTAAACCAAAGAAACAAATGGCCAATTAGTCATCAAACACTTGTTTTTTAGATTTGAAGCAAATCTCATTTTCACAGAATTTTTTTCATAATACATTGATGAAAACACACATCACAAGTCCCATCCCACTTTAGACACCAGGAAACAGAATATGAAATTATATTTGTGTGCAAACTATAGCATTTTTCTGGTTCATTTTCAAGATCTGTGGTATTTACATATGACCTTTCCATTTTTATTAACAGTTTATTGGATTTTTGCATTCTGGCCAGCAGACGAGAAAGGTAATTTACACAGAGATTTGACAGTTATACACACAGCTATAAACTTCAGTCCATTAACTTATTTCTCGTGTAACCTTTATAAGATTCTATCCAGACAGCCAAATAAGCACTATTTCTTGTTTTTCTTTAATTCAAAAAGCCCTGATCATAAGTCCCTACTTATAGAACATCAAGTGCAAGTAAAGATCTGCACAAGCTTTTATCACGGCTTTCTCTGCCTCTTAGTATATATAGATGTCAATTTAAATTATGTTACTCAATATCGAGTTGTTTATCTACTGTTAAAGTTTTCACATTGAATTAGCAAACGATGGCAACATTTTTATTCTTTTTCTAAAATACTCTAATTGGACCCTTGCATGGATATTTAAAGAATCACATGTAATTAATGTACAATTTTTCATGTGAATGTCATCAGTCATAACATAAGCACAGGTAAACCAAACATGCTCACAGGAAGGGCAGCACAGAAATTCGAGGAGGGTCAGTCCATATATGCTAAGACTTTCTACACAATTTTTTTACTTTATCTCCAGAATATGGATGTCTGTCAGCAAAGAAATCCTATAGATAAGTTCTCTCCAATGCACAATGTGATCTTTTGAAAGACAAGACATTGCTTACATTCCACCTGTTTGCAGGAAGTTTCCTTGCAATGTACTTAAAAATGTAAGGAGTGGATCTCTCAAAAAATGTTTCTTTCAGAAAATGAAAGATTTCTTAGTATATTACAGCCCAAAAATAAAATTATTTTTAGAAAGGGCAAAATTCTTAATAGACTCCAGCAGGTAGAATTTTTCCTTAGCTTTTTTATATAACTTTGTTTTTCCCTAGCAATGGTAAATTCATATCTCACAAGGGTAAGTCAGATTAGAAAGATAATTTTAACTGACTTTTGGATGGCAAATCCTGGATATATACCAAGTAACTTGGGATGACCCTAATTACCAGTTTAAGGATGGCATTTCTGTTTAATAGAATATCCATTTCAATTAAAAAGACACCAAGATATCAGAAATACTCTATTTCCCAAACAAAATGTAAGCCTTGTTTTACATTTAATGTAATTAATGTCAATAACTAACCACCGTCGTCGCTTCAGCTCAGTCATCTCAGTCAAAAATTAAAATCTTCTTAAAACAGTTTTAAAGCAGAACTATTTTACTATTTCATGAATAAGCTAAATAAGTTGAGTTTTTAAACAAAACAAGAGAGAAAAATCCTACGCTACTAAAATTCTGGGAAGTGAATGTGACTGAATGTATGACTATTAGATAAAATTAAATTTTAACTCATTAAAAAAAAAAAAAGTTACTAACATAGCTGTAAGGTTTTTGTTTAAGTCTACTTTGTGTTCATCCAGCCAGGAAACACATACATTAGATAGTGTCCTTATCAGGGGAAAAAATCCTGAATTTTAATATCTTTCTAAAACACAGCAATAAGTTTCAAAGGGAAGTATATGAAGAGACATATTCTGTTGTCTTTGCAGATTCCAACAGAAAGTCATCCTTTATAAAGACTGGGAGTCTTCCAAAGGCAACTGAGATTCAAATCTTTTAATGATCAATTGGAACAGTATATGTACTTCCTTCTTGATTTAACTGATAAAGGTGATAAGTAACAGTTCTTTAATCCTCAGAGACTATGCAGGATACAAGGGGGACACGGTGGAGACTGAGCAAATTTCCTGATTTGATTTGAAACTTTAAAGGCAATTCACTCTTCTGCAAATGTCCATCATCCAGAGAGTGTAAAATGAAATGACAGATACCTATAGAGATTAGACAACTCCAACTTTTCAGTTCAGCCTTTATGGCAATGCACATTGGGGTTCAATGTCCTCATTAAGCTAAAGTGACAGAGTCACAGAGTGTGCCACCTGGGTAGATACAAGGAATGGACATGATTCATTAAAACAAAAAGCAGCAGTAGTGACTAATTTTAGCAGAATAATAATTTTAAGCAATGTTAAGCAAACCTTATCAGGCCCCTTTTAAAGTGACATCATCTAGCACTATATAGAGAAGAGAACTACAGGCAGGACTAAAAGGAAAGTTTGAGAAATTCCAATTTGTTGGAAATTGTTAGAAGGAGATTTTGCCTACAAAAAATATACAATCAATTTAAGACAGGCAAAGGCAAGCACAATGGGAAGGACCAAACTGATGGTGCTGAGCTTGATGCACCCCTGGATAATATTGGCCATTTTGGCTGCCAGGGCACACTGTTGTTCATATTAATCACTAAATCCTTGCTATCAATTATGAGCTTAAAATGGACTTCACTAATATTAACTTAATATCTTACTTTATTATCTTGAAAATAGACTGATAAAAAAAATATTTTCCAGAAGTATTTTGGCTTCTGTGAAAATGTAACCATAATTGCACAGGTGAACTCAGTAAGTTTGAGTCACATAAAAAAAACTCTGTATGCTAATGTAGTGTTACCTGAAGTTCAGCCAACCAGTAAAGCCTGTCTCAGACAGAAGTCATCAAGTAAACACAGAAAAGTACAAATGATCACCAGAGAGAAGTGACTATGTTGAATGAGAGTTGAAAGAAATTTCACATATATTATTGGCAAAATGTCTGTTTCACAAAGCAAATTACACGCCAGCACTACAATGATTGCCTTGGGAAAGTACAGAACAGTTCATGACAGAAAGGGGGAAATAACATTGGGAACTTCCAACAGAATTAATGCAGGAAAGACAATTCAGCATAAGAAACAAAGGAATAGGCTGGCCCAAATTTCATATGCCAATACTCTGAGAAGAACTGAGATAAATGCTGATTTCAAGATGGCAGTCTTTCTAACTTAATTTTATTTAAGTTAGTCATCCTTAAAAAATCTTGAGAAAAACAGTTGAAAGCTTAAAATACCATTTAAATTAAAAATAACGCTAAACACTGCAAGGCAACTGCTGAGTAATATTTATCAAATCAGGTAGCTCTCTACAAAGACCAGTAAATGGAGATGATACCACAAATGCTCTAAAAAATGGAAAAATCTTTTTAGGCTGACACTAAGTCAAAGCCTCATTTCATGTGCTCAAGATTTCTTTTTCTTTTTTTTCTTTTTTTCTGCACTGTATGAATGAGCCAAATTGACCAAATAAACAGCTGTCTTAACACCACCAAACTAAATACACACAGCTGCTTCCGCAATCCAGTATGGATTAGAAATAAAATTTAAAACATAAATAATCAAAGTATTAAGCATTATGGAAGATGACAAAAATAATATGTACAACTTAAGCATCATATGGAATTTGGGATTAATGATAAAGTAGAATGAGTTTAGGTGCCTTATGATGGAAAACTTATGTCTAACCTGACCAAACTCAAGTACAGGGAATTCAGGACTAATGAACAGTGAAAGAATAAAACAAGGCAGGAAAGATTTAGGCTACATGAGTTCTCTTGAGGTGCTGAAATCCAATAAAAACTATAGAGGTGACCTAAAAAATTTTGAGAGAGCAAAAAGAAGCAGGAAATTTTCTATGGATTTCTCACGATAGCAAAGTAACTAAAAATTTTTGCTATTATTATTAAAATGGCAGGGATGTTGCATGAACATGACAGTACAGGATCCCTGGGCTTTTCTTGGCTTGATTTTTTTTAGCTTCTCTGAGCAGCATGTTGGTGGCCAGGTGGCCACTGTCTCACCAGCTTCTGCTGAAGCTCTGGGAATGGCAGTCATGGTCAAGTCTGAAGAGCAAACGGGGTCCTGGTACAACAAGCGATTGCCTTTGAAGTCACCTGTGGCTGGGGACACCCAGTGCAGCTTTGAGACTTGAGATGGACAACAAAGAGAAGGAAACAAATTGTGACAGAAAATCATAAGCAATCGCAAGAAGATCTAAAACTGATGGGGAGTAAACCCATGCTATGAAGAACATGAGCCTCCCAGTCCTCCTGAGTCGTTGCCAAAATTTATTGCAGACAGACACACCCCCCCTTTCTTCTTGAGGAAAACTGAATGTCTCAACCATGGGATCCAGAAGTACATTGAGAAGGTGAGGATAAAATCAGAGAAAAGGTCTAGATGTTAAAAAAATGGAGGAGAGTGTGGCTGAGCTTTCATTTTATTGTTAAAAATTGTTATTAATGGATCTTTTCTGCATTAATCAAACAAATTAGAGCATTAAACCACTCCATTGGACTAATGACAAATTCTTAGCTTCATATATAATGTGTGTTCTTTTGCCCATGACAAGTCTTTACCTGTAAGGTTTTTTCCAATGTCTGAAAGCTCCAGGAGGTCAGCAAATGGACAAAAGTTTGTCAGGGAGATGCTGCAGAGTATTATGAGCAGCACAAGTATTGTCTCATGCCAACAAGGATTAGACTGGATGATGCTGCATCAGGACAAGGGAGAGTTTTCCAACTGTAAGGTGCTACCAAAAAAGACAGAGGTTCTTATGTTGTCCAAATAACTAAGCAGATAAACATTCCTTTCAGGGCCTTTTTTAATATTCCAAGAATAAAGCACCAACACAAAAAATAAAAAGCTCCTAAATGGTTGTTGTGACCATCACATTTGAGTTGCTTGAAAAAACAAGGAAGGTAAGAGTGTCAGAAGAGACAATTTGATAAAGACTGCTATAAGGCATTATGAATATCATATGAAGCACATCAGTAGCTGATGAGCAAAAATGAATAGGGGAAAACTTAGACTAAACTTTAGAATGGACTATTTTTGAAGTATTATAAATTAATATTTGCAAAATAAGAATCTAATTATTTTTCCTACCACATTCTGCCATATCCTGCTTTAATCTTCATTCTTTGATCTTGTAGTCAAATCAATATTTTTGTCAATATGCTTCTTCTTCTTATAGATGTCTAAGATAGCTAACTAAAACCGCAGTGATGAGAAATCAAATTAAAAAACAGCAACTTTATTCTGAAACACTTTACAGTCCTTCAGAAGAGATTGCTTGTTAAAATAGCTAACTCCCTTATAAAACTAACAGCCATTTGGGCAATGTCAGCAATCACTTTTTACTGGATTTGTTTTTCTCAGCTTCCATTTCATTTCATTAAGACAAACTTTGGTGATTTTGTGTGATTTTAATTAGATACATGCCTATGGATTTTGGAACTGGGTCTTTAAATTTCACTTCTCAGATGTTTGAGTTTTACACTACAAAAGAAAATTAGTTAACTGTGAAAATAATCTTCAAAGGATTCAGTTCTTTCTGCCTGTGTTTCTACTTTCTTTTTTCTTAATGTGTACTTGAATAGAGAACAGCTAATTAATTCATTGTATAGCTAAGAATGAGATAGAGAATTTTTGTTGAAATTCAGAAGCCATTTTTCCATCTCAGCATTTTAAAAATTGGACTTTACTTTGTACTGTTGTACTTTACTGTCTGTTAGACAAAAAACATGTATGACAAAACTCCAAAACTAGTGACTAAATCTTCTATTCCTTCCAGGATGATGCACAGCTCTCCAATCAGGGAAGTTTGGCTGAGAGTGACTTTTTCTACCAAAAACTCTGTATTTTATTTTTTCAGCATGATTTCTCTTGTCTTTTCCCATCATATGACCTCCATATTGAATGAAATAAAAAGCACCAAATAAATTATGGTAAACTGATACTACCCCTAGCCATAATCAATCATCTGTTTTCTAGTCAAACAATTTATAATTGAGTTTTTCTAGTTTGTTTTAAAAGTTTCATAATCCTATTTTAAAGCATTTTATATTGAATATCAACATCTTTAAATATAATCCATCATAGACCTATTAATGCTTCCTGTTTTCTCTTCCCTTTTGAAGGTTTAATTCTTGCTCCAATTTTTAATTTATTAATTTAAAATAAAATTTTCTAGCTTCTGAAATATTCCCAAAATGCCCTTTGCTTTTTTTCACGCAAAAAAGAGAATTAATGAAATTTTAGAATCATAGAATGCCCTGGGACCTTAAAGATCATCTAGCTCCAACCCCCTGTCATGGACAGGGACACTTTTCAATAGAGGAGGTTGCTCAAAGCTCTATGCAATCTGGCCTTGAACACTTGAAGGGATGAGGCATCCACAGCTTCTCTGGGCAACCTGTTCCAGTGCCTCCCTACTCTGACAATAAATATTTTTTTCCTAATATGCAATCTAAACCTACTGTCTTCAGTTTGGAGCCATTCCCCTTGTCCTGCCCCAGTAAAAAGTTACTTTACATTTTTCCTTTGGTCTCTCTACAGGTACTGGAAGGCTACAATTAAGTCTGTTGTTGTTCAGCCTGGAAAAGCCTTCTCTTTTCCAGGCTGAACAAACAAAATTCTCTCAGCCTTTCCTCATAGGAGAGGTGCCCATTCCTTCTAATCATCTTTGTGGCCTCCTCTGGACTCACTCCAACAGGTCCTTCTCCTTCCTGTGCTGGGACCCCAGAGCTGATGCAGCTCTGCAGGTGGGCTCTCACCAGAGCAATGCTGAGAAGAGGGGCAGAATCCCCTCCATCCCCTGCTGCCCACAATGCTCTGGATGCAGCCCAGGACACGTTTGGCTTTCAGGGCTGGGAGTGCCCATGGCTCGGTCAAGAATCACCAGGTTCTTCTTCCATTTTTCAGAAATGAAGACTATTATTACAAAATGGTTTTCTTGTATTGCTTTTAATTTTATATATTTTTATTGTAATATGAATAAAAAAGACAGACTATTCACTTGATAACCTTGTATGATGTAGCAGCCTTAATAAAGTTGGGAAAATTAATATTAAAATATTTTTATGTTTCTTTCAATTTAAGGTCATGTTACATTGACTTTAGTGGATCATCACAGACTATCAAAAAACATCCTGTGAGTAGTATGATCCACTGCAAATTCAAATTTCCAAGTCTGTATTACAGATTCTTATTAGGTATAAAAACAGAAACTGCCTGCTGAATAGATAGTGCAACATAAAATTGAAAATAATAATTACTTCTACATTTTTGTAATCTCATCTAGGGAAAACAATGTCTTATTGTATGCAAAGCCTTTTCATACAGAGTACCATTCCTTTTACAACTTTGTGATTTTAGTAGCACGAAATTTTACAGAATTAGGAAATATACTATTTTTATGGATTTTTTTCACCAGGGAGAACAGATTAAACCACTCGTGCATACAATCAATCTGTTAAGGAAAAGAAGAGATTACTGTAACTTAGAGATTTCCCCATGCCTGCTAGTAAACTGATAAAAAGTGCAGAGAACAGCTTATTCTGCATGTTGCAGACCATGCCCCCTATTAAATTTATATTGAAGTCTGCTTAAATTAAATGTGACTAAAGAAATATCCTTTTCTCTCTGTGAAGTTTTCAGATCTATCACAAACAAGCCAGCTCACTGGAGATATGATAAAGTGCAAACCACCAGGAAGGCATCCAGCAACATGATAGGAATAGGTCCAGAAAAACTCCAGCTGTTTATGCAAATGGCGATACTGAGTGGCTGGCACCTTATCAAGGACCAGAGGATCAGTGGCATATTGGTGTACTCATTTAATGCCTAATGGATGTTTACTGCATCAAACAGGAAAAATAAACAAAAATTCCCAGCAAAGTTTAAAAGATTTTCTGAACTGGGACATTCAACAATGTGTTCTCTAATCAGAATCAATTAAATTTGCACAGATGTTGTACTTCTCTATTGCAGTTCTGTGTCTCTTCAGTCTCAAAGTATTTTCTTTTTCTCAAAGCAAAATCTGAAATGCAGCCACTTCTCAGGTGCATGCTGCCAGCAGATCTCCCATTTTGTTCTGTTTTTTCTCCAATTTGGCATCTGAGTATTTTTCTATGTATCTGTGTTATGGTTTTATTTTGTTACTTCTGAAGAGAATGAATTGTTCTATTCAATTAACTGAAAATTAATGTAATTTATTTGTGTAATATTTGCTTCATTGTAAGAACAGATCTAAAAGCATGTATGTGAAACAATGAGTATCTAAAATGTTTCTAGCACAAAAAGCATCTCGTAAAGCACTCTATCACTGGCCAAGCATTTAACGTTCTCTCAAGCACATGAAAACCAAGACAGTAACACCTGTAGAATGAAAATATAAGTGCTTTTCTAGGTGTCTCAGCTTTGCCTTTTCACATACATTTCCAGCAGCAAGCAATACTTACTGACTGACTCAAATAATAATCTACAAAGGTTGCTGCTTTCATTTAAGCTCATAGTAGGAAATGAGAGTGTTCAGGCAGATAACATACCCTTGTTGTAGAGATAAAGATGTATGAGGGATCTTATTTGCTGTAGAAATGAGGATCTTATTTTCCTTCAAAATGTCTTCTCCCTGTTCATGCCTGTGATTTATGCCAAGATATGCATTCAGACCCCTTACTCAGTATGAAATTCCATCACAGCCTTTTGGGAACATACTTTCACTAAATCTACTTATCCATATTGGGAATCTAAACACTGGTGAATCTGAAAAGGCTTCAGCATTTTAAAAATCTGGGCACTAAAATATTATCTAGATTTTCAAGTAAAGTGATAAAATAGGATTAAAAAGCAGGATTGAAACTGCACACCAGGTACTTGTTCAACTGATATAATAGACCTCAGTTCCTCACCGAGGCTAACATCCAGTACAATAAAGCATTCTTTCCATCAGATAGAAAAACAAGGAAGAAAATAGAAACATTTCTTTTCATGTCAGTTTAAGACATTCTTGAGTGGCCTTGTACATGATGAAAATCAAGCTTGTACATGATGAAAATCAAGCTTGTAACATGTTTTTCATCTTCCAGAAGAACCTGACGGCATTTGCTTTTAAAGTTTCACTTTCCAAAAGAAAAATATACTGTAAACAAAGGTCCCATATTTCCTTCTGGGGTTGTTTGGGTTTTCTTTAGTGTTGTTTTATTTGTGGTTCTTGTTTATTTTTTCAAACTTTGTTTCATTCACTTTATAGTGGTTTACTGACACATTATATGGATCTGGAAATGACCAAGAGATATGGAAGATGTCCTTAGTTGCAGGCTAGTGTTCTTAGTTGCATTACTTAGATTTCATACAAGTTACTATGGAGGCTCCTGGCTTTCTCATGATGTCCGTATCTTACAAGCTTGCAGATTGGAATTGCAGATGTAAATGACAAAGTTTTGGTCACAAGAGAGGACAGCTACAAGATTTCATGCACATTCATTCATGATTTGAATGCTATCATGTGGCACACTGAGGACTTCATTTCTCAGAGGGAAAGCACTTTTGGCAACATTGGACTAAGCACCATGGCCTTGGATTATTGACTGGCAAATATATAAATATTGATATGAAGGAATAAAAATAATTATTTTTCTTGTCACACTCCTGTAAAATCCCCAAAAAGATTCATTAGTTACTATAATAACTATAATAAAGTTCTCAAGAAGAGTAAAACACTTTGACATGTGAAAGCAAAAATGAAAAATTTGCACACTACTAAAAGATTTCTCCCTTTTATACCAACATCCTGCTGTATAATCAATGTGACGAGTTTGCAGTGTGCAACTTTTATTCATCTAATAACTGAATACTTTTAGCAGCATACAATTTTGTATCAATATGTTTATAGAAGAGTTCTAAGTTCTTCCTGACCGTCCCTCAAGAAATGAATATTTTTTTACAGTCTTAGTAAATTACCTTTGCTCTTTTAAGGCCTTCAGGAAGATATTGGCTTATCTCTCTGAGTTTTTGATTTCATGGCTGACTAGTTATGAATTTAAGTTTAATAAGTAAAAAAAAAAAAAAGAAAATAATCCAAATGTTTTCCCCTCCAATCCTTCTCTGTACCTCATGCTGTGATTACTGTGTAAAGCAGTAATCTCTCACACCTGTGATCAGGCCATCATCTTCTGCTCAGCTTTTTCATTGATGTTTAACATCCATTTTTCACTATTTTCATGATATTCCTACAATACAGCCTTTCCCATCTGCCCTGTGGTAAAACCTACGGCCTAAGCTTTTATTTTCCTGGATCTCCACAGCATTTAACACATGCAATTTCCCTATTCCTAAAATAGAGCAGTTAATGTACAACTATTAAATAATCTGATTAATACAGATTCTAAAATGTTTTTTTAACTTTTTTGTTATAAATGACTGTCATTTAAAGAGCTGACACCAGCCTTTAAAGAGCTGACACTGATATTAAAGGGTTTGCGTTTCTCAAAAATTGCAAATTATTGCTACTGTGTTAAAAACCAGACCAAAAAATAATGTGCTTCATTAGAAAACAGTACTGTTACACTGTGTATGAGAGTAGTAAGGATGAATACTCATGTTAGAGATCTCTTTAGTTGTCACCTGATTTGAAAGTTGGAAAGAAGTGCATAGAAATAGTTCAGAAAAGTACTAATTGCTCACATACAAAGCTTAACTGCTTGATTTAGTAGCCCACATGCCAGTTTTGGTGGTATATTGTGTAAGATTAATTGATAAGCAAATCTGATTATTTTTAGCTGGAAGAAGAAAAAAAAAGTTTAGCATCAAATTCTCAAGACGCAATTACCCCTACACTCTATTTTTACTTGAACATTAAAAAGAATATCAATGAAACACTAATGTTAATAGAAGGACATTTTTGCCTAAAGTTAATGGAGATAAATATAGCTGTAGATTTACAATTCAGCCACCCATAACTGTGAATAAGATATTTTGTGTGTTTTAGAATCATTTATCTTTAACATTATTATTTCTATTGAGAAAAAAGGGAGCTGGAATAACTTGTTCTTGTTTACAAACCTTCCTGCTCTTTCAGTGCATGGACTTAATTTGAAACTTGTTGACCCAAAGGAATCCTAGCTCACTGCTTAGACTTTTGATCCAAGTTGATTACAAATTCATAGGAACTATTTGCAATTTTTGGTTTTGGTCAGTTTGGATATTCTGTGAGTCTGGGGTGAAATTAGGATTGGAAAAAAAAAATTATAAAGGTATTGAGTGTTGTTTGAGGGTGATGAAAGGACAGGACTTATTTTGTTTAGCATCAATTCACAGTCCCTATCTCTTTTTTTACTTGTTCAGAGAAATCCAGGAATTTAACTTTGAACAAGATTGATACTGTATATTAAGGATTTTAGACCACTTCAATATCTGAGACAGTTTCAACACGCAATTTTGCAAAGACCAAGTGCAAAGTGAGTGTCTCGTGTTCATTCCCTCAGATATTGGGACATTTCTGTCTTTTTTTTTCCACTCTTGAAAACTTATGATTACAAGAAGTTCAAATTACATTTTCAAAGTTTTCAAACTTTGCTGCAGGTAGAATATTTTGACATTAGAAACTGAAATCCATTACAGACTCAGAGAAATATTTAAAGGTTAACCATGGCTAGGAATTTCAAATGATTATTAGATTAAGCCTGTTGCACTTCTGGTGCACATTGCACCAACGAATGACAGAGTCCTATTTAGTGCTTGTGCTGAAGCAACAGAATGGCTTGACCTTTCAATAGGTAAGATATCGACCTGTGACAGGGCTCCACACAAGCCTTGTGAACTACCTAAATCGTGTTTAAGTCTTTGACCAGGAATTCTGTCTCTGTTCCATGAGACACATTTCATTCTTACCAAATATATAGGAAATTTCTCCTTAGTTCTCTGAAACTAGAGAAGGGATTCAACAAAAGAAAACTTTCTTTGTGTAAATCAGTGTTCCTAACATTATTCTCTTTGTGTGATTTCTGTAAAAGGGGGTGCTGTTTCTTCTGTGGGTATAAGCAAGATAACAATTAACATAAATGGTATTTATTTCTCTCCTTCTCTGCCTTAATATTTTTAAACTTATTAAAGGTGGTTTTAGACAATCTCTGTTTTCATAGTGGTTATGTGGCTCAGCTAACAAAGCCGAAGAAGGAAAATGACATTGTTTTCCTCCCCTTAGAAACAATTTTATTCTCTGACAGTGACATTTATGCATTGCTTTATGCAATTCTGTGATAAGAGTATGTATGAGTTGCAGTTTGAAATAAAATGCTCATCCATGTGTTTGTGAAGTAACTATATAAACAGGAAATAATGATTGAAACCCATCAGGCTCCTTGTTTAGAAACTTAAGCTAAGAAAAGAAAAGGAGCTCACATGCAGTTTTGTTTCACTCTATCCTAAAAGACAATTTTCACACTATTCATCAAGATTGGACATCAAACTCTCCTTTAACAGTTCAGGATGAAACAAAGGTTTGATACCCAGTAATGTCTGAGAAAAGAGAGATACAGACATTTCGTGGGCAAAGTCCCTCTTTGCCTCTCCTCCCATTCTTTCCCTGTGAAACAGTGAGGATTTTCCTTTACATTCCTTTCCTGCTCACTTTCTTATGGATACATATAATGAAACATGGACTGCTCCTTCTCATTATTTCTTTTACTCATTTTGCATATGATAGCCCTGTTAGTGACCAAGGACAGGAAAACAGTCACAGATGACATTTTTATATTTGTCAAGAGAGTGAACAAGCACAGCCAATCGAGTTATACCAAGGACAATTTCATTCTGAGAAACTCTGCTGCTCTCTGTGCTCAGAGTACTGCATAGACTGCATAGACTCTCACAGTTTTGCATCACACTGGGGGAAGTTTGCAGACAACAGCAAACTGAATGAGGCAGTCAATAAGCTGCACCTCAGGACTGTTTTTCAGAGGAACTTTGACAGGGGGGGAGGAAAAGACATACACCTCACAAAGTTCAATGAAAGGAATTGCAGAATCCTGCATCTAGGATGAGATAACCCCTTCCAAAAGTACAGCCTGTGGACTCACTGTACAGAAAGCAGATCTACAGACAAGCACCTAGGGATCTGGCTTGACAACAAACTATTGACTCATGTTCCTGAGTCAATAGGTTACTCTTGCAGCAGAGGAAATTTGACCAAGAGCACAGCCTGCCAGTCCAGGAAAAGGGAACTTTCCTACTTGTGACGATGCAGCTGTAGCACTTGTGAGCTCCCCAGTCAAAGAAGGATATTAATATGAAGGAAAAAATCAAAAGGATTGACACCAAGATGGTCAAGGACTGTAGCAGTGTGTGCATTGGAAGACAATGAGGGACCTGATCAGTTCAACAAGGAGAATAAAAGATTTTCTTGCTGAGCATAATTATTAGGCCAGGAATACAATGGAGATAGTCAGACCCTTTCCAGAGCAACAGTGTCTTCTATACCAGCAGGCCAGGAATCAAGGAACACAGTTTGGTATAGGGAAAATATTTTTCTTGTGGCATAAGGATGTTCAAATACTGTAAAATCTTACCAGGAGAGGCTGTAGAACCTCTGTCTTCGGAGGAGTTCAGGACTTGATCTAACAGAACTGAGCAGCCTGCTCTGCTTAAACCTGTCTGAGATGGAGATTGGACTAGGTGACTTCCAAACAAAATTATTCTATGATAATGTATCATTCATTCCTATCAGGAATCAACTCAATAAAGGCAATGCAGATAATATACTTTGAAACCTGCAAAATAGAATAGCAAAGCAAGAACAGACTCAGTGTTTCCTTGGCCACACTGTTTAGAAAGTAAAAAAAGCCAAAACCACCTCCCCACTCAAAACTAACAAACAAGCAAAGAACCAACCAACCACACACGCACAACACACAAAAAAATATTAAAAACCCTTCAGAAGCATTATTTCTATGCTCCAGTAGTTTTGGTTCAAAGTAATTCTAGGCTAAGGTTCAAAGTCTGTAAGGGTGAGGTATGTTCCAAACAAATCAAAACATGACTGCATTCCTACTAAATTTAAAATTCCAATTTCATGTGACTAATCAGGAAGATGACTAGAAATTTTTTTGAGGTTGTTGGTTTGGTACTTTTTTATGGGGCGGGGGGGGGTGATTTTGGTTGTTTGGGTTTTTTTAGTGTGGTTTTCTTTTTTTTTTAATATTTTAATTTTTGAGGGTCGTTGCTATTTTATCCCATCTACTTTTCTAGAGTCACAACCCATTTCCATATAGGCATGGTTTTTGTTTATTTCTCTGCATCTAACTTGTTTTTTTAAGGGATTATTTTCAAGAAAAATGTCAGGTAGCAAGTGTGTGCCACTGTTAGAAGACAGGCGTGCTTTTATTGCAGTCATACATCTTTAGAAATATGTTTTCATAAGCAAGAGTTGCAAGAAGGCAATTTGGTTTACCAAGTATGCATCAGAACAGAGTGCATTCCAGGAATTAACATACTGTAGTACAGAAAGAAATAAGGGAGCTAACTGCTTCAGTTATACCCACAGCAGCAGGCTATAACAACAATAGCAGTATCAGCAGCAAAAAAAATCTTTTATTTTCTCTCCACTGCTTATAAATGAGATTGAGCATATGGATACGTAATTAGGGTTATTTCATTAGATCAGACTTGAGCTCTCCAAACAATCATAAAAAGGGTTCTCCATGCATAACGGTTTATACAGACTTCTCAAAACACCTACTAATACATTAAAGAACACATATTTATCTTGATGTAAAAATTTTGCTGAGGCTTTTTGTTTATGATCAGAGTGACTTTCATAATTTAATGTATAGCTGCATTATTTAAATAATTATTAATTATTTAATTCCTATTCTGCTGTTTTCTCCTGTTTTTACCCCAATTTCTGAACAATTAACTATTTATCGCCATTTAGCTATTGATCTAATTGGGCTGATTTCCTTGCACTAAAGCCAATTTTGTTTTAGTTCACATATCAAACAGCTTGCCCAGTTTTTCTTTGCTACTCAGCTTCCAGGTCATGGCCTCTCTCCTAAGTCGACCTTTTAAATTTTCCTCCTTATCTTTTTAGTCAATCTCCCATGTGCCCAGTTGAACCACTTCCAGCCCACCTCCTCTCATTTTGCAGTCATGATCTGTCTGAAAAATAGCTTTTCTTCTCCCACTTTTTGATATTTTTCAGCTCTATTCTTTCCCCAGCTGTCCTGACAGATTCTGAAGCATAGATACTTCCAGGACTAAGGTGACAAAGGAACTAAAATAAAAGTTTTATTTGTTTCTGTGTGCAAAGACCACTTTAACTCCCATAAAGGTACTCAACTTTTGTTACATTTTGCCTTAAATTTCTAAACACTAGAAACTTAACTGTATGTCACTAGAGACAATCATGTTTCAAAATCAAAATTCCACAGTGGATGAAACAGGACATCCTTAAGACATTATTTCCCATGAAATAATGACTGCAGAACACACCGCAAGCTTGCTTTCTGAGATGGTTTCTTAAGGCTATAAAAAGCTTTTCAATAGCTTATATCTCACTACTGAAATCTGGAGTGAAATACTAATTATCAAAGTTATAAGAAATCATGTGTGGAATTATTTTGTTTTATTAATCTCAATATACTCAGTGTTGTCCAGGAAAAGCTGTATGACCTATGTACCATGTTATGTGTTTCAGGATCATAGTGATAGAATTTCTACAAGGCATAATAAGAATACAATTTTGTAAGCGTAGTAGTTATCAAGGGAAATGAGAAATGTGAATTTTATTTGAAGTATCCCTGTTTCTAAAATGTGGACATTTGACTATTATACAAAATGAATTAATATATGGATTAATTCATTTTGTATATGAAAAGACTGAATTAGCATGGTGATAGCATTAATACCACAAAATAAGGATGAAGTAGAAAACTTTGAGAGAAAGATAGAAAGAATGAGAAGATAATATTAGGTGAAGTTAGTTTTAAGAAAATAGAAAAAAAACATATGGTTGCAACCTGCTACAGCCTTCTAGGCATCCAACTGCCAGTCAAGGTGGTGTCTAAATATTCTGACTGAGACTTAAGTTAACCATTTTCACAGGCTTCTCATTTCAGAGACAGGGCCTTATTAACAATTACCGAAGTGAAGAAGCCTGAATGGTCTGGAATCTCTGCAATTATCTGGAAATCTAAAAATCTCCATGTCTAGTTCAGAAATTTGGACAACTAATCCCTTTCCAAAAATATGCTATTACTTCAATACCTGGGATTTTCAATTAAACATTGTTTTATCAAAAATTCAAGCAGTTTTAATAACAATATTTCTTCTTTTACTGTTTTCTTCAAACTAAAATCAACACTATAGAGTCAAAATTGGTAAGAATTCCATTTAGCTTAATAAAGTTTCACCAAATTGATGAACACAGACAAGAAATTGAATTTTCTCTCTTAATTTCACTTCTACAAAGCCTTAGACAAATGCAACATGCCTAACCTTACACATTTATGACCAATTACTGACTTCCTCCTAAGATTTCAAAAGTGGCAGAAACTGGACATTTTGTATCTCCATTGTGATTCAGTTCTAAATTTGTTCTAAAGAACCCACTCCCTCCTACAATTATTTTTTATTTTTTTTTTACAATTTTTTTACTTCTATGTTCTGTAAGGGAATAAATGTACTCCTTTTTGGTCTTGAAATTCATAATGGAACATGGCAGGGTCAGATGTGGCAGAAAGAAACTGAGATTACCTATTCTTTCAAAGGTATCCATGTTACTAACTTGGAGCACTCAATTTTGGATGCACCTACATGATACATTTTCCAAAGTGGAAAAACTGATTAATAAAAAATTGTGCCTTTTCTGCATGCTTTAGCCTCATACACTGTTTACTAATTATGCCAACACATTCATGTGTATGGTCAATTATGTGAACTAGCACACTGAAGTGATTTATGTAGAAAATAATAAGGACGTATTATTTTAGATTAATATCTCCTTTTTAGTCTCTCCAGTAATGGAGATTGTAGCTGTACAACTACACTGGAGGAAATACAAAATGCAGTTCAGAAGCAGAGCAGGGTCTGAAATATTTTAAGGCGTCTCTGTCAAAAAAGAAAAACAACAACAAACTTGTGATGTTACACTTTAAGATGCTTTGATGACTGGAAAGAAAACTGTTATGTAATTACAGAAAAGGAACAGGAATGAGAGTGTCCCAGATAAAATGGCAATGCCAACAAAAATTAAATTCTTACTTCAGGCTTATTTACGACCTCACTATCTACAGTATAAATTAAAAATATATAATACAGGAGAGAAGGACAAGAATTTCCGAAGAAATTTTCTGGAGATTTTACCATTCCAGCTACATGTGATAATTTTTTTTATTGCCTTTGAAAGAATTTTATGTTAAAGCACATAATTTGTATAATTTTACAGATCAATTAAACTATTTTGATTTTGAGAAAACATCAACTTTGCCTAATTTCTTCTCATGAAGAAATAATAAACAAATAAATACAAAGCAATTCTGAAATGTATTTGAAGTCAAACTCAAGAAACATTGAAACTAAAAGAAAAAGCTTTATATTTTTTTTAAACTTCCTTCAAAAATACATAAATTCTTGTCTTTTTTGTCTCTTGTTAAATTTTAAAAATAATCATGGTATCTCTATTTTTTAGAGACAGAAATGTCTACTTTGATCAAATTTAATTCTGAAGATTATAAAGTACATGGTTTTATACAGTATTTTGTGAGGATTGTATTTTTTTTCTTTTTTGTATCAATTATTAGGAGCACAAATTAAAAACTATATTCTACAAACTGTTCCCTATAGACAACTGTGTAAGTGCAGTGTTTTAAATTAATTCAAGAAATTGCAGGGCAATACAGATATGCATTGGCACTCTCTTTAGATTTTCCCATTCCAAAACTAGTAAAATGTTTGTTTAATCTCCACAGTGATGTAAAACAAATGTTTATGAATAACCTTCTGCCACAGGAAATAAGCTGGCTTTGGCCTGGTTTATTCAAGGTTATCAGTCACTGACTTGAATAATCTGTGATTCTTTTAAGGTGATAGTAGAATCTTCCTGATTTTCCATCTGAAGGGATTATATTACACATTTTCTTCTTTCTTATGCTTGAAAAATACCGATAACATGCTCATAAATAAATGGGTTCTCTCCAAACACCATGATTTGTACGATTAATATACTTGTTGTGGTTTTAGTGTCTCAATCTTTTCTAAATATAACACATTATAATCAATAGAGTAAGTAGGATTATCAGAAGGCTGGTGTCTTAATAACTGCTGAATTAATGAAAACAGAACTTATGACTGTCACTAAAATAGGGAAAATATTTGGAGTCAGGTAAAACCTTGAATAAACTGCTAGAGAGCAGTTGCTGCTCTCTATATAGTTTTTATTCAGTCATTTCCAAACAGCCTGCTAGTCTGTAAAATATGATAATTTATTTCACCACCTAAGATTACATATATAGAGCGTAGATTCTGGACAATGTGAAGGTTTTGCTTTAATAACTTCTTTGTTAGTGAACCATTTCCTTTTCCTAGATAAGGGATTATGTCTAGAAAGATCCTTTGTACTGGCACCAGATGACATGTCAGAGTCTCACAAGAATTAGTTGGAGAACATCTCTGCTTCTGAGGTTGCAGACATTTAATCATTTCTTCACTATTCTGGGCAGCTGCACACTGATCTCATACCCATCACCTGCTTCTGGGCAGTCAGCCGAAGTACTTGGTAATAGATGGGCTACTTTGCATGCTGCTTTACCAAGAAATGCCACTAACTGTGACAACAATCCTAATTAGTTGTTGAAATACCATTGTGCAGATCTGTCACCAGCGATTACTCATCTCTCTAATGGTTCCTCCAAACAGAAGCTCTGTTTCAGCTATTTAGGAAATGGCCAATATCATTATCATTCCCTGGGGGCTTATCTAAGCACTCTGAGGGATTACTGTCCAATTTTACTTTTAAGCAACGTTGCAAAACTCATGAAAATAGACACTTTTCAGGGGAAAAATAAAACATCTTCACAGCAAGAATTTCAGCTGCAGGAGGTTGGGCACAGTTACATACCTCTAGGCAAACTATAACAGCAATTATAAGGAAAGCATACTCTGAAGGATAGAGAGGGAACAAGATTTTAAAAGGATGAGATCACTAGGGTATAAGAAGTAAAAAAAGGATTAGATTCAAAACGAGAAACTACACATTTGATTTCCAAAACTTCCTATTACTATCACAACTTCAAATTATACCACAAGGCAGATGTGGCCTGACTCAGTGCAGGTCAGTAGCATAAATCTCTGTTTTCAGAGACAAACCACAGGCAGCTTTTTCTGTTAATTAATAATTGGTTACAGTTACAAATGGATATTTAAAAATTTAGAATTCATTATGATTAAATATTAGATATTAGAAATATTATTTTGGCAGACTCTCAACTCCTCTTGATCCTTTGTAATTCCCAAATTCTTGTCACTTTTAATTTCCTTCTACACTCTGCCTTTACCTGTGTGATCTCTCATCTTCTTTTCACCTTTTCTATCTCTCATTCTCTCTCCCAGTACATACTAACTGCCTGAAGTAGCCTTCCTGACATTTCTCAAGTCAGCTTCCCTCTCCTCCCCACCCCCATGGTGGTTCTCACTCCTCTTCCCTAACTTGTCTTTGTCTCCAGCACATCCAAATTTCCCTGTCCCAAAAGTTTGATCTTTTGGTCTTCATCTTCGACACTGTTCCTCAAGTTACTTCTTTAACCAACCTCCAGTTTTTATACTTCCTACAATCTCAACCGCATCCTTCTCTTCATCAGAGCATTCAGATACCAGCAAAGGATTTATTGAAGACATGAGATTTCTTTTGTGGTTTAAACCTGGCCTGTGGCACTCAGGTGTTGGAGTCACAGGGCAATGCTCCTGCCTTGCCACCAGGACTCATTCCTGCTGTAGGGAATGGGCAAATAAACCCTCCATGTAATGTGTTTAAACTGAGGGTTCCTCCAGATCTGGAAAACCACAGCCCTGACAAAGATTGTTCCTTTTAATTATTTCAGGCCATTCCTTAAAGCCAGAAAATTACACAGACCTTCAACAATAACTTGCCCATGTTTAAATTAGAAAAAGACAAAATAATGTATTTTTCTGACACTGCCATTTTTAGAAAAAGCTGCACTATTCTCATTGAAATGTTTGCCTGAATTTTCTGCATCTGTAAAGGAATATTTGAGCATATCCCAAAGGTTTATTTTCTGAGACAGGTAGAAAATCTGGAAAGGGGCTGCCTCTTATTCTCATGTCACTTCTTTTCTGAAAGCTAAAATATAGGAATATGCCTAGGAATATGATTTATATTGTAATATAAATCTAAACCATAATAGGTGAGCCTGAAATAAACAAACAAATCCAGTAAAATAAAATAAACTTCAGATAAATTCAAGATGCTTGCTTTCACCCACTTAAAGAGATAGGAGATTTAAAGTAAACTTGTCTAGCCAAAGATACTTGATACAAGCAAAGAGCTCTCCTGTTACAGGCACGAAGGAGGAAAAATAGATATTGACACAGCAGAAAGTTGCAGCTGGGGAACTGCTGAGGACTGTTATCATGTAAGCCTATTGTCAAGAGAGATTGAAGTGTTCTTTTCCAACCATCTAGTACATCACTGGTATCAACCCCTGCAAATTTATTATGTCTGGTAGAAGCTCACATTACATGAAAACATCCATTCCTGCAACAGTATCATTACATGACTAAGATTAAAATACTCTTAGAGTGATATTCTGATATTTTTGGTTTGATGACTGTGGTTTGTTCACCTCTTTTCTTTACAGAAATATGCTTTAACAAGACTGTTCAGTCTAACTCTGGGTTCTCCCATACAATAACCCAGCAACATGTGCCTCCTACAGAACATGCAGTAAATTCTGACAGATAAGGGGTGCTAAGGCATTGCTATGACCAACTTTGATGAAAAAATATTTTTCTGCAAAATACCCCATAACACTATATCAAGTCAATGAAAGGCAAAGAAAAACACTGACCAATGTAAACAAAGCGATTCCCCATATTCTGTATCACAAGACTCCAGCCACTGAACTTGATCTGAAAGAAATAATTCCTCTTTATTTTGTATTGTTGAAATCATAAAACTAACAATCCCACTTACTATTTTAAAAGGCAAATAAGCCCAGTAATATTTCAGAATTCTGAAATAATCTTTTTCTTGTTCGTTGGCTGACACGTCACATTTGATATTAATTTGTGATTCTTATACTCCAAATATGTGACTTTACACAAGGCACACAGAACATTTTAGCTCATTGGCTTAAATATCTCCTTCTATAATGTTTCCTCCTTCTCCATTAATTTCAGACAGTTCATGTATCTCTCTTGTGAACCATTGTGCAGTATTTATTCATTACAAAAATATCATTGTTTTACGGAAAACAGTTCAATATAAATAATATACGTATGTACTTGTGAAATAACTTGTAAAACATATAAATTATTGATTTTTTTAAGTTCTTCAGGATAATTCTTGTGAAACATCCCCAAAGGAATGGTGATGGTGAAGGAAATAAAATTTTACTTTTGAAAAGAAACTTGAAGGATAAGGTGGTATAAAATAAAATGAAATATCTACTCTTACACAGAGATCACATTCAGTAGGTAAAAACAGGAGAGATTCCTGTAGAGTTAAGATAACATACAGGAGGTTTTGATCAGATTAGCATTGAGTGAAGCACCGAAGGATCACAACAGAGACATAAAGCCAACAAGAACAGGCAGGTAGCAGATCCTTTTTTAATAGCTGCTCATTTCAAGATACCCAAATCACACAATTTGTAAATCCAGTTGTCAGGGCATGAAAATTTTGAGACTTTTGAAGCAGCAGTCACTTAGCCATCTGGCAGGCAGGAATGACTGCTGCAGAATAAAGCTTCTCCATTTCATTTCAGCAGCATTACATGAAACAAGTGAGCAGGGACACTGTGGCATATAGAGCAAGGAGTACATTAAAGAAAAAAGTCATATAATTTAGCAAGCATATGAGAAACAGTTCTCACAATGACAGCTACAACAAAAGAATAATCCTGTAATGGCTCTTTGACAGTTTATTTTCAGCTCATATGCTTAGGCACTACATACATACTGTTTATTCTCTAAGCAGCTTAGCAGATAGGAGGTAAGTAGGATGATGACTATAATTCAATATAAAATATATTTAAATAAAGTTGGGGGGTCTGACATAAGCCCTTGAAAGTCAAAATATATAAGTCTCCAGCAACATCCTTAGCTCAGCTGCTATCTTTATTTTCTAAATGTGGAACACTTTCTTATCACAGGCTGCCACACCACTGAACAACGTAGAATTGGTATGAGGGAAGAATTATTTCCAGTAGCTCCTGAAGGACAAAATTCCACATCACAGGAAATTTGACACAACTTTTAACATGCCGTTTTCCACATATTTTCTTTTCACAATTGAAACAAATGTACATACTTTTTTTTTTTTCTTTTTCTACTATTCTTTCATATCTACCTGATCCAACTTATTAAAACTCAGTGGATAGATGTCTAAGTAAAAGAGCATATTATCTGTCATTAAGATTGATGTGAAACAGAAGAATTTTGTAGTTGGTTGAATCTTACCCCAAAAAATCAATGCCCCAATATGGCATTTTACCAGCCTTACGAATTCCAGGTAAGCCCTTCCAATCACTTTAAGCTTTTTGGTGTTATCAAAGATTGATATTTCATGGAATAGATACAGCAATCTGGCACTAGAGAATTTAAAGGGAAGGCAAAAAGAAAAATATCCTCTTCAGAATTAACTATTCCAGTTTATTATTCTATTTCTATTAAATCATGAGCTAACAAGGATGAAACCGTCAAGGAAAGTACAGCATCGTATTTCAGTTCCAGAAGCTGGAAGTTACTCTTTGGCACCTTTGCTTATGATACTTGTTTGTGCATCTGTCACTGCAAATATTAATTCAGGGATGAAATGTCTCAATCAGACATTCAAGAATTACATCCTGAGTCTGCCACGATAGGAAAAAAAGAGTCAGGTTAATGCAGTCCATTAATATTTTTTTAATTGATTTTAACAATTTAGTTAGTCAAAGGCCAGAGTGCCTCCATGTACAGACTTTAAAGACAGAAGGATGGGGGAAAGCTTAAAAGCAGAACACAAAATATAAGATGAGGAAGACTGGATTTTTTCAGGCATATGTATAATGAGTAGAATAAATGACTATTTCCAACAAAATATTAAAAATAAGAGCTTAAAAAAAAATCAATATCACATCCTCTGCCTGTCCATAGGAAGAATATTCATGGAACATTCATTTAGAAAAGTAAGTGAGAGGTTTGATAAATGCATAGAAGAATAATCCTTCTTAAACACGAGAAACTACCTCAGGCTCAGGAAGTACTGGAACTGCATTTTTTATCACTAAAAATACACACCAATGAAATCTGTGTGCGTGCTTTTCTCTTACACTGTGGGATTATTCCTGCATCTATTGCTATATGGCATATTGGTTTTCATGTGCATTTGATTTCTAACATGTTTCTTTTTACACTAACTACAGGTGGTACAGTAAAATTAGAAAAAAACATGAAGAAAAATAATTAATTTATACTCTGGTCAATACACTCAGATCTCGTCTAAAGACCCTAAGTTTAAGAACCTATATGATAGGGTTTGTTGTTTGTTGTTGTTTAGTTGCTTGGAGTTTTTTACAGGCACACCAATTATGATTTCTTTTAACAGCTTCCATTTTGGTCTCACAGTAAATTTTGTGCAAAGATCTGATTGCTATAAGCTCAAGATTCAGGATACCATATCACATCATGTGCATGACATCAGTATATGAGACTGAATTACTAATTGCTAGCAAGAGACACAAAATGCTACTCAGCATAAATAAATTCTCTGAAAAGAAAGACTAGAAAGTACAGTTCCAACAGTACCTCACTGATACCTGACTGGTGTTGTAAGAGCCACTCAATAGCCCTGCTACACAGTGTATTACTCAAATAAAATAATGAATAGCATCAAAATACTGTTTTAAACCAAATCAAAGTTCTTCTTATTCTGAACAATAAGTTTGATCTAACAAACTAACAGTCAAAGTAAATTATTTGAGGAAATGTGACCTGACAGAAACAGAAGATATCCAGGAGCAGATCCAGCAAGACAAAGGCAGCAGTCTAGTTTTCAGTGATGAAAAAGAGTTGGGATAGAAAACAACATGGAAACAGAAAACAAAGAATTTTTCCCATACAAGGTTATAGTGGTAGAGCCACGTACCAGGAGAAAAACATTGACTGCCAAGAAGTAAATGGGCATGAATATGCAAAGTGGAAGTTACGTCTGAAAGAGAACAATTACAGTTCCAGAAGGACTTAATTTTCCTTTTATCTTGGGATCCTTTGCATTTTTATTTATATGAGGTTCTCAGTTGCCTGTAGTTAAACTACTTGGTTAAATGCAGGGTAATGATGAAATCATCTCTTCATTTATGTCTAATTGTAGCCTCAGTATCTTGTCATATTTTATTGCATTTAATTACACACTCCTGAAAAAGAAATTAAACAGGTAGATTTTAGAACTACTCAGAAATTAAAAATTACTTTCAAGGAAGTATATTTAATTTTTTCAAAAATTTTTAATCAAGAATAGTAATTGGAAATTTCTGGTATTCTCTCTACCTTCTTTTTTTTCCCCATCAGAGTTCCCCATTTAGTTTTGTCAAACACTCTGCTCTAGTAATTTTGGAAAGTGAAGCAATACCAAAAATGTTCAAAATTTATTTTCTTAGCAGATGAAAGAATTGCATAACATTTAAAAGGACAATAACCAGTGCCATTCGCTGTCCTATTCCTCAGTGGTTAAAATATCCATGAGCTACTTTTGAAAAAGAATACCATCTAATTAAGAAATCAATTAAATAAGCTGCATGTGGACACAGAAGTGCATATATATATATATATATATAATTTCTATTTCTACATTGTGTGTTATTAAGGAAAATTATAAATAAGTATATGTTATATCCATCTGTCAAGACATGAAAACAATTATTTAACAGAAAAGTAAAGGAGAGAGCATCCTTAGATATCAAGGGAGTTTGAGGAGAATGCCAATATTTAGAATTTCTGTTCAGGCAATATTCTGAGATAATGAGTTGTGGTATAAAACTGCTTCTAATTGAGAGAAAGGATTTATTCAGATAGAATAAAAAGTACCTTCAAGTCTGGCCAGATCATGGAATAACACAGCAAAGAATAAAACTTTTATGGCTAACAGTGTTACTGTAATAAGCTCCTAGAGCAAGAATAAGCTAGAATTTGTAACACCAGGAGAGGTCTTACCCTTTGCTGCCCCTACTCTGAGCTGCTTTTTCCTACCACTGTGAATCTCTTCCTCTGAGTGCCACTGCCTGGTGTTTGCAAAGCTGCACGATGAACTGGAATAGCATAATAACACACATTGAGAAATAACCTCTTCAAAAGAGTTTTAACCCAAATCTGTTCCCAGGGTAGTACACAGCTGAATGAATGCCCGTGTCAGCACAAAGGAGATGTTATCAGTGAAGTGCAGGGAGGGAACAAAAAGACCTGCAGTAGAAGAAATCTATGCCCATTTAGGCTACAGAACTATGATGTCATTAATCACTAGCCCACTTGACACAGATGGTAAGAGCCTTATTTGATTGTCACTGAAACCTGCAAGACCTTCTATTTATCTGCCCCTGTAACTTGTTTATCTAATAGATTCCATAAATCTGATCAGGAATTAAGATTTTATCAATGGAAATGCCTATGACAAGGCTATAAAAACCCCCAGCTTATGAAATTAATATCACCTAAATCCCCTAAATAAATGCTGACATTAATTATCTGTAGAACTTTATACACCAGACAGCTTGTAGTTTCAGTGCAATTTCCTTACATTAAACTTCCATTCTCTGCTCTGTTCTGCCGGCTTACTGTATTCCAGGAACTATGCCAAGCTCAACTGAGTGCAAGTGAATATAGTCCCACTAACTCACAGGTTTTGCCAGAGGTGATCATGAGCCTTGATATTTCACTAAAGTGACTGCTTTCCAACCAAATAAATAGATAAATAGTACAGCTTCTTTCAACATATAAAGATCAGTTATGAGCTAAGTAAAGAAATCAATGGCTTCACAGATGAAATATTAGGAACCATTCTCTAGGGAAAGAGAGTCTATTTCAACTACCTGAAATCCATTCAAAACAGCTGTCCAGGCGAAAAGATTGTACAATAAAGCTACTAACAATGGGGTACAATTTATGTACTTTCAGTAGTGCCACAAAAAACTGCAGGTGTCTGGAAAAATTAAAACTATATGACTGAAAACATTACTATTGTTTTTCTACTGTATAAAACCTACTTGTTCTTGATTACTTCTGTTGGACTATATGCACTTAGCATATGGTTATTTTAAATGCAAATATTAAAGATATGAAAAGACACAGTCCTACACTGAATTTTGGATGCCTCCCAGGACTGAAAGTGGATTGATAATATGAAAAAATCATATTAGTTGCCCAAGCACAAATTTGCCTTGGTCACCCAAATAAAAAAAACACATTTGGCAAAATAATATGAAACAAGAATGGGGACTTATGCAAAGAATTTTGGCCTCCTAGAGGAGGAAAGAGAATGAAGAATTGAAAAGTTTTTAATGATGAATGGATTGATACAAGAAAGCTACTATTGGTATGTGCCACTGATTGCTTTTGAAAGCAAAAGGTAATAGAAATTATCCAGAAAGTTTCTCTGGTCATGAATAATGCAAACTCATTTGACTCAAACAATCATTTTACATTTCAACAGATCTAAAAGAAATGGGAAAAAAAAGAAAGAAAAAAAGGCAGTTTTATCCTGTGGAATTTGATTAATCAGAAAAAAAACAATCTAACTGAATAACAGAAAGTTGGGTGATAGTAAACAGGATGGAGAACAGGAACTGAAAACATTGTTGTCATTGAAATATAACTTAAACAAAAAAATCAGATAAATATTAAAAATGCTAAAACTTAAGGTAAGGAAAAAGTAAGGTTTTGATTCTTGAGAATTTTTTAGAGCCAAAAGGGACAATAAAATATACACACTTCAGACAAACATAAAGGAGGGACTGTATCAGATGTCAAAGCAAAGACATCAGACCATGAATCTCTTAAATGGCCAAACTCCTTGTTTATCTCAGGCTGCCCCGGGGCTGGGGAAGAACTACCTACCTGTATCTGAGTTCCCTCTTCCAGCTGTGAGCTCTGAGCTTCCAGACACTCAAGCCATGAGCATTCCATGCCTGTACCCAAAGTTCATGCTGAAGTTCTTGGACATGCACAGAGAACCTCTCTTATCAAGCCCCTTTTTGTTCAGTAGCTTTCATGAGAAGAAGTATCCTTTCACCATTTAAGTTTTAACAATTTTTGCACTGCTAGAATTATAGATAAAGAATTGATACCTTTCTTTCTTTCTGCATAGTTTTGTTCAATTTTTGCTCTACATCATTATGTTTATTTTTTTTAAAGCATCCTTTTCTCAATGATTATTGTGATTACAATAATATACATTAAAATTTATATTTCTGTAAATATAAAGTGGTCATCATCTGTAAATAGTTGAAACTTGATCCAGATTTTAAAGATCTTATGAGATTTCTTAAGTTCTAGCTTTCATAATTTAGACTTTACTAAAAAAGTAATGTTATACAATGGAACATTAGAACATAATTACATTTTCTGCTCTGCCTTCCACATTACTTAGCTCTCACAGTCACACACATATTATAAATCAAAATAAGATTTTTATTTATTGCATTTCTGTTCAGTCTTTCATATGAAATTATTTAAAGTATATTTATAGCAGATAGAAAAACATTCCTTGAATGTTGGAAGGGTGCTTTAACTCAAATATTGTAAAACCAAACACATTTTTTTAAGACATGTATTTGCATTCATGTACACTCATACATGAACAATATATGTAAAAATAAATGCAGAGATTTAATCTGGATTTATGAGGCATTGATGTTTATAGTATTACTTCTTTGTGCTTTCTGTGTTTTAAGCTATTAAGATATATTCAAGTAATAATTTCACAGGTTTCTAACTTTGTAAACAACAATTTACTATCTGTTATCAATCATTTAACTTTCCGTTTCAGGGATCTGAGACTTGAGAAAAACTTAAAAAACAAAATTAATCAAGGACCTCAAGAATTAGAATATTTTCAGAGAGGAATAGAGGCATGAGAAGAAGATACATATCATTATATAAAGTTTTATCTACTCTGTTGTAAGAAACTTGGGAACTGGGCATAGGTGGGGATGTAGCAGGATGCTCTGCCCTAGACTGTGGTCAAACAATTCGGACAAAATCCTGTTTGCAAGGCTGTGAGTAGCAGATTGACAGGGGGCATCATATGCTCGTTTTGGTGTTGAATTATACTAAAACCAGTCTGTTCACTAACTCCAAATTAGCATCCTGATAGTGAGGCACTTGTGTCTGACTGTCAATCACTTTATGCTATAAAAGATCGTTCCACTCTCATATGATTAGGTTCTTCTAAAATATTCTTCCATGGGGTGTGTGGAGATTTCTCTCTTGGGGAAGGGGCAGCCCCCAAGGATGCTCCTTGAGGCTGAGTGACAGAGATCAGCCACTAAAACTGTGGGGATAAAAGAAACTCTGTAACACTATCTTGTAAGTGTTTGAGAATTTCTTTATTCTGTCCAGGATGTTATTCTGGCCAGGATGTGCAATGGAAATCATCACCAGTATGTGCAGTAGAAATCACTGCATCACACATAGCTTTTTACCAGATTTTTCATATATTTATACATTTAAAAAAACCCAAAACCCCCAAAAAACCAAAAACCAAAACCATAAACAAGAAAAAAACAGAAAAGAAATTATGTGCATTGGTTATACATTACACAATTCTTAGTATTTGATCTTCTATTGTTTATTGATCCCTTCACCTTCAATGAATGCTTACTTGGTCCTCAATGTTTGATTCTCTTACCAATCTTTTTCCAGGCCGGGTATCTCTGACCAGACTCAGGTGGTAATGTCTGTTTATCTCCTTTGTACCTTCTGGCTCTGTACTCCCAACATGAAGCTGTTAAACTTTCAGAGTCGAGGAATTTACTTTTTTTTAAATGAGGCCCATCAAGCCTCACCCAGCAAATCTCAAACCCTCGGTGAACAGAGTCTTTTGAAGAAAAACCTCAATTTGCCTTGACAAAGGCAAGCAAATCCATGACTAATATTACTTAAAGGTCAAAAAAAAAAAAATTAAGTTATTTCCAATGCTATTGAGTATTGATACGGTGAGTTACATCAATCTCTGCTTAATAATTTTTTTCTTTTTGCTCTATCCTCTCTTTAATATAAAGGCTTTGATATAGTGCACTGTCCTATACTATACACTACTATTAGTCTTAGTTTTTATACTGTGTATTAAAGAATTCTAATTATGATTTTTATCTAATAATTTGTCATAATAAATAATTAATGTATATATATGATTTCCTGTCATTAATCTTGTGGGACAAAGTTCCTTAAATCAGTCAGAACCAGACTCCTCTCTGAAAAGGAAGTTAGAAAGCAAGGGGATCCTTTCTGCACCGCATGGCTCAGTGGCAGGACTTGTTTAACAAACTTTGCATAAATTTGTCTGAAGCTGCCACTCCACCCATAACAGAGGTTCGGGTTATGATGTAGCATTGCCAGTTTTTCTGTGACTTTTATGTATTTTGATGGTTCTGATTTGACCACCCCCAATTCCTGCCAGGCCACCTTAACTTCCTCACTCTTTGGCTGTCATAGTATGTTGTAGACTAAGTCAACAAATTTGCTATGATCTGAAATAGTCAGACACTAAGCTGTCTTGAATAATTTCCAGCCTTTTCCTATGTCTGTCAGAATTATAAAGTTCAGCATGACCAGCATGCATGGACAATTCTACTGATTTCAATAGCTCTGAATTTATATTTTGATAACTACTTTTATTACTGTATGATAAACGCTATATGCTGTTCAGCTGTATCTCCTTATTTACTAAGATAAGTAAAACTTACATTCATTGATGGGGTTCTCTTACCCGTCTGTCATAAAAAGTATGCTTTTTCAGAAAGAACTATTTCAGAGAGACAAAGGGAGACATACAAGTGAATTTTAGGCGGAGTTCAGGAGAGGAGATAAAAGGCCTTTCAAAGCAGAGAGAAGAATGGGTGAAAGCTAAGATTCCAGGTGAAATAATATTGCTACAGGCAAGAGTGACCAAGTGCCTGAATGAGCCTAGCTGTCCCCAGACTTCTGTGGTGAATGTTCTGGATGTTACTGACTTTCTCCTCACAAAGACAGATGAACTGTAATCTCCCTCAGTCACCCATGATTGTCCTGTCTCACTGGCTATTTAAGCAAGATCATCTGAATAAAAGTGTAAAAGCAAAGTTCAGGAATCCACCCTTCTGTATCCACTGGAGAAATTTCATCCTCTCTCCCATTACTCTTCAAATCCTCATGGGAGGAGTGTCTCCTCTCACTTCCCCAGTTTTAAAAGGTACATGTACTTAAAATATTGACTGCCTTACCAAGAAACTGAATTAATTTTTATATTTGCGTACTTCAGAAAAGAATTGAGTCCAAAATATTCAATGCTGGGAGCCAATTAAGGCTTTAATTAGGAATAAAACAGGAAAGGAATAAGAGATTCACACATTATTGGTAGTTTCAAAGCTCAAAATTACATTTGCAGGGAGGTCTTTGTTCTACATGAAAGGAAAAGAACTATGCTGAAACATTTTTCTCACAGCAGGAGCCTTTTGTCAATTTGCTGAAGAAATTATGCTAAAAAACTACACAAAAGCAAGTTTTTCTCACTCCTCCACTTGTCTAAAAACCAGAACTAGACAGAATAAGATAAAACAAAAGGAAACTTTCACCTGAGAAAATCACTGAGAAATTCCATTAAGGACTTCATCAATGCACATTATAGCAGATTAAAAAAATTCTGTTAGCCAGGGGGACAAAGAGACTACATACTAATTATTCCTTTTGATCTTCACTTGCTGGAAGACATCTGACAACTGTCAGAGATAAAGCTTACAATTAGGCAGCTTTTTTAAATAATTAAGTACAGGAACTGAAGCTTTCCCTAGACTTGCTTTTTTTTTTACTACCTCTGGCTGTATTATTGCCAAGCCAGCCAAGTCATATCCAGCCATTTTCTCCCTTTGCCTATATATAATCAAACTGAAAGTCTGTGAATTAAACTGCAGTCTATCTCAGTAACTAAGGTGACTGAATTTCCACCTCCATACTAGGCAGCCATTTAGCAGAAATTAATAATCAGTGACCCTTTTAATGAGTCACTAAAAAAGGCACATTTTGTTTTCAATTCTGAAAGCTGTATATTCAACCAGTCTGTATATTCAACCATTAAAATCTCTCCTAATGCTATTTACAACTGGTAATAAAAAACCAAAACAGCCATCAACAGCAAAAACTGAAGGGAAAAAATACAAAAAACTAGGATGACCTTGAGAAGGTGTTTTAATGCTCAATTAATCCCAGTACATAGTTCTTACCTATATTTGATCTGCTTTGCCAACAATCCACATCTAATAAAACATTTAGCTTTAATCTAGATAATAGAAACAAGCCAACAAGCACTAGAAGTTAAGTGGTACCTATTTCAAGAGCTGCCTTAATGACATAAAGAGGACTTTCAGAGGGAAGTGTGGAGAGTGCTGTAGCAGTGATTTGCTGTGCTGAAGAGCACCCCTAACTAACACTTTGCTTGTGTTCTCCAGATCTACTACGTCAATACAAGTCAAGAATTACTGGATACCCTCAAAGCTAATTATCTGCGAAAATTTTTGATTTAAAGCACTCTTGCTTTAAAGAGGCAGAGGTAAAATAATGTATTATTTATAGAAATAGATACATCAGTATCCCTTAAAAATGTATTATTTCTAAAATATTGATTGCATAAAAAATTCTTCTTTTACGTAAGTCTAGTTAAATGAAATATAACGTACAGATACTTATATTAATCATAATATGAAAAAAAACCTCAGAAATTGTGAATCTCTTGCAGGTTCTCTATTGTGCAAAAATAGCATATAACAAGAATTTACCTTCTGAATTAGTGAAATGGATGGTCAATAATGGGAATGTTAAGAACCATCAACAGTATGGAGTTATTTGAACTAATTTGCTGTTAAATGTAATCACTTTTTTCTTTTTACTTTCCTGAACCAGTTTTATGCAGCCTAAGCTTGCAAACCCATGATTCTAATAAAACTGATCTCCCACAAACTAATCTAATCTAATCTAATCTAATTTAATCTAATCTAATCTAATCTTTTACATCAGTCTGATGAAGACTGGGCTTGGTCCAATACAAAACTAATTGAAATAATTGGACATTTTTTCCTGTTTCAAATGTTTTGGATGAGATCCCACAAATATAATCTTAGAGCAATGATTTTGTAATATAACAAATAAATAATTTAGCAGGCTTTAAAGTTCAGGGTTGTGTTTACAGAAAAACCCAGACTTAAAAAGTATTCTTCCAGATTAATACCCAGGCAAGCATGATAGTAAACTGGCAATCTTGAATACTAAGAAATCTCATTATAATTGAGAGTACTAGTTATTCTTGTATTGGTTTTATATTGGGTTGGCTTTATTCTCTGGGAGAAGCAGTTATTTTGTTGGTCATCTACATTTTGAGAAGGATTCCAAAATCCTGACTTTCATGAAAGTTATTTTAGCTGAAGTGATTTATAAGCTATTCAACTGCACAATAGTTCCTCTTTGAGTTTTAATGTTACAACAACAAAAGGCTTGGACACAAGAAGTTTTCACCAAATATAAAACTACATTTCTTGCAGTCATAATGAATTCTGAACACGGTACATGTCCTCTTCTATACTGAGGAAAGTGACTTGTACATATTTGAGAAATAAGATTAAAAATGTCTAGTTAATTCCATGCTAGTAGACCAACTTGCCTACTTCAAAGGGAACACTTCTTTTCACTTGCAAAGATCACTCCTATTTGGATACCTAGTCCATACTGTAACAAAATTAAAATAATCGTTTCATGAGAATGACCCACATTGATTTCTTTCTTAAAGCTCAATTTCTCATGAAATCCCCCAAAGTAGTGCTGATGTTCTATTTCTCCAAAAATAATTTTTATGATGCATTCTCTGTGCATAGGCACAGGTGATACTGATCTCCTCATGCCTCAGCTTTCCACTTCTCAAAACAGGGGAATAACAAGAATTAGAAATAATCCCTTGCTGAGAATAAGGAATAATCACCTGAGAAAATACTGACAGTGTCTGAAACCTTGCTAGAAATCAGGTCAACAAGCACACACCAGTTTTCAAGTCTGTGCCATAGCCTGTAGTAAATTCATTAGTATAGACATGAGCAAATCAGCTATATTTAAAGAAATGGGGTTTATAAATTAATTACATTAATTATACACAATGATGCATTTTCCAACTAAATGCTCTAGCCTTCTGATTTTCTTTTCTTTTCTTTTTTTTTTTTTTTTTCTTCTGGTGATTCAGAATTTTCAGTGATCTTGAAAAAAACCCAGACATCTTTTACACACTATTTTCTCACAAGAAGAGTCCCTGAAGGAAAGAAATCATATGAACTGTGGTGCTTTTCCCACTGTGTCCTGTGCACTCTCCCTTGAAGGTGATACTTGACAGTCAAAATTTTTTCACTCCTGTGATACTTATTGTTCCTTAATATATGCAGAAGAATACCATATATGCAGAAGAATACCAAATGTATTATCACCACTCTATTCTCCTTCATGTTCTTGGGAGGTGGGAAGGAAAGAAAAGAAGTCAATCAGAGACTTCTGTGCTTAAGCAGCTCACAGGCTTTAGTTCAATAACTTGAATCATTTAATACCTTTGAAGAGCTTCCTTTTTTTTTTTTTTTTTTTGTCATGGGCTTTAAAGAGAAGACATTCAGTCTCCTTGCAACTTGAACAAAAACAAAGTTTTCTTTTACAAGCTTAGCTTTATGAGTTTCATCATCCTTTGAAACAACCACATTCAGTGCCTCAGGGAAAAGAAAAAGTGATATCATTTCACAGTACAGGTAAAAGCTTTTGGATATTGTTTAGATGCCAGTGATTTTTCTCCCAAGCACATCCTTAATTGCTTAAGACGGATTATTAATTGCTATTATAGACTGTTCAGCAACCCTAACGGCTTATTGATGAAACGTTATCTTCTTGAGTCTCTTCATTTAGCATGTTATCTCTATGGCTCATTCATTATAATATCAATCTTAGCCCACTTTAATCAAGTAATTTTTTCCTGTTTCAAATTACACTCTTCCTCTATACAAACAAACCATAGTAGACCCATCACTTAGTGCTTTTTAAAACACCGCAACAAGTTTGTGCATTTGTTCCTACCCTGAACTTAAAATTCATTGATACACAGCAGTGATTCTTTCAAGCTTTATTTATTTTGCTTTGTACCTTGTGGTAGGGAATGTTCAGTTTGTCCAACCCCCCTCAAGACTGCCCGCCTGCCTATGTACCTCAACAAATAAATATGCCTCAGTATGTGAAGAATATTGCTGTGTTCAGACACACAAAGTACTACTGGTAGCAAAACTAGAATAGTCAAAAAATGCTGTGTATGTAATTGCTAAGCACAGCCAAAATACAAAAAGATCACACTAGAAATATTTCCACTCCCTTTAGCTCTCAGCCTTTAGAATGTTTTAATTGCACCCAGGGAGTATAAAGTTCAGCTTGAGTAACACAAAGGACCATAAAAGAACATGGCAAGAAAAGCACAGAAAATAATTAACCTCAAAATATTTTAAGCAAAGTGAAGGTTTGTCATTATCCTGCAGAAAGCTAGGATGCACAGATCAGTAATGTGTAAAGAAAATTTGTGACCGATTAGTATATTCACATCTCAGTGAAAAAACATGAGATGTTTATAATTTATGTAAAATATATATTTTAAAAGTATAAATCTGGATAAATAACTTGTCCAGTTATGGGACAGAGCAAAACTCCTTCAGATTTTAAATAAGATAAGTTGAAGTTTGGAGACTAAAAATTTATTCTTTTTGTTCAAATTCCATATAATTACAATGTTACTAATCTTGTTCAGCTCTGACAGAAGCTTCCTGGAACAGTGCAATCTAGGGCAATAGACAAAACTACTGATTTGTTAAAAGACTGGCATCAAAATTATCATGCAAACTATTGGGATTTTTCAAATTAAATCTGAATCTTTAAAAGTAAAGTAGTATAAAAAGGTAGGATTTAAGTTATAATGATGGCTTCTAAATATCTGAAACTTTGCAGTGGCACCTTTGAACCTCCAAAACTGTTAAAAAAAGATATGTACATAAGCCTAACATAATGGAATTAAGTGATTTCCATTAAAATCATATGTACTGTTACAACATACCCAGTTCTTTTATGGATGTTAAATTCAAAAGAATAATGCTTAAAGTACTTTTAAATTTACTAAAAATAAACAAGCGTCTCTTGGTATAGACAGGTTCAGGTAAGAAAGTACTTGGCCAAAAACATCCAAGCCAAAATAGAAACTTGAAGAACAAAGGGTATGTGGTGCTATAATGCTAACAAATATATTGTGGGGCATTTTATCTATGGAAATTCAAAAGAAAGAACATATCTAGAAAGGATATCTGTATTTTTTTTTCTATGATGAATATTTTTGCATTTGAGAGGTATTCATCCCTCTTGTATTAAAAAGATAAGCATTTATAATCTGGTTACTAAAAAACAAAGGCAAAAACATAAGGGGCTTTCAAAACAATTGTACGTTAATTTGATCAGCAGAATGTTATTAACACTGCAAGATGAAAAACAAACAGGATGGAAACTTGCAGCATTTGGAGACATGATTATATTCTATTTTTGAAGAACAGAAGCAAACAAATATTTGTTTAAGATTCAGCTCACAGGCATTAAGTCAGAAAATGTTTAATTCTCTACAAATCCACAGGATAAAAGATTTGTTAGAGGAATATGAAGTTATAGAGATCACCACACTTGAATCGTATGTTTCATTTGGATTTGATAGAATTTTTTGTATGGGATTCTCACCTAACACAGGGAGCATTGCTGACTGTCTGACACCAAAAGCAAAAGATTTTGATACTTTTACATGCACATGTTTCAGTTAGTGCTGCTACCTCCTCTCACAAAAATACATGCAGGGAAAATATTACTTCTTCAGGCATTCCATATTTGAAACCTTTCTAAGATGTTTCTAGTCTGAAAATTTACACTGAGCATTTACAGTTGCTAGGTGATATCCAGCAGTGGTCAGTAATTGTGATTGAAGACATACGGCTTTCGTGGCAAACTTGCATTTCATGATTGGTGCTCAAGAAAAATGAAAGACAAATTTTGGTAGAAGCAGTGCAAGATCTAGTCCCCATCAACATACAACAAAGATATGGTGAATGTTCATATTGTTATAATTCAGTATTGATCAGTTAAGTCAAGCATAAAAAACAAGAAAGGAGTGCTGCTGAAACAGATGATTGAAATATTATATTTCAGTAAATATTTTCCAATTATTCTCTTGACATATTTCTCAGTTTTATACATCAATAATATTCAATCTTTATGACCTCATTATTAGACGGATAACAATGTTCTAAAGCTAGTCTATAGTCCATAAATTTTGCACTCTTGTAAAGACAAATACATTCTTGCAATCCTTCTTAAGCATGTGTATATATTTATATTTGCAGTTAAGCTACATAGTTAGTTTTAGACTGAGATACCTATCAAAGGCATAAAAAATATTTTATGAGAATATCTTCTTGTTGAAATATCCTGGCATCGATTTTTTTTTGTGTGCAGAAAATAAAATATGCTTGATTTCCTTCAATCTGCCTCTCCTCTTTAACAAACCACTACCCTTTTGAAGGTTTCTTTAGGTAGAATGTGTCCATACCAAAAAGTGTTAAGATTGACCTGGAGTCAGGGCTATATCTCATTACAATTCTGCAATTCTGCAGAAAACTACATTACAGGAAAAATACTGCATCAAGGTTTTGAGAAAATTAGAGATGCAAATAAATTGAAACCTTCAGTCCAAATTTGTCAATTGATTTTGAAGAGCATCTTTCTGTATCCAGTGATTGATCAGTAAAAGGGAATTACTCAATGATCAACTAAAAGAAACCACTTCAGGAATAACACCAAATTACACAGTGCTTGAACGGACAGGGAAAAAAAGTGTAAGCTTTCAGTGTTTTGCTGGTTAACATTAAAAGGAAGAGGAATAGTCTGTGGTCTTCAATAAAAGGGAATATGGTATCATAAGAAAAGAGGGAAGTTGTAGACATGGACAGGCACAAACCTCACTGACAAATGATAAGGTAGGCAATAAGGAAAACCAAACGTGGCCAAGTCAAACTAATTGATGAAGGTATAGAGAAATCATTACTATTTCTCTACTACCTGATCTAGGACATTGCCAAATGGGACACTAAGGAAAAGAGAAAAGCCATAAACAAAATATATGGCGACACAAACCTGATAGACAAACATAAATGAGACAAGGATCCGAAATAAATGTGGTCAAGTCACCCTAATTGATGGGCTACCAAGGACCTGCAGGAAAATGAGGAGCTTGCTGCTGATAAGCATGCAAACCTGAGGGTCCAGGATCTTGCCAAGGGTCTTGGAGCTGTGCAAACTGATGATGGAATGTGCACTGGAAGGGGAACAGGGAGGAAGAAAGCTGGAATAGTCACATTGGTGTGAAAAAGGTTAGTCGCTTGTAAAACAGATGGTCAGTGTGCTTGACTCACTGAGCCCTGCACCTCCTCACCAAGTTTGTCCTGTCTTCAAGTAAAATCTCTTCTTGGCCATCTCTGTGCAATCCCCTGTGCTCTGTGTGTGTGAGTGTGGGTGTGGGTATGTGAGTGCTGCAGGCACCAGGTGCCAGCTGCTGCCAGTAGCAGGGTGAATGAATGTGGATCAGCAGCTGGAGTCAGGTCAGAGAGGTAGGCTGTGATCTGGTCAGGGGTGGGAAGGACAGAAGGGACCATGTCAGTACTCTAGGGATCCACTGATGTGCAGGTTTGTGTGAAACAAGAGTGTTGCTGTCAGCACTGAGATTCAGTGTCTACCAGACTGGGGACAGAAGGGGACAGTCATCTGTCTTTACAAGTGCTCATATCAGTTCTGCAAGCAGGTGGTGTTGAAGGCAGCTCCTTGTCTGTGGCAGCCTGTCACCATCCTGTGTGTGTCTGTGCACATCCCTTTTAGTATCAAGCACAGAACAGGTTTCTTGTTATTTTCTCTGTTCATTGAATTCTTTTTATAGCTAATTTAGTGTTGGGCTATCTGACACCTCAAGGATAATTGAGAAAAAAATAAAGAAAACATATAATGAAATTTCTCAAATTATCAGAATTCTTTCAGTCACCTTGCTAGGCCACCTCTGCTCATATAACTGTTAACTTAAATCAGACAGAGAACTGACAAAATCATTAAATATTTCCACCATATTGAATACCCAACTTGATTTCCCCAGGCTTAAACAGTCAGAAATTTAGAGCTAACTGATTAATCATTAGTAAAATTGCCAGAAAGGTTAGCAATTATACAATTCACAATTTATCAATAGTTTATTTGTCTTCTCATTACCATTCTCTGCTTCCAATTTGGACGTCAAATGTGCTTTAATTTATGTTACCAACAAACAACATCCCGTTGAAATGGAGTGTGATGTATATACTCCCTGTTGGAAGTTGCAACAGCCTGCTGGAAACAAATATGTCTAGTTGCAGTTTCACACAACCTGACCTAAATTGCCCACCATACTGTCACATTAGGAACCCAGGTGGTCCTGTTGGGGCTGTAAATGTTTTATGTCAGTGGTATTCAGAACAAGACATAGCTCAGCTGCCTTACCTTGCAACTGACAGAAACTAACTGAAAATACAGATATCGAATACTCTCTTACTAGTCTGAGCAATTCAGTCATTGGAATGCAAAGTTCTTTTTGTTATGTTTAAACATGAAACTTGAAAAGGGGGAAGGGTGTTTCACTTAGGCACTACAACTGCTCATGGATGAGCTGTCTAATTCCCAAGGTCACCAGGTGATTTAGATGAAAAGTTTTATTTTTCAAATGTAGCTGAGGAATCAAATTGGACAAATTGATGGAGAACTAATTTTTAAATCACTCTTCTATTATCTTCAAAATGGGACCTGGAATATTTTGGAAACATCAGGTGAATTAAGAATGCAAAAATTAAAATACTGATCCTCTCAAAAATGCTGACACCTAAACAACATTACACCCTTAATAGGGACGCAAAGGTTATCAAATTTATCAAATATGAATCATTACAAAACATTTCCTGGAAGCCTTAAGAGGAACAGCGGTCTCGATGATGCTATTTTCTCCCGTGCCTAGCCCTTTATAAACTGTGCTGAAATAGATTTTGCTGATGGACATTTTAATGATGAAAACAGTGGACAACATCTATAATTTTCACCTTACAGGAAAGTTCATGGTCTCCAGCAGTAAAACAATTTAGATGAACTGCAATAATAACCTCACAAATCAATCTAATTTAGACAGAGTATTTTGCAATGTTGACCTATACCATCTGATGCACTGAATATATTTTTCTTTCCTGTTAAAAATGAATCACTCTAGAATCCCATTAAGGTTGCTACTGTACAGAAAGTAACTATGGCACTTAGTTATTCATCATCAGAATCTAAACAAATGTGATGAATTGCAACATAGATTTTGGCTTTGGTATGATTTCACTTAATACAAAATCCCTGAAAGCAATATGTACTTGATTGATGGAATCTGTTTGTTCTGTTCAAATAAACCAAGCTTGCTCTGTCCTTATGCTAAGAAAGTTGATGAGCAACATGGTAATATTGTAATGTTGCTGCCAATAAAGTCATAACAGCCACACAGGACCTGAAAGGCCACTATAGTCCCTGAGATTGCCTTGGTTGGAGCATGGTGCTAAAAACACCAAGGTTTACATTTTGATCCTCTTATAGGCTATTCATTACAGAGTTGGATTCCATGTAGGTCCCTTCCAACTCGGGTCTTGTAAATATTTAGGATCATGACACCTGTTGAACACAGGTGTTTTTGTTTTCCAGAATTTCATATCTGTAAATTATAATCTTTAATTCCCATTTAAAGTATATCAGGCATGGGAATCGACGGTGTTGACAAATCCAACCTTCTGAAACGTTTCAAGTTGTTTTGGTGGTGAATGATTTTTCAGAGAGTGCCCAGCTGATTGTGTAATCCTAAAAAACAAATACCAGGCAGAATGAATAACATACGGACCTGAATTCTCCCTATTGTATTATTCAGGGTGTTTTTCATGAGGACATATTTTGTTGAAGACCTTATTGATTCACGTACTATGAAGTATTACAAGTTCAGCCTCTAAAAGTTCACCCCATCTTTGAAGAGAAGTTCTAAGCACAGGCTTGTTGAATGACACATTTAAGACTAAAGACAGAAATGCCAGTGACCCAGACAGAATGTTTAGCAGGTGGGTCCAAATTGTTGTGGCATCTCTTCACACACACACACACACACACAAGAAAATAATTTAAAACTTCCTCATGGGAAGAGATCTTGGAAACTGCACCATTTTTTCTCCTAAACTAGAATAAAAACCTGAATTATTTGGGGGGGGCTTTCATCCTGATTAAATATCACTTATGCATTAAATATCAGTTATGCATTTTACATTACATTTTGTTAAAACTTATGTCAGAAATTCAGGACTTCAGTTAACCACCCATCTTCAGATAAATACTAAAATGAATAAACCCAAGTACTGCACATACTTTTCCTTTTTGTTTTCTTTTTATCTCCTTATCACTTTTCTTCTACTCAGCGTGGAAGTAGAACCTGAATAAGAAGAAGTCTCTGTTCCCAAAGGACACTAAAATTGATAGGGAAAACACCAGTCTTGGTGGAAGGTTTTACATATTGTTCTGATGTGAATCTTCTATTAACTTCAGTTAGGGTCACTCATGTAGATTTTCTGGATCATCATTATTTAGAGTGAAATGCTTATCTTACCCCATGTAGTTTCTAAAAACATGTGACTCATTTGTGAACTAGAATTTGTAATACATATATCCTTCTGTTGAATTTAACCTATCTTTTTTCTTCCAAAGCAACTGTACACATAGCACATGCAACCTCCTAATTATTTTATATTTAAAATTGCTTCCTAAGGTGCTGGGGTTTTTCCTGCATTTTAAATGTAATGAGAATTTCTGAACAATGCAAGTGGAAATTTGCCATATGATATTAATTCTGTTCCCTAAAGGAGTGATATCAAAACTCAAGTGTTTCACCTGAACATTATTTCTCAGTATTTTACACAGAAAGTAGTAGTCCTCAAATGAATCATGAAACACATGGGATAGGATTATAGGTAACACAAGTTATTTTCAGAGTACACATCGTGAATGATTTGCTTGCACAGCTCTTTATCTAAATTAAACTTTTATACTTTAATAATTAAACAGTGTTTTCTTCATGGCCTTTTAATACTAGCATAGAAACATAACATGCAGGTTTATGTATTATACTTTCTCTCCAAGGTAATCAAGATATATAGTAGCATGGTTATTTGAATCCATTATCATTGAGGTAAAAATTTATTTTACCAGCCTATGAAGATTTAATTAATTTTAAAAGCATGTCAAGGAACAAAATTTGTCAAGAAAGTGCATCACTGGGACACAAATAACTTGGTATGAAATCCATAATAAAATACTGAGCATCTTTTAAATCACTGATATACAGTTTAGCAAGCAGATTTTGCATCCAACATTTTAAAGTTTGGGATCAATTCTCATTTATATCAAAATATGGTTTGAATAAGAGTTAGCCTAACAAATAATAATTTTTGTAATTTACATAAAAAGACTGACACATTACTTCAGCGTAATAAAACTGCTTTAGCTTAAATGAAAAGCACAGCCTTTTATTTTCCTTTATAGAACTAAAATATCAAGGCAGAAAACATTAAAATTCAAATCCACCTGAATGTCCCATTTGACACTTAATGAAGTACAAAGCCAGAGAAAGTTGAGATGTGAAGACACTGAATTTAAAAATTTGCTTCAGCAATGCAGTTTCCAGCACAAGAGATATATATATTTTTTTTTTTTGTTTGAGACTTATTGTACTACAGTATTTCCAAACTTCTTCTATTTCCCTGTTCTGTGTCTATGGCAGCTATCATAGCATCTCAGATATGTATAACTAGAACGAGTTTCCAGAATGAAAAAATCTATGGTCTGTCAATTTCTTATAAGTGAGTATTTAAGGGAGATATTGAAAATTACACTTGATTTTCTGATATTGATCAGAGAGTTCAAAAATGCATATTGAATTTCTGTAACACTGCCTTTAGAGGCAAGATTTTAATGAAGTGTAGCTTTTGCTAACAAACAAACAAATATCTAAACGAAAGGGAAAGAGATGTGTAAGAATGTCTGCAGTCAGTTGGAGACATAAAGATAAGACTATAAGAACTGTTAATTTTTTGGATCATTTTCTTGTTCTATAACATCTCAGAAAAATATTTGTTACACTGATTTCCTAAAAATAAAAACTAATATTTGACATTTTAGAAGGCTGAGAAAGATGCTTGCATTTTATTCTGTTAATCTGGAATAGGCCTGAACAAATGCAGAATAAAATTAATCAACAAAACTTTCCAGTTGAGCAAGCTCCATGGAAAAATATAGGTCACATAGCCTTACAGAAAAAAAAACAAAACAACCAGTAATAAATTAAAAAGCTTTCAGTTGCTTTCAGCTAAAATCTACTAGAGTAAGCAAATAATTACTCATGAGATTATACACTTTATAAAATACTATACATATAAACCCTTACAAAGAAACAATATTAAATTATTGCAGGGGAACAGAATTCTAATTATCATATTAGAAAAAAAAAATTGGATCCATCCTAAGAATATAACAGCATGATTAAAAACAAAATAAGCCTACCCTGAGAAAGCAATACTGCACTATTTCATCTTCCTGTGTGTATACTGGTTTAACAAATGTCTCCATTCATACTTGCACTTCTTAACAGGATCACCCTAACTACAGTGTGTTTGGTGGAGAAGTGCAATCCTTCCAACTCAAAATCATTCTGCAAAACAATCTCTTCTTACTGGCATTATATCATTCACTATATCAGTCAGAGAGGACAGAGCTGTTTTATTAATTTTCAGCACTGCAGGTTCAAAAGTTCATTTCAAATTTTGATGTAATTTTCATGTCTGCTCATCAGAGACTGAGAGTTCTAGAGAGGACAGGAAAAGCATAATTGAAATAAATGTAATGTTTGATAGACAGACACTTTTTCATGTTTTGTTTTTTTTTTTTCCCCTCTGTAAACCAAAAGATGTTTCTTTACCTAGAAAAATATTTAAAGTTTCTTTTAAATATAATCTACTTAGGAAGCAAAGTGCAAACAAAAAGCTTCAGACTAAGGGAAAAGAATCTGTACTTTTTTCCTACAACCAAAAATAGAGTGCGAGTGATTTACTAGATCACTTTTTTTTTTTTTTTTAATCCTAGGTTTAATACTGAAAAGAAATTATCTATCAGATAGTTACTGATTTGACTTTTCCATAAAGAACAAATTCTGAACTGCACAGGAGAGCTGATGCACAGGCAGTCTCCATCTGGTGATTAAACAAAGTGTGATTTATCTCAGATCCAGTAATGAGGGATTAGGAGGGAATGAGGCAGAGAATTTCCTGCCTCAGCATATCACAGACTTCTATATGCACAGGCATAACAAACAATGGAACAGAGGGGAGAGAAACACAGAAGAGCTCCAAACACAGCAACCATGAATAGTCAGTGCAACGTTTCTCAAAACTATTTAAGTATTTGGTGATGTGTGTACACACAAATCAGTTAGGAAAAACAAAAATATAATACCCTGGCTAGGGATAATTGCCTTTAGGAAAATTATGTGTTTACTATAGAAAAATATGGTGAAACTTTTTATTTACTGTGTCATGCAGAACTTTTCCTTCATACTCTCACCCTGACAGTGTCCTGCTGTCATGTGGCCACGTGCTCTAGGTGCAAAAAGACCGGGCACCACTTAGGGCACCTGATACCTCTACTTTTATTGTAGCACCTGCTCATTGGGTTTTCTCTCTCCCTTTGGCCTCCTATGCCCCAGTCCCACGGAATATTTCTGTTACGTCCCCTATGCTAAATTGGCTCAGGCCACTCTTTGAGTTGGTGGAAATTCCTGTCGTGCTGACAGGAATGATTAACCCAGAAAAAATTAGGTTGTCAAATGTGTGGTAAAAATACATCTAGTAACTTCCGCTGTATTGCCATGCTTGGATATTATCACATTGGCGGTATGACAGGGATTTTAGAAGAACAGAGGTCAGCAGGAAAGGAAATAGACTTGCCTCAATCACCTTGTTTTCAGAAGCTTTAAATCTTTTTCCAACTTGAGAGAAAAGAAGGTTGGAGTAAAGAGGAACAAGCCTGGTAAGTCGTGCCCCATTTTCCTTAAGATCTATGCTCACAGGATTCCTTGTTCAGGCCTTTCTGCAATTGTCTGTTCTCTGCACAGGTACTTTTTTCTAAACACAGACAAGCCATCCAACTTCTTTAAGCATCACCTGCCTTTCATGACAGGCACAAAATTTTTGCTGCTCATACAGACTCATGATTATTTTCTAATTTGTTTCCCCCTTGCTGCTCCGCTGTCAAAATATTCTAACATCTCTTTAACTGCTGTTTAATAACTAACAGCAGCTTCACATATTTTAAAGAACAGAGGAAGACTATTTATTTTATTACTTTTTCAAAGATTAGCACAGTGAATACTCATGACTAAAGGTAATGAATATTACCAGAAATAGTGGCCTGCATTTATCCAGTCACTCCCAGCTCCCAGGATTCTCATAAAATAGTCTGTAATTTTCCTGTGAAAATAGGAACGGTAATCTGTTGTATCATTTAAAAGATAAATGCATACTCCTGCTATGAAAAGCCACACTACAAATGTAAGTCTATTGACATAGTCTCCAATCTATTTCAAAGAAAATAATAAATCATCACAAGAGTCCTGGCAATTTCACATTCATTTTAACAGCACCTAATGCCTTTTTAATTTTGATTCTCTCAAAATGCAATTATACAATTCATAACTGAATTTTTCTTGCAGGATTAGATCAACAATCCCATCCTCATGTGGAAAAAAAAAAGAAGCTATTTAAGAATGGGAGAAAAACATCTTTGTCTCACACATCAAAAATAACAGCAGCATAGAGCACCCTTTTAGTAGCATTGTATCCAATCAGACACCTTCCATCAGCTGCAGATTCCCAATTATGAGTCCTAGTCAGATTTCTTTCAGTCACAGAAATTACTTTACATTTTAATTAGAAGCCTGGGAAAAAAAAAAAAGTTAAGAATTGAATTTCTCTTTAAGAAAGGTGACAAGAATCATAGCCTATGAGCTGGTGAGATATCATGCAGCTCTGCAGTCCCTCTAATGTAAAACTATATTATGAAAGTAAAATGGAGATGTTGAGTAAGATTACTGGTTTGTTCTTTTAATAACTTTTAGTAACAGAATATATTAATAGTATCACAGTTCATATTGAATCCCCTAAAAAAAAAAAATCACGTAACAGAATGCCTAAAGAAATTTTACATATGTTGCATACTGAAAAAAAATGTCACCTCATGTAATTGCTGTGCAATTATAGATAACTATTTCTGATGTTCTCTCCACACTTCATTTGCAGTGCAATAGAAGAAATCAGGAAATGTTAAATTAAATACACCTTCTGAAAACTAGGGAACAGTCACAGTAGGCAACTCAGGCATGACCTTGGGATGGAAAAACTGTGGGTTTAATTGTCATAGCAGGGCCAAAAGAAATAGGAAAAAAAAATATTACCCTGTTGAGTCAGGAACTTTCCAGACACTGTTGCAACATCAGGACACTTAATTCATTGTGTGACAAGCCATTACCTGTTGTCACGTTGCCACAGGCAACTAAAAAGTCATCCCCATCTTTCTTAAATACATTGAGCCTAGGAGATAAAACAGTAGTTTGTGGGCATTTCATTATTGAATATTATTTTTCAAACAGTAGTCCTTATGCTGTACATGAACACGTTTTGTGACTGTAAGTATGTTGACATGAAGAAATGTTCCTCAGGAAAATCAAGTTAAGAAATCACTGGTTTCTTTTCCTTCTTAAAGAAATAACTGATATAGCAAATCTTCTTCATATCAGAAGATTTATTTTGTAAAATAACAGTGCTTGGTCACTACTGGAATGCAACCTTAAGCATTCATTTAAGACCAAACTTAAAAGCAACAGAGCAGAGAAGCACTGAACAACTGGACTGTAAACTATTTGACTGTCTTGTAAAGAGTGTTTCCATGTTCCTGTTTTGCCCATAAGAAGATCTGAGTGTTCCAGGGGTCTTTTCCAGCCAGTAATCCCATTACTTAGCCTTCTACATCTACCACTTTCCCATGTCTTGCTGAAAACATAGGCATTCAGAAGGCATAAAGCATATTTGCATTGGAAGGTTGAGGAAACAGACACATACACACACAGTTCTGCATAAATTTCCCTATTTTCTTAAACCAAAGTCCATTCAGATGGGGAATGAGAAATGCTTTTTCAGCTCCAGTTTCTTCAAGCAGTTGGCTCCTTTCAACACAAACACAGGACACACTACCTTCACCAAGTGAGTAAATCAGAGGACTAGGATTGTTGCTTTCATACCCATGTCAATACACATAAGAAGCATAAAAGGGAAGGCATATAAAAGTAGGCAACATTTAAGAGCAAAAAAAGTACTGCAGACATAATGCTATTTTTGTGACTGATAACAATATATACTACTAATTTCATCATTATTAGAACAAATTAATTTCTCTTCATTTAGTGTACAGATACAGGGAGAATATGGTTGTCCTTTTCCTTTTGGTATATTTTTAGTTTATTTTTTCTTGATATATATATGCTCTTCTATGTATAAATGTCCTTCCCAAGTCACATTAAGTGGAGGATACTTTGTTCTCAGAACTTTATGAGTCTACTTGCTTGTCTGAAAGTTGTTTAATGGTTTTCCACTTTCTTTAAGTTTTACTTGCTTGCTTGTAACAATAGGATTTTTTCCCTACCATTCAATATATTGAAGAAAAACAAACAATTTAAGGAAGTTCTCAGAAACTGGTATACAGGCTAATACAAATTCTATTCATGGCATTTCATACGCAACTCTTCAGTTACTGCCAGAGATGTCATAACAGTTGTCAAATGTTATGGGGCAACTATTACTTGATTAAGTAGTTACTCACCAAAATACAGTACTCAGACTACAAAATAATCAATATTAAATACTAAAATAACCTTATTAACTAATGAGTTTTATGAGCTTCATTGGGGCTTTAAAACAGTTTTCTGAGCTTCGTTGGTGCTATTGAAAGTACTCTTGAACCAACATCTTGGTAAAAATTATGTGTATGGGGTAAGAAATGTCTAGACTGGTTGGAAATGAACAGGTTTTTTATAAGAATTTTCCTCCAGATACCACAGAAGATACACTATTCAGCATCACTGAAAGAGTTAATAGAAAATAAATTGACAACCAGTAGTCTCTCAAGTCATAAAGAGACTATATTTGAGAACAAAAGATAAACTATAATGGCTCAACTCTAAAATGAAATATATTGAAGAAGCTTTATTCTGTAGAAAACCCTTTAAACACCTCCAACAACCAACAAGAATCCAACCTCCAACCTCCAACAAGAATCACAGTATGCAGACAGTAAAAGTTAACTTTGAATACTAAAATAAACACTATCTATTGCTCCCACTATGTCCTTGAATATATTGAGTGAATTTATGATCTTTAATGTGATCTAAAACTTCCTTAGACGTCTTTTACTCAAAACTAAAACTTGATGGTGGAAAAGCCATTAAAATAGCAGATGCCATGGTACCGGTGGCACAGCAAACTATAGCACAGGATCTTCCCATAAATGCAAAAAAATCCCTGGTGCAACTTCACAGGCTGCTGCATTTGTAGCTGAGTAATTCCGGTTTGGTTTGTGTCTCCCATGTGAATAGGCAGTGAAAAAGTGGCATCATTTCAGATAATAAAAAAATGTTCATATATAAATTGGTTGCAATAACAAAAAATAAGATAAAATAGTTTACCTACTACTTGAAAATTGCTAAGTGTTCTGTGATGAAGTTCTCAGAAGGTGGGTGTATTTACAACAGTTTGAAAGATCGTATTTTACATATACACAAAAAACAACCTAAGAAAATGCAGCAGACCAACAGAAGTTCCAGCTCTATTAAAAAAAAATAAATACATATATATATATATAAAATCTCTCTGTAAGGATTTGGCTGAACAAGTCATAGATAAAGATATCATCTTAAATGTAGGCTAAATAACTGAGCTCATCTTAGGGTGATATAATGTTATTTATGATGTCAGATCCATGTGCTTTCATTCCCCAAGAAACAAAACAAATGAAAATCTGGAGTTTAATTTAGAATTCCTGAAAGAATAAAGAGTCTGGAGAAATTAAGTCTTTGTACCCCTGATGATATTTATGACAAAGCATGCAAACTTCTATGACATTAAGTGAACAAGAAAATAGAAAAAGGACAGTTATTTCAACTGTTCTTTCTCATGATGGAGAGGAGTCATGGGGTAAGGATGTATTCAAAGAGAAAAGCACATGTTTCATAAGAGCAGTGCTGATGAAGTCTGATATCACATCTAAACACCTGAAAAATAAATACAGTCTGCAAAAATTAAGATTCCTCTGGATCATGAGCCATGTGTTGTCTAAGAGTGGAACTGAAAGTCTAAAGGCATAAAAAAACAAGGAAAAACATTTACTCCACTTTCTGTAAGGTCTTGAGACTATTTTTCGTTCACTAACTAGCAGAAGACAACACTGCCAGGCATTAATTCTATTTTTTTCAAATGTATTTTCCAATATGTGCATGCAGTATTGACCTGCTAGTACTGAAAAGAAAGATTTTTGCTTCTTTGCTTACTACTCACTATCAAAGTAATGCCAAAACAGGACTGTTAACTGGAGTAAATCCTTCAGAGCAAATGTCTATGGAGCAAAGAATTTCCCATGGTGGAAACTTCAAACCACTCTCTCTCATTTGCTTTAGTCAAACTTAGTGTTGAATAAGGGGCTGCAGGGGCAGGCAAAACATAAAATTATTTCAGTGAGACTGAAAGCAAGATTTTTGTTAAAACAAGCCATGGAACAGACACCATAGTTCTTTATATGTGGAAAAAGTTGATCAATCTCACAACTCCTAAATTCATTATGTGATGACAACTGCAGAAATCACACAATTAAATTGGTTTTGATCCTTTTATGGAAGCAAAAAAAAAAAGGTGGAAATTTGTCTCCTAATTTTTATGTTTTACTTTTTCTTTCTTCCCACTTTGCCCACGCTCAAATTTGGAAATAAACCATTAAAATGAGATGTTGTGGAAAGCATGAGGTGAGACAGTGAGTAAACTGTCAGAAGAGGCTTTCTCTGCCTGGAAAATATTTTATATTAGTCGAACATACAGTACGTGCATGAGAATGACACATGACTTTAAAAAATGCATGTATTACAAGCATACTTGTACTACAGGAAGATAGGATAAAGAAAGATAGGAACTGCAATTCATCATACTGCTCTTCCATTTTATCTTCTTGGTAAAGCTAATGGGACTGCTCAGGAGAATAAAGGCTATAGATTGAGAAATGAAAAAGGAGGATTTTTTTTTTATACAGGTATGGGAAGGCAAAATTTCCACCAATATTGTAATTGCACAAAGAATGGGGGAAAATTTTTAGCAGTGAAGGAAAAGAAATACCTTATGTAGCTGAACTGAGCTAAAAATCTACATTTCTTCTTTATATTTACAGCACAAAGTTGCTGTGAGATCCCTTTCTAGTGAATGAAATAAATTCACATGGGATCTCTAATGCTGGAGGGTAAGAGCTGGAGAGAACAGTTGGGAGAAGGGAATGGGAGAGATGCAAGAAAGATTCAGATCATTGTATCAGCCATTAGCAAATCACTAACCAACTATGTAATAAAATTCATCAGCTTTACTTTGCTCTCTGGATTTCCCTGATGTCCTTACTTTCTTCTTTTAGTATCCCCGTCTATACAATTTGTACCTCTGCACAATTTCTATACCTTACTGGTGGTTCATCTACCACAGTACATATGGTATATCTACTAAATTAACATTATTAGAGATCTAAACCTGAGACAAAGATACATACAGAAGACAAAACAAAATATTTTCTGTGATGTTCTTAACCCAATGGATTAACAGCTGTCATTTAAATTTTTTCAGCCATATGGTACAGCACACTTCTGGAATTGTCGCTGCAAAGCAATGAATTAATGAAGTTCTCTACATTTTTTTTTTTTTCATTTTTATGATCCATTACATAGGCACTATGGTTCTAGCCACAACTTCTAAAATCTTGTTTGGAAAATTATAAAAATTTTCAATGTAAATTTCACTACAGATTTTCAGAAATGAATTTTCAGTTATTGTACCAACTACCAAGAGTGTATCAACTAAGAAAAGTTTGCTAGCATGCTATAGTTTCACTCTAAAATATGTGGAAAATTACTAGGAAACATTAAATCATATTGTGCCTAAAACTGATGTTAATGTAATATTTAGTATTATTTTAATTCAATAATAAATCAGTGAAATTTGGAGAGGAAGAACTAAAAACATATGACTCATATAAAGAAGAGCTTGGATAACAATAACCATGTTAAAGGTCTAGACTAAACAGATATTTAGTATTTAAAATACAAGAGAGGCAAAATGCCCTCAGGCAGTTAGAAATAAATTTAGGATTCAAACAGGGCCAATTTAGTGCAAACTGCACTTTTGCTGTTTTTCAAATATGTGTACACATGCACACACAGATACACGCATTTGTCATTTTTTTAATCTAAAGTTATTGCCCAAAAAACTCACAAATTCACATACAAAAATATCTAAATGTTGGGTAAGGGACATCATTTAACTTTAATCTCCTGTCAAGGGCCTACTCATCTATCACAGATAGGTGGAATGCAAATTTAATTAAAAAGAACGCAGCTCTGGGAAATATTATCATTTCCTCTATCTCATAAGTGTGCTTCAGATCAGAATAAAATCTCACTGTAGACAGAAAATGTATGTAAAAAATAATTTAAAAAAAAATAATAATGTAAAAGATCTTTCCTATGTGGAATGTATTGCTATTTTCATTCTCAGATTTATTATCAAGCTATTTTTTCTTCAAACAAAGAGCTCTGTAAACACATAGCTTGGTTCAATAAATTTTAGGTCAAGCTAAATTTTATCTTGACTAAAAAAGTTTTAGGCTCAGAGGCATATTTTGGTATAATTTTATCTCCAGAAACTTTCACTATAATTATTATTTTAGTAACTAGGACAATGTTTTCAGTGAAGTGTTCCTAAGGGGGAATTTTTTTTTTTCATTTAGTCAGTGTATCTAGGCTCCATGCATTAATCACTTTTAAAGACAGACAAATCAGTTTAAAATAAATGGCTGAAAATGTAAATGGGATATTAAAATCTTCAAAGTGCCTTTAAGACTCTGTTAGTGCTTTAAATATTGCAGCCATACCAAATATTTTTTAAAAATAAAAACAATTTTCTTAAAGTTACTTCATTTTATTTTAATCCAAACCTACAAATTAAATTAGGCTAATGGCATAGTTCTCTCCTCAAATCTAGCTGTCGTCTTCCGTTAAACTTGGTACCCATTAATTAATTTGAACATGCAGAATTTTTTGGCAATGATCTAGAACTCTCAGGGGCACTATATGCTAAAATAACCTTGCACAACCCATGGCTAAGGGTAGATTTCTGTTTGCCATTATTTATTATAATACATGTTCTAATTTCTATTCAAAGAGACATGAAGAGGGCTATTTACCACTATCTGTGATTTCACAAAAAATAAACAGCTTTTTACTGTATTCTAACTGCATAAACATGAGAGAGAATGAAGATTAAATTAATTTCATTCCTCCTGAAGATATCCTTGCTTTATTTTACAGAAAAATTAACCAATCTTCAGTTCAGCAATTTCACACTTAAAAGAAAATTACAAAAAAATCTCTTTCATCTTTCTTGAAAAAAAGCTGATTTTTTAAAAGTATTGTAGTTGTCAGTAATTAAACTAGTATAAATTTGAATTATCAATATAATAGGCAGAAATAATTTGATACAAATATGCCAAACCCAACTATATACAACTTCCCACTCTGCTGAACTAGGTGTTACTTTTTGTATAACTTCTATATAGATGTTGAAATTATCTCTGAACATTGAATATAGCAGGAATTTCTATGACCATTTTTAAGAGTATCACCATTAATATCATTCTTCTCTCAAACCATTTGGTTAATTATTTTTAAATCTCTCTTTTACATTGGTGTTGTAATTTTGATATGATATCAGAGAGCTGATGACTTTTCTCTCTCTTATTTGTACTGCTACATGTTTACAGTATATAACTGGATGTGAACATCTTACCTTATTCCTTGACTGGAGGGGGACATAAGTACACCTGTCTGTTGATGCTGGATTCCAGTCTATCCAGGATATATTATTGTAAGTTTTTTCTGGACTCAGATATGGTTAGCTATTGAAAAACTTAAAGACAAAATTACCTTAATTTGAATTAAATATTTCTGGATATGTCTTTTCTTTGCTAGTACTGACCTAGTGGTTCTGAAGGGCATTTTCAGTTGCACATGTGTAACTTACATTGTTAAATATTTTTTTTTTAAAGTTAAAAGCACTAATCAATTGACATGCTAGATATTTTCCTTTTATTTTTTTTAATCTTCCAGTGATTAGTTGATTTTTTTTTTCTAAAACTGACTTCAGAGACATACATATACTGCAGAAGATGACATCTGTAATTTTTTGCTGTGATTTTTTTTTCTTTTTAAGTAGGTACATAAAGTGAAAGCCTGTGGTATGCTTAGGGCAAGCATATGTTCAGATGTGCTCAGATTTATGTCATCTGACCAGGGTCGGGGTTTGGGTATTAAGTTTCTTAAGAGAGCTCATCTTCAGAATATTTTCCGGGTTAAAGTATTGTGGAGCTGATTTTTTTAAGAACAGAGGAAAAACAAAATTTAAGCTTTATAAAGGCAGTTTTTATTGCCCCATGAAAATGGTAAAAAGAAACCATTTACAGCACAATTCTGGAAGTGTTTGTACGAAATGTAATAATAAAACAAAAAAGAAGCCTACATTGGATGTAAAAAAAGGAAAGGTAGCCTGAGAGGGAAACAGAGAAATTGTCCAAGCAGCTAGGGATCAGGTTAGAAAAGCTAAAGCCCTGATAGAATTAAATCTGGCCAGAGTCATCAAGAGAAAAAACTAAAGCTTCTAGAGGTACATCAGTGATACAAGAAAGATTGGAAAAAAATGTGGGTGCTCTCTGGAAGGAAATGTGAGACCTGGTAACAGAGAAGGCTGAGATAATCAATGCCTTTTTTGCCTCAGTCTCCCAGGAAAGGTTTCAGCCACAATGCCTGAGTTGCAGAAGACAAATGCAGGGACTGGGAGAATGAAGAAGCTCCCACTGGAGGAGCAGTTAAGGTTTGAGACAATTTAAGGTACCTGAAGGCAAACAAGTACATGGGACCTGATGAGATACATCTGCAGGTCCTGACAGAACTGGTGAAGGAAGTGGATAAGCCACTATTCAAGAAGTCATGGCTGTTCAGTGAAGTTCCCATTGACTTGAAAAGAGGAAATATAATTTTAAAAACTATTTAAAAACATTTTTTAAAAGTTAAAAAATATTTAGAGAACTACAGGCCAATCAGTCTTATCCCAGTGTCTGAAAACATCATGGATCAGATTCTCCTAGAACTATACTAGGTCATGTTGAAAATAAGGAGGTGATTTGTGACACCAATATGGCTTCACTTAGGGAAAATCATGTCTGAAACTTCATTGACCCTCTTTGATGGACTTGCAGTGCTGATGAAAAACTGAGGAGCAGGTGACATCATCTACTTGGACTTGTACAAAGCATTTGCCATTGTCCCATACAAAAATCTCATCTCTAAACTGGAGAGATGTGGATTTAACAGATGGAATACTTGATGGGAAAGGAATTAGTTTGGACCGTTGCATCAAAGACCTATGGTCAATGGCTCAATGCCCAAGTACAGATCAATGAACCTCTGGGTTTGGTATTGGGTCTGGCAGTCTTTAACTTCTCTGTCAATGCCATAGACAATAGGATTGAATGCATGCTCAGAAGTTTGCTGAACACACCAAAATATGTGGTAAAGACCATATGCTGGAAGGAAGGGATGCTATCCAGATGGACCCTGACAGGCTTGGGAAGTGGGCCTGTGCAATCCTCATGAATTTCAGCTAGGCAAGTTCCTGCACCTGAGCCAGTGTAATTCTAAGCACAAATACAGGCTGGGTAGAGAATGGATTGAAAGTAGCCCTGAGGAGAAGTACTTGGGGGTGCTGGTGGATGAGAGGCTGGATTTGATAAGCAATGTGCACTTGCAGCCAGAAAGTCAATCATATTCTGGGCTGCATCAAAAGTGTGACCAGCAGATTGAGGGAGGTGATTCTGCCCCTCTGCTTTGCTCTCATCAGATCCTACCTGGAGTGCTCTGTCTAGTTCTGTGGCACCCAATGTAAGAAGGACGGGGACCCATTGAAGCGAGTCCAGAAGAAGGCCACAAAGATGAGTAGAGGTCTGGAGTACCTCTCCCATGAAGACAGGCTGGGAGAGTTGAGATTATCAGCCTGGAAAAGAGAAGGCCCCGGGAAACATTATAGCAGCCTTCCAGTGCCTTAAGGGGGGCCCACAAGAAAGACAGAGAGGAACTTTACAAGAGTATAAAGCGATAGGACAAGGGGCTGTGGCTTTAAACTGGAAGGGAGTAGGTTTAGACAAGATATCAGAAAAAAATTATTTACCATGAGGGTTGTGGGGTACTAGAAGAAGTTGCCAAAAGAAGCTATGGATGCGCCATCCCTGTAAGTGTTCAAGGCCACTTTGGATGGGACTCTGAGCAACCTGGTCTAGTGGAAGATGTCCCTGACCATGGTGGCATGAGGGAGGGGAAAAACAGGACAACACTAGATGATCTTTAAAGTCCCTTCCAACCCAAACAATTCTATGCTTCTGTGCTTCTAAGTACAATATTTGAAAAGGAAGAAGAGGTAATTTAAAAATCTTTGAGAAAGACTGATACACACTAGCTAAAAGACAGAACTTGAATTTATACTGAAGTTATGCAAAAAAAAAAAATTAATGCAGACTATCTAGGGAATAATGAGAAAAGATACCAAATGGGACAATAAAAAAATAAATAAAAATTGATTGAAATAAAAGGAAAAATTACATTAGAGCTAAAAATGTGATAGAAACCATTCAAAAAAGAAGGCTTCTTTTTAACCCACTCTTCTAGTACTTTATTTTAGTTCAATACTTTCTTTGCTCAATCATATTTTTTTCTTCAAAATATGAGTGGCTATATAGAAACTAAGAATATAGAGACTTTATAGTAAGATCTGCCCTTCAGTATCAAAAATAGGAACCTTTTCTTCTGTTTTGCTGTTTTAAAGTCAGTGATGTTTTAAAGTACTTCTTAATATCCTTGATTTACAATGATGTGAATTAGAGGTAATCACATATGATCAGTGCATTCAAAATGCTGCAAGATGAATTGAGAGAAGGGAATGTAGTCGGTTGATTGAAAGATGAGAGTCAATGACACTTTCACATTACTACAATATTTCTATAATACTACTATTTCATTTTGCTTGAAATAGGATTAACTTTCATTATTAAACTGAAATATCATTTTTATTGGAGTATTTAAGAAAAGAACATATCCAGCCCTGGACACACTATTCTGAGAGACCCCTGAGAACGTTCTCTCCAAAATTTCTGACAGGGGCTGATGACCTTTCCAAACTGACTGGTAGTCCCAGTTCTAGTCGGATGAATTATTCATAGCATTGAAACCCAAAATGAAAACCTCAAACAGCTTGGCGTTGGATTTAATTGTTTTTAGAAGAAGCATGCAGACTCAAATGATCTCTGCCTTTTCTGCTTTTCTGGATGTCAAGAGTTAGTGGGGAAAATACCTTTTTAAAGGAAGAATCTGAAGCTTTAGAGGTCAAAGACTCAAAATGCAGCCTATTTAGAGAAATACTGCTTTCATTCACAACTACCATTATGATTTTTTTTCAGATGTTGTGATCCTGCTTTTAAGAATGACCCTTACTGGTCACAAGCTTCACTCAAAGGTGCCAAATGATGAGTGTATCTGTTTCAAACAACACCTTGACAAAGTTTTACTTTTCTGAACAAGATATTAAACAAAAACGTAAAAGACCATTACATATGTTTGTTCACCATGTTTTCCTGTAGAGAAAGTATAAAAAAAAACAAAACAAAAAGAAAAAAAAAACAAAAAAAAACCCACAAAAAAACCCACAAAACAACAACACAAAATACCCAACGAAAAAAACCCAACCCCCCCCCCCCCCCAAAAAACAAGCAATCACATTTGGTGGGAATTAAATCAAGTGTTATTATGAGAATTATGTAGACAAATATGATATTTAACATTTAGTTATTAAACTGAAGTACAAATTTATGCTGATATTTACTGCTATTTGTTTTGATTTTTTAGAGAAGGCTTTTAATTCAAAGGCTCTTAATTTAAATTTTTCAATTTCAATTTTTCCCAAATATATGCAAAAATATTCGAAAAACTATCAATATGTAAACATCAAGTATGAAGTAGTTTCATCTCTCAATAAGGTATTCATTTAAATTAGCTCAAAAAGCACATGAAATCACTGTTGATTCTAATGGGCCCCCGTTTGGCAAGATACTAAATTTAAGCACTATTAGACTACACGAAATGATCCGAGACAGACGAATTTCATGACTATTCAGTGGAGCAATTCAGTAGTTGTTAATTGCTATCAGGGGACATGGAGACCATGCCTCTCAAATGGGCAAGCTCTCCTGGGGAGAAATAGTGCTAGCATAAGGTCTTTTCTGCTCACACACTGATTAAATGAGCCAATTAATTAAGTACTCACATGTGAATTACCATGTGCCCAGAGTTTCGGGGAGCATTCAGCTAAAGTAGCAAATTGCTGAGGCAATTGCAAGTCAGGAAAAGAACCATGGCAGGTGTCAGAGACTTTCACCACCAGGAAAGCTAATTCCCTCCATCATATCCTCTTGCTCTGCTGACCAAAGTCAAAGTTAATGAGCCTGCTACTCTCTGTATTACATACAAATAAGTAGCAAATAAGTACTCCTCTTTGAGTGGATTCATGGAAATAATCATCTTGTCATTGATAATTACTTAGTTATCAAGTCAGAAATAAACTCCTGAATCTGTCTTGAATGTCTACACTTCTCTGAAAAACTATTCCTCTACCCTAACTCATTTATTTGTCTTGACCAGTATTTTTAGCTCCAAAATAGTTTTTTCTCCCCATTTTTCCTTCATTCATCAGAGCATGTGAGAAAATTAAACTGCAATTTGTCCAAAGTCTATTTATATGTCAAAAATTTTCTCTGAAACATTTCTCTTTAAATGTATCTCTCAGCTTCTCCTTTCCTCTCTGAAGTTATAAAATCCATCATAGCACATAGTATCTGTGTATGAATATGAAAATATTGCTTGTCCATATTCTTGGTCAATGAAGATCATACAGAGGTTGGGATGGAATCCTTGGTTAAGGTAAGTTCCCACACAGAAATTAGAAAAGTTTTACTTCCATTAGAGCACTGGATCTTACAGACACCTGGATCTCAAAATATCTAAAATTCATAACATTCACTTCATCTAGGTTATTTGTTTTGGTGACTTCTTTTGCTTAATTTAGGAGGCTGAACCAGAGTATCTCAACTCTGATAGCTTTTCGCCTTCAAATTGCCAAACAATTTGACCCAGAGACAGTTAATATGCATTTGTTCACATCCCAGCAAAACACATTGACTTAGCACCTAGTACTGATATTTATCTTCCTAAAGTAATATGGAACAAATCATACCTCCTCTCAGAATTTATTTTAAGGGTTAAAACACAAGATATAAAACACAGTAATACATTTTTGTGCCTATTAACAATTAGATATGTGTATTTTGAAAATAAGATTATCAAAACAATACTTAATATAACAATAAGGTTTCTATACTGGTTTGTAGATTTCTTTGCTCTCTAGAAATATTTTAGCTAACATATCCTTGGATTGCACTGCATTGGAAACCTATAGCCATTCTGTGATTGACTACTGCACCTCGGCTGATCAGCTCCTACCTTATTGCAGAAATGCTTGTTATTAGCCCCTAGTGCATGACCTTTCATGCTGTGCTATTGAATTTCATCCCATTCCTATTACCAGAGTCTTCGGGGTCATCCAATATACTCCTTGGCTATTTCACTCAACTAATGATCCCAGACAAATACTTCCTTCATATTTTTCTCTTGGACCCATTTTGCAACTTCTTCCTTTTGTCCAGCACTTTCTGACTCAAAAGACTTACCTTTTAGCAAGGCCAAACACTTCTAATTCATATCAGATTTTTTGCTAGAGAATTTCCAGAATATATACTGATACTTCACCCACATATTTTTAGGGGCAGAGAGAAAGGGGGAATAATGAAGAAAATACACATGTATTACATGGAAACTAAGTTTTTATGTTTAAAACAGAATTTCAAAAACAGATAACAAGCTATTAGAGGGTGACAATCCATCTGTCTTTTTAAATGTACTCACTGATTATAACTAATATTAGCTTTCAATGCAACATTTTTTATTTAAGAGCAAAAACATGTTATAGAATTTTACACTGAGAAGCCAAAGTTATAAATACAAGACATACATGGATCAACAGTCTCACTTTTATTATCTGGCAGCAAACTGGTACAGTAAGAAGTTAAGATTTTTATGTTTTTTTTTGCCCAATTAGAACTTAGTACAATATGCAACAAGAGTTTATGCATAGAATTTTCCAAATTCCAAACCCAGCTTAGTTTGCCAGTGTTGAAATATTCCTGATTAGAGAATACTTATACAATTAAACAATTCAAAATAATCTATTATACTACCCTAAAACTCCACAGCCTGTGATAGACAACTATGTCCTCCTCTCAACTAAGAACATTTTCTTTTCTCCTTAAGAGACAGTTTTGCGAAATTTTAATAACAGGGCAAACCAGGTGATATTCCCTACAAGACATAGAACGAGAAAACTTCCAAAAAACTGTGCCTAGTCCATGATAAAGCAATAAATTTATACTATCCTTCTACATTACTTCCTTTCTTACCTATTATTTACAGTCATTATGCAGGTATCCAGAGTATTTCAGCTAATATTAAACAGTGAGAATCATAGGACAGAATAATTTATATTGGAAAATACCTTTAAGATCACCAAGTCCAAACATTAACCTAATCTGTCAAGTCTGTCACTAAACCATGTCCCAAAGTGCCACATCTGCAAGTGTTTGAAATACCTCTAGGGGTGGTGGCTCAATCACTTCACTAGGCAGCCTGGTCCAATGCTTGATATCACTTCTGATGACGAAGTTTTCCCTAATATCCAGTCTAAACCTCCCCTAGTACAACTTGAGGCCATTTCCTCTTGCCCCATTGCTTGTTACGGGGACCAACCCATAATCTGCTACAATCTCCATTTAGGCAGTTATAGAGAACAATAAGGTCTGCCCTGAGTCTCCTTTTCTCCAGGCTAAACATCTGCAGCTCACTCAGCCACTTTTCATCAGACCTGTCCTCCTGATCCTCACCAGCTCCATTTCCCTTGTCTAGACTTGTTCCAGCACCTCAATGACTTTATTGTCAGGCAGTGCCCAAAACTGAAGTGTGGCCTCAACCACATGTGCGTGTGATCACTGCCCTGATCCTGTGGACCACAAATAGCATACAAATATTAATTTCCTGAAGTGCTTAGCACACCAATAAAATAGGTAATGGGTAATTGGCTTAAGTGAAGTTAATAGCATAGATTGCAATAAAAAGTAATGATTAAAGCCCAGTTAAAGATTAACACAGAGCCATCAATTCAGCTCTGTGTCAAAACACTCCCTATTTAAGATGAATTCCTTCTCTGTATTAAATAAATTGGAATAGCAATAGTGCCTAGAGGTCCTGATCTTCTGTCAAAACTTATTATTCCATGAATAAATATAATGAGAAAACAGTTGCTTTTACTGAAAGTTGCTACTCTTGGGAGTAGAGATGGCTTAGTGTTTTTGACGCTATCTATGTTAGTAATTCATCCTAAAATTAATATTTTTTAAACAGAGAAAGAAGGAAATAGAAAGTCTCTCTTTTCTAACATCATGCCAGTCATAACAGTTTTTTCTTTGTTTCAGTGTAAGTTTCTTTCTCTAAGCCAATTTTGCTTTGCCTAAGCCTAGATTCATGTTATGTTTTGAAACCACAAGCATACCTTAAACCAGGAAACTCATTCTAAATTTTGAAGCATGACACCAGTCAGTTTATGTAAGCTTCCCATAAATCTAGAAGAGGCTATGTTGCTTAGCACTTGTTTCTATGTTTAACATGTTGTCCAAACTAGATTATTTACCTACCAAAGTTCAATTTTCCAAACAAATATGAGCATTCCAATCTGATTAAGTGGGATGTAGCTTATAGATTTGCATATTTTTCCTGTCTCTATGTCCCACTTTAGCTTATTTCTTTATCTTTCCTTTGTCTCAAAAATAAAAAATCTCTGTGAATTCTGTTTCTTCTAATTCAAGAAATTACCAGTTTCCAGAAGAGTTATTTATTTTGCTTGTTGTATGAATGCCACTTATTACAATGTACCTATCCAAAATCTTACTAAGGAAAATATGATCTCCTTTATACTTGTGAAAAAGACACATAAGTTGTCAAGATTATGTGCCACAAGTACCTAAAAGAAATATAATTTAACCTATGTCCAAGTTAGGAATCTGGCATTTTTAAGATTAGTAAGTAACAAGACAGAATTTGAGTATGCTGCAAGTCACAAAGGGGAAAAAATGCATTCTATTAGAATTCCCATTCTTTTTATTTTAAGCTCTTCTACAGTTTTCCTACATAAATTTTACTTCAAAAAGACATGGTAATTCTTCATCTTCTCTATGCACTTTCTTTTAATCCTAGCTGTTGTTGGTTTTTATTTGGAATAGTTAAAAATATTAATGTACTACTGCAAATTAGTTATGATCATTACAACCTTAATTGCAATTACTTAAGCAGTCAGACTAGTTGACCTTCAGTGGTCCCTTCCAACCTTAGGCACTCTGTGAAGCATAAAAAGACTAGACACAGCTGGGTGACACTGCGGTCCCAGAGAAAAGCTTAGTCAATGAACTGAAAGGTAATGCTTCCCCCAGGTGCTTTGGAAAATGTCATGATCTCTTCAACATGATGAAGCTAACAGGATTACAGAGATCAGGGCAAAAGCCAGTTATGGAGTTAAAAGGTACAGCCATCACAGTTTGAACTTTTAATCTTGAAGAAGTTACAATTTTCTCTCTTCATGGCTGCCACAGACACGTTTGAATTCAGGCTTCATATTATTCAATTTAAACTAGTGAAGAAAACCTTGAGGTCGCTTGATAACGAGTAGAACCATTTTGCAAGCTGAGAAAACCTACATTCAGTGCCTTCTGATGGAAGTGTCTGGGACTGTATTAGAGTCCTAGATATGCCAGAAGAAAGCTTACCACCACTGAGGAAATGCTGACTCTTTCTCAGTCTTCTGTATCACCACCAAGTTACAAATATTACAGTGCTACCATGTCCCAATCATACGTTCAAGGTATTTATCTGAGACATCAGGGTAAAATTCCACCTTTCATCATGGCACAGATGAAACCACACCTGGATAACACACTGATGATTTTGTTGCTGCTAAGCAGTGTTTACACTAAGTCAATGACTTCTCAGTTTCTCACACGATCCCACCAGCACACAGACTGAGGGGACAAGAAGCTGAGAAGTGACATAGACACAGGCTGGCCAAAAGGATATTCCATACTGTAGGGATCATGCCCAGAATGTAATCTAGGGGAAAAGCTAGATGGGAGCCAAGGCTTGAGAACTGGCAAGGCAATTGGTCACCAGTTGGTGAGCAATTGCATTGTGAATCACTTGTATATTCTCAGTCTTTAAGATTATTATAATGGGGGAGTGGAGGGGGCATCTTCCCCAGAGGCTGGATCAAGAAGGAGAAAAGGTAAAAGTTGACATAACATTAAAGCATGTTCACACTTAAGGACTTTACTGGATTGCTCTCTTCCTAATTCATTCTCTGTTGTTACCGAGTCTTGCAATGATGCCCCAAGTCACAATTATGAGAGCTGTCATGTAGCCGTAGACCCTTTTTCTTTAAAATGTTTACACCTAGACCTCCAGTGGACTGCGACCAGTGCACAGACAAGATCCTCACAGACAAGGTAAGAAACTATGTCTCCTTTCTTGCTCTTCCAATCTGAATTTTAAGAAAAAGACACCTATATCAATTTACGTCAGTGTTCACATCGACACTGTTGATGTCTTAGAGAAAAATGGTGTATAAGGACAGGCTTTCTCTACAAAGAAACACATCAAACTGACAACAGTTCTTGGAAGTCAGGTCTCACTGAACCTTTTCTCTTTGCTTTAAATGTTACTTGAAATATCAGAAAGCATCAGTACTTTAGTATCAAGCATCACTAACCTTATTCTGCAATAGAATTATAATAATCACGATCACATTCTGGTGAAGGACCATGTTTCCCAGGTCAATTGTTTTAACAATTTCTTGCACTAATCCATAGAGCAAGTCAGTACTGAAAACGAACAAAAAAAACCCCAAACCTATTTGATAGGTATGTGTTCCCTTGCTAAACTATTAACTTAAAATATAAATTTAAAAGACAGCTAGCAATTATATTCAGACAAAGTATTCATAATGATTTGCATAATGGCTTGATTTATTAAATTTTCACAGAAAATTTTAGATTCATTAAATATACAGTGCTCTAAAGAAGTTTATTTAAAACATAGCAGAAGCCTGGATTTGTTGTGTCTTGGTAAAGAGGAATACACCTGGTATAAATCAAGAGTCTCACATTAGCGCTAAATTGGTGACTTTAACCACCGGAAGAGTAATAAAGTATAAAATAATTGAATTAAAACTAAATACATGAAGTCTGACAACTGTGCAGCCATTTATCTTTATACTTCCAGGCTAAGAAAAGTATAAAAATTGATAATCTGAGATTGAGACTAACTTACCAGTATACAGTCTTGTGCAAATCAGCTAAGTGCTATTAGTTCTCTAAAGAGAGGACAACATGTCAGGCAACTACTTGGAATAGTACATCTCCTTGAGCATGATTTCACTTTTCAAAGTCAAGCTGAGTATGTAAGAGGCCCCCCACCACCAACGCTGGTCTGAGTCAGCTTTTCACTTTTCAAAAATATTGCAGTCATTCTGGATGCAGATCTGCCCACAGAGATATGTATGCTGGTCATTTCGAGACTCCGTGTTTTTTGAACAATATATCTGCAATACACACATAAATATTTACATTATTTGAAATCAATATTAGACACACAGATAGATAGATAGATACACACACATGCATTGGTAGTATATAAATATATTTGTAGGTGGTATATAAAAGAAAGTTGAAAATAAACAACAGCCATTAACAAAAAGCAAGTTACTTGCCTCCGAAGAGTTTTTCAAAATTTGTTTTCTTCCTAAATTACATGAGGTCTGATCATCACAGATCATTTGTGAAGCATGTATTCAGCACAGGGAACTGTCCTGGAATATATAACACAAACAATGTCTATTTATAAAACTTTGATATAAATTTATAATTAGAATGGTCTTTTGAAAGTGAACAGGTTTTTCTTCCTTTGCAGCACAAGTGTGCTACCATGTATAGCTGTTCCTGATGAATACTTTCTCTTACTTTTTGGTACTTTTGTGTCAAAGCCCTTTCTGATCCCCAACTCAATGCATGCATATCTCAAATTCCCAGATGAAACATGGTGCTGACTCCAGAGCTCAGAAGTACTTTTACTTTAGAAATCTATTGAGTTCAAGAGAAGTTTTATTTGAATTATTAATTATAATTGTTGAATCACAAATCACACACAGTAAAAAAATAAATCAACTACTAAGCAACAGTTTTATGTGCTAAATATAATTTTAACTAAAACATAAACTGTTTTTAAGTATTTTGCAGGGTTTAGACCTAAACGCAACCCCACTGAATTGAATAACAATGAACACAGATTAGAACTGGAGAAGACAAAATAAAAACATTAAGTTTGATTTATTTTACATTTTTACCTCCTCAATAGTATTTTTATGTTATTTCCTATGTAGTTCAATTTGTGCGAAAGGAGTTTTGTGCCATTTTAAAGTAGATGTTGTATAAAAATTACACTAGTTTAAAGGCATGTATTTAATGATGACCGCAGAGTTTGCCTAGCTGTCCTTAAATTTGGAGAACAATTTATTCTGTAGGTTCATGGAATATCTGTCAATTGAGAACCAGGATAAATTAGTTTCTCAAAAAAAAAATAACCATGAAAGAAATTAAAACACAGTATAGAATGGAATTTACCTAATTTAATGACTACAAAGATCCCAAATAAAATAGAAATGCAAGATCACATATTAAGTAGTTTATTATTATTTATGTTTTCTGTGCATGCACACACATATATTCATATATGTGTAAAAAATAGTTGGAAAGCATTTCTATTCTAAAAAATTACTTAAAATTATGAAGTTTCTTTTCCTACCTAATCCAAACCAAACACAAAAAAATTACTTACAATAAAGTCTATGTAAAAAGGCAGATGAAGAATATACTGCATGCATTGGGTTTGTCTGAGATGGAATTATTCTCCCATTGCAGTGCTGTCCTTGCTTCTTAAGACATCACTTTATGTTCTGATAAGTATGGTCAAGTTACTTTCAAGATTACCTGCTTATCTAAAAAGTGCTGCCTCTAAATAAGTCGGAAAAATGGAAATATGATACTGCTGACCTCAGGTTTTTTAAATTTTATTTCATTTTACTTGTTATTATTCTGAAGTGCTTTAAGTGTATCTTCAGTGCCGTTCTAGACCTGTCATGGTGATTTAGTGTTTCAGATTATACCAGGCTGCTCCTGAAATGATCTCTAAATTTTATAATTGGTTGTAAAATACTGCAATAATTTCACTTTTTCTATACTCAATTTTTATTTCATAAAATATTACCAGTATCATAACAATTAATTAATTTTATGAATGGCTATCCTTTTTTATTTGTGTGAAGGGAAAAAAGTGGAAATGAAGCAAAGTCACTAGAAAGAAAATATTTTTGATTCTATTCTGTAAATTTTATAAGTCACCTGAGGTAGTTGCCCTCTAAATTGCCCTTAATGCTTTAATCACACTGAACATAAGATTATGAATGGTTAGACATCAATACAACTTTGCACAATTAATTATTCCTCTCTCCTTCCTCCTTCTCTCCTTCATTCGTCTCTCATTTCTCTCTCCCTCTCCTTTCATTCATATTTCATTGTTTTAATAATTTATTTCATAGTTGATTTCTCTCAAGAAAAAAAAATTTAATTTCTGGAACGTTTAAAAATCTAAGAGTCCAGACATAGAAAGTTTCCACTCCTCCTTGGATGTTAAAACAATTCCCATGAAAATAAGTGCATCTTGTGAAACCACACAATTGCTGCCATTAGCTTTCATTACAACTAGATATTTGTCACTTTAACTCGCTCACTTTGTGATTAGATAAGGCAATAGAAAGGGCAATAGAAAAGGCAAAAATGAATCTGTTAGAGTGAAGAATAGCATAAGGGGAAGGTGGAAAAAAAAGGGGAGTAGGTGAAATTTGTCTGGTTTAGAAAGAAGAATTTATTAAATGATTGTTCAATGGAAGACGGAAATGTAAGTAATTCTTAAAAGAATCTCACTTTATCATATGTTTCAAAGCTATGCAACAGCACAACTTGAGCAAAAGAGTAGGTTGGTACTATCCTAAATGTAATTAAAAACAACCAAATGCTTCTACTTTTCTGTTATTCTCTAGCCAGTGGAACATTTTATATAAAAAGTGCATTTAAGAAAATGGAATGTTGCTCACAGTTATCTGCAGACGTGGATTTTTATCTTAAATGAAAAGAAATGTCTACCTGGAGTCCTAAGTCAGATGAAAGACTTCAGAGTGCACTTCAGAACCAGAAAAATATTGACTAGATGTGTGTAACTCACATACAGTGAAGGGTTTTTCTAATATTATTTGAAGGTAACTAACTCTCCTGATTTTATGAGATGGGAGATCTTGTGTCAGAGCTCTGTTTAAAACACTAGTGACAATAAGCTAAATTCAGCAATGCTTCTTTTTTTCAGGTATATTTTCTAATCTCAGTAAAATGGACATGTCAAAGAACCACGGCATAGTTAGGGCTGTCTTCTAAATGCACTGTCCTTCCATTTCCACCCCAACATCTAGAAGTCTAGATTATTTATTTGCTCTTTGAATAAAGGTCGGGGTTGTATGAAAGGCTTGCATAGTATCCACTATTCAGAACAAGAGAAAAAAGCAGACATAAATAAACAGGGAGGAAAAACACTTTAACAATTTGACAAGGAAAAAAACAAGTGTTATGCCGGACAAAAGAGTATGGGGTTTTTTAGAGACTTTGTTTTCCCATCTGAGTGAAAGAAAAATGCAAGCCCATTTTCATCCTGTCAAAGTGAATTATTTTTTTTCCTCGACAGAGACAGCAAGGACTAACTAAAAGAGTAACTGATCTGTTCCACCAGTCTTTAACGTTCAAGCACAAACTTTGTTTGAAGTGCTACACAAATGAATTCCTAAGAGTAAATGAACCACTAACACAGAGGTGTAGTTTAGATCTTTCAGTTATTTAATCTAAACAAAAAACCCCACCCTTCAGTCTTTCCTTCCTTGTACATCACATTGTTCCTGAGAATACAGATAATAATGAGAGTAGGATATAACTGCTCCTACATACTGACAAATACATTGACAGGCTGTTGTTGAAGTACACAAAGTTGTGATTCCTGCTGTAAGAACAGAAATGTGGTTCTGAATACTTGCAGTGATAATGTTACTCTCTGTCTTTTGAGACTTTTTATTCTCATGTATAAAGAAGAGATACTATCAATTTTCAATCACATGACTGAGCACTGCATTTAAATAAACTATACTATAGTCTATACTCTGACTATAACAAACAGCAAGTTTTGCCCCTTTCTGGGGAATGCTTTTAACAGCTCAGTTCAGAAGATCTTAAGTGTGTGAAGGATTGATTTTTATATCCAGTACATCCTTCTTTAATTAATACATGCCATCTGTAAATTATTCTTCCAATTTGTTATTACATTGCTTTTCTCTGATCTTGAGCACATGGGGCTTACATTTGCCTTGAGGAAAAGATCTATCAGACAAGTGTTCTAAAGAGAAAAGTTGACAAATACTACATGAATGACTCACAAATGATTTCTTGCATTTTTCAAACTGTGAGACTTACTGTTCCAAACAAAGGATGGCAGTGTGTTGAAAATGGACTGATTATTGCAAACTTGATGTATTTTTTCCAAATGGAGACGAATTTAAGAGGAGACAATGAGAACAGCTGCCTGGGAAGTAGTCAAAATTCAAAGAGAAAGACTGGAAGAATGGCAAAGAATGGTGGACACTAAGTGATTGCCAAAATCTCAAGAATTATGTTTTAAGGAGAAGCCTGAGGCAGCATGTGTCAGAAAAAATATGTCTCTGAAATAACTCACTGAAGTTATTAGGACGTTATACAGCAGTGGTTGAGCAGATGAAAGACAGAAAATGTTTATGAAAGAGAGTCAACTTAAATTAAGTAATTTCTAGAGAACAAACTGACTTTCAGGGTTTTTCTGCTTACTCTTTCGCATTTTAATCTTGCCCCATATAGCATGGGAATATAAGAAATAAGGTGTTCTGTTATGTGATCTTATCTCTTTCTGCTCTATGGCAAAAAAAAATCTGAAAAGATAAAAAAATCAGATCAGAAGTAATGAAATAATTTGTTCCATGTTGTTATTTTTCCTCTCATAAAGGAAAATTTTCATTCCAAAAGTGCACTTTTGAAGGAGTTAATAATTTAATATGAGTGAACCTTTTGAAATAAGAAAGATTAAGAAAATACAGAGTTTTAACTGAGGAAGAGTTTACGTATACAAGAATTTTCACTTAAGTAGCTTCTAGTAAAATTAATTTCAATTTATTTCTTCCCTATTCCCTTTTATGATTTTCTTTTTGTTTGCCTGGATTTTTAGGCAACACATTCTACAAATTAAGTGTCAAGAACTTCCTCTCTGCCATGCTCTAAATACCTAAACGTGCCATTTATCCCTTTTACCTATCCTACTTTTATTTCTCTATTGTAATTACAATTAATGTTAGAGTGTGTGTGTGCATGTTTGTGTGTGTGTGTGTGTGTGTGTATATATATATATATATATACACACACATATATATGGTCCTGTTCTCAGTCAGTCTAAATCAGTATAGCTAAATTCATCCTAGCAAGGGATCAGTGCCCTAAGAGCTTGCAGAATACAGCCCACATAATCTGTTAAATCTGTATATCCAATGCAGAGCCAGAGCTTTGTCTAGAAGAGGGGCCTGTTCAGCCATTTACTGGACATGTAACTTTTCCATATATTTTTTAGCTGTTCAGTGTTCCTCTGTTGAACATCATTGCATTTAGTCTGCACTATGGAAAATCTTCAGTTGGTAAGTCTCTCAATGACATATTTGGGTGCCCATGTACTTCTGATTTCTCTGCTTTTCTGGGCAGGAGTTTAAAAAGATTTGAAAAGGGCAAAGTTGGGTTTGGCATGAGCTTTTAGAGGTACAGCTCTGCGATGCTGTCCTGGAAAAAATAGAATGAAACAGAAAGTGATAAGCCCTTGAAAATAAACTTTTTCATGCTCCTCACCATTGCTTTATCTCCTCTTTAGTTCTTTATTAGCAGAACTAATAAGTAATAAAGCAATAAAGAGCTGCAAATACCCATCTAGTGACTTAATAATAAATCCACCTTACCTCTTTTTTAGACAGATGTTAAAATCTGGAATTTTCTTCAGAATGCTTCAGGCAGATGCTCAGTCAGACTGCATGCTGTCATCCCAGAATTTCTTTTTCTGTGATATGTCTGGCTAATATTCAGCATATGTCAAAATAAAGTTATAATCTCCACTTCAAATTAATATCCTTATACCATATCAGTCTTCATGAATGTTCTTTTTATTAACTGAAGTAATCCTAATTGCTTCAGACTGTGTCCAAACCCAATTTGACATACGATGTGTTACTGGTTTGGGTTGGTGTTTTAATTTTTATTTCTGCACAGCTCTTTAAATGTAAATCATGAGTAGCCTCTGGATATCAGGAACAGTTTGGAAATCTGACTGTCTTGTTATAGAGAGTGAATCATTCTAGTAATGGCGACACTATCTAGTGATTCAAACTATTCTAGTGATATAATTTGTATCTCCACTAAAACTAGTCCAACAGTGAAGGCATTTTAGGAGATAGCTATAGTTTCAGGCAAAAATACTTGCAATTTTTAAAAGGAGGACGCAAAGAAATACTTTTAATTTATTTTCTAATTTGAAATTTCTTATTTAGGATCAAAATTTAAAAAGGTACCTATAAATAAATCCACAATATTTGTCAGTTATTCTCCACATAAACAAATATATAGTTTCAGATGTCTCTTAGACAGTTAGAAACCTTCAAATATCATAGAAAACCCTTTCAAGAAACTCATTAATTTCACCCCACTGCAGTCTGAATATGGTTATCAATGTATAATGGAATCATTATACATTGTATCATTGATAAAGATATCCCATTCGCCAAATGTTTTAGCTGTTGTGAGCATACATTCTGGAATATCAAACTTAAAATGCAAAATCATCAGCTATTAAAAATAGAAAATAAAATATATTTTAAAATATATTTTTGCATGCATATTAGAGAACTAACTACTACTAACTAAGTAGAATGTAAGCCTTGGTAAGAAATCAAAGTGTCTGTCTTTGTGACAGAGGCAAAGGTGCAAACTAAAGAGAAAAAAAAAAAAAGAATTTTCTGATCTTAATTAACAGTATTTTTGTATGAATATAGAAGACCAAACCAGAATAACAGTTCATAGAACATATCTGAAAGGAATAGTTCCTGCAAAAAGGAACTACAGTTGTGTAATTGCACAATCTGCCTGCATAAAAAGTCACTCTCCGGCTTTCTTGCAAGGCCCCGCTTAGGTACTGCAAGGCCTCAGCAAGTCTTCTGCAGCCTTCTCTTCTCCAGTCTGAACAATTCCAGCTTTCTTTGCCTGACTTCCTAGGAGAGCTGCTCCAGCCCGGAGCTGCTCCAGCCTCTGATCATTTTCATGGTTCTCGTCTGGAGCTTTGACAGGTCTATGTCCTCCTTTGTCTGGGGACCCAGAACTAGACCCCGTATTCCATGGGGTCTCAGGAGGGCAGAGTAGAGGGGCAGAATCACCTCCCTGGATTAGGCCTGTATGTAGCCCAGGACGAGGTGAGCTGTTTGGGCTCCAAGCACACATTCTTAGCTCACGTCCAGCAGCAGGGTTGCTCTCAATGACTTCTTTTCCCAGTACGTACTCATGTCTGGGATTGCCCCTTCCCAGGTGTAGCACCTTACTATTGCTGAACTTGGTTAGGCTCACAGGCTTGCTTCTCAAGTTTTTCCAGGTCTCCCAGATGCACCCATTCTTCAACTGTGTCAACTGCACCACACAGCTTTGTGTCATTTGCAAACTTGCTGAGGGTGCACTTACTCTCATTGTCTGTGTCATTGATAAAGATATCAATCTCAAGATGGAGCCCTGGACCACAAGTCATTGACTCTTGACTCTCAATATGTTACTGGTTTGGGGCTTAGGAATTGGCTGAAGAACTCTCTTGGGCCAATTCCTTATCCACAGAATAGTCCACCCTTCAAAACCATTTCTTTCCAATTTGGAGATAAAGATGCTGTGCGAGAACTTGTCAAAGGCCATACAGAAGTCTAAATGACATAGTCAGTCTTCCCTTGTCTCCCCTTGCAGTTACTCAAATACTCAAATTCTGATTACAAACTTATGAAGTAAAGGAGTCAAATGGAATCATTCTAATGTTTTAGTTCCAGAGAGAGACATGGTGGAGGCAATTAAATCAGCCAAGTCCTCCCAAGGTATAGGGCTCATGTAACTAGGCTCTCTATGAACACCTGCCCAAAAGTATAATGTGAAATTTTAAGTCCCATTTATGTTTGATTTTTATTAATACAAGCTTCATTTACTATGTTCACTATTGCTTATGTATCATTATTAGCAAATCCTGGCACCACACTGATGGTGGCTGTGAAAGATGTTCTTTGTATTTAAAGCAGGTTTTTTTTGAGCAGATCACTATGTCAAACAAATACCATCTTCCCAGGATCCATTTCCCAGATTTCCAGGGTGTAATTGCAACTTAATTACTTTCCTCATTAAATAACAGACTAACTCATGAAACAAATGGCACCAAGTAGTCTTTATTAGAGTAGTATGGCATTTAAGAGACTTTATTCAAATATTTTTCTCTTTGCAAGGAGAAATCTACACCGAAATTCCAGGTGTGGTTGCTTAAGGACCTTCAGTTGAATAACTGCCTCATATTCTGTGCATGTAAGCAAACGGATTTAAAAAATGCTTATATAGAATCTGCACATCAAGTTTGCAAAGACACCAGGGGTGGTACAGTAAGGTTTGCGGGGGTGGAAGGAGAAGAAAAGAAGCATTTATTAGTGATGTAATATGATTTTCTTAATTCAGGTAGCCAACATCTGTGTTAAAAACCTCATAATTGTTACCTATATTATTTCATCCAAGTCCAGATATTTTAAAACTTGCTATTAGAAATGTATTGATATTTTATAACTTTTAAAAACCTTAAATGAACCTTCCTGTCTTTCAAGTTACAATTGTGCATAGCAATATGTTAGACATAGATGAAAACTTATAAAATGATTCTGTGAAACCTACTGTGTCCATATGGCCTCAGAAATTTCTACATAAACAACGTTGTACTAAAAGCTCTTGGGACAGATAAGAGCCTTCAGAGGCTTTTTGAGTTTCCAGATTAAAAAAAAAGTTATATTCTATTTTCCAACTCAAAGCAGAATGACTTATTAGTCAACTCATTTTTAAAGCAATAAAACAAAACAAAACAACCAACAATATAAAATATTTGCTAGTTATGGAAGGCAAGAAAAAATATTTTCCAGTATCTTTCATAAAAGATCTCACTATGGAAAAAGAAGAGTGACAAAATTATAAAGCCTATTCCCATCCCATGTTTTTCCTTAATAGTTCTCTAAATCATAATTCCGTTCCATATAAGCTTTCTCCTTTATTCACACCAGAAAACACACTGAACAGAAAGAAAAAGGCAAATAACTTATACTGACTGTTTTAAGAGCCTTAGTGATGCACACTTTTGTTATCAATCAGTCAGAACTAAAAATTTAAGCATTGATCAAAACTGGGTCAAAACATAAGGAAAAAAATCTTAAAATAATTGTAAATAACTGAATTTTCATATGTGCTCATTTTCACTTTGAAATCTTTCTCTAAAACACATCCAGACTATTGAAGTGAAGGGGCAGAGGAGAAAAACCCATTGTCATTTACAAGGCTTCTTAAAAGTAATCTTCATCAATTCAGAAACAACTAAAACTATTATTCTACAACAGAAAAAATATAGGGGAAATGGAAACTGGAAATAAACCTTGACAATATTTAAATACTCACTTTAAAAAAGCTTTTGAAGCTGGTTTTAAAGTTGCATTTTGGGACCCCTATTGACTTCTTTTGTGAAAGCGTTGACATAATTGAGAAAGCAGCAAACTCCCTGCTCTTTTTTTAGAAAAAAACCATCTCTTTCTTTATGCTTTTGTTCAGATGAACACCTGGCCTATAAAATTCAGTGACAGAACCTTCCCTAGGGTGCCATTTTTGTAGAAAGCTAACAAAACTTTAAAAAGTATATATTTTTTGCCTCATTGGAGCTTACACAGCTTTATTTTACACTTTTTCCATCTGTTTCTCTGGCTCAACTGCGGGTACTTGTGTGTTTAATGGAAGCTGTATCACTTGTCCAAGAGAAGCCTGCAGTCAGCAGGTTCCTGCCTGCTTCTGGCTGGCAATCCAGCCAAAATATTCCAGGGAGAGGAATACAGAAGGAGAGGAAGATATGGGAAGAGAAGAAAAGAAAGTTTCTCGTTTCTTCTGCAGAAGACTGTACTTGTGAATATCTTCATGGGTTAATGGAAGGAAGAGATTCTCTCATTGCTTGGATGGGGCCTGAATTAATTAATATGAAAATAACACTCAGGAATACTTTTAATGTCATTTTAGCTGGGATGACAGCTGGCCTAAGATCTTTTTCTGCCTTCCATTTACACCAAGTTCTGCACTTTTCTCTCACCAGCCTCATACCTTGGTTATAAAAGAGTTTAAAAAGGAAAGGAAGAACACATGCAAAAAAAGCCATGGAATCCCTCAAAACTTTAAGGAGTGATAAATTCTTTGAAAATATTTGCATGTTGTCAAGTACTGCAGGAGGGGATGAATATTTCCTTTGGGTTTTCTCCTAGCCATATAAGCATGCCATATAAGCAGATTAGGAAAAAAAAATACAGCATTTTGTGTCGACTAAAGAAGATGATGGCAGGTCTTGGATGCTAACTTTTATCTACAGGCATAATACAACCATAGCAATGTGCATTTCCACACAACTTCCTGATAGCTCAGTGATAGGCTTCATTTTGTTTGGGATTTCGATGCCACCCTTTCCAGTGTCTACTTGCACTGCATTAGACAAAACCAAACCCTAACAGCTGTCATGTGCAATTCATTCTCCCTCTCAGCCTGTCCCTGAGGGAAGAATTGTGTGCACTGGAGTGTTTTCTTTTTGATAGGCTTCTGCATCTTTTTAAGATGAACATGTTTTTCTCCATTTATATTAGAGAAAAGAAAGCCAAGAGAATGTGCCTCATACATGAAGAGAAGTAATGAATGTGTAAAGATTTAGGAAAGGTATCCAGAGATGGCCATGCACAGACTTGATAGATTGTACTAACCTATTATTTTTAGTAAATCTGTTTCATACATCAGCACAGAAATATCCATAGCAGCACATACAGGGCTCATCCTATTTCATGGACATTTTTTTAGAAACTAGTTAATGAAAACAGTTATAAGATCTTTTCAGTTAAGTTGAAATGACTGAGAATAAAGCAGTATTTTACTCTAGGTAACTTAGCAGTACTTTGTTCACCTAACACCTGTTACATTTCAGAGGCATGCCAAGAATGCTTCTATGGCTTCTACATTGGCCATAAACTAAACAAAAAGAGCATGATTTTAGGAAGTTTTATCATTAATGTGTGTTCAGTGAAGAGAAAAATAATGAAGACAGTCCAGTGATTTCCCCTTGGCCTGCTCCTTGGAGTATGAATGATTGTACAATGAGGTCAAGGTATCATCATTACACTAATTTCTCAGAAGCATGTGACTAACATACAGGGAAAATCAAGTGTAGAAGGATTTTCAGAATCCTGAAACTTTTTAAGCTGGGATATTTATATACCTGAGCACATACTCTGAAAAGCTTATTTTAAGAAAGAGTATACTACTCCTACCTAGTCAGATTAAGCTGAAGATAATTTCTACCTTAGAATTAAATTGTTTCATTACAAAACAATTAACTCAAATGCTTTGAGAATTGAGTTCAGCAATTCCTTATATTCCCCAGTTCCTTGTCTGCACAGTAGAAATGTTTCCATTTGTTTTCACCTGTATCTGTACTTCACAAGAACAGCTATTTTATATATCAGCTAAGCTGCAAGCTTTTTAAGCAAATTCCACAGCTGTGTGATCTTCCTTTCAGCATCAGTATCCATGCAGCACATCAGATTTATTGATTTGTGATATCAATTTTGCTTCTAGATGTAATAATATTTTCTGCTTTTTTCAGTAATTTTTTTGTCTGATCAAAGCTGATATTTTATCATACTACTTGCCAGAGTGCAGAGCTTCTTAACAAGAATGTATTCAGCCCTAAATCTATTGAAAACAGTAGTTCTGGTAGTAAAGTAGTATTCAGGAAAAACTTAAGTGAAAAAGCATATTTCTGACTATACTAGCTGGTATGAACTATAAATAGGAGTGTATGCTCCACAGAGCTACACTTCAACGCCTTCATAAATGAATCAAATGCAGGACAAGAAAGCATACTAAGTAAACTTGCTGACAACATCAAATAGGAAGGAGCTGTTGACCTACTGGAAGGTAGTGAGGCTCCCTGTAGGGAGATCTTGAACAAATCAGCAGTGCCCTGGCAGCCAAAAGGCCCAACTCTGTCCTGGGGCATCAGGTACAGCATGGCCAGCCAGGCAAGGGAGGGGATTGTCCTGCACTGCTCTGAACTGAGACAGCCTCATATATTGTGTGCAGTTTTGGGTGCCACAGTATAAGAAGAATATTAGAGAGCATCCAAAGAAGTGCTACAAAGGCGGTTAAGGGTCCAGAGGAGAAGCCATCCAAGGATTGCCTGAGATGATTTGGTCTCTTCAGCTTGGAGAAGAGCATGATGACTCAGGGGAAACAGCACTGCAGTTACAACTTCCCCATGAGAGGAAGAGAAGGGGAGGACACTGATCTCTTCTCTGTGGTGACCAGTGACAGGACCTGAGGGAATGGCTTGAAGTTGTGTCAGGGAGGTTTACGCTGGATATTAGAAAAAAGATTCTTCACCCACAGGGTGGTTGGGCACTGGAACAGGCTCTCCAGGAAAATGGTCACAGCACCAAGCCTGACAGAGTTCAAGAAGCGTTTGGACAATGCTCTCAGGCACATGGCATGGCTCTTGGGACCATCCTGCACTGGTCCAGGAGCTGTACTCTGTGACCTTTGTGGGTGTCTTCCAAATCAGGATGTTCTATGACTGTGCTACCATAGCAGCTATTAGTTTAGTCCAGTTTTAGTTTTCGTTGCTGTTATATTCATGCTTCTAGTAAGATTGTAGATAATTCTATGTTATGTAATTAACTAAAACAAAATATATTCTTTATTAAATACATTGTTTCCACTGCCTTCCTCAGAAATAGACCTAAAAAAACTTAAAACTTTTTACCTTTCGAAATCTAAAGTAAAAAAGCTAAAGTATCTTTACATTTGGAGCTGAACTAGTTGTCAAAACAGAAAGGAAGCACAACAGGGAAAAACATAAGCCTCAAATGCATGATGAGATTATCCATGGAATGTAAGGTATCCTGTTCAATTCCTTGCTTTGAAAAGTTTTATAACTCCATGCTACTTCTTAGTTTATTCTACTGCTTTAAATTAGTAAATAAATATTTCTTTTAGTCAATCTGAAGGCTTCTCAGTTTCATCTTAGTGAAAAATATAATGAAATTGTTCTTGAATCAGACTCACACTGCTGTTTTTCAGATCTGACTAATAGGTACAGGTCATTTTCTTTGAATCTGTTTTCCTAATAAAAAACAACTGCTTTAACAGTGCTGCATCTACGTTGTGTCACAGAGTATTTATCTCATTCTCTTAAACATGGCTTAAATAGCAAGGTATTACTGACTTCTAGGGGGAGGAATGAACTTCTTTCATCTTCATTTCTTTATAGGCCATTCCTCATTCTACTTTTCAAAAAGCAGACACAATACAATTGAGATTTTTCCCTTTACTTGTATCCCACCATCTGCACTGTGGATTTACAGCTTTTTTGAAAGGACAGCATCTCCCACACATAGTGCTTCTATCTCCTGCAAGGCTAATATTTACCAAATCTCTCCAAGACCCTCAGAATACGATTTATTTCAGTCACTCAAATAGCAGAAGGTCAAATGCATACAGGAGCATTAATATTATTTCCTAAGCCCAAGTCACAGATCTCAACAAGATGATATGCAGAAGTGACAAATATAAGAGCATGCTTAAAATGTTAAGGACTGCCTTTTATGGTTTTTGCATTCAGTGTCCTTTCTTAAGGATTGTCAGTCCAGAAGAAAATGCATCTCTTCCTAAGCACAGTGAAACAAGGCTTTCCATGAACTCCCTAAAGTACTTCAGTACTGTTGGCACAACATATATGACTTCATGCTTGAAGAGTTGTTTTTCTTCTCTACTGTCCCCAACTCTGCCCAGATGAGTTTCTATACTACAATTCTATCCTTTAAATATCCATTTTTACTCTTTAAAATGAGGATAATAGTTTTAATTCTTACAGCATTCCCAAAAATTCACAATATTTAACATTTTAATTAAAATAGCCAACTTTACATTCTACATTTTTAGTCCTTTAAATTTAAAAGACTTTTCAGAGAAAGCCCTAGTATGCATTTTTCAATATTGGAAAATAAAAAGAAAGTGCCCTTCATTTTTATAATTCAAGCCAGATACAGGAAAAGTCATGACTTACAGAGACTGATTACACGCGAATTGTCAGAACTTCTTGTCCACATTTTGCTCTTTGTAAACAATAGTGATACTTGTTGTCAACATATATATTGCAATAATATAATTATTTCTGGGTTTAAGTATTTATACAGCTTATTTACTTCCATTTTTTACAAAGCTAGTCAGTATTACTGGGGGAAGGAGGGTGGTTACAGGGAGATAGAACTCGTTCCGACCAGTGCCAAAAAACATTCAGTTGGATAAGATTGAGATATATAGACAAATATACTGTCCATGCATGTTAGAGGTTTATATACAAGTGATGTTAAAATTTTATTCCACACCTCAGTTGTTAGAATTCTTCATATTATTGAAGGGGGGGGGGGGGGGGGAAGAGGAATTGAAAAAAAATTAAGAAGAGAAGATTTTGTATTTTGTGAGTCTCAACTCATTACCTTGTTATTTTACTTCACAGACAATCTCTATTTACATTGACTCAGAAGTGGTTTTGCAAAATATCAGCTGTTTTATTAAAGGCATATTTAATCAAATAAAATATCACACAGCAGGAAACTAAAACATCTTTGTCAGATTTATGGAAATGGTACACTTGAGGAAATTACAGTAGTTGCTGTATGTCATTTTTAACATTCTGAAATGTGCCATGTAAAGTCTCATATGAATTTAACTATACATTACTATTTTGCAATAAACACTTTCTGTAAGCACAGGGGATTACAGGAGAATATTTTTCCTCTTAGACGGACTTCAAACCAAGTAGTCCTAAATCACAGAAGAAACGTGAATGAATAACGATACAAAAGAAAAAAAAAATCTAACTAAACAAAACACACAAACAGTACAACCCTAAGCTGCTCATTTAACCAGAAAAATATGGCTGAGCCATACAACTACAAAACTGCTAAATAATGGGCAACTTCAAATTCCTTTTAGGGAGACAGGTCTTTTTAGGTGACAATTTTGGCAGAATCTAGATACATACTAGGATTTTAAGTAACATTTAACTTGCTCTGCTCCTTTACAAGCAATATAATGGGAAATTACCAAATATGAATGAAGTTTAGCCATGAGGAAAAAAGCAGATGAAACAGAAAATTGAAAGTATTTATATCTCGTGGGCAAACATCTAATTGAGGAGGACCTCACAAAACAACAATTCCTGCAATATCTGAATGAAATTTTTTATAATTGCAGAGGACTATCCAGATGGCTAATATAACAGGCTCTATAGATGTATCCCAGCTGATGCTTCAAAGGAGGATGGAAAAATCCTTACAATGGCCGTTAAGTAGCGTCTAAGAATAAACTTCCTGCAGCAGATGAGAAGTAAATAACTGTATTGACTTTTATACTTCAACAATATCTACCTCACACATTTTATGCGCTATTTATTACAGTTATATTAGTTTGATGTATTTCATCAGGTGCTGTTACATCCAAATCTTGTTAGCACGCATTTAGGATGATCTCATTATAAATGATAGGAGAATTAATGCTGGAGAGCTCTATTCCCTATGCTGTTTAAAGTATCACTGCAACTGAGACTGGAGGGGCCAGAGCTGGGTGTTGGACTCCCCTCGCTCACTGCTGAGAAGGGTAACCTAAGGAAAGGCACACACAGGTCAGAGGTCACTGGCTCTACCACTCGGCTCGAGTAGGGTGACCTAGATCTGGCATCACAGCATCATCTACAGATGTAGTTTGAATATATTCAAGGCTGCAAAATCCAAAAATTCCCTGGGCGACCTGTGACACTGCACAGTCACCTTCACAGTGACTCCTGATGTTCATAGAGCATCTCCTGTGTATGAGCTTGTGCCCTTTGCCTCTGGTCCCATCCCTGGATATGACTGAAAGGAGCCTGTCTCTCTCTTCTTTGTACCCACCCTTCAGATATTCATATACACTGATCTCCCTGAGCTTTTTCTTCCCCAGGAGGAACAGTCCCAGCTCTCTCAGCACATCCTCATATGAAGGATGGTTCAATCCCCTCATCATCTTAGTGGATCTTTGCTGGACTCTCAGCAGTAGTTCTTAGTCTCTCTTGTACAAGGAAGCCCAGAAGTGGACACAATAATCCAGATATTTATGATAAGTAACTGTAGAAAGGACTGTATATCTATTTACAGATACACAAGATGTGCTGGATGGTTAAAACTCAAGAAACTCAGAACTGGAAAGTTCCATAGCATGGGTATTTGCTCAAGCCAGTAAGCCGTGTTTTGAGGCAGGACTTAATAATAAAAGAAAGTGGTTGTTCTGACACGACCATGACCATGTCTTTTGGGTTTTAGCAGTCTTCTGCCCATCCCTCTGAAGAACAAACAGACGAAATCACATATGCCTACATGAGACCTCTGATCTGTTTCCAAATATGTCTATAAATGGCTTCTTTTATGCATTACATAACAGATTAATTTAATATCCTGTTACAGTATGAAGCCTACAAGTTTCTCTAGCAGAACTGTCCTCAGTACTTATTATGTTTAAGATAATTTTTCTACCTAATTTCTATGAAAATTTTTAGAATAGATGCTTTAATAATCCAAGGGAAAAAGAAAATAAGCAGTTCCAGTGTAATCAATGTTTAGTTCCCCGTAGAAGACATATAAATTTCATTAGAATCCATAGAGTTTTGGCAGACAAAGTATGTGCCCAATATTGTCTTCCCACAGGAGAACTGTACCCAGCATTTCTGTTTACATATGAGAATCTATACGCCACATCATAACTTAAAAATTAATTTAAAAAACCCACATACAAACAAAAAGCAATTAAGGAAAACAAAACAAAAGAAACACACCTAGGGAATCAGTAGAGAGCTTAAAGTGACCACAAAAAGAATTAGCCATATGCTCTTTCCTTGTTGGATAATACTGGGGAAATCTTCCAAGGAATTTTTTTTTCCTTTGTGCCATAGCTTTTTGCCTTTGTTTTGTTCTCTGCATGGGAGAATGGCAGCAAAACTTCAGAAACAAGCAAATGCTTCTCCCTTTCCTCCACTTTCTCACTAGCCAAATATCAAGGTACAGTTAAGAAATACTGATGAGAGCTTGGGAATGAGATATTCTAACCTTGTCATGGAGATCTATCATATATTGGGAAATGCCTGATTTTGCTGTGATCAGACTACATGTAATGTACATAGTCAAATTTGCCTGAGATTAGATTGGGTGAAAAAATTTTTATACTTACAGCTTTGAATTTTTTATTCATTTCAGAGTTTATGGAAACAAAAGATCTTTTTCAGATGCTATTAATCTAAAAAATAAGTAAGCATCTCTGAATTAGAATAACATCATATTCTACCTCATGTAAAGTTTCATTTGCCATTTGGACACAGAAACCTTAATTTTTCTTTTAGAGTTTCTCGAATTTTTAATTGCTTATTATAATCCTTTTTCTGTAGAAGACTTTTTTAATGCTCCATAGAGGATTCTGTAGACAAAAGAAAACTGCTCTGAATGTTTATCATTTACTCATTACCACAAAAGCATCTGAGAAAACAATAAAGATAAATTTAAAAGTAACATTTAAAAATATACTTGCTGTATGAAATTTTCCTAAGATTTTAGACTTCAGTGTAAGATTGCAGTTTTAAACATATGCATCTTCTACTCAGCTTTTGCTTTTACAACTCTGAGTATTCAAAGATCCACATTTTAAAATGCAAACATATAGTAGCTTACAAAAACCAACCAATTGAAACTGCGCATCAATTCTACATTATTTTATCTCTGTTCTGAATTTTTCCACTCAAATTGCTATTAATTGACTTGGTGAAGGGTTAAGGAACCCATAAGTAGATCTGTGGTGCGTTGACCTTGGCTGAGTGCCAGATCCTCACCAAGTCCCTTTATCACACCCCTCTTCAATAGGACAAGGGTGGAGAACAGATGATGAAAAAAAGACCTCACAGGTCAAGATAAAGATATTTTACTAAAGCAACAGAGAAGGTCGAGTTCAGACAAGCATGTGAAACAAAGATTTATTCTCTACTTTCCAGCAGCAAGATATTTCCAGGAAGCAGAGCTTCAGCACTACTCTTGTTTCTCTGGAAGGCAGATGTTGTAAATAACAAATGCCCATTCCCTTCCTGCTCCTTTTCTTAGTTTTTATATCTGATCTGACAAGGTAAGTTACATAACATCCCTTTGGTCATTTTGGGCAAGGTGCCCCTCACAAAACTTTGCCCAAGCCCAGTTCATTGCCTGGGAGATGAAATGTTGGGGAGACAGCACCAGTGCTGTGCTAGAGCTGCTCAGCAGTAGCCAAAACATGCTGTGATACGAAACCTTTCCAGCTACCAACACAGAGCACGGGGCTATGAGAGCTTCTGTGGGGGACCATTAACTCCATCTCAGCCAGACCTAATGCAGAATTATAAGACTAAAGAGAATAATGCATGAATCAGTTGAAATTACCTAACTCAGGACTTCATATTATAAGGAAAAAAAAAAAACAAACCTACAGAAGAACATGAACCGTAACCTTCATTATGCAAAATTATGTAAGTAAAGCAAAGAAGTAAAGAAAAATCATTCTGCAAATACAGATCACAAGTTGTTATGAAGCAATTAAATTGCTACATAACCCTCAGTAAAAATGGGACATTAGATAATTAGAAATGCTAATGTTAAGAAAGTTTGGGCTTCGCTCACATTTTAACTGCTAATTGCTGCGATTAAAAATGAGAGTTTTGCTTTAATTTTTGTTACAAAGAGTTCAGAACTGAAACATATTTTGAAGCTGTCACTGCTGAAAAGGCATGCTGAACCATAAATTTGGATACTCAGGTTCATTGCTATTAGTTTGTTTTTCAAGGGAAAATCATACCCCTGGAAAAAAAAAAAAAGAAAAAAAAAAGAAAAAAAAAGAAAAAAGCACTTCCTTTATTTGAAGAAATAAAATTTCAAATTATAAAGTAATTCATTAAAATTCACTGTTACAATATTACATTATTCGTATAGTGTTATTGTATGACCAAGTCAAATACAAAATCAAAGTTAATCACTAATGAATGGCAAATGGGACAGAGAAAGGCACACATTACAAAAAAAACACAAAACATGGTAGAACACGCAAATATCTGGAAGTGCCTCCAGGCAGCACATATTACATAGCATACATGACTGAAAACCTCAATAATAAATTACAGGTTATCAAGAGTTAGAGTTGCTTACCAATTCCTGTAAAAAGTGGTGTTGAAGTTCTAACTTCCAAAGTAATTTCCATCTTTAACTAACTTAGCAACGTTCTATCAACAAATTATTGAAATGACATGAAGAAACAACCCAGTTTTCTATGTCTTCTATTACAAGATTTAAAATTTGTCATTTAGAGTATATTGTTTTAAAAAGTATCCACCACAATTTTTTCCTTCCTTTTAACAGGGCTAGACACAGGGCACTATGTCACTGAACAATTATTTTCTGGCACTGTTTCAAGATGGATCCTTACTGAAATGAAAGTAAAATGAGATATTATTTTGTGGGGTAGCTGAGTTATTTGAAAAATAATTTTGAGATGCTACTTTGGTTAGTGTTATAATGAAGGCGAAAGAAACAGGAAAAACAGGCTGATGCAGCCGCAATTATTTTGTTTCACTCAGAAATTCAAGTTTGTTTTAATTTTGCCGTAATTAGTCATCTACAAAAAATAAAGGTCAAACCCAGTATTTGAAAATTAAAATGTCCAAAATTAACATACATATTTTCAAAGCCAATAAATACTTTTAGGATAAGCATCTTAATTACAGCAAAAATAAAAAGCTGCTTTTAAAACAAATTGAAAGTGATGGAAAAAGTTTTGAATTATTTCCTGTAGGTTTCTATTTCTGTATATGTGTAAACATTGTTAATGAATTATCATAGTACCCAAATGTAATTCTGGAACCTGGACTGGCTGTTATTAGCTACACACTTTGACAGTTCAAGGGAAATTAAACTATCTGCAAGGCTTACTTTGTGACAGAAAATGTGCTTTCAAAAAACACAATTATTAAAATAAATGAACAATAAATTTACTATTTACAGTATTGTAGAGCATATTGATTAAAGCTGAAGGTATAATTTTAATCAAATAAATACCCGGATTTCAAATTATCTAGGAAGATAGTTACCTATTAACAGAGCAATATCATAACTGTCTTAAAATACTGATTTTATTTAAGTCACACATCATTAGAAAAACTAGCAGTGAGCCACTAACTTTTAAACCTGAATTTACTTTCTCTCTCCTTTCCCTTAGAAAAGTCAAGCTTATCTATCCAAGTGAAACAATTGACATCAAAGGATTGTTTTTCCACTCACCATCTCTAAGCTGCTTTTCATTGTTCAAAGGAATTATTGAAGAGACTCAACACAGAATTTCAATCAGATACACAGTTTCTGGTTCATTGATTGGCTGATTCTTCTTCTTCGGGTGAAGAAAGGATACAAAAGTCCTTTTAAAATCTATTCTTCTCAGAGAGGTTGCATTTGTGCTTTCTTTAAGCTACTCTTTGTAATGCTGTGGTGACAATGAATCTCTACCCACCCAGAAACTCTGCTGTCCTGGACTGCAAAGTAGTTTCTCTCAACTGCTCTCACAAAGCCTGAAGTGTTCAACCTTCCAGGAAGCAAAGTTTAGCAGAGATGGAGTCTTGCAGATTTGTCAGGATCCCTAAGTATGAGAGATCAGACTGTCTCAAAATCTGATTCACTCTGTGAAAATGACCACTTACACAGTTTGACTTTGCAAGTGCAAGCTTTTGACCTCAGAAACTTTTGTTCCTTCATTTCTTACAAATCTCACTTCTGATCTTATTTTTTGGTTCCTGTTAAGGTATTTATGCTGATGGATAAAGATTCAATCCATCTATGGTCTTCTTTTAGCTTGCAATCTCAGGGATCCTAAAAGAAACACTGTTATAAAGGAATTCTAATATTATGTGGAGTTGACTCATACATGCAGATGCTGCAGAGAGCAGAGTGGGGGGGTATGCTTGATGTCATCTAATTCCTTAAATTTACATGCCATTTATATATATAAAATACACTTTTCAACTTCCTAATTTTTTATCCTGAGTGCTTTGTATCTAATGTAAATCTGAAATCATTGTGCAAAACGCAAAAATTCTGTAGTGTTAATATGATGACATTGAATCTTGTTTGTGATTGCAGTTCAAGGAATATGATGATTTAGCAGTTTTTAGAAGATATATAAAAACAGGGTATATTCTAAGCATTTCCTATCCTTGTTAAATTTTTTTGTTTGTTTGTTTGTTTTTTAATAAATTATTTGGATCTTACTGCAACATTTTCTTCTTTAAAATAATAATGAGAAGTTTCTCACCTGAGACTCAGCAAATGTTTCTATAAAATCTTTAGAAGAACAATTTCTGCCTTAAATTTCCTAGCAAATATGTAATAGCCGGAAGATGCCCAGAATTCTCTTGAGCACAAACAGAAAATTCCTGAAGATCAAAGAAACCCTGAGAGCCCATCAGGAAGAAGTCTCAGCAACCAGAATATTTCTTGGCCAAACTGCAGGAAACCTTGAGAAATCCCTGGCTCTTAATGAAGGCATCCTCTAGGCCTGCATGGGTTGCCAGCTCCTGCAGTAGATACCCTAGTTCACAACAGTGACAAGAAGAGAAAAGCTGAAATGCTGTTTGCTGATGAACACTTCTTCTATTTTGCAGAAGAGTTCTGATGTTACTTCTTCAGATACAGGATAGACACTTCATAGTAAGATTTACAAATATGTTTACTAAGAATCTTGCCTAACTGTCTCTTTTAATCCCTGCTATATATCCACAGAAAAAGACCTGGGGCTTCTCAGGGTCAGCAAGTAAATATGCACAGCTGCAGTGATGGAATATAACTGCAAATTGGGCTCCATTAATGAAATCTTTGCCTCTACATTGAGGGAAGAGATTGCTCTCCTCTGCTCAACACTTATGAGGCCACACCAGGCTTAATTTCCAGCTTTAGATTTTTGAGTGCAAGAAAAAAAACGTCCTTAAAAGGATACAAACATGAAAATTTGTACATTGGCTTTTTTGTATGCAAATGATGGCTTTTCACACCCTTTCTCTTGATATTATGGTTTAAAAATAAAAGTTAAAAAAACCCTTTTCCTTCCACTCCTCAAAATCAGAATTGGCCCTGATCTAATAAAGCTTGCTGCAGTTAACAGGTTCATTCCTTTTTGGGAACTATGAAGACTAGATGGTACAAATCAGGCTGCTGCAAGTTGTCAGGCAATAACTTGATTGAAAATTACTTATTTGAGTAATTTCTTCTCCCTGAAAACATTATCAAAAGTGAAAACGGGACCAAAGTTCTGGTACCCCCATAACATTAAATCTCTCCCACACACTGTGTGGGGACTATTGCCAGACTACTGCCAGACATTTAAAACAGGCAGCCCTGTTTCTATGTGGTTATTATTGCCTCTTTCCCCTTCTGGAATTTCTAGAGCAAAACCACAAGAATGCTTCATTTTAGCATTACTGTCACAGTGTAAGTAAACACTCATTACATTTATGACTCCACAAACAGAAGAGACTTCTGATACTGAGCACCATGTTACAGCTGTGAGTTGGAAAATACAGCACTTTTAGCAAAGAGTAAAAAAATTGCTTGAGTTAAAGTATATTCAACTGGATAAAAAATACAATCTGTGTAGTCAGCCAGGTTAGAAAATATTTAAATTATGCTAGAATACTTTTTAAGCAAGTTTAATGAATGTGGGCATAATTAACTCAAATTTTGATGCAATGTTAAAATTATTTCCAGGGTCTTCAGCCTGAAGCACAAAACTTGTCATTTAATAGACACCTTTGGGACTCTACTGTGTCAACGGATCAGTCTCCAGGGAACATCTTCATGGACTCCAGCTTGTGATGGGACAGGAAAACTGGGAATCTGACTGTGCTGAATTGGATCTCCTCTGACATATTTTCAGGAGATATGAAGAAGTCACACGTCACTGTGTGGGTGTGATCTGAATCCATCAGAGTTAAACAGTTCTATTTTGGCACTGTTTACTGAGTTTAGCCCTGTTGTACTGTGTCTAAGTTTCAGCTGGGATAAAGTTAATTTTCTCCCTGCTAGCTGCTACAGGATGAGAATAATGTTGATAACACACTAACGTTTCAGGTTTTGCTCAGCACTGTTTACACTAGGTCAAAGACTTCCCACTGTCTCACACCACCCTACCAGTAATTTGGCTGGAGGGCACAAGAAGCAGGGAGCAGGCACAGTTTGGACAGCTGCACCACACTGGCCAAAGGGACATTCTTTACCATATGGTGTCACACTCAGTGTTTAAACTAGGAGGAAAAACTGGCTGGGAGCTGCTGCTGCAGAACTTTCTGGGCATCTGTTGGTGGGTGGGGAGAAATTCCATTGTGCATAACCTTTTTTGTGTATTTGAATTCTATTATCATTATTATTATTATTATTATTATTATTATTGTTGTTGTTGTTGTTGTTGTTTTTATTTATTTTCCCTTCTTTTTCTATCCTATGAAGTTGTCCATATGTCAACCCATGAATTTTCCTTTTTTTTCCCTCACAATTCTTTTCCCTATCCACATGAGGCAGAGAGAAGTGAACAAGTGTCTCTGCGGTGTTAACTGCCTGTCACATTAAACTATTTCCTTTTTGGAAACCAACACTGGGTTTGAAGGTTTGAGATAGCACCAGAGCTGATTAGAGTGTATTAAAACAAATTCGTTATATGCATTCATTATATTAGTTTAGTAGTCACTGGCAACAATGTTGATTTATTTGCTCTCAGAGCTGTTGCACGTGTTCTTAGTTGCAGTTTGTGTTCCCTTTTGCATTGTTTATCATCTCTGGGGGCTGGGTTTAGGTTATCATGTTGTTGTACTTTGTAACACTGACTTATGATATGATAAAACTGTTGGTCGTGACACTAATCTGGTATTTGTACTCAGCATTGCCATCAACTCTGTACTTCAGGAGCCATCTATCGGGAACTATTAATAATTACACCTTTTACCTTTTCTCCTCTGAGAGCTGATCTACAGGGGAGTTGCCTTATCCATCTTCTCCTTCTCCTCCAATATTAAAATAGTTCTTGAGAATTTTGAATATCTATGGGATTTTCAAACTATCATGTTCCTATTTCTATCTCTCCTGAATGCGTTGCTGGTCTTGTTTAAAATTAAACAAATACATAATAATACCATGCAGAGATCTACCCTGAGGCTGGCAGGATGTGTGGGGCAGTATGGGCAAGAGCCTAGGGCAGTGGTCAGCTCTAGCCTTTTGGAATTACACCCTCGAATAAATGCAGAATCTGAAAAACTACTTAAATATTTGGAAAAATATACTGTCCACTTGCAAATCCAGAGACACAAATGACTGCAATGTTCTGAGGCCTGGCCCAGGCCTGTTGAGTCCTGCTCTATTAAGTAACCTCAAGGGGAAGGGAAGGTCTATGAATACAGTGACAAAACAACATGTGGCTGCTCCTACCCTGGTGACAGGAAGCAAGTTATGCCAACCTCACTAACAGGCACTGCAGCTGAACCAAAGCACCAACCCATGCCAGTGTCAGTCCTCCCAAAGGTCCCTGCTGTTGTGCAGGTGCTGAAAGTTGAAGAAGTTGCCAGTCACTACCACAATGGAGCTCTGACAGCAACAGCACATTGAAACTCCCTGATTCTCATCCATATAATGATTCCTGAACTGGAGAGCTAAGGGATGGTCTGCAAGACTCGCTCACATTTTAACAGTCCAAAGCCCAAAGGAGAGTGAAGACTAACAATAGACTACCATGGCCTGAACAAAGTCACACCATCCCTGAGTGCTGCTGTACTGGACATGCTGGAACTTAAACACAAGCTGCAGTCAAAAGAAGTTGAGCAGCAATCAAGGGATATTGCTACAGCGTTTTTCTCCATTCCTTGAGCAGCAGCATGACACAGTTTGCTTCCCCTTGGAGGGAAATCCAGAAGACCTGGAACTGACTGTCCAGGGGTGGAAACACAGCCCTACCATCAACCATGGACTGATCCAGACTGCACTGGAACAGTGTGTAGCTATATTGATGATATCATTTTGTGTGACAATACAGTAGAAGTTTTTGAGAAAAGGAAGAAAATAGTCCAAATTCTTTTGACAGCCAGTTTTGCCATAAAAGAAAGTAAGGTCACTGGACCTGAACAAGAGATTCAGTTTTTAGGAAAAAAAATAGCAAGATAGAAATTTTCATATCCCAGTGGATATGATCAATAATTTTGTGATCAACAAAATTACAGCACGGTCTGTACCAATTAGGAAAAAATTATACATTGTGTATTTTTTTTTATCTTTCTTACACATTGTGGAGTTTTGGAGAATGCATATTCCAAATTACAGCCTGATTGACAGCCATCTCCACCAAGTCACCCAGAAGAAAGATTTTAAGTAGGGTCCTGAGTCATGAAAAGCATTGAATAAATCAAACAGAAGATAGTTCATTCAGTAGCTCTCAGCCCACTCTGGACAGAGCAAGAGACTAAAATGTATGCAGCTGGGGAGAATGACCTTGCCTGAAAGCTCTGGCAGAAGGCATCAGAAAAGGCTAGAGGTCAACCCCCAGGTTTTTGACGTCTGGCGTACAGAGCTTCTGAAGCCCACTATACTCCAGTGGAAAAAGAGATACTGGCAGCTTATGAAGGGGTTTGAGCTGCTTTGAAGCGATTGGTGGTGAAGCACAACTTCTCCTGGCATTCCATCTGGTGGTGTTGACCTGGAGGTTCAGTGGGAAGATCTCCTCTATACAATCTCCTCATGCAATTCATGGTACATGGAGTAAGGGGGTCACACTGAATTCACAATGGACTCCAACAGGAAACCCAAGTCACACAGGAATTTTGAAAGGGATCGTGGATTAAATGGAGAGAAGGCTATGGTTTCAGAATATTGCCAGAGAAGGACTGCATAAAGATCTACCAAAAGAAGATTAAAAATATGGCCCTTTCACTGATGGATTCTGTAGTAATGCAGAAAAATAATTGAAGGAGGAATGCTGATATCCCTTGGTATAATCTCTAAGGTCATTTCAGGAGGACTGTGTTCTCATACATAAAATTTTGAGAGATTAGGCACAGAAACTCTGATTTTCAAATTAAACATTTATGATTTATAAGAACTTTTTGGCTACAAAAATTTCCAAAGAACAATATGATCACGTGCTTCATTTACAAAGAAGCTGAACTGTTTATGGCGTCCACTGTCATGAGCTAGATAGAGTCTGTAATTGATGGAGGTGTCAATACATACATAATCCTCTAAGCATGACTAGATTTGGAACACTCCTTTGCACCCAGGAGTAAAAGGGAAAGGATCTTAAGACTTAGTTTTCCTTTAGTTCCAGTTCCTTTAAAGACATCTTTAAAATTAGACATTTCTGCTTGACAAAATCCATACCAGACAACAAAGTAAAAGGAATCACTAAAAGTCTGCTACTAGAAAACAAACAGGGTCATTAATATTGGTTGTTTTTTACTTTGAAATAAAGGCATAGACAATCCTCACCCAATATTTTGAAGATTACAGTCTTTTATATATGCAAAGTTGTCTTTTAGTTTTATGTTATCATTCTGATGTAAATTAATTAATTGGATACAGTGATTTTCATATGACTGGAAACTACCTATGAGAAATGAGAATTTTCCAGACTTGCCTGTAAGAAAAAGTATTTTGTAGAATTTACCTGTCTGTGCTTCTCAGTGACAGAGTGAAATTACTTTATTAATTTTCTTGCCAATATGCCAAGTCTCAGTCTAAGTATTTAGTCCTTTCAAGATTTATTTTTTCTTTCAGTTACCAAACACAACTCAATATTTTCAACTGCTAGCTTCATTGTTCTTCTGGTGTACTGCTCTGGGAATTATAAAAAAAAAAAGCCAACAAATGTGTAAGCCCATTAGGTCAGAGTTCCCAAGAATGTCAGATAAGTGGAAACCTAAATAGTAGAAAGAGCAAGAATCAGGGTATTTGTTAGCTTAAAATAGTGACTAATTTTCAATTAGCTGCAAGTTTGTCATAACTACAGAATATGATCCAGATACTGAGATGGAAACCCTGTAGGCAGATTTTGTAAGTACATGTAGAAGCACAGATTTATTTTTTAATCACTGGTTTGTCACTACAACATTCACTCATTCAATATAAACTAAATCCAAATAATTACTTTAAGTATAAATTGTAGAATTAATGGGAATATTTTAGCTTTAAAATTTGTATTCACTAGTAATACCCTCTGTAAACATAAAAGATCAAAGAAAAACTTGCTATAAATTATGTAGGACAATAGCTTCCATTGAGAATTCAAGATAACATAATCTTCTTATTTAACTTTTCATCTCATTCAGGTCTTTTTTTTTAAGTCAAAGTAATTTTCTAAGCATTTGAAATGAGATGTAAACCTGGGTCTCCTGCCAACATGTTTTTATTACAGAGATACTCTACCAGGATAGGAACTCTGACCACAAACCTTGATTTGTTTCCTTCCTTGGAACATACATAACTTTCATTTTCTTGGACAAGTTCTCATTCAATGACAAATGTACTTCAAATGTTACATCATTCACATTTTCTGGACTTGATTCAGCCTTCTATTCTTTCATTTAAATGTAATTGTATCCTTTTTTCTTACAACAGGAAAATTCAAATGCTCAATAATCATGACTTAAAAATGGTTTCAAGAGGTGGTTACACCAAGACTAGAAGAATAATAAATGTCTTTCTGAGTCTTCCAGATGCAAATAATCTCTGTTTTGTTAGGTCTCTGACAAACACTTTCAAAGTAAATATGTACAAATGTCTCGGATATTTTAAGGAGTCCCAGGTAGACCTAGATACATTAAAACAATAGTCTGCTACTACCTCCACACACACTACATAGGTCAGGACATCTAGCTGACAATGCTTCTCTCATTTATTCCCCAATTCCATTTATTACAGGAGCTAGCTTTACGTTGTCATCATCCTTTCAGAAAAAAATGAAAGGTATTAAAATATTAAAGACTACAGAATATGCTTTTGGCATACGTTTTTTCTCTTTTTCTTTCACTCTCTTTTCATGTTTTCTTTTCTGCATTCCCTTCCTGCTTCAGTATTCAAAAACAACAGATATACTCTAGGCATCCACATGCTAACATGCATATTTTGGTCTGACAGATTACTCAGAAGTCTAGGAAAGAATTCATGAAGCAAATACTAGTGAAAAGAGCCAGAATATTTTTCTTTCTGCATGTATTCTAATCTGGGGCTGCTCTAGGAAACCTCTTTCAAGACAGTTATTGAATACTCAGATATCAGACCCTGGCTGATGTCATTGGGAATTACAACCAAGAAGAATTTCCACATCAGTTAGATGGGAAAGAGGCTACTTTGAGCCTATGGGAAAGGGCTTTGTTTATAGGGGACAGGGACAGCAGGAGAGGGGGGAGGTTATGGAAAGTCAGGAGACGGCAGAGAGAAAATAAAACAATGGCAGAAGGGACTGAGTCTGAAACCTTTGCCAGGTGCTCACCAGCTCTACTGATGAAGACATCACAGAAGCAGCCTGAGACACTACTACAGGTTGAAGGCATCTGTGAGCCACCAGTTCTCTAGAAAAACTTAATGTATTGGGGAAGATTCTAGGAGGCAGAAAAAGCAATCATATTTTGTCAATACTTGGAGGAAATAAGAGAAAATCTTCAGGTTAGTATAGCCAGCATTTTAGATATTCTCTTTATTTTACTCTATTGTAGAATTACTTGGATAAAAAGATAAGCATATCATTAATGTCACTGAACAGGAGAACAAGAATGGCAAACATTCTCCAAAGACACCTAATTTTGGACAGGATATAGAGACATAAGTAAAGTGGAAGAAATTTCATATATTCATCAGTCATCAAAATGTAGATATAAAACAGTTGTGAAATTGTTGATTTACAGCAAATTTGTAAGGCACAGAATCTGAGGAGCCATTTGGCTGGCAGACAGAAAGTTTAGCCAAGGGCATTTGAAACAAAAACGTGTTTCATTACCAAATCTGAAGTACAGAAGCAGAAATAATGAATAGGAAGTTTTAGGGTTGTATCTAGACAGCACCAAGCAGTAGGGAGATTTGGTTTAGATTAGTCTTTGTGCAGGACAAATATCCTTTCAAACACCTGTTTACAGAAATCATAAAAAACAAATCAAGACAAGGTGATGTATCAGATTCAGCATCCCTCTTCAGAATGCCCAAAGGGACATACCTACATTTTGCTACCTGGTGGAGGCCTGTATTCTCAAAAATCTACTCTCAAACAGTAGCTGTACACAGAATGAATGAGAAGTCACTTTTAAATCATTCACTTTTACATTTGCATTTTATTTTTTCTCAACATCATTTATGGTTTATAAAGTCTATTGACAATAGTATCCCTTTAGCTTAAACAAACTGATCACCTAAAGCCTTGAGAAAGTTCAAGTACAGTCAATTAACATCACTGACGCTAAAGGTAGCATTACTTTTCTGTCAAGAAAATTGTCCTACTTTTCCTTTTAAGTCTCATGTGCTTTCATACTTTCAAATAACCTAAGTTTACGATCGTATGTCAGTTTTTGCTGCTAAAGGAATACACAAAAACAGACTTCAAAGCCATCTTTGTTCTGCAGATGCATATCAAAGAAAACATCTATTTTATTTTGCTGCATCAAAGGTTATTAAGTACTATTTTAACATTTGAGAAATAACGCAATTTGACATTCAGTGAACTTAATGTTCATCAATGCACCTTCATTAATTCCTTTGCTAGATTTTAACTTTTTGAAGTCACATCAAAAGTTCAGAAATTATATGCCCAAAAAATCACATATATATACACACACACATATGTATCTATTTATTTAGTTATAGTTTAGTTACAAATATTTTTTTAATATTGGACCATTTCATTTAGGAAAGTTTTAAAGTTTATTGCAATTTTGTTAGAATTTTGTAACAGTTCTCTTAATTACTGGTTTGTAGTTAATTTATAAAATCGCCTCATAGCTGCTATGGTTTTCTGATTCTTTTCTCCTTTGATTCATTTATGGAATCTTACTTTTTCTTGAAAAGTTCCAACTCTGAAGTATTTTAAGCTCTTGTTGAGGTTAATCAAAGTCATTTAAAAGCAATCCCTAAAGCTCCTTCACTTCATAACAAATGAATCTTTCTTCACAAATAGATTTTAGAACAGTGACATGGATTTAGAGTCTCAAGTAACGTGTGACTCTAACGCTCATCAGTGGAGAGATAATTTATACTTGTGAAATTGCCTGTTTTCAGGACAGAAAGTTTTATGTTTTAAAATAAACTTTTCTGTTTGGCTGGTCTCTTCCACAGCAGTACCATGTAGCATTAAGAATTCTCATTTCTTTCCTGTTACTTTCTTTGTGCCATGGAATGGCTAAAGTTTGTTTGATGCTGGTGTTTGTTTTTGTGCATTGGTTTTTTTAACAACTTTGCTTACCATGATCTGTGATGATGTAAGATACACGGTTCAATGTTTCCACTTGGATACACAAAGTACAGCTAGAACTAATTATTGTTTAAAGCAATCTCATCAGATGAAAGAAGATCAATTTGCTTGGAACTTATGACCCATTATTGAGTCATTCTATTCGTTCCTAAATAAAGTACACTGTTAAGCATAGATAATCAATGACATAAGTATTCTTGATTTTTTTCTGCAGATGTTCTAAAATTTTTATGTATTAAAATAACAATGATTTTAAATGTATTAAAGAAAGAACAAAAAAAGGCAGAAACAAATAAACAAAACAAAAAAACAGAAGTGAAGAATACAACCTCTAAGCTTATTCATTCAATTAGACCAAAGAAAAACCAAAGAAATTTGCAAAAGTAATGGTAAATTGAAATTTGTCCAATTTACCCCAGATAAGACCTCAGACTTCAGATAATTATTTCAAAATTAGTAGCTGCTCTGGAGGCAAAGAAAGAGGCATGAATAAGATTGGAAGGGAGAGGGGAATCCTTGTTTATTATTCTTGAAGTGGAATTTACAATTTGAATCTATGAATGCACACACCTATTATGTTCTGAGAGGCTGCTGCTGTAAAATGTATCCGTAAATGATGGATAGATTTCTAAAATAGATAAATGTTAGGTAAGCCTACAATAAATACCAACATTTGCCTCTGTGACCAGGGTTCAAACAATTCTCCCACAATCACGGATTAAAAGACCTCTTGATTCTCTTTTGGTCCGCACCCAGATGAGTATTTTAACTTTTGATGAAATGATTCCTTGTTTTATATCTTCAGATGAAACACCACATATTCTTACAGCTCCAAGATGGCAATCAATTTCCTATACTTCTAAATATATAAAGAACTCATAGCTCTCACTTTCTCAAACTCATGCACAACAAATGTTACCTCACTGCATTTTTTAAAAATCACATTTTCTCTAGTATGACACCAGACTACCTTTACTTAAATTCAGGATATAGTTTGATAATGTGATCTGGGATGTAACTGAGTGGTTTCTGTTTTTTTATGAGTGTCTCAGAAAACATTTTTACCTGTTCAAAATTTTGAATTGGATGTAATATTTGTTTGTTGCATATGAAAAGACTGGATTAGAGAAAGTCTCACCTTAAATTCATGACTGTTTTTTCTCTACAGACTATAACGTCTTCAAAAAGAAATCAAACTACCTGACAAACAATAAGTAGTTCTTATCTAATAGAAACTCAATAGCTTGAGACAAATGCATCAGTCACCCAAAGAATAGGTGGATGGTGCAAATCTTAAACAAGTCTTAACTCTTGAGCAAAGAATTACTGCAGTTTAAGGAAATAGTAGTATTCTATGCAATTTTATGTGACTGAATGCCTTCATAATCTTATTCTATAAACAAAAATAGTTTATTCTCTGTAAATCCTATTCATATGAAGAAGAGACTATAAATAGGTGTCAGAGACTGATATGTTGTAATTTACAGCTTAAACATCTTCATGAAGGACCTTTGCCTATTACAGCAAAACTGTACTACAAAAGCTGCAAAGACCCCACCCTGAATTGGCTTTCTGACTGAGGCTCTGAGCTGCTCGCTGGTGGAGATAAGATAAACTCAGGACTGGGAAGAAAACACATCCTCAGAGGGATCAGGCTTGGCACCTTCAGGGTGGAGACCACAGCCCAGTGCTGCCAGGCTCCCACACACCAAAGGGTGGGGGAAGGAGAGATTTTGAGTGTGTGGTGAAAAAGCTTCTGGTCAGAGGCAGTGAATGCCCATCCTCTGATCTGCAGGGCCAGCTGAGGGCACCTTCACCCCAGGAACAGCCGCAGCCAGGTAAAGCTCAGCAGAGGGGTGATCATGGCCCACAAAAAATGGTCCCCAGACCCTGCACCAGAGCACTGCAGCATGAGGCAACAGATCAACTGTGTTGCAAGGGACAGTGCCAAAACCTAGCCCCCTCTGGAGGCACGTGGGCATTCCCACCTGGCTCAAAATATTTATCAATCTACCGGATTCTATACCTTTTGGCATGGTGGTGGTGAGCCCTGACCACCACAAAGACCAGATAGAGGGGAGCAACAGACGTCATTGGGACCCCCTGATGGGTAATGTTCTTCCACCTAACCCTTGTCACTCTCTCTTTGTCCCCCCCCCCCCGGTTTGGGGGGGGTCGCCCCCCCCCCCCCCCCCCCCCCCCCCCCCCGCATACCAGAGTTAATGGAACACCAGAGATGACCCTGGAGTTGGAGGACTCAGCAGAGTCTCTCTGGCACCAGGAGGCTCAGGCCATAAAGGTAAACATCTGGAAAACAAGTGTAGGAAGAGATAAAGAAAATTTGATGACTCAAGAGACACCGTTTTATGCTATAAAACCCACATGAGTTATTACTGAAGCAGAAGCTTCCATACACACCCACACCATGTGTAAGGGACTTCTCCCCAAGTTCTGGATGCCGGGTCGCTGTTACTTCTCTGGAGGTTGAGAGAAAAGAACTCGATGTGTGCTGCACCAACGATTGGATGGTAAGATACATTGAATCCTAAACTTATACTACTTCTTCTTCTACTCAAGGTACCTTATCGTGCACTGTATAAATTCTATGAGTAGCTTTTCCTTTTTGTTTTTATATCTGTGTAGTATTACTTTCTTTTAAGTCTTAGAGTCAATAGTTTTCCCATCTATTAATAAATAATTTGTTATATAATAGACAGAATCAGTCATTATTAAAAGAACATACTGGTTTGACATACTGGTTGTCTCGATAAGATTACTATCTGCTGCCAGAGGCCTGGGCAGTAGGAAAGGACTTATTTAACTCCCAAACCCATTCGTGACAGTGCACAACTCTTGTTCTTTCTTTCTTTCTTTCTTTCTTTCTTTCTTTCTTTCTTTCTTTCTCTTTCTTTCTTTCTTTTTCTTTCTTTCTTTCTTTCTTTCTTTCTCTTTTTTTCTTTCTTTCTTTCCCTTCCTTCCTTCCTTCCTTCCTTCCTTCCTTCCTTCCTTCCTTCCTTCCTTCCTTCCTTCCTTCCTTCCACCACTTCCTTCCACCACTTCCTTCCTTCCTTCCTTCCTTCCTTCCTTCCTTCCTTCCTTCCTTCCTTCCTTCCTTCCTTCCTTCCTTCCTTCCTTCCTCTCTCCCTCCCTTCCTCCTTCCCTCCCTCCCTTCCTCCCTTCCTCCCTTCCTCCCTTTCCTCCCTTTCTTTTTGCCTCTTTTAGTATTAAATAAAATATATCAAGTTTTTTGCACCAACATCCAACCTCGTTTGGTTTTAATTATGTTTTACAGGTATGTTTCAAACCTTTCTGTGTCAAAACCTTTTTATTCACAGAGGTTTAGCTTCCTTTGGTCGTCTGTGTTAAACTGGTTCATAACAATAGGAAAGCTGATATAAAGTACATGAAAGCTGAGAAAAACAGCTGTGATGAGACTGTCTTTGCATAACACAACTATATTGCTATTTATAAACATCTCACCTATAAATTTTAAAAATTGATAAAAAAAAATTATACCATACAGTAAGAAAAGGCAAGAAGAAGAAAGAAGTAGTTTAGAGAGCAGTTAAGTAGGTAAGATATTCAGATTTACAGCTGTCATAAAGTGGGAGCCTTTAGCAACTATATTTAGCAATTGGAGCAATTTTAAAGGATATTTGAAATGTCAGGAAAAAAATGTGGAAACATAATTCTCTTATTTAAAAGGTAAGAACCAGGTATTTATATTTGTAGGCTTTTTGACTGCAATAATAAAACTAGAAAAAGCTCCCTTAAGTTCATGGAGAAACAGAAAGAGGTGAGAAGTCATCATAGATTTATCATGAACACGTACTGCCAACCAATCTAATCACCCTGTCTGACACGTCAGAGACCCTAAAAAGAGAGGAAAAGTAGCAGATGTCATAATTTCCCTTTCTGAGTTCTTTTGATGTGACATTCTGATAAACAAGCTAGAAAAGCATGATGCAGATAAAAGGGGTGTAAACCAGTAGAAAAAATGTACTTAGAAGGTCATTATTAGTGGTTCCTTGTCAGAAAGAAGGGCTCTATCAAGAGCTGGTTCCCTGTCAGAAAGAAGGGCTCTGTCAAGAGGTGTTCTGTAAAAGAATGATCTATTTTTACTATAACTTTTGTGAATGGTAGAAAAAAAGCAAATATTTATAAAAGTGGCGCATGAAATGAAGCCCTAGGGACCTCTATGAAAACGGACTAGAATAGAGAATCCAAGCCAGACCAGACAGTGGAGTGGCAAGTAAGAAGGAAACAGTGCAGAACTCACATACAACACACCACACTCAGAAAAATAAATAAATTTCACATACAGTGGGGAATACGCAGATAGGCAGCAATAGTTCAGAGGTAACCTGGGAATTTCATACATACAAACTGAACTGAAGTTGAAATTTCATATTGCACAGGAGGGACATCTCATGCTGTTTGCAACATAAGAAGTAATCTTTTTCTCTCACATTAATAAGCTTTGTTTAGAGAGCTGCTCTGAGTTTTGTGCATAAGCTGGAGGTAATTAGAGGACAGAAATATGAATGATCAGAGACTTAGAAAGACATCAGCATTGATGAAAGATTGCATGTTAGATGTCTGTTAAACTTAGGGTGAAGAATGAGGAAATAACATTATGAACTTTCAAGAATAAGTGGATAAACTGCTTCCAAGCCCATGAAGAGCCAAATACATTTAACAAAAGGAACACAAAAACACATGATCTCAGAGAAGCTATGATTTTCCAGACCCATGCAAATCAATCCTAAAAAAAAAGTATATTTTTTTTCTAATCTAGATTGATGAAGATATAGTTGATCCTGCCTTAGAGTAAGCAAATAGTTTGAATATGCTCTATTTTCTCTTCATTTTTTATGCCTGGACACCAGAACAGACATCTAATATCTTCATACATGCATAATGGAGAAGGCAAAAAATACATACAAGTGCTACTTCCAAGGAGTCTATGAATTCATTCCTTGCTAGTCAGTTGAAACATTCAGTTTATACTGATTAATTGTTTTCATTATGTGGAAAAAACTTGTGGAACTAATGATAATGCTAATTTTTGCATTTCAGTGCTTTGAAATGACAATAGCATGGTAATGATGAGCCTCATTACTTTGTGCATTTTATACAAGCCATAGAACATATACAAAACGTTTTTCTGATACAAGTCATGCAGAAAATAAAGTTACTCCCCATGCAAAGTACGTGTTTCGGTCCATTTATGTCTGTCAGCCTCTTTTCACATTATTTGTGTCAAATGCAGAGTGAGATACCTTGATACAGTTAAAAATGTAAATCCATGTTTCATTCAGCACAAACTGTTGAAGAACCAACCCGATAACAGCCACACAAATTCTATTGCTTGAGTTTTTTCTAATGATCATGGAAGTATCTGAATAAGAATTCATAAATATATTCATGGCTGGAGTGAATTTCCTTTTTTAGTTCTAAAAGTAGTTTCCAAATATTGTCTTCAAGGACTACTACATATGTGTCCAGACAGGGAAAAAAAATACAAATTATCTAAACTGAGTCTAAAAAAATGGTATCAGATTATCAGATCAGAACCACTATGTTGTTCATTTAAAAGAGAGAAAAACAAAGCAATAGTGTTTCTTGACATTAAAAGAACTAGTTTCACCTATTGTCACAATTTTTACAGCACTCAGGTTCCCCTGGAGATCATACATGCTTGCTTACTGTGCTAAGTCGTGCTTCACTTGGCAGATATGGTAACAACCTGAGGAGTTGCATGAAAAGATCTATTAACTTTTTACTCAGTCTCTGGGTATTCATGATCCAAACAACATCTTAAGGATAACATGAAGTATGAAATTTATCCCTCTATTTTCTCTTTGACTCCAACCTGAAACATTCAACCTCTTTTTATTTCACAGAATAAAGTTGTGACAAATCAGTAGGTAATCCTGGATGTTACAGTAAAATATGTTATTTTTGATAAAAATGCCTGAATTATTTTTTTATTAAAAAGCCATGATCTTCTATACAAGAATCTCCCTTTTACATTCAGAGCAGTTACTGTATATGGCTTTTTTAATGCTTTAAAATTCCTCTTTTATAACTTCATTTATCATGATGCCAACTGGGATATTTGTATATTTATATATTGATTAAAGAAAAGTCATGGTTCCTATTGAAACTGTAGGCTTGTACTGTCAAGAACATTTGTCAGTGGGTTGAACACAACAGCTGGGATCTATGTGTCTACAAATGCTGTGTGTTACTCTTTTATTGACAGTGCAAGAATTACGCTTTTCCCAGCTTTTAATAAGAAATACGAAGGATATATATCCTTCAGCAGGCTGCTAATGACTTCATTCTTTAAATAGTGTGGTTGCCAGATGACATAATGCTGACTCTATCAATCAATAGTATTTTACTAGGAGATCTGGAAGCTGTGTCCCTAAAAGTCATTGGAGAGTAGCCTTTGCCCCTACCGTACTACAACATTTTAAAATCAACTCATGTTGATCAAAAGCAAAAGAAAGAGTTTTGCATGCATATAACCTAATTGCAGACTTGGATAGTATGTCCTGTGTTGGCTTTTCCTTTTCCACAAATGTAATTTGTTGTGTTTTAAAGACTAACACATTCTCCAGCATATTTGTCAAGTTAGTGCTTGATCAGAAAAGGTTGATATGTATTGTAGAGCAAAAAGTACAGAAACATCAGAAAATAAGGAAATGTGGAGCCATGAAAGCAGCTGGAATGAATCTCAGGTTCTAGTCCTCTGGTTCGGCTGCAATCACACTCTGAAATAATTGAAAATCAAGATTTAAAATGAGTTAACATAGATTTTTTTTTCCTTTATCTTTCTTGGCCTTCCCCTAGTAAGACAGAATGACTTGAAGGATTCTGCACGAGGGAAAATCTTGATTTATTATTTTATTTAACCTCTTTCTCTGGAAAGATGCATAATGGAAAGTGATTGAGCAGTATTTTGGAGAATTATTGAGACTATTGCTGCTGAAAAGTTGAATCACCTTCTGTAAAAACTGTCTTTCAAGCTATATAGACTAATTCCATCATGACAAGCACTGTAAAAGCAGATCTTGCTTTCTCAAAAGGCTGTCACCCTAATCAGCTATTTATTTTGAAAGTGCTCTGAGTTTGTTCTGTGTGCAGAAAAGTTTATTGAGATTATTATGACTGTCATCACCATTCTGATGACAGCCAGCACCCTATTAGGTACTTGGACTTATAATAATAGCATGTTTTAAACTGACAGTATTGGGACAAAGGGGAATACATTCAGACTAAAAGAGGAGAGATTTAGGTTATACGTTAGGAAGAAATTCTTTAGTTAGAGGGTAGTGAATCACTTGAATAGGTTGCCCAGAGTATTTCAGTCATAGCAACGGTGAGCATGGAAATCTCTGCAATTGCTATCACTGTAAAATCGAGTCAGTAAGAACTATCTTTTGCTTTTCTAAGGAGGATAAGCACCAGTGGATAATGAACCAACATAAGTATTAAGTTATAAATAAAAAAAAATTAAATAATAAAAAAGTCAAAAATTCACATAACTTCATGGCATATATGATAGACTAGAATATTTTCTTTTGGATTCAGAATGGGAAAGCACATCCAGAAATTCAGTGCCAGTGGAAAAAACTTTAAGGTTTTTAAATCCTTAACATATAGTATAAAATATTTCTCTTGCACTTCTCAGCTCCCAAAATTCTTCAATTCTTCCATTATGCTAATAAAATTTTATTATAGGATATCCAATATTGGATAAAAATCCTTCTTAATGGGAATAATGCAATAGACTATATTATAAAGAACTAGATTTTAAGGAATGTTAAGATATAATTATTATTTCAGTACTTAGTATTACTATTGATAATCTACATCATCATTTACACCACTTCTCAAAATTCCATACATTTCAAAACAACAAATTCCTATATTCTTATGCATTAATATAATGAATAATAGTGTCCTTTGGTGAGGTAGCTGGATAAAGAGGAAGAATTAAAGTTTTAAATTTCACTCCAGGTGTCTCTTATAAGTTCTCAATTATCTCTGTCCAGCAACTGGTAAGCCAGGGTTATCAGTCATTGCAAAAGTGGTGCAGCAATTATTTTCAGGGAACTGATTAACCCTAGAGCAGTAGTCAAATTTAAAGGAGAATTAATAGCTACCTCCCTACTGAACATACATTCTTGAAACCAAGCCTTACTTCTTATCACTGTTCTTAAATCTTGTATTGGCTGTAATTAATTTCTAAGGCAGTCAGGGCACCTGTGCTTTGTTCTAGTACCTTAGTTATTGTGAGACTTATCAATTACTGCTTTCAAAATCCATCCAGATACTTGGGTGAAAGGCAGTGTTGCTACAGAAATTTGTACTGCTCATTCTTATTCTCATGTAATGAAGACAGAAGAATGAATGAAATGAAAAAGGATGTGATAATGTCCTTACTGCAAAATTTTGTAATGTTTTGGTGGCTTGATTCTTTCTTGTGCAGGTTTTTCTCCACAGTGATTGGAATCCCAGTGTATAGTGAGCTAATTCTCCTGAGTTTACTTAGAAGGATTTGTGTTCACAGCCACATACTGTAGTTTTTATTAAAAGGATAATGACAAAAGTCATATGTTATCTTGAGTTTTGAATTTTGAACATAATAGAGTGGCACAAATCCCATTACTCAAGAAATATCTATACTTGGTCCCTTGATCAAAATCTCCCATATCATTCTCTTCCTGTAAATCTTCAAAGCACAGCAGCTTGTGAGAGTTCTGGAGGAACACAGAATTCCCTCAGGCAATCAGGTAATTTAAGGCCCCTTCGTAATCAATTAATTGCTAAATATCTTCTATCTTGTTGTATGTCTGATTCAAGAAACTACATCAGGGCTCTCAAGCAGCAAGGGATCACCATAAAAGAAAGACAGTAAAGACAGAAAACACAAAACAAAACCAAAGAGGTGATGCAAATGTCATTTGCTTGCCAAATGATGAACCAAAGAACGGTCCAGGGGAATTAGCTAGTGCTGAATAAAAAGTATTCAAAATATTAGCTAGCAGCCAGCAAGTACCGAGAGGAAGGAGAGCTTTTAGGACTCAGTTGGTTGGCAGATTCATAGTAGTGGTGGTCAAAAACTCAAAACATAATCAGAAATTAAAATAAATGGATTATGAAAGAAAACTGCATCTTAAGTCTAGAATGCCTACAAGACAATGAGGCAGTCTTTTACAGGGGATAGATGATGCTCCATTTATGAATCACAAATGTCACAGTTTTTTGGTTTCAGTAAAATACCAACATTGAGCTCTGTTTAAGAATTTAAAATAATTTAAAAATGGGGAGACATTTTTAACTAAGCAATGTATTTAACATCCTAACATGAAAGTAATTTTCATCTGGAATCGATCTAAACATTTAGTTATGATATCATAAGATATCTTGCTTGCCTGATCATACAGGGACATAAACCCATGTAATTTAATACATATATTTTCTCAAATATATTTTCTGCAACTTAATCTAATTTAAGCTGATCCATCTTAAATGGTTTTATCTTCATCATTTATCTGTAATTGTTTGGATTTCTACTCTGAATTTGAAGTGCTCTATATGCACTGTTTCTTACAAAAGTACCCCTCAATTAAGCTCTGTGTTCTCATATTCATCACTGCCTTGTTTTTAGATGTACTTTATCATCATAGCATAATGTGATTCAAAAGCTCAAATACTGATCTGTTTCTCTATTCTCCATAAAAAAACATAGTTTAACAGTTTAAGCTGACTCTAACTTCCAAAGGCATTTTACAATCCCTGGTGTTCAAACTGAATTATGTGTAATACCACAGTATTTTAGTAGCGAAGCTCATGTTTATTAGTTGTTTTTTAATACAAAATCTGTAAAACCTTTTTAAATAAAAAATTGCAAAAACAAGTATATTCAACATACACTGGACTATATTTAATACAGTGTAATAAAGCAGATTAATACATTATAGTATAGTTGTGAAATTCTGGAAATACCCTAGTTATACAAAAAGAAAATCTAAAAATATTTTTTAAACTATAGGTGATAAATACAAAATTTAAAAATCAACCATTCAAACGTTTTATTGTACTTACAATATTTGGTTTAACTACAGTTTTTCCAATTACACAGAATTCTGTGGCTAATATGTAAATATATTTTAGTTTCACTTGCTTGAATTATTCTATACCACTGTTTCCAGAATTCCATTGGATGAATTTCCTCATCCCAAAAGAAACAGAACCATTAATCAGAAGAGTCAGAAGCCAAAGACAGTCAGTTCTACAGTAAGTCTTTATTCTAAAAATGATGCAGGTTTACAGAGATATGCATGTAGAGCCTGAAAGTAAAATTCTGTGGTTGCTTTTTGTTGTATCAAAACAATTCTTTTCCAGAGCAAAACTGAAGTAGCCTCACCACCACTTAGTTTAACTCATCTAGAACTGAACCATCAATGAAGCAATTTGTTAAAACACAAAATATGATTCTCCACATTGGAAGACAGTTTTTTCCTGAACAAAACAATTCCACAGTAGCAAGCTTTCTAGAAAATAGCTGCACCTCAGGTTCTCTTTCTTCATGCTTTTTCTCTTTTTTAGGCTAAAGATTACCCAAAGCTCTGATGTGATTTCTTTGACAGATCTACAGCTCTGGGTGGCAGTTACACAAAATCTCAACACTTTAGCTTCATTCCTGCTGAAAACCACACAGAAAACCCATATGGGATTTTACTTTATACAGCCATTTTTATTTATTTTCAATAAATAATACTTAAAGACATTTGTAAATATTTTTTTTTTTAGTTAATGTTCATTGGCTATGAATAATGGGATTCATAAGTGTGACTCAAGTGAATACATAAGTTTAAAGCACAAGAACATTCATAAACATTGTTTCCAGCTCTATTTTAACTACTTATGTCTACAGGAAACATCAGTGTACTGTCACTATAGATGGAGCACATAGACTTCAAAGGTATTGTGCAATACACTTCAGTATGATGCATAGATTAAAAAGAGTGATTCGGTCTTTAATGTGTGAATTAAGTATTGCAACAATGAATCCGTGGTGACCATTGAAAATGAATTTCAAGAAAAAGAACAGTTTATTTGCTTCATAAAAACCTGTGAAGCATTCAGACTGAATAACGTAAGCAGAATGCCGAAATATAAATCTTCTTAATTTACATCCAGGGTTTCATTATGCATATTTTATAGCACTCCACAGAACTTTAATTTACAGATTTTTGGAACTTTACCAACCCCAAAGAAGTGCTAAACATGCCTGTTGGAGCATTTAACCAAAGTAAGTCACAGGAGATTTCCTTAATGAGTGCAGAATTATCATTTATTTGCATTCTTAGTAGATTTAGAGCAGTAAGGCCTATTAAGAAGATAATGGTAAATGCTATTTGAATGTTAGTCTTCAGCAAACTATTCACTAAAATGAATAACTCAAAGTACAAATTTCATAGTATGTAACTAAATTGAGCCAGCATTTACTCAGCTCATTTAGGTAAGTAATTTGACTCAAAATGGCCAGTTACTGAACAATGTGCAGCTGAACATACTCAAGCAAAAAGCTCAAATAAAAACTCTAGAATGCATCTCTAATCTTCGTTGAACTTTACTGTTAATTTTCCTAAGTATCTTGCCATATATACAGAATAAAATAATAACTTGTCGTTACAACCTCTATATAAAACTAGGAATATTTTTGCCCCTTAAGATATATCAGTGAATTTAATAATTCTTTTACAAAAAAGTCCACTGAAAATAATTTTAGTCTAACTGTGCATTATAATTCTACTGTTCGGAGATGTTCAGTTTTCATTTCAAGACTAGAAGTACCATGTTTTTCAAAGGCTTGAGATAAAGAAAAAAATTAAGATAAGAGCTGATATCTGTTGATGAGACAATAGTAATTTCTATGACAATATTTAATACTAGCATACATCTTAGTTAAATAAGCAATTTTTCTGAGCACATGGGCACTGGGCTGACTAGTATTTCTTATGCCACACATAGCTGTGTAAGTAATTTTCATTAGGAGCTGAAGAACAGATTTATCATAGCAAAACAGCAGTTGCTTAGAAAACCACTAAAATTATAATTAATTGGACAGCATTATCATTGAATCATAGAAGTTTGAGTTGGAAGTGACCTTAAACCTCATTGAGTTCTAATGTCCTGCCATGGACAGGGACACCTTCCCTAGAACAGGTTGCTCTAAGCCCCATTGAATCTGGCCTTGAACACTTCCACGGATGGGCCATCCACAGCTTCTCTGGGTAATCTGGTCCAGAGCCTCACCACTTTCACAGCATGGAATATCTTCCCAATATCCAATAATTAATTAATCAATATTTCTTCCTTCTCAGAAGAGTAAGTTTTATATTATACTGACAGGTAGGAAGACACAGAACATCAAGCAATCAAGTCCCACTGTGCTCCACAATATCATTGAAATTAAAATGTAGATAGTATGGTTTGGATTTTAGTTGTTATTATGTTTCTTGCCTTTTTTTTTCAGACTTCAACTTTTCATGAAGCTTGATTATAAAACAACACAACTCCTTTTCTATTTATATTTTAAAAAATAAGAATATCTTTAAATGAAGGGAGAAACATCTATGTTCTGCTCTTAGATGCAGTTTGGACAAGGCCAAATCTGGATATAAGGTTGCAAAAGGTCCCACAAAATGTATGGACTATACAGTATATAGCCAGACACTGTACTAAACACTCAGGCCTCATGCCAACATAGAAAATGCTAAATTCCAAAACAAACATTATTTTTTAAAATTATATAACTCTGCATCCATTATATATCTAAACATGCATACGTGAAACCCAGGAAAAGTCATGCAAGAAGATTTTTTTACTGATTTAAGGATATTTAGCATGTGGCATATTTTAGCTTATTTTAAAAATAACTCTTTGTGACAGTGTAGAGGAACTTGCGTGCTATGATCCTTGGAAATTTTATCATTACATATTCTGCTGGACCAGGCTATGAAGCTATGTCATGTGGAGGTTAGAATTTACATAAACATATAGACAGCTTTTAAAAAAAACCCCAAAACCCAACAAGCATTAACAGCTAGATCAGCCGCATAATACACTGAACATTTGCAATTTATTTTTAAATTATTGCTATCCTAAACAGTGGGGAATTTATGAAATATTTATGCAGTATATAATGAGCGACCTCTAAAACTCCTGATTTTCATTTTGTTGCTCAATAACCCTATTACTGTCTTCAAAGACAAATGCTGAAACATGATCACATGCTGAAAGCTTTAGGATACATTCAGTTACAAGGATCATGTACTAATGTGAAGGTTAAGTTGATGCAGAGTGTATAAAAGTTAGTGAAATGCGCCCAACTTTCACTATTATAGACTGGACCAGATATATTCAATTTAAAAGTAGGCAAGGACATGGAATTTAAAAAAAACCACACAAACACAAAAATGTACCTCTAATAAACAACCAGGAAAATATGTGGATTTCCCTGTTCTAGTCTGTAATAATAATAGCTACAAATTAATCTTAAAACTGTGACTAATAAAAATGAGAAAAAAGTTGAAGATACACTGCCAAGCCTAACTTTATTTCAGTAATGTGCTGACTACAAACTTTTATACACATGTATATATTTTTCACCTTAAAAAATTTATAGATGTGCCAAATCGTTAACCAGCAAGATTTTTTTCTGATACAAATTAAGTAGTTATTTTATTTTTTAAGATTATGCCCCAAAAAATATCAGTTTGTAATCCATATGATCTTACATCTAACTCAGAAGATCAGAAAATAAAAATATGTCTAGAAAAACAGCAGGAAGAGGAGGAATTGTTTAAAAGAATACAGTGTTGGGAGAAAAAGTGGCAACATGAATGGAGAATGTTATTACCATTACTTCTTTTATCTGTTTGGGTATGTGACTGTCTATGCATGCATATCTATTGCCCGTCTACCTCATGACATTTCTAGAGGTTTTTCATCTACCATTGTAACAAGTCAACCAACATTCTGCCCTGTATCAGTGGATAGGCCATTTTTCAATTTTGAACAAAATTCAGTATTTTATGCCCCTCTACAATGCAATTACTGATTTTCCTTCTTGCTAGATACACTTTTGGAAGCTTAGGAATTCCAATACAATCAAGTCTCTAAATGACAAGCACCTTTGTATAAGATGTTCAATTCTTTTGTAACGGGTACCATTGGACTTATGTTGTCAGAGGCATCAGCAGGCAATAAATTTTACTCACCATTAAAAAGACCATTCTTATATATATATATATATATATATACACATATATATATATATATATATGTATATGTATATAAAAGGAGAAGAATGCTTCTCTTTTCTTTTAATCTGACATTGCATTATCAGGAGAAATTATGTCAATTTATGACTTCCAGGCACAGAAGAGCTGTAAAGCAAATAACTATTTGCTATCAATAGCTCTTGCACTACTGCTGCTACAGACAAATTCAAACACATATGCTGGCAGGTCCCTGAATCAGCATTAATAAATACTGCATCTTACCACACTTGGTTTCCAGACAGTTAAGGATTTAATTATCCAGCATCAATCAAATGCTGCACAGCACCACTGTACTTAGGAGATCCACTAAGTTTACTGAAGAGAATGTGAGAACCCCAGGGACAGTGGCAGCTGCCTAGACTTTTGATGATTATTTTTAGTCAAACGAAAGATTTTGTTATGAAATCGAAAGATTGACTTAGTGTATTTACTGACAAGATGTCATTTATGTCAGTGTCATATGTCCTTAAGGTTTAACCAGGACTATTCAGGAGACAAGCAGACAGCAAAAATTGCTCTCTTACTATTCTGAAATTTTTAGTTGAATCAATCTGTGATAACTATAAAAGCCTACAGTATCAAGGACTATGTGAGCAGGGTTTATTTGGTACTAGTGGAATGCATCACTGCTACATCATTTTATTTTGCTGTCACTCTTTTTAATATTTTTGTAGGTAAACTTGTTTTATTTCAGTAGAATTTTGTGTGTTGTTGAAAATCCCCAGACTTTAGTTCTAATAGAGACAAAATATTTAACCCCATTCACATTTTTTATACTTTTTAAGTGTTCTAACTTTGAAGAAAAATTCCTACTGCTTCTCTTGACGGCCATAAAAATTAACTCCCTTGTAGCATAATCTGATTTGCTAGAATAATGCAAAGTTACTATTGATGGTTTTCAGATAAAACTTTTTGCGAAACAGAAAAGGGATAAAATATATCTTATTTCTGAAATTACTAGAAAATTGCCACACATACAATCTACTGCTATGACAATAATATCTTTTCTAATTTTTCTCCCTCATGTTTTAATATATAAGCTTGTGGGTGATCATGGGGAAGTATTAAGATAAGGATTTAAGAATCTTTTAGTATTCAGAGGATGCAGACTTTTCTTTTTCAGTGTTTCTCTTTAGCAAAGTACCCTCATTCAGCTTTCCACACCTGAAAATATTCCTATCTTACTGTTAAAAATTATCAATAACTGAAAAAGCCTAAAGACACTAATATTACAACACGCATATATTACAACTGATAACCTGAGTTCAGAGTTGCTCTTCTCCAAATCCCTCATTACTGAGGCACTCAAGGTTACGAGAAGAGCTCTTAAATATCACAGGATATTTCACACAGCACCGTCAACAGCAAAGTTCTGGACAGTTCTGCTAGAAAAAATTATGCATACAGAAAATATCAGCAAGTTCAGAAGGATGAAAATTTCTGAAAAAAAAACACCCCATAAATGTATTCTAAAAGGACAAGCCATGAATAAGCAAATAGGCCACAGAAATTATCTAGGCTTTAATGCTCATCCAAAACTGTGTGTCTTCTAGGACCTCTCTGAGTTAGAATAACAAGCTACATGGATGACTGGTTCGATCTAGTAGGGTATTTTATACTATTTTATATTCTTACAAAAAACAGCTTCTCATCTCTCACTACTATAAACACCTTTCCCTCTACATCTGTATATATTGCCATTTCCACGTTTCATACCTAAGTAGGAGTTTTTGTGTTTCCTTACAAATATTGAATTCACTCTCAAAAACAGCCCTAGTTTATGGTGACTCAGGGTGCCTGCTCTTGTGGTTGGTGACATTAAAGAAGACATTCCCACTGCTTTAGATTACTCAATCCAATGCAGTTATCAATGTTGAAGGCAATTTCCCAAAAATTATGTAGCATGAAAAAGAGGTCGCTCCAGAGTTCAGAAGCTGTTTCCCTGAACTGTGCCATGAATGGCTAACTTCCTAAGACCCTGCTTTTTGTATAGGTGTGGGAAAAGACTAGGTAAAAACAAACAAACAAACAAAAAATCCTCGGTAAAAACAAAGGAGGAGTGACCAAAAGATTTTTTGCCAGAACATAGGGAATGATGTTTACGCTGGATCAAAGCGTAATCACAAAATAATTCAGATAGAAGGGACCTCAGGACTTTTCAAGGCAAGCCTCCTGCTCAAAGCAGGAACATGAAATCAGACCAGATTTCTCCTGGCTTGATAGAGTCCAGTCTTTAAAACCTCCCAGGATACAGATTGTATCCAATGTGTAGGTCCCTCTGAATGACAATTTTGCTCTCAAGGATGTCATCAGCTCATCAGCTCATGTCCTCCCCATCCCCCTTTGATTTAATCTGCAATCTTGAGCATAGCAGTCACCATCCACCCCCTCCAGGTCACTTGTCAAAATGGTAACCAGCACAATTCCCAGGACGGTCCTTGCAGTACTCATCATTTTACATGTCTCCAGGTTGATTATGACCTATTTGCCACTGCCCTCTGAGGATGTCCATCCAGCCAAATTTTTAATGTTGTGTACCCACTCGTAACATAATGTTGTGGCTTTTATGAAAATACACTGTGGGAGATGTTGTTGACAGCCTTATTAGAGTTGATACAAATGATATCCACTGCTCTCCTGTCATTCACAAATCCATCATTTAATTACAAAGAGCAATCATGCTGGTCAGGCATGATTTGCCCTTGGTAAATCCATGCTGACTGTTCTAAACCATTTTCTTCTCCTTCATGTGCCCAGAAATATGTTCCAGGAGGACTCACTCCATGATTTTCCCAGCTGTGTCAGCTAAACCAGGACATCTGGTCATTTCAACCTAATTCCACTTTCAAATTAAACTCATAGTACAGGTCATACAAGCCAAATATTCACCTTCAGACAACAGCATCTGTCCCACTGATCAAACCAGGATGATTTCACAAAGCAGGAGTGTGGATATGCATGCATGCAAAGGATAATAAAATTATCTTTAATAACAAATAGCTACTCTTTGTAAGCAATTTCATGGATTGGCAAAGAAGCAGGAACACAGATGAGAAGGTATAGCCATTAGGATAAGCATACTGCACTTCAAGTTTACTGAGGAAAATGGCATAGTTAGCTCTTTTAAATCTATGGCATTTCTTAAATTTCATTAGTCTCTATCTATAATCACTTGTTGAAAGTGTACAGTTGTCATAAATGTCATACAATTATCAATTCATGATAATAAATTAGACAGGCAGATATATACATTACCAGGGTGCAAATACACTACCAGGTAGTGCCAGTCCCGGGCATATGACACTTCCCTGGGGCTGGCCCAAAGCTGTGCCAGAACAGCCTGCAGGTGGGGAAAGATGACAGGTACCAGGCTGGACACAGCCCTGGGGACAGCTGAGCCAGGCTGCCATGCCAGGAGCCAGGCTGAGGCCAGGCCAGGACATCAGCCCCTGCAGGTCTGGGCTTAGACAGGAGCAGGGGCTGTGCAGAAGGACTGTAGCTTCAACAGGGACCCAGTGCCTGTGCCATGGCTGAAAGCAGCCCCCATGGGCAGGGGTCAGCCCTGCCATGGCCTCCCCACAGCACTGCCAGGGCCTCTCCCCACAGCCAGCAGCTCTATGGGGCTGCTTAAGGCCACACAGGACCCCAATGCTACAGGCCAGACCTCCAAAGGTGTGTGCTCAGGGTGCACACGTGCAAACCATAGTGAAAACTGCTGCCTCACTCTACTAAATTTTTTATATGGAAAGTCAGCTGTTATCTTCCTCTCAGATGCTATCTATCACAGAATCACAGCATGGTTAGGGTCGGGATGAACCTCTGGAGATCATCCAGTTCAACTCTCTGCTCAGGCATCATCACCCAGGGCAGGTTATACAGGAATGCATCCATGTGGGTTTTGCATGTCTACAGAGAGGGAGACTTCATGACCTCCCTGAGTAGGATGTTCCAGTGCTCTGCCACCATTTATGGAAAGAAGTATGCTCACCAAAAAATTAGTTTCTTCCCCATTCTTCATTAGCAGTCTCAAGCATTCCTGCCTGAATTCTGCAAACACATTAAAAACCTTATCCATAATTATATGTTTATATGTTTTACATCTACACAATTTGAAAACAGAAATTCAAGTGTGGTATTAAGCCTTCAAAATCAAGTATTACAACAGTACTGTACAATCAGTCATGCACTGTTTGTAATGTTTGAAAAATTGCCTAGAGAAACTGTATCAACTTCTAGTGTTTCCTTGTTCCCCATATTTTCATGGTTCTGCTATGATGATCGTAAGAAGGGAAGACAAGGTTGGAATAATCTGTCCAGTAAGATTTTTGCAAGTTCATTTGTGTTACTGTTTAATATTATTTCCTGCCAATACTTCAATACAAAAAAAGAAAATTGTTTAGCCTATTATGAAAGACTTCTGTGTTCTCATTCCTAAATTAATGCAGTCACTAAATCATTGGCAAGAGACAAGTACAGTGACAACCAGTCTCCTCTGTGGTTCCTTTGGAACAGAAGGATAATGAGTTGACAGCTCAGGTTCATAATTTTTATCTGTGATTATCACACTCATTTCTGTTTTTGAGGAACTTTAACTGCACTTTATTTCAAGCAAATTTCCACTGTATTTTTCTATTTTCTACTCATTAAAATCAATATAAAGGACCCCTCAGGAAAAGCCTACTGAAGCATTCAAACACTCTGATATTAAGAGAGAAACTAATAGTTGATGTATGTTTGTGTTTCTTTGAATGATTCTGGGTTTTTTGGTAGCAAGGTAGCTGTTTACCAGTCTACAAAGAAACAGGCACAATATGTAAAGTATAAACTGGTCTGTTTTTAATGGATGAGTCAGGAACGGAGGAAAGGCTTAAGGAGAGGGATGTTTTAAACAGAAGAGATATTTGAAATGCTACATTAATAGTATTTGTGTAGGCTAACCTGTGACTTTGAGATTTATAACATAACTGGATTCAAATCAGAATCTGTTAAGAGTAGACACTGCATATTCTACAGCACAAAGGTTTTCCCTAGTTCTTGCCTAAGATTTTGAAAGACAGGCTTTGTGTAGCAACTTGATGGTATGTCACGCAGACACACCAAAATACTTACCTGTTCTACATTATAAAATTTCATCTGCTGAATCAGAAAATATTTAAATGGGGAATATGATGCACATCTGTTTATCTCTTTCTATTACAATCCATAAATGAAGTCAATAACTGATAGTCTATCAATCTGTGTTAATAGCTGATGTATATTAAAGAAGACAGTGGAGTTCTTGTTGGTTCATCATGGATGAGAAGGGTCATAATTCACTAAGATGTGAAATATATAGATTTTTTGCTCCCAAAGACTTCTAGGAGACCAAAAAAGACTTGGTCTGATTTTAATCAAAATTATAGCACCAGAATTTGTTCTCAGAATTACAATTAAATAGCCTTGTTGTTGTTGATTACATATGCACTATCCTGTGATGCTCTTTTTTCATTTAGTTATAACTGAAAACAATTTGTTCCATTAGAGAAAATCTAAATATTTGAAACTCTGATAAACGTTTAATCTTTAATCCTTACTTATTTAAAAATTAAGTAGGGCTTTAGTGACTTAGTCTAAATAACATGATATTTAATAATAATAATATTCTGAGTGCTATAGCAGTTATGTTCCTCTGAGAAACAGAAACAGATATATATATTTCTCTCCTTTACAATGTACACATAAACCTGAAGACATCATGCTTTAAGGCCGTTTTTTCTACTTACCATGCTTACATGCAGGAAATTATGAACTAAATGAGACTTTATTTTCATCTTCTTAGCAATTGTCTTTTCCCTGTATCAAATAGTTTCTTAGTTTATTTTTCAGGCAAGATTTAAAAACGGCTTTTATGTGAAATAACAAGGTAGTATGATCCTCATTGGAAAGGGAAAGCAGTATTTAAAACATGCCTTCAGTGAAAAGTTCTCATAATCACAGCTTCATTTAGGAGAACTTTTTGTAGAGCTGAGGACTAAAATGAATAAAGGTTTCCTACCTAGTGATAAAAAAAATTAATCCTTTTTAAAGGTGTTCACATATCATTAAGCTCTCCTTCCACAGTGCTCTGGAGTTCAGTGAATTTCAATGTGGATTATAGAACTATAGAGGTTTTGGTGAGACAACTTTAATCAGTTTCCCTAAAATTACAATAACTCTGTCTACTCTAAGAGGATACACTGTTGATTTCAAATCAGAACAGTTCATAGGGCCCACAGTTCTAAGTAGGGGTCTGAAATCTCAAATTTGGCAGTGATTTGGAAAAGGCTGAGATAACTACATGTAGCAAATTATGTTTCTTCTCTGTATGCATAGCCAGACAAGGAGATGGGGATAATGGAAATGGGATGTTTGATGTCTCAGTAACTTTAGAGAGATTTTAATAATGCAGTCTCTTTCATCCAAAGGAATAACTTTAAATTACTTCAAAGCACTTCATAAACACTGCAAAATAAGAAGAGATTGAGGACTTGAGAATGTAATAGATTAGATAAAAAGAATAATTAAAGTGAAGTTGTTGTTTGGGGCTTAACAAATCTATTAATAATACCCATGGATTGCAAATATGACTAATGAATTTGGATATATCTATCCTGTATGGCTAACATTAAACATGTTATCGCATCTGTTTTTAGCGAAAGTAGAATCCGTGTTTTGGAAAATTGTCCCTTTTACTGACAATTAAATATTTGGTCACATTTAAAAAAAATGTTACCTGGACTTCCCCCATGTCATTTTCAGCTGTGTTTCATTAATGAAAGGTTGTGATTCAACCTTCATTTATAGTAATATGATCGAGGTTTATTTTGAATCTTCATATAAAAGCACAGAAACTTTTTATAATTGTAAAAACTTTAAAACCTATAAAAACTCCATGTAAGTGTATATTCACATAAATGAATAACACTTCTACTTGTGTTTAAAATTTAAATAGTTGTAGTTCTGTAACTCTGTACTGAAGTTTTTATTACTTAGGTCAATGAAAAAAAATTATTTGCTCTATATCTGCATATTTGGAAGTCTTGTGAGCAGTGTCTGAGACAACTGAGTCTGAATAGGCCCAAGGAAAGAAGGCTCAAGGAGGGACCTCATCACTCTCTGCAAACACAGTACTGTCACTGGTAAGCAGTGAAAGCATGAGGGCATTCACTGCCTGCAACTACCTGAAAGGTGATGGTGGTGAGGTGGGGCTCAACCTCCTTTCCCAAGCAAGACAACAAGAGGAAATGGCCTCGACTTGCACCAGGGGAAGTATAAACTGGACATTAGGAGAAATTTCTTCAATACAAAAGTTCTCCGGCACTTGAACAGGGTGCCCCAGGGTGAGTTGCTATTCTGGAATATTTAAGAAATGCAGAAATAGTGCTTAGGGACATGTTTGAGTGGTGGGATAGGTAATGCTGAGTTGGACTCAATGGTCTAAAAGATCTTTTTCAACCTGAATAGTTCCATGATGTCTCATGTTTTCAAATGTAACAGTAATTTTATTGTAGCACCCACCTATCAGAAAGCAAAGTCTTAACATGAAGATACATTGAAAATAATTTTTACAGTGAGTGCTTTAAAAGGAACACATCAGGATAATAAAATGCTGCAGCTATTTTTATAACTAAGATATGAGAAAGAGATCATTCTAAACCCAAAATGGTTGCTTTTTTTACTATGTGGAGATATTTGAAGTTGCATAACATTACTTGAGTTAAGAAAGAAATTGAAGATAATTATCTAAATTCAATCTGTTTCGGTTGCACATTAGACCTCTGAGACTAAGCATTGCACAGACTATGACAAATATAATATACTTTCTACTTTGCATTCTTCTCTCCAAATGACCTGCAAACCTAAATAATTGCATGGACCTTGCTGGTTCTGGAAGTAGCAGTACAGTATGCATAGTCTTTTCCCTGATGTACCTGTCAAGGAAATAATTTTGGGGTTTTTTTAAATTAAGATTTCTTTTAAATGCACAGAGAAAGCTTGATGTGGATTTAAGAGGATTGAGAATGTACACAACTCTAAAGCTGGACTGTTAGAATGTAGCACTAGACAGTCAATTAGCTGTTAAGAGTTAGATGTCCATAAAATTGCACCTGTAATCTGGTAAACTACTATGAGGTTTCCTAATTTAAATTAGAACATGTTTACAAAAAGGATAATGTAAGTATCTTTTCCCACTGTCCTTGACTATTGTAGAAATTTGTGGCAGTTTCAATTTTCTAGTTACCCACTTTTCCTGGCTTTTAATGAATTCCCTTATCAAAGCTGAAAGTATTTGCACATCTTGCAGAATTCTTCAACACCAAATTTATCCCAGAGGTATATTGGAATTAATTTTAATAGATTTTTTTTGTGCTGGAGAAATCATTCTACATTTCAGCAATCTCCATCATATGACAATGCTGCATATAGACATTTTTAATATTCTCTCCAGGTATACCCCTGTGGCTACTGCTAAGACTCCTTGCTCTTACAACTGTTCCTGCTGGGGGAAAGGTGTTGCTATAGCTGCAGGCTAATAGTAACTGCCACTGCTGATTTGATGCCATTTCGTCTGTATCTCCAGAGTCAAGAAAAAACTGTCTCTTTGTCTACCCTTTGCATCTTTGGAGCTAATTACTTTTTCTCATCAGTACCAAAATATTTACATGGTTTTGCCTGAGGGAGTAGGAACACAGAAATTCACTGCTTAAATTCAGATGCTCAAAAACATGCATTATGTTAATGGTGACATTCAGACATACTTAAGGAAAAGCACAATATACCGAATTTCAAACTATTTAATTAACCTCTAAGATATGAGTGAAATGAAATTATGAATACTTTGTTTAAAATAAAGTTTTTAAAGCTAAGAGTGGGAAAAGGTCAAGTTAATGCACTTCACCTTCAATACAGTGAGCTATTTTTTTCATCATTCATTCTGAAATTTATAATAATTTGACTGATGAAACCAGATCAAATTCTCCATTTAAAAGCCACATCAAGACTTAAAAATCATATTGTGCTACATATTTTATTTTCCTCTTGATCATTGCCTAAACTCCCCTCATTGTGTTGAAACTCAGAAATACTGCCATTCACAGTCTTTCTGTGTCAGGACTATATCATAGTGCCCTGGGAAGTTACAGATGCCCCATCCCTAGAAGTATTCAAGGACAGATTACACTGGGCCCTGAGCAACCTGATCTTGTGAAAAGAGTCACTGACATGGTGGAAGGGTTGGAGCCAGGTGAAATTTAAGGTCCCTTCCAATCCAAATCATTCCATGATTCTATGAATAGCTCAATGCAAATTACAGTTATTTTCAGGGTTTGACTGTTGGACAAGCTGCTCTTAAGCCCTTCCTTAATAATATTCATTATTTTCAGGCATAGCGATGTTTTCTTCCACCCTTCCCTTTCCTTCTGTTAAGAAAGCTCTTCTTACCTCAGGATAACTACTACCAGCTACCAGAACTGTAACTTAATGAAGAAATATTTCAGTTTACCAGGAGACAAGATCACTAAGGTCAATTCCATGCTACCACCTGGAGTTCAGCTCAGAAAGTTGCCTTCACCTTAAGAGCTACACACATTTTCATCAGCATAGTAATGTTTCAGATGTTTGTGTTTCTTTCTCCATGTGTCTTGCTTCTTTGTGGTTTTACACTGCTATGACCTGTCAATGCACCTGATTTATGTTGAGATTGAAATTATAGCTTTTTTAGGAATGAAATCCTGAAAAGTTATAAAACTGACTCGGACAACCTGCAGCTTGGTCTGAAGGCTCACTGCCCCTAGCATTGCAGCTTATGGCATTAGTTATCTGTGAAAATGGAGCAAAAAAATTTTGTAGATAATCCTATATCATTTTGTGTTTGTATTTAATTTGCATTATGCAACTTCAAAGGACTGTCTTTATTTTGAAGACCTTGTGGAAACATCAGTATATCCACCTACTGAATCATTCTAGGCCTAGTACAGATTAAAATTAATTTGTTATTGAAGATTTAGTAAAACTTCCACTTCTCTCCTGTCTTTCATATAATATTTTGTATATATATAGCCAGAATTCTATCAGCGCGTCCATTTGATAATTCTGTTTGACCATTTAATACATCAGAGGAACTGTGTTTCTCTGGCACAGTGAGGTTAAACACAATTTTAACATATCTGAATTTGGATATTTTCTATAGTGCAATGATCTTGAAGCTGTTATTTCTGCACACATGCAGAAACATTTTTCATTGCTGTAAGCAGTTTATTAGTCATGATGCGGCAATCTGTTTCATAGTGTTAGTCCTAGCTCATAAAGAGGCAGTTTAAAAATCTTTGCAGTATGCTCAGTTCTCACTCTAGTCCCAGATCTATCTTCCACAGAAGTTTCATACAGGGATTTCTTGGAGGTTTTTTTCCTTCTATTTTTATAAAAAAAAGATGAAAATGTGACCTTTAACTGCTCAGTTGAACAATTGCATGGTATTTATGAAAGAAGAGAGAAGAAAATAAAATTTTTGTTCTCAAAAAATTCTGTATCACACTCAAAAACAAAAGGTGTCTGAAGTCAGAGCGTGTTTCACTGAGGTTCTAAAGCAGAGGTTCTCACAATATTATTGGATGGAGTCCATGGGGTTGACCCACTTGTGTCTATTTGTAGCTTTTGACTCTTACCATCCCACCATGGACCTCCATGAGGGGCATGACTCTGCCTTTTTGGTGACCTCCTGGTAGGTGCAGCAGCCTGTTATATGCCTTATAATCCTTCTCCTCTCAAAGCCTAACAAGCCCCGACCCCTCAGCCTCTCTCACAGCATCTAGTCTCTGACCAGCTTTGGGGTCCTGTTAAATTTGCTCTAGATAATACCTGCCTTTCCTTTATTGGAGAACCCCAAACTGGACCAGGATACTAAACGAAATGGATGCAGGATTCTAAATGAGGTCTCACAGAGCTGACAAGTATCTAGGTAAGTACACACCTGGTTGTTCCCAGCCTGCTCTCTTGCCAGGACACTCTGCTGCCTGCTGTTTGGCTTCCCAATGCTGCACTCCCCAGGTTCTAGCAGAGCTACTCCTCCCTGCCTGACAGACTTCAGCTTTTGTTGTTGCGGAGAAACATTAGAAAAAAAAATCTTTGCAAGTGTTTTTTGTTGAATTTTAGAATGTTGATAGTGATCCACTCCTAAATACCATCTAGGTCATTAAACGACGGCCCTGTCCTCAAGAGTATACACTGGTACACCACTGCTCTACTTTGATGCCACGTGCAAAATATTAAATACTATTAAATCATATTAAGTTGATTATAATCTAGATTTTTTTCCCCTGTAAAGTTTTAAAACTATTCTGGAATTAGTAGTGATTGCAAGGTCATGAAGTCCTTGTAGTTAAAAAAAAGACTGTCCAAAGGATAACATTTTGTAAAATATCACCAGAGATTAACATCAGCATTTTCTTCAATCACAGTTCAGCTAAAACCCTCACTGTTTGGCACCAAAAAAAGACAGAACAGATCACAAACCGTACCATTTAAATGACACTAAACCATTACACAGATTGTCCTGACACCCTCACACATTGTACTAATTCACCTGAATACTTCAAGGAATAAGGCTAAAAGGATCAGCATTGTTTAACAATATACTAACATTCAGTCTTCAAAATATATTGCCGCAATGCAAATTCGGGACCAGAATTAAGAAGTGCTCTGACAATGTTACAAAGCTGCAACCAGAACAACTTTTTCAATGTAATGATTTCAGAAGAAACAACTTGAGAGGATAACATAACATCTCATCAGAGAATGAGAGAGGTTATTCAGCCTTTCTAAGTTCATCCATTCTTAGTACTTCCATCCCCTGTGGAAGGCATCTCATTTTTCTCATGCGACCCTTGTGTTTTTTGCCTGAGCAACTATGTCTGACAGCCTGCTCCACACATTTATCATCCTCTGCATGGAAAAAAGTGCTTCTGACACCTATGTTGAATGGGATTATTTTTCTTAAATAGCATTGTTTTTCTTGTTTTATTCTGAAAATAAGCCACATTGTTTTAGTTCCTTGCATTTTTCATGTTTTGCATTTAAACTTTTCTTAACAATTCTTTTCCTCATACGGTGATTCCTAATTTTAGGTTGTCCATGTTTAACTGCATTTTATTGCTGGCTTTAATCATCTGAGTCAATATGTTTGATATTATATTTCCTTGTTCCTGCAGTATTAATGAAATGCAAGACAATTCATATTATTTCTTTATCTTAATATTTTCATTTATATAAGAAAACCATGCAGAACTGCTGAAAATTTCCCTGGCTTTGATGAAATGCATTCATTAAACAAATTCACTGCTGATGTGAGATTAAATTTTTCCTGAATTTTAGTTATGATGACTTAGCTTAGATCTGTCTCAAAATATGTTGAAATGCAAGAAGTCTTTTTCTGATTTATATGCTTGCACACTTTTATTATATATAAGATATTTAAAATATTTCTGAAAGAAATTGTACTGATTCCATAGATCTCTTTTATTTTGGCTTCAATTCTGTAGTTGTTATCCTAAGACACCTCCCTTGTCCAGATATTTTCAGCTTTAAAATTTTTTTCTTGGTTGATCATTGTAGATGTTCCTATTCTAACACCTATTTCAGGTGAGAGTTTCCTTATGCATGACGACGTCTTTACAAAATTCTAATCAGCACATGAAATAATTTCCTGTGGACTGGGAAGCATTGTAAAGTTTTCCTTGTTATAACAAACATTAAAAAAGAGAACAAAACTCCTCTGAGACCTGATTTCCTACCAGTACTGCTTTCAAGATAGAATGAATGAGAGCAGAATCATAATTTCACCACTGGTAAAATACATCTGTGTAATTTTTAGATTCAGTAACAAACATTTACAGACAAATTAATGTATTGATCACTGCCTAGTAAAACTGTTCCCTAACAATTTAAAACAAAGAACTCATTCTCTGTTTTCTATTTCTTATGCATACAGTTTATATTCTGTGATATCTGTTTCACAAATTTTATGACAGCTGACACTTGACAAATTTACCTTAATTGTTTAATTTCTTTCTGCTTTCTGTTCTGTTATCAGTAAGAACTATGTATTTTAAAGATATTTACTACTTTTAAAGTGCAAACATAGTACTTCAAACACAGTTTATCATCTCCCCTTTGATTAAAATCCAGTGGAACTTCTAGAGTAGCTAGATTAATCAATAAGTTGATTAGTCAGCTCTTGAGCTGTTGGGATCTCTTTATACTAAAGAAGTGAGTTACAGTGCCTTTAGTCCATTGGGTTAAATTCCAAATTGCAGAACAAGGGGCAGCTGTTCAGGCTTTCCAGTTTTAAAATTTTACTCAAACTTCAGAAGAAGCACTTTTAAGTGTTAACTTGGGAAAATATTACAAAACCTTTTGAAGCAGAGAAAATACTCTTCTTTCTATTTTTGCAAGGAATGCTTCTTGTTGAAAAAGAACTTCAAATTTACCCAATGGACTTACAGGGAAAAGAATAAAACTTTAAAGAAAAAAAAAAGCCTCCACTGTTTACTGTTTTTCATCCTTTGCTTCAGTAATTCCCATGATTGCTCATATTCATGCTTTAATATTTCAGAAACATTTTCAAGGGCAACTATCCACTGTTAAAATATTCTGCACTGCAGCCACTTTTCTGACAACTTGACTTGTTAGGTTAAGGGTCCTCTTATTTACATTTGTTCTTGAGCTTTACTATCTCAGATATTCTGCTTCTGCAGCTGGAGTCACTAAATCTAATGTACAAGACTTTCCAGCAATCTTTTAATTCAAACACTCATTTAATACACAAAATTCCATTTGAAAATCAGCTTTTGTAAAATAGAAGAAACATAACCACAAAATACAACTCATATTTTAACAACAACATCTAAGAAGAAAGTTCAGTCCACTGTGATGAACTGAATTTACTTCCTCATTATTTCCTTATTCACTTATTTCCTCATGTATTTAAGTTAAAAGCAACTATAATATGCTCTTAAGGGAAAAAATATTAATTAAAGGGAAAATAAAACCAGACTTGGGAAAGCATACGTAATTTCTGTCCAGTATTACTAGCTGGATGTAATCCTCAAAGATCAGCCATTCTTAAACTTAAAATATTAATTTTCTTCCAAGATCTTCAACTTTTAATTACTTATTAAAAATTAAATCTATTACACTATGTAACTTTTTGATAGACAAGGCAGGTTGACTGATACATTAAAAAATGGATGCAGAAAAAAAGAAACCATTCATCTCTCTTCTTTCTCTCTACCATAAGTCTGACCAGTCTGTCTTTGCAGCCTGAGACAGAATTTAAAAAGAAAATTATTTTTGATCACTTTAGAAAGCAGTTATATAACAAATTAATCTGGCTCATTCACTTTAGGAAAAGATAACATGCATGTATAAGCAAAAAAGGCAGAATTATCATATTAATTCTGAATGTTTCTATGGCTGTAAAAGGCCCCCTTCCTTTCCAATACTTCTACAGATTTGCTCTCTAATGTCAACAGCATATTTACAGCACTGAGTTCACTAAGTTTGACATGGGCACTAATATTTCCAGAGGTATTTCCTTGGAGGATAATTTGTAAATATTCATTATTAGCATTGGTTTGTTCCAGTAATTTCTTACTATCAGACATAATTCAAAACAAATTTCTTCACGTAGTAACTTGCAGTGAAAATTCCAGTCAACATATCATTAACATGGACAGTTACCCAGTCAGCATCATTTTACAGACAACCTCTTAACTGAAAAAGTAGAAAGAGCTTCTGGTGTAGAAGATGCCCCTTTTTAAATTCCTGCTGTCTCTTAGAGAACCACATCAATTCACCAGATTTTCTGTTAGTGGGACACAGTCTTTCAATTAACCTTGTTTGCCTTTAAAGCAAAGATTAACCTTTTGATTTTTTTAGATTCGCAGGACTTTGCTTTAATTCAATAGACTTTCCCTCATTTTGATCTGTAGCCTTTGTTTCATTACCAGTTTTCCCCCCTCTCTTAGATTCTTGAGTAAATAAGGAAATCCAAATACTTTTCTCTGAATAAATACAAGATGCAGAACCATAGTAAGAGGTGGGTTTTCTACTATTCTTTCAGTTCTTTCTTTGGTGCTCTTAGAAGCAGCCATCATCCAGCACAAAATTTTATGTTTTGTTTCAATCCCTGGGGGGGGAAAAAAAACCACAATACATAATTCAACTGTCCCAGCACCGAAAAAGTAGCTTTTTTGACCTCTTTGCAGATTCTCTTCAGTCAAAATACAACTTACAGAAGTGCTAGCATTCTGTACAGCACCATGATGATGTTATGATTGGCACTTGATGACTTTTTCTGTGAGTTAGCATTCAGCTCAAGGTTTCACAGCTTCTTGGGTGAGAAAGCCTGAACTGTGGCCTGTTGCTGACTTTTGTCAGTTTACAAACCTGTAAGAGGCCCAATCCATCTAATATGAAACATTAAGACAAGCCGATAGCATCAGCCCATACTGCTGCCCTCTAAGTTCAGAAAGTGTCTTACAAAGTGTGAAAGTTCAAATCATGCTCTTGAGACTACATTAATTATGGATGTCTCCAATTTAACTCATGCCAACACTTGGCTTGGACCTGTCTTAAAGGTATCTTTGTTTTCTTGATCCCTGATACATGGAACTATAACACAGACCTCCCCCCCCCCCCCTGGGTGGTTAGGGTATTTTATATTTCTATAAAATTGTATAGATAAATGTTTAGACTTACACTGTAGAAGACGTCTTTCCAGAAAGAAAAAAAAAAAAGGCAATAAACAAGACTGATGTTAGAAGAAAAAAATAAGCAATGCAGAAGTGAACAGCTGAAAAGCCTTGAAACCTCCTAACAACAGAGACCCAGAATAATAAAGCACATTTATACAAGTAATTTCATCTTTAATTTTAAGCAATGGCCTTATTGATTCTCTGCTTCTGATGCTCAGTGAAGCCAACCTTAACTGTGTTCCCTGCTCCCAGGCTAGCCATCTTCATCCCTAATTTTAATTTTCTTTTCCTGCTTCTCTTCTGTTTTCTATTGATTGGATTCTTTATATTGCTCACACATACTTCTTCACAGATCCATTTGAAAAGCTTTTGCCTGCTTTCAGATGTGTAACATTTTCATCTCTGTGCCTTTATATAGATGAAAATATAATTTCTTAATAAACCCAACAAAGCGAAGAACAGCATATCTGATACAAGTATTATGTATTTCATGAACATTCAGTAAACTTGAAGATTTTATTGCATTTATAACAGTTAGGAGGCAAATATAAATTCATAGAAGCATATAAATCTTCATTTATTTAAAAAATGCATCCCTTTCAGCATTTCCTTATGAATAAATTAATTGAAACCCTTGGTGGGAACTGGCTCATTTAAACATAGAATTGCTGCTAAAATACATATTAAATTAAGAAGTTGACATTTAGGAAAACTATACATGGAGGCTGTCCTCACTGACACTCTAAGTTCTTTTAAACATACTTTATGTGTCTGGAAGGCTAATGTGCTGTGATGCTGCATTTATCAAGGTCATGTGGCAAGTAAACTGTCATTTATAGCCTGTTGTGGTGGGATGACCTTGGATGGATGCCAGGTGCCCACCAAGGCCACTCTATCACTACCCTCCTCAGCTGGACAGGGGAGAGGAAATACCACAGACGGCTCTTGGGTCAAGCTAAGGACAAGGGAGAGACACTCACCAATTACCGTCCTGGGAAAAATTGACTTGGCTTGGGGAAAATTAATTTAACTTATAACCAATGATATCAGATTAGGATAATGAGACATAAAAATGAATTCTTAAAACTCCCCTTGCCTCCCTCCCTTTCTCCTGGGTTTAACTTCACTCCTGATTTTCTCTACCTTCTCCCATCAGTGGTGCAGGAGGAAAAGGCATAGCGGTTACATTCAGTTCATCAAATGCTGTTTGTTCTGCTCCTCCATCCACAGAGGGAGAACTCCTCACACTCTTCCCCTGCTCCAGCATGGAGTACCTTCAATGGGAGACCATCCTCCATGAACTTCTCCAACATGAGTCCTTCCCACAGGCTGCAGGTCATGAACTACTCCAGTGCGGGTCCTTTCCAGGTGTGCAGTCCTTCAGGAACTGCCTGTTCTGGTCTTGGTCCAGCATGGGGTCATAACTCCTGCCAGCAAACCTGCTCCAGCTTGGCCTCATCTGTCCATGGGGACACAGCTCCTGTCAGGAGCCTGTTCCAGTAAGGGCTTTCCACAGGGTCACAGCCTCCTTTGGGCATCTAGCTGTTCCACCATAGGACCCTGCCCAGGGCCTACATGTGGATGTCTGTTATAGATTAAAAAAAAACAAACCAAAAAAAAAAACCCAAAAAACCACAAAAAGGATCCCTGATTTTATATACTTTACAAAAAAATCTATTTTTTTTCTGATCAAACCTGTATAGACTAGGATTAGTTAGAGTACATCACCATCACCACAAGATTTCTTTCACTGTCTAGAACTGTAGTCGTCTTGGAGTCTGTGTAAGTGCAATGAGCTGACGATTACTCTTAAATTATTTGAGACTAAGTTAAGCAGAGAAGTTTGAAACTCTAAAAATTGTTGTGAAGATAAATATTCTTGTAACATGAATACAGGAAGCATTTGGATTTGTGAAAACTTTATGATTCCTTTGTTTTAAAGTTTACTCTGTGTTAAAAAGAGAAAAAAATCCTGGTTTTAAAAGAAGGAAAAAGCTGCTTGTAGCAATAAGCTTGTACGCAAAATACTTTTTTTCCCCTGCTTTATGGAATAACCTATTTTAGCAGCAGATGTACTAGAGGTTTGAGATATATATATATAGATATATATATATAGATATATATATGTATATGCAAACACAAATATAGTTAGAAAGCACCAAAATGTAGAAAAAGATTGCTCAGTTGAACAGTGCATCTTCTGTTACAGGAGAGCCTTTTCCAATAGGCTGCTGTTTTCTGTTCATGACATTTCACTGTGGATTTGGAAAAGAGATTCAGGCCTATCACATAAGCATCAAAGTGTTCAAATGAATGTCTCTCCAACAGAGACATCCAAGAAGGGCCTTCTGCTGTTGCTTAGAGCATTTTCATATTATTTGTGACAGTTCAAGGAACAGGAACATCAGGTAAGGCATGTTTCCATCAGTCAATTTTGGATTTTTTTTATTTTCTTCCTTTTCTAAACCTTATTACTTTATACTTCGAATGTGTTTGGGTTTTCTTCAGTGCAAAAGCAGAAATAAAATTTGAAATCTTCAGAGTTAAAATAGAGCAAGAAAATATTTCTACCGAGGGCTCCGTTGGAGACTGATATTGAGGCTGAAGTTCTTGTCATAAAAACATGTATTTTTTTTTACAAAACCACTAACAGTTTCCTCTGTCTAAAGGTAGTCTAATGCCCAGCTTGTCAGCTAGCAGTGTTGTTTATAGAACATGACAGAACCACAGAATCAACTGGGCTGGAAAAGACCTCTGAGGTCATCAATCCCAGCATATGATGGAACACCACCCTGTCAACCAGACCATGGCAACAAGTGCCACACCCTGCTGGCTTCATGTCCTTTCAGGACATTGCAGAGTGATAAGGTCACCCAAAGCCTCCTTTTCTCCAGGTTAAACACCCCAGCTCCCTCAGTTGCTTCTGACAGAATTTGTGCCCCAGATCTCTTGCCAGTTCTCTCACCCTTCTCTGGACTTGCAACCTCCCCTCAATATCCTTCCGAACTGAGGGTTCCAGAACTGGACAGAATTTGAGATGTTGCCTCACCAGTGCCAAGTTCTGGGGAAGAATCAGTTTCCTGGTCCTGATGGCCACACTATTTTCTATATATAGGCATTAATTTCTAACTTGTAACTGCAGCAAGAAAGTCAACAACTTAGAGTTTTTGTTAAGAAAAAAATATTTTTTATTTTAAATAAATATCTTTAAATATTTAAATAAATATTTAAATAAAAGTCACTCTCCAAATACTGTCACAGGAAAAACAGGCTAGAATTAAAGAAATTATTTGTATTTATTATTTACAAAATCAGAGCAGGATAATGAGAAGCAAAATAAGACCTTAAAAACTCTGTCCCCTCCCACATTCACAGCTCTACCTCCTCCCTCTCAGCAGGACAGGGAGCAGGATTATGGTCAGTTCATCATGTTTCACCTGCTACTCAGGGTGAACTTCTCCAACAGGAGTCCAGCCCATGGGGAACAGTTCTCCACAAACTGCTGCAATGTTGGTCACTTTTCCATGGGCGCAGTTCTTTAAAGGACGGGCTGTTCCAAAGTGGGTCCCCCAAGGGGTCAAAAGTCCTACCAGGAAACCTGATCTGGCATGGACTCCTCTCTCCATGGGTCTGCAGGTCCCTGTCAGGATCCTGCTCCAGGACTGTGCTCCCATGGGGTCACAGGTTGGTTTAGGCATCCACCTGCTCCAGTGTGGGACTCGTCCACAGGCTTCAGGTGGATCTCAGCATTCATATGGTCCTCCATGTTCTGCAGGGTCACAGCAGTTTTACCATGGTCTTCTGCACCATGAGCTGCAGGGGAATTTCAGCTCCAGTGCCTGGAGCACCTCCTGCCCATCCTCTCCACTGACCTGGGTGTCTTCAGAGTTGTTCCTCTCACATGTTTTCACTCCTCCCTTCTCTAGCCACAATTACATCTGCACAATACCCTTTTCCTTCTTCCTAAATATGTTACCACAGTCACAATTTCTGATTGGTCCAGCCTTGGCCAGTGGCATGTCCCTCTTTGGAGCTGCCAGGGATTGGCTCTGCCAGACATAGAGGAACCTTCTAGCAGCTTCTAGCACAGAAGCCATCCCTACTGACAAAGTATGGCCACATAAATACAGTACAATATTGGATCAAGCCTGTTCACATCACTTACTTTTAAAGATTCATCTTCATGGACACATATGGATTTGACTACGATAATTTAAAATATCAATACAAATAACAGAAATTTGGTAATTATGGATGAACATAAAGGACATTCTAAATTCAGAGTCTATGAAGATAAATCCCAGGATCTCAGAAAGAATATCTTCACCTTAGTTTTTCCTAATATCCTGGGTTGACCGTATGGTCTTTGTATCCTCAATCGTCCCTCCTGCTTATGCTGGATATTAAGCTCTGCAGCTTTAATTTCAGCCCAGAAAGACAGAGAGAGTGAAGGGGGAGAGAAAATACACCCATAGTTTGTCTGCAGGAGTTACACCTTACTCCCCCAGAAAATTCTTGAGGGATTGCGTTCCAGCGGGACAGCTATCTCTCTCTCAGTCTCTGTGCTCTGGGAGCTCACGGCGGAGGTTTCCTCAGATCTCCCAGCTTTTGCAGGGAGAGACTTTATTTCTTTTGCTGGTATTTTCTTCCTCCTGGGATTAGTCAGCAACTCAGTGGTCCAAGACAGCAGGACAATCCCCCGGGGGCCCCCCCCCTCCCCGATTCTGCAGTCAGGCCTGGCAATCAGCCCCCGCTGCTGGAGGGACTGAGACTGACCCAGTCACACCCACAGATGGACTCCGGATTTACCATCTCTTCAGAGGAAGGAGAGGTTTCATTGTTTCATATTATCCAAATTATCTATGCTTGTGAATATTCTATTTGTTAAATAAATAGTTTTTTCCACTTTTCTCTAAGGAAATCTTTTCCCTAACCTGTTTGGAGGAGGGGTGGTTTGAATCGGCTTTTCTAGAGGAGACCCCTCCAGAGGTTTCCTCCTAAAATTTGCTCTAAACCAGGACACCTAACAAGAATTCTTTCCTTCTGCTGTCAGATTCTAAAAGCTGAAATTTCACTTATTGTACAAGCATGTAAACAATAGGAGCTCATTAGAATGACACTTTCTTCGCTCAAAATGTTTTCTCTCAATGTGAATTTAATTGGCTGACTGACAGACACAACAAACACTAGAATCCTAAGATATATGAAAAGAAAAGGCAGGAAAGTTCAACTGGTATGACAGTCAAACAACTGAACTAAAATTCTGTTTAATCATGTCAATGTATAGTAGCCTCATCACCTTACTTTTCTTTAGAAAAAATGATATTTTTTAATTTATAGCAAAGTTTTCTAATAAAATACTATGGCAGTTTACTTAACCAGAGTAATATACATCTGCAGAAAAAATAAAAAAAAATACCAAATTTATGGAAAATATGCAAGAATATGTAAATTCATCAGCAAAAAAGAAAATTTTGGTTTTCATAAAAGGTATCATTTATACACTAGAAGATATTTTTCTTCTATTTTTATGGACTCTGCATGCAGTAGAATATGAATTTGCATGCCTGTGAGCAGTGATGAGGTTTACAGAAATGAATGATAGATAAGAGTACAGTGCTATCAGTGCAGGACATAAGCATCATTTAGCTTCCCACATGTGTAGTCATGTCTTTGCCCTTCAATAATGAGACTCTCAACATTTGCATCACAAACTTGAAATAGCAGATGATATTCAAAACCCGTAAGACTGCTTCCATTTATGTCACTAAATCTCTGTTTTTTCCAGAGCTTCTAGCATATAAGCAGCTCAGAAGCATGAATTAGAATCCTTATAGAATGGTACAACAGGAAAGCCCTTCAGATTTGTAATTACTTGTCATTATCAGGTAATGCAGTTGCACATTACACAGTAAAGCCCCAGGTATGTGTAACCTCTACTATATTTGACCAGTTCAGGCTCATTAAACTAATGCAGTACAAGCTAGAAAAGTAATTAAAGAATAGATTAATTTTGCTATGTTACTTTTGCTAACTACTTACTTGCGTGTCACATTTGGGATGGGAAAACAGAACATGTTAGAAACCATTATAAAAATCATTCACTGACCCCTTGTACAAAGAATGCCTGTGAGACACTAGGCCTGGTGTGATACAAAGGGCCAAGACATAGCTAGCTGCTGCCAGCAGTCTACTTCAGAAAGTAAGAGATTATTAAAAAACTGCCCTCCTACCGTGTCCAAGATCCTGCAGAAAGCTGAACAAGAGGTACAACAACTCTGTGTAGCAGCCCAGCCAGAAGTTAGGCACACTGAGCAGCTGGAGTGAATGCCCCGTTTTCTGAGTCCGTGGTGTAGGTCAGCACTGCACCAGAGGGGCCAGGGACATGCTTTGCATGAGACTGCTGTGAAAGTGCCATAAGAGTTTTACAAAAAGAAGTCACAATCCTACTATATATGTCTTTTGTAGTTAATAAATTTCAAATTATATATCACTGAGTGCTTCTATTCTACCCTTTACCTAGAGGTTCTTCTGTGACACAATTATTGTTATTTTCTTCAAGCTTTTAGATCTGCAATATTATAAAACGATAACACATGGTGGAAACAACCACGGTGAGAGATTATAAGAGGTCGAGTTTTCCCTAATGAGGTAGAAAGTAGGAACACCAAAGAAGAGGTAAAACTTCTGAGACAAGAACCTTAAGGAATTAGCACTCAGTTGAGCACAGAAGGAAGTTAAATATTCACCTCAGATTCTTAAATCTTCCCTGTTATTAACCCAGGGCTCATTATTGTTAGAACATGAAATGGGTTTATTTTACCATCTTAGCAAATTGGTTTGAGCAATGTGGTGAAACTACAAGTTAAATTATAAGCTACACTTTTAAACAGATTGACAAAAGTCAATATAAATTTCAATAATCCAATTGTCTAATCCAGATAAGAAGTCAGTCCTTTAAAATCAAAGAATATCCTTAGGCTGAGCTTAGTAAGACTGATTACCTTCTCTCTCTAATTAACTGAACTTTAATATTATGAGCTACTTTTTATGAAATCATAGCCAGCTGAATATGACCATGTGATTAAAGAACACATAAAGAAGATATCACATAAGAAAGCTATGGTAATCATTCCAGTCAATTAATTGGTAAAAAAAAAAATGTTGCTATCTATTTAAATTTTCCTTATTCTATCAGCCATTAAATACATTAAACCAGAAGACAATTGGCACTGTATTCTGTGTCTTCCTTTTCAGGGAAGTCAAGCATATCATGACCCTAAGGTCACTTTTCATTTGAGTACTTTAAAAGCTGTAATTCTGGTTTACAAATTATCTGTTGTACTAAAGTTCTTGGCCAAAGTTATAAAATAAAAGCGTATCTTAAAATGAGAAAAATATTTTCCATGGATTTTTTTTTCAGAATTGACTTATAAACTATGAAGTTATTTTTCATCTATGAAATTGATTCTCACAAAGGTAAGTAATCAGTTTAGGATGATTTTAATTGTTTATAAGTTATTCTTTCTATTTTCTATCTATTATTTACTTTACATTCTCTCCCCATCCCAATAGCTCTATCCATTATAAACTATAATGGATTTTCACTGTAATGTGAAAAATCACAAATTTTAAAAATTGCCCTAGTTTTGACAAAAATAGGTGCAGCATAGGTACCATTTGTTTTTAATAGTCATAGAGCTGAAGGATAAGCTGAGAACTGAATCCTATTTAAGTAATACAGAAAATTCTCACCTCTTAAGGATATATACTTATAATATATACTACTTCTATATTTTAAATGTTTTTTTTCAAACTAAATTAATATCTGCCTTCTCAGAATCTCTGCAATACTCTCTGTTTTTGGAGTATTTTCAAAATTTGAATTAATTTTATCCTTTCTTCTTTATTATAGCTTTATGTATAATAAAGAGCAGTATTCGAACATGACTTGGTTTTTTTAAGGTACATTATATAGCTAATAGTTTTTCACTATGCTCTACAATACTAATATTTATTCACTCTTTATTTTTATTTTTATAATATTTAGCTATTTCAGAGTACATGCATAATATCTATGCTATATATGCTATAAAATATTTACTAAATCTAGATTATGTTTATGTTTACTAAATACACTATACTGTAAATATAAACATATACATGATAAACTACTTTAAACATTGATTACATTTCTATCTATAATTTATTCAAAGCTATTTTATAACGTCTGTAAGATGCTTCTGTAGCATTTGCAAATATTTTGTCCTTGTTCCTTAATTGTCTTTGGTCCTTAATTCTAACATGCAGGTTTTTGAGGATTTTTTTTCCTCTGTATGCATTTTGACTTCTTTAAAATTAGCTATTTTTAACTCTAAAAAGAAATTGTTTCAAACACATTACTAAAAGAGTATTCCATATGGCTACAGTTTGAAGTTAGTCTTATGTATTAATGAAAACTTTGATTTTAGGGAAATAAATCTATATCACTGATGACAGTGTTACCAGATTTTGGTCTTTTTGCTTGACTGTCTCAAATTCTCCTTCTAAGTGTTTCATCATCCTTTTGAAAATTATAGCAATAATTGTCACTGCTGAAATTACAGCAAAAAATTTTGGAGTTGAATACATAGGGTATCAGATAAAAACTAGTCCTTCTTCTCACTACACAGGTGAATGTGAAGAGAGCATTAAATCACTGAAAATCACTGAAAAGCCAAGGCTATTAAAATGCTTACAGAAATAAAATTGTTGAAATGTGGCAAATTGTAGTTGTTATGGTTACTAGGTCTTCTTTTGAAGTGCTTTAATATTAAAGTTAAAATGAAAATAAAGATTAATATGGAATGAGGCCCTTATACTTTAAAGTGTCACTGAATAACGTCAGTTCCTATTAACTTCAATGAACAATAAATTTTTGTGACACTTATGCAGGATGAGGTCCTAAACCATTTACATGATACTTTCTGGATGCTCACCAGCCTTCATTTTCTTACATAAAGGCAGAGTTGATTATACTAAGGCATCAGTAAAAATTTACTTTGTATGGTAGATAGCTTCCATAATTATTGTTGGTGCCTTTTTGCTGAGGTGTGTAGATGCAGCTGAAACTCTGCTTCATTGCAGTAGCTGATAGAAAATTGTCACTCTCTTGGTGGAAAAATACCAGATATAGGGCAAAGTAAGATAACCGTGATGATTAAGGAGATTAAAAAAAAATTCTCAGATGGAGACTAAAACCTTTTCTTTTTTAATTTTAGAAGGGAGAAGAATAAGAGAACAGACAACAAAATAATAAAGTACAGTACAGAGAGAATAAAATGCAGAACATCCTATTCATATCGCCTGAAAGAAAGAGAGAAAAACAGCAAAGCCAAATAATAGCAATTAAATTACTGTACATGACACAGAAGCATTAAAAGATTTGGAAAGGGATTGGACAAGCACTTATAAAAAATATATATATATATTTCATAGAAAGAAGTGTTGGTGAGGAACACAGTTAAAATATTCAAGTCTTATTCCAACTTTTAGTTCCTATAGCTCTGAAGAGGGCCCTAATAGGACTGCTTTACCCTAGATATTTACATTGCTACATACTTCAGATATTCTTACATGCAACGATCAAGCTTTTCTCATCAGTCAGTACATAGCTGAAATATTGGATTATGGGGACTAATTGACTTCTCCACACCAAGGTATCTAAATCAGCTTAGAATGGTTTAGAAAAGAGAATTTCAGTATTAATTTTTTCCAAGTCTTCTCCCTCCATTAAAATAATTACATTCTTTAAGGAGGTTTAGATCAGAGGTGTAGCTGCTAAAAGTTTTTAACATAGTGGCCATTTTGAAATAAATTAATCACCAAACTTAAGATTCACAAATCACAGGATCATAGAATAGCTAGGGTTGAAAGGGACCTCTCGAGGTGATCCAGTCCAAGCCGTTTGCCAAGGCAGGGTCTCCCAGAGTAGGTGGCACAGGATGGGCACAATCCTGGACAACCAGCTCAGGGGTGGCCCAGCTTAAGCAGATCCAGAGATCCTTTCCAACATCCGCCATTCTGGGATGCACTTATTCAAGGTTCAGAGGAACAGTAATATCCACAGAAAATGCCTGACTACAGAATCACAAAAGGTAGCAAGTGCACCAAAGAAAGGCAATTCTGTGATTTTATTATATGAAAAGAACATTACTTGCAATTATGAACGCTAGCATGTGGTATGTCAAAGATGAAAGCACCAGCTTTTCTTGAATTTTCTTGAATCTTTCACAGCAGATTCCTAAAATCATGTCTAATAGCTAGCATAATGTGAACTACTTTCTCTTACCGAAGAATTTTGCTTTTTATTTTGCACACAGCCAAGTAGAGAGAATACCAAAATAAGCATTTAATCTATTCAGCATAAATAAAAGAATGTTTGAAAATTGTCAGTGATTATTTACTAAGATAGATTCCCATGATATAATTTCTTTGTTCAGTGTAAGGAAAAAAATAGAATACCTGAAGTCTTCCAGTCTTCAGTGGAACATGGTGTGAGCTCTAAGTATCACTAGCTAGTACTCCAGTAGTGCAATTTTATATTTGAATAAAGCACCTCAATATTTTTATCATATATATAGAATAGGAACTGGCAGTTATTTAGTAGATTATGGTACCTTTACAAGAGGAAAGCATTACAAGATTATTTTAGCTACTGAACAAGCAGCTCCTATACAAAATGAAACACAAAGAGGAAGTCTAGAGAGCAAGGATAGGTAGCCTGGTAGGAGTCATCAAATAATAGAATGTTTTGTCTTGGAACGGATCTCAAAGGCCATCTAATTCCAAACCCCACCTCTGTGTGATGCCGGAAGGATTTTTGTCTTTTCTTTTATATACCTTTTACACAGTTTTCTGTATCCACAAGTATTAGCAGTATGCATACTTGCAACCTTTTACTTAGTTTAGTGCTTAGTGTTTTGTAAGTGTTCTGCAGGCCTGAGACTAAACACCCCAGAACTGCAGAGCCAGGGAGACCAAACATTCCTACTATCTCAGGAACTCAAGGTCTCCTGGCAGGAGGATTGTGTAAACTAGGGTTAGCCCACCCCAACCTCATTATTGGGCCCCCTTGTTAGATATGCTAATGTGTAAAAGTCTATAACTGGTGTGTGTGATTGACGGTGGGGGTGCATTTTGCCACCCTTCACCTGCGCGAAGTGGATGCACCAAACAGGATCCTGATTAAAATACTGAGGTAAAGACCCCAACCCCTCTAACCGTGTCTAGCTTCATTTTCCTAACAGCAGGAAAAAGGCATCAGTGGAATACAGAGAAATTGTCTAAGCAAGCAGGGACCGGGTTAGGAAAGCTAAAGCCCTGATAGATGGAATTAAATTTTATCTTTAATTAATATTAATTCTATTTTATCTTTAATTAATATTAATTGCAAGATAAACTTGACCTTGATTTTTATTCACAAAAATATTAAGTTTTCTGGGATACTTCTGGCGTGTTCTGTACTTACTATTTTTGTTTTTATCAAAACCTCTTTCTTTTAAACAGCTCTTTAGAGATTATATTTGTGACTATATGATAGCATAAAATATAATGATTAATAATCTTTGGGGATTAATGTATTTTTTCATCAATGTAATTGCTTTTGGTGAAGAAAAAAAAATTTCGAGGAAAACTTGGGAACTGGTTATAAGGAACTGGTTATAAGGAACTGGTTATAAATATCCTGATATAAGGAACTGGTTATAAATATCCTGATTACATTTTGTTAAGGGATTTAAGAAATGGCCACTGCCTCCAGCAGCTGTGGGTTGTTATTTATATAAGACACTGTTCCTGCTGGCCCCTGGAGTCCAGCCCAGAGAGCCAGAGACCCCTCAAATGCCAGCATGCCCCCCTCTCTGTCCAGCACCCCTGCACAGTTCCCAGGCCCTCTTTCCCTCACTGGCTGCTCTGGCTTGGGGATCACCAGCAAACAGATGCTGTAGCACACTCGTCTCACAGGTACTGCACCCTTTGGCTTCCCCACTCAAATATCAGCCTGATAAACCTGCCTAGACTCACAACCTCTTACTTGCTGGCTGATGGCGTGATAAGATTTGGTTGATTTTTATTTTTGTTTGTGACAAGTAATGTGTATCATTACTTATTATTCCAAATTAATTTTAAAAGTACTAAATCCTAATTTATTATCCAAGCTCACTAACAGCATAAATCAGTCAGTGTAAGAACATAGTTGTTCAGTCCTGAGCATCCTAATATCTTTCACTAAATATCAGGATTTTACTTTTAAACTTATGCCCTTCATTACCTTGGAACTTATGATTTTCAGAATATTCTGGACTTTGTCTAAATCATACTGTCTTAATAACATTTAAAAACAAACACTAATAACTACGCTTTTCCAGGTAATACAGGTTTGATGCAATGATGTCTGGTTAAATAGTTCCATTTGATTTGTCATCTAGCTCAGTACCGAAGTGGAGGAAAAGTTACTCAACTAAAAGTGTGAAAGGAAAAAGCAAAATATAAAGCAGTTATGTTTCTGTACTCTTAAGACACTGTTCTAACTCGGCAGCTGTTTCTAGGGTGGCACACTGCATTATGGCAGTGTCTGAATGGTTCTGAACACCAAGGAAAAGAAATGATGATGGGGCAAGGATTGATGGCCATTTAACAATAATAGCTTCATTTCACTTGTGTCCAAATTTTAACTTTTTTTTTTTAAGTGGCATAAATCATAGCAGCAACTTCATCATTTATAAAGATATATTCTTGAGCTGAAAGAGTGGGGTTTGAGGCACTTTAGCAAAACAGGAATAAAAACATTTTGCAACCGCAGTTGTTACATTATTTACAACCTGTATACATAAAGCAATGTAATAATATTGACTGGTGATTGTAGTATGCCTAATTTTTCTAGATATATTTGATGTTTATATTTGTATTTTGCTTTTTATATTTTCAGGATGTTAAAAAAAAATGTGCCTACCTAATCCTCAAACTAGAAATCCTAAAGTTGGATAAACTAAGCCTGAGGGTAAAACAACTTCATGACTAGTGAATAGGATTTAATAAAAACAAAAATTATTTTGGGTTGTTTTTTTTTTTTTAATAGTTTCTAATGTCATGTATTAAACATCTCTTTAGTCCTTTGCCAACCAATGGTATGAGCACCAGGACAATTTTTTGGTTTGCTTAGTCTTGATTTCCCATAATCTTTGCACCAAATACTGCAGCTATAAGCATTACATTTGCATACTACAAACTTCATTTTTGAAGACGGTCTCTTATGTGAATCCCTTTACAAGCTCACATATATTTTGCTCACAGATGTTATAATATTAAGACAAGCATACGACCTATATTATAGAGATTTATTACAGAAAGCATCCTTTAAGATATACTTATGGCTGTATGAAAGATTACAAGGGAGTTTAAAATTGCTTCCAATTCAGTTTCATAACAGCTGGAAACTCATGGGACCTCTCTTCTCTTTTCCCACATCATGTTATCACTGTTTAAAGAAACAAATTGAAAACACCTTCATAATTCAAAATTACATACTGAAATTTTATATGGAGAGTAAACAAAGCCAACTTCCCATAGGTAGTAGATTCTTTCTTGATATTCTACTGATACACAGCCTCAGTGTCCAAAATATTTGGTTTCCCATTTCTATCACAGAAACAAAAACAAATGAACCAAAAACCCCCTTCATCTTTGCCAAACATTAGGTTGAGCAAATCACAGCCTGTAAAAAATCAGCATTTCTTATGTTCACTGCCATCTTAACAAATACATGTAATCATTCTGTAACCTAAATCTGCAATTACAGTCTTAAACAGAAAACTAAAGGTAATGCAACAAATCTGAATGATGAAATATGTACAGTACTATCATTGGTCTTGAATTTGTGTAATGTCCTATGCTGTCCTGCTCTCTCACATATGGCTTCTCTCGGTCTTTGGAACTTCTAGCAAACAATGATAATTTATTCTCCACAAAATCAAGCAAAGGATCAGAGATTTTCTGCAAAGCAAATATAAATATTAGAGAATGTGCCAAAGAGGCTTTTGCTAGCATGTTGTAAAAAACCAAACACTGAAAATACCACTGCTAACATCCCTCCACCAGTGAATATGTGACAGCACCTTATGAGTTAATTAGACTATTAAATTGTGTATGCTTTGCATATCTAGGAAGCTAGAGTACAAAGAAAACATTCTGCTGTTTACCATGCAGGGCATATTGCAGCCTATTTTAAGAAACCATCATAGCATACAATAATTTTTTTTCGATTGTAATATTTTACTTATAAAAAAATCCACCAGAAATATTATCCCACAAGGCATATGTTTTGTATAAAGTTGATAAATGTGACCAAATTAAAATATCGTACAGACAAATTACAGAGAAAATTAAACTGTTTTCCAACATGCCTGAAGGGAGCAACAGATTTTTGATTCCTATAAATCAAGGCTGGATTGCTTCCTAGGAGGCATTTTGCTGTAGACTGTGGGGTCAGTGATGAAATCCTATGGCCTATGCTATCTCAGGAGTAAGATTAGATGATCTACCTGCTTCTAGTCCTCTATGGAGCTGTCAGATATATTTAAATGAGTACTTTCTTCATATGATATATTTATAATTGGATGTGGTTGAGGATTGCCGTAGATTACCTAAGAGCAAGACCAGGATATATTTAGATGAATACTTCCTTTATAAGGTCTGTCTATAATTGGATGTCATTGAAGGTTGCTTTAGACTCCCCCAAGAGAAAGACTAGGCTATATAACAACAAATTTTAAAACCTTTATGGTGATAAGAAAGATGCCTCAAAGGCTGTGGAATGAAACCAACAGAGCTAAGCAGATACTGCTCCTGCTACATGGCAGAATCTATTGCTTTTCATGGCAGATGCCTGAGATGGCATGAGTTACTGATGGTTTATTATATTTGTAATAAAATATTGATTATTGACCCTTCAATTACTTAGAAAAAAATTACATGTTTCTTTTTTTTTTTCTTTAACGTAACAAGAGTTGGCTGTGCAAACAGAAGATACTGGGTAAAATGGCAAGAGAATTGGTTCCTCCAAACTATCCCAATGTGCACTCACAAGTCAAGCAGACCTTCTAAACATTTTGGAATCTCACAAGAATTACATTCCTCATTCAGAAAATGGAGTAAAATGTTGAATACTGGAAGATATGACTTACACATATTAAACAACATACTTTTCATTGAGCAATCCCACTGAGACCACTACCTACCCCTAGAAAGGTGTACAATGCAGTTTACAACTCCAAAATAAGGACAGATTTATTATTTTATTTCAAAGGAAACATACATTTCTTCTTCCTGAAGGTAGTTCAACTGACCATGTGTCTCAGGAAGAAGTTTACAAGTTTACAATTCCATTCAGTCATAAAGTTTTCATCTATATAAATATCCAATGAAACAAAGATCATAAAAAATGTTCTGTTAGTGAGAATACTCATGTGTCTCTAAAATGTTCTTAGTCATAAAGAAATAATTTGCTGAAAGACTGTTTCTTTTTCCTTTGTCTTTCAAATATTTTAATTTAACAAAATTCAGTGACAGCTTTTGCTGTTAAAATCACAACATAGATATCAGATCTGTCAACTGGAAACAACACATACAAGAATCTAGAAAAATAGCCTCTCTAGGATAGTAATAAATCCATTCTCCTAAAAACAATTTGACAATTTTATCTGCATCTTCAACTTTACAAGTTCTTTGCATGCAACCTAGACCTTGGAAATATTCTACTTTGACAAGAATGCAATTACATGCTTTTAGTTTCACAAAATAAAGTGCAATATAACTCCTGCCAAAGTAATATTTCTCATGGATAATGATTTTGTATAGGATAACCGAATGTCCAAGATATGTGAAAGATCAAAAATCCATCAGCAATCTGAAAACAAAAGTCATTAATAACTTCTGATGTCAGAACTCAGTATGATACACCATACAGTGGTACTGTGTGGTGTTTTACCTTCTATGGTGCATTGCAATACACTGTTGCTGAAAAGAGAGAACATTAGTATTTTTGTTTTGTAAACATCTAGTCAGTGAATTATCAGTAGAATAACAACAGCAACATTTAACATACCCACTCTTGATTATGGCATGCCTTTGTTGAGGCATGACTCCAAAAATTAGGTAGCTCACTGTATCTATTTTCTAGGTCTCTTTCAGTGTCTCCAGTTTCCTACACAAAAATTCAATCTATCCACAGGGTCTATAAATTTTCATATCTGAATGTTCTACCATTTGATCTATATGAATGTGGAAGGAACATGACCTTAAAGTTAAGGAACTAACTGTTAATTAGTGAATTTTGGTTTGCACCTAAAATGGATTAATCTTAATTCATTTTAAAAGCCTGTAGTCTAAGCCAGTCATCTGGTATTGCTGTGCAGTAAGAAGACAGATAAGTAACCGTAGCAGCCTGTATGCACCCACACACATAAGAAATAAAATAAATGGGAAAAATATTCTATTCTGTCATTCCTTAGTTACAAGGAGAGCCCAGACTGGTATCTTAAATGCAGGCCTGGTATTTATGTTACTGAAGTTAGGTGAGGTGAATTCAAGTGGAATTCATACTTTGTGTGGAACGTCCAAATACTGCCACACGCAAAACATTTACTACACAAAATAAAACAGCAAAATTTTATCTTAATGCTAAACTATAGAAATTACAAGTTTATAAACAAGAGGGAGCTTTAGACAAATCCCTACACACCTAAATTCACACCTCTTAATAATTCACACTGTTTACACAATTCACACCTACACAACATTCACATTTGCTTCTAGCGTGTCACAGAAGAGGCTGCCTCAACCTTGCACCAAAAATTCTGACTTATAAAGAAAATAATAAATGTTTGACAAGAGAAAATACAATAACACACTATTTCAAAGTGCAAAGTCGAGTGATCTGTCATAGGGATTTTCAGGAGGATCCCCAAGCCAGAGTGTCTCAGACCTACACTGTGTACAAACCACAAAAGACCAGAAGAGAAAACCGAAGTATTCCTTCCTGTTCAACACATCTCCAACCATATATTAGGCCAAGAGTGGATGACCTGTGAAAACTGAAGGGAATTTTTAAGACCATACATTCGATTGAAACTTCTCTCCTCTCTGTACAAGAACATTTATCTGCATAAAATATCTTACCATTTTTGGTATGACTAATTTTCAGAATCTCTGGTGGACTTTGCAGCTACCTTTATAATTTTCCTGCACTTTGTGAAAGCCTTTCTGTTTTACTTCTTTGCTGTTTCATTTAATTTGTGCATGTTTATTAAGACATGGGGCAGTTCTTAAAAATAATTAATATAAAATTGAAACCAGGCAGTAGTGCTAGACCGTGCACATTTGAAGATATATTCAGTATTTATGGATTGTGTGGGTTATGCTCATAGCTCTAAAGTTCCTCTTAAAGTTCATTTAATCTAATCCACTCAGATGTCTCAAGAGATAAAGTTCCTCATTTAGTCTCATGTCAAGCTTAGTCCAGCCTTTGCAGTGTCACTCCTCTTGACATATTGCTGAGACAGAACCTTTGAATCCAGAGGTTACCAAGTAGGAACATGTAACTGAAATGATTAATCAAATTATTGGGAGGGGGAGAGTAATGAAAGGAAAAAAAAAAAAAAAGATAAAAGAAAATCATTAATGATCTTCCTTGAATGAGAATTAGAGCGAAAACACCAAGGACTTGCTCATTTTTTTAGCTGAATGGCTAAGTCGCAATGTCATTTCTTGTCAAAGTATGCAGAAGCAGTATTGGCAATGTACTTTTAATATTTCATTAGACATGATAACTCGTTTATTTATATAGGAAATAATTTATAAACTTATATATTATCAGACACAAATGTGATTTTCTGCAGTCATTTGAAATTTGTAGTTCAGAGATAGAGGATTCTTGTTATTTATTTATTTATTTATGCAGATTTTAACACCACAAATCTATAAGTGTGCTTTAAAATTGATGCCCATCTTGTCGTGTTCAGAGGAACATATCATGCTGAAAATACTTCTAACGGAAGGGCTTATTCTCTGAAAAAATACACCACAAAAATTTATGCAGGTGTTTGACATGTGTAGAATACCAAATTAACCAAAAACTTTTGTCAACAATAGGTCTATTAACATTTTTACACCTTTCCTTTCAGAACTAGCAGTAAAGATTACTGGATCTTCAGCCACTGTATTTAAATGGCTGGTCTGCAACAGGTGGCTTTTGAGCGTGAATTTGCACAGTACCATGCCAGTACCATCCCACTATATCCATGTGCATTTCTTCTGGGAGCTAATATTTTCTTTTTTTTTTTTTTCTTTTTTTTTTCTTTTTTTTTTCCCCAGAGATACTAAAAGATAATGCATTTTCCTACCATGTAGCTGCATGGTTTCAGATCAAGTTCGTCACTTTCAGACTGAGTCACTCATAAAAGAAAAGAGTCAATGTAAAAAACAATTTTTTAAATTCTCTCACTCTGGAAGCACTCAAAAAACTTAAATCTTCATCCTTGGCACCTCTTGATCCAGCTAACAAACCTAATCTCTTTGGAACTACTATGCCAAGAAATACTGATGGTTGATTCCTCACAACTAAAAAATCATTAATTGCATTAATAGAAATATGTGGAACATTAAACAAAAATTAGAGATCCTTTGTCCTGAGACATTAACACTTAAGAAATGCTTGGACTTGCCTAGTATTTAGGTTACTTCAATCATTATTTTTATATATGTGATTAATTTTAACTGACTTAGACAACTCTCTGTAAATTAGTAGCAAAGGGACAGCTACCCTTTTGGTTCTGATATACCTTCTACTGAAAGCTGAACCAGATTACCTCCTAAAAACTCCAAAAATGGTGTAAAAATGTCTGTGAATGGACTTATGAAACAACAAATACCAATAATACTCTGAACTTCTAAATGTGAAGACATTTAATTGCAAGCCAGTGCCCACGATTTTAGGCTCAATATTTGAATTTTTCCCACTAGTACTCTCTTACCAAGTAAACCCATAGTTCATGACAAAATTGGGCAGCCTTTAACAGTGAATGCTGCCAGGCCTATTCTAATCCAGAGGCCCTTCACATACTGAAGGGTCAACTATATATATATATATATGTGTGTGTGTGTGTGTGTATATATGTGTGTGTGTGTGTGTGTGTGTGTGTATGTACATATATATATGATATATATATGTATATATGTATATATGTATATATATATATATATATATATATATATATATATATATATATATATGTTCTGGCTTTTTTCAAACAAAATGAGCATGACCTCTTGATGATTGTGGCTCTGGGAGGTTTCCTCTATTTCAAATTGAAAGTACAAAAAAGTAGCTGCTTTGCCATTATTCAGTCCCAGTATGCATTCTACCCAAAACACAATACTGTGTCATGAAAAAATAAAGCAGAAAAGCCCATCTCAACCCCAGGACTCACTGGACACATGCCATCTGCTATTTAATCATGTGGGCCACAAACTGATAGATACAGAAATTAATTCAGCTGTTAGCTGACTTCTGATATATCCTCACTGACATTAGAAAAGGAAGAGTTATGGTCCTGATAATGAGTGCTTGCACACACCTCTGAGCCCAAATTCAGTTCCTACTTCCAAGATCTCCAGCTGTCATAAGGAAATCCTGTTCTATCATGTAAGGAGGGAATGTCATATGCTCAAATCTCCCCGAATCATAGACAGTCTACTTTCACATAGTGCTGCAGCATCCTGCACAGCACCACCAACATGCACTCAAAGTGTAAGTGCCCCAGCATCTCCAGTAGTTTACTTGTCTGCAGATCAATCTGTAACTGTCTCTTGGGCTGCTGGGAAGCATCACACTTTAGTTCCCACAAAAACTTTTTCTTTCTCCCTATTTGCAATTTGCCACTTTGAATGTGTAGTCAAAAGATTAATGCTTTCCTCCATTCAAATTATTTGTGAAACAACAGAGGATGAGCCACCCAAGGAATCCTGATTTCTCACATAACATTCCAATTTCAGCAGTGAGCTGATTTTTTCTTGTATGCTTTGGTCTCTAAAACTGTAGAAGTGTTGAGTGAACTGAAGTACAGCATAATAAATGCACTCCCTAGCACAAAGAAATACTGCTTCCAGAACTTAAAACCATGGAGAACTGCAGCATGAGCCTGAATGACAAAATAGAGTTTAGCAAGCCACACATTAAAGCCAGAAATTCTAATTGCTTTCAGGCTAAGTATTGCACTGAATGTGGCTATAATTTTAACAGATGTTCCTGGAGAAAGAAGAGGCAGTAAATTACCTGAAAACCACCTGCCATCTATTCAATTCTGAATAAAAATATAATGATTCCTGTTTTTTAATTTATTGAAAAAATGAACAACTCTCAGTATGGTCACTTTGTACATTATTTTTTGTTTATTATTCGACCAGCTTCTAAATCAGTTTCAGATTTCTACCAGTAAAATGGCTCCTAGTTGCATCACATCACACTTCAAAACAAAGAAGTGTGCTATGTAGTTCTTCAATCACTAATTCATTAGTGCACTTCACTGAATGAAGCAGGCTGGGTTCTATATAACAATCTGCTTTTTGTTACCCTCCAGCAAGGGAAAGAATATCATCTGAGGACTGCTTCCAGTGCTTCCAGGACTCTGGATTGCATCTGGTGTATGCTACCCACGGTTTTGCTTGTGGATTACCTCCTGAGAGGCAATGAATTTGTGGGCTTTTTGCCAGTGATATATCACTTTGAGAAATGTAAATGCAGTTTTCACTTTCTTGTTCTTATATAGTTGTATCTTTTGCCAAATATATGGCAATCTGTGGCCAAATAAAAAGTCTTTTCCCATACTCCAATGAAGTAGTACCTTATTATTTGGTAAGAAAGCCTGTGAGCTCATGGAAAAAACATTCATAAAGGAAAATGAAAAGGGAGTGTTCTAAAATACAAATTTTTAATTAAAAATATCCCATCTATAAAGACAGCTTAAACCACAGACTTAGTAAATTCAATATCTCCCTTTAAAAACTTGTGATTTGGCTGCAGTTTTTGTTAAAAGCTGCATACATTGTCAGAAATGCAACCCCTCTGCCCATAGATTTCCACATTAAATTAAAGAGGGGGAAACATAGCCATGAGAAATGGGTTAATCAACATCAGATTGCTTGTAGAAAATATAGCACATCATTTTTTTCTCATTTTCTTTCTCAAAAGTAAAAGCAGCAATAGCTTAGCTAAAATTCCATTGTCAAAATATCACATTCAAGAAATCATATTCAGTTTTGTAATTGCTAACCCTACTCCATCCAGCAAAGAAATTGTAAAAAGGCAATTCAAACCCATGCAACCCCCAGTTGAAATATATTGTTTTAAATGAAAATGAACATTCAGAGAGGCCTCATAGTCCATGTGCTGGGCCCTATCTGCTCGAAGCAGAAACTCCCAGCTGGAATTGTGCAGCACTCTCCTGGACAGTAAACTGGCTGGCCATCTGCCTGCATATGTCTCTTCTATGCTATTTCCCAGTTCCCAAAAGTGAGCACTGCAGCTTCAATTCACTTCACTTCACACTTGGCTCTACCCTGTTTGCAAGTTATTTGGCTGGTATGGACACCTCATACTAAAGAAATATAAATCACTGGAAGTAGCTAAAGAAAATTGCTTGATTACAAGCAAATAATAAAAAAAAACCCAAACCAAAAACAAAACCAAACAAACAATCAAACAAACAAAAACCAAACAGTAAATAGTACTGGAGATGTAAGAATGAAAACACACCTCATTTGGCTGACCTAGAAGATTCAGCCACTGGCCCAGCAAGCTGCCTATTTTACTGGCTCTTCAGAATTCAAATGAGAAACATGAAGCAGACAGAGACAACCATCTGTTTTACTCAATGTTGTATTACAAAGGAGAGATATTTTCCTATGTTGTAACATTCAGGGCAGGGAAAATTTTATTTTCCCTCAGCAAATAGATTGTCCTACCTTTATTTGAGTGACTAAATGAACTATTGGAAGGCTATTTCCCACCTTCTGCCCACCCCCACACCCCGAAGAGCAGTGCAGCTAATGTATATAAGGAAATGTAATATAATTACTGTGCCATTAATCATAGATATAAATTCTAGAAGATCTGTCTGCACTAGAAGAAAACATATACATGACTGACATAAAATCCACAGCTTTTTGCTCTTAGAAACTGTGATAACCTGACCTAGATGGGAAGAAAATTATAGCTAATAGGTTTGATTTAATTAGCCAGAATTTGCTTAGGTTGCCCAAGTTAACTTCGACTTTCTTATTAGTGCCTAGGTTTATTATGATTCAAATAGTTGTTGAAGCACTCTATATCTTAATTCTGACACTCAAACCCAAAGTACAAACAATATTAGCCACATGAAAATTAACAGAAATCCAAACATAACCCATCAGAAGACATATTTTGCAATATGCATGTATATGAGAAATATGAAGATAATATTTCTTCTGAATGCAATACTAGAAAGACTATTAGACTGCCTAACTCTCCAAAATGTTTTAAAAAAAATTGGAAAAGATTCAGACAAACCTCATAAGACTTATTCGAAGTCTGCAGTTTGAAATTCAAAAAGCTCTATTTACTTAACTTTTCAAAGGCAAGGGGTTTTAATCTACTAAACAAAGGCATAACAATATCAGCTAACTGCAGCTGAAACTGGATAAATTTTCAGCTATAAATAAGGCCTGATTTTTTACAGTAAAGATAATTATCCATGAGAAATCTTTTGGTAAGTGATGTGCTCAATTTTCCATCACTCAAATTAAATTTCCAGGCTTCACATTAAAACCAAGTATATTTCTGAAATTCAGAAATTAGAAACTTGCTACTTGATATTATGGACAAAATTGTGCTCTATTTTGTTGTTATTGGGGCTTTTGTTTCGTTTGGTTTGTTTTTTTTCCAGAATTCCAGACTATTAAATATAAGGACATCTTCTTGCATTAAAATCTATAAATTTTTTAGCAAAATAAGTATTGATGCTACTTTGATGGCATCATTTACATTGATTAAAATGTTACAGAAAATTCCAAGTGTCTGAGCAACCACCAAAAAGGCAAAGAAGATAAAAAGTGGGGTCACGCTATCTGTCCCAAGACATACATGACCTAAATGTATGACCACCAGTGTCTACCAATGGAAAGGTAAATCTTGTAAAATCAGTTATTCCTCATACCATCCATTCAGTTTGGCTTCACTGAAAGAACTCCTAAATAAAAGAGAAGAATTTCTAGCATCAATGTATTTGTAAGTGGTTGCTTAATGGTGCAGATATCCTGAGAATAAATCATTTCTTCACAGAAGATAAAAGAATCTAAGGCATGTTTCCCTACCAGCAGTCGAGGTTTGTGGGCAGATACTGAGCTCCTGAATCCCAAACCTCTGATCTCAACAGAGCCAAGAGCTGTCTCTCAGATTTAAGCTTTTGTTTTCAAATGAGACAAAGATATTCAGTCCCCACTGAGCTCTCAGTTTACCAGAAGTATAGAAATGTAGAAAAACAAAATTTTATACACTTCCTTCTCCAACTAAAAACTGCTGGCAGCTAATTCAACTCTCATGAAGTCCACACAAGTGTAAACTCTCTTCATCAAACTGTGAAATTTATTTCAAAATAACTGTGTTCTTATTTTTGGCATTTTTTTCTTACTGTGGTCAACAGACACCTGGCTTAAAACTATTACTTAAAAGAACTTTCAACAGAGGCTTTTTGACCACCTTCCAGCCTGATTTAATGCAAACAATTAAAATACCGACTTGAAAACTAAACCACTCATTTTATCCCTGCTAATAGGAAATTCTATTTGATATATAACTGACTATGGAAAAAATCCTGAAATGTAATTTCTTTCCAAAAATACACTGAAATCTTTCAAGCTTGATACTTCTCTATGTCTGAGCTTGCACATTTATATATCATTCTCTACCTTAGCCAAAGACCAGTGGAAGAAAGGCCAGGTATTTTCACTGAGGTGTTATTTTCAAGATATGTCAATGTTAGGACAGACTGGGTAATTTTCTTTTTTTTTATAAAGGCAATCAGACTTATTTTTGGAATTGAAATCTCCTCTGGATGTTGGAATATGCACTGTAAAAGTCCCCAGTCTGTATTACTTGTTAGGAAAAACAGTCGTACCGACCCAAGGAAAATCTTCAGAAGAGTAGCTTGTGTTTATTAATGTTTATTTTTCAGACTTCGTGTTTGTTGACAGGAGCAGCTGATTTAAATCACCTAAATCATTATAAGGGATTTGACTGGGTATGTCTCTTCATAACAGTCCAAAAAGTGTTTATTTTGAATTTGTGGTAAACCACAGGTGATGACACCATGAAAAGTGGTTGCACCAGCATCATGCTTTCTCTTTTCCCCAGTCTCCCTGACTTGGAGCAAGAATACTGAGAGTAGACAAGAAACTAAGAGGTGACATTGCTGGGACAGCTGACTCCAACTGGTTAAATGTATATTCCATGCCATGTAATATCATGCTCAACAATAAAAACTGGGGGGAGAGGAAGAAGGTGAGGATTTTTTGGCTTCCAAGGTGGTTGCTGTCTGGAGATCCGCTGAGCATTGTTCTGCTTGCCTGTGGCATGTGACTGTCTTTGCATTACTTTTATTTTTCCTCTCTCCTCCACTTATTGTCTTTACTTGAACCCACAGTTTTCACACTTTTGTTTTTTCCTGTTTTCTCTGCTTCTAGAGGGAGTAAATTGGGGAATGAGCAAGTGGCTGAGTGCTTAGGTGCTGCTTAGGGTCAACTCACAACATTCACACTCTCCCATTTTACAAACCTGAAACAGGACTAAAGCTTAGTAATTTTTATTTTTTTTTTAAATAATCTGATAGGAACACAAACATAACACATTTCTAGGCCTCAAAAACATGAGTAACTGTAAATGACATAAGTTTTTGTCTCAGGCTTAATGTAGTGATTTGCCCTGTATATCCTAACACTCCAAAATCCAAATTTGCACAACTATAGGCAACAAGCATTGTCCGGGAAAAAAAGGCAGTGACAAGTGTTTTTCTCTTTTAACTTTTTTAATTAAAAAAAAAAGAGATTTGCATTTACTTCATTTTACAATTAGTATAAACTTGGTAGTTATTAATTGTTCATGTTCTACACTTAGATTGCAGAAACTCAGGATATGCCTATTAAAAGCAACATTAACTGTTCCCTTGAGTAGGAAGATGTACTTAACCTTATAGAGCTGTATTGACAACAGATTTCTAATATCTCAGTTTTGCATTCTAGTTCTCTAAAATGTCACAAAATTGTGTAGGAAAGAGAACTTCTATTGTCTCACAGATAGAAGGGGATACAATGGTAATATTGTTAATAGCTAAAAACTACTTCTTAGAACTTTGGACAGAATTAGGTGTGTGAAAATAGTCACTGTAGAATTTCACTGAGGTCTGTGAGGGAACCCCTTGCTTATTTTACTGTGTCATTCTCAGATTACCATCTTCAACACTGTTCTCATGAGAATAAAAAAACAGGGAAAAAAATTAAGCTCAGTCTTTCTCATAATATTCTTTTTCACATGCCAGTGCACTAATTGTAAATTTCACTGATGTTTGAATCAGGTTAAATTAGAACCCATGTAATATTTTTATGCGTATCTTAAGACTACCCAATTTAAGGAAGTGAAGCCCTATAAAATATAAACCTATTTATTCTGGTTATTTCTTTGACTTCCAGCAAGCACTCCACTCATGGAAAGATGAACTTTCTTGAAAATTCCATTTTACTGCACAATCTCATTTACTCTTGCTAGTCATAAACAAATTAAATAACAGCCATAGACATTTTGACAGTGCTGAAGAATTTGCAGGTAATTTTAATGATGGAAAACATACTTCATCACACTTCTCAGAGTTCCAAGTTGATCTTTGGCAATGAGGCTGATAATTTGATTGTTCTGTAATGTACAAATGCAAAAATTCAAAAGCAGAAATCATTTTACAGAGAAACTAATTAAATGTAAATTAAGTTCTTGTACAGGATGTTAATACATAGTGATATATACAGACATAATTGAATAAGAATAATAAATAATAGCTCATCTAAATATCCCATTAAAAAAGATTTTCACATCAAAACAACTATCATGGTATGATATAGTCCTCTGCATCATTAATAGGAAATATAAGATATTAAATAAATTCTTTGCTTTCTTCTTACAATTTTTCTATTCCATCCTAATTTTAGGATCAAACATCTTTCAAATTTGCTGTGCTCAGTGACACTCCTATTAAAACAGAATTAAGACACTGCCTATCATGTCGGTAGACTGCAAAAAAAAAAGATGGGGTTCTGGACAGTAGGTTATAAAACTTATTTTAATTTTTTACTTCAGATTACCGGTGAACAAGCTTAACATTTATTTTGCATTGTTTCTTATAGAACATAGACTACATATTTTCCCTAAAAGGGACGCATTTTTTCATGAGCACTGTGCCTCAGGGCCACCGGGGGAGGAGACCCTGTGGGGACAGTCCGAGCCAGCTGTGCAGGAGAGTGCCCAGCCCCATTTTGGAGCTCCTGCAGGGACACAGGGTGAGCAAGCCCTGACATTGTCAAGGCCTTGGGTGGGTTAAGCCAAGCCCATAACACAGCACAGAACCCAGAACCTGTTCTACACCTCTGCTGGCTCTGCAGTAACCTTCCCGGGAAACTCTCGAGTACTGCCTGGAGTTTGGAGAGTAAATCACAGAATCACAGAATATCCTGAGTTGTAAGGGACCCACTCTTAAGTGAATGGCCCCTATGGGGATCAGATCCAAAACCTTGGTGTGATGAGCACCATGCTCTAACGGACTTAGCCACCATTTGTGTAATTGTGCCTGCAATACATGTAATTTCATTTGCTATGTTTTGTTATCTCAGCATTTGGACTGTTACTAAGATTTTTTTTTTTCTCTTGGTTTTGTTCTCTCAGTTATCCAATATCCACTAAGGCATTAACTATGTGTAATTAAGTTCCTGATTTTTTACTTTTGTTTACCATGTGGGGCAACAGAAATTCATTCTGATGGGAAAGATTTTTAGCTATCTTAGTCCTCAAATAATCAAATCAGGGAAATGTTTAATAAAGGCAGTATAATTACACAGAAGCGTAGTCTGTAATCAAGTGTAATCCCAATTTGACTGATCAGGGAAAAAGAAAAAAAACCAACACCTGAATCAAGAAACAGTCAATATTACAGAACAGAGAGAAGATTGAGCAATTTCCTGGCACATTTCCTTTACTGTTTCAAAGTGCAAAAGATAGCTGAGGTCCTTCTGGATGAGTTTAGGCAGGATCAATCAACATGTGTTGTCTTCTCTTTTTTTCTGATTAATTACAGTAAGCGTCACATGCTTATTTAAGCAGAATAATCTGTATGGCATGAATCTGTTTATTGATTAGCACAAAGCAACTGTTCAGTTGAATCGCACTTGATACAACATGGTGGTCCAGTATCCAGAAACACACTGCAAGGAGAAGAACCTCCTTTTATATTTTCTACATCTACAATTCACATATTTGATAGGGATTTCTAAATAGATCTAATTTTTATAGACTGCAAATATTGTTCATTTATGACAAACTGGCCTGAATACCTGTTGTAAAGAGTGTTTTATTGCTATGGCTTAGCACTTCACATATTACAAAAGTAAATTCTAGCCAACCACTTGCACTAATTTGATACAGATGTAATATCTATTTTAATGACTAGTATTCAACCGTTAATTGTGCTATAACTTTAAAGACATACATGCATTTCAAACTACTCACTATTTAACTTTGTTGTGTGACTCAGAGTACTTATCCTAAATTTCCTTTACTTGGAACAGTACAGAACTTTAAAAATATGTTAATAGATCACCTAAGTACAAGACAATAGTTACTGACTACTCTGTTATAGGTAACATAGCAAATAAAGGTAACTGTAAATTTTTGTGGACTATTGATATATCTGTAATAATAACACCACATCTTAATTGTTTCTGTTCTGAAAAGTTGCTTAGGTAGATAATTAATCCTTCTGATATTGAGAAGGGCTTTGAAAAAATGTGAAACCTGAAAGTTAGACAAGGAATTTGCTAAGAAATACCAAGAATCCACCAGTCAATTCTGACTCCTGAAAAACAATATGTAAACTACAAACCACAAATAATGAACTCATATTTCTCAAGTAATGCTAATTGTATTAACAATTAGTAATGGGTCCTAAACCAATTAGGTAGAGGAAAAGATAGACTTTGAAGCTGCAGTGTGTAATCAAAGTCAGAGCAGAGGAGAATGATCATGATATCTCACTTGTGTATTAAAAACAGGAGATGGTAAGTGTGACATTTTTAAAACAAATACATTTTAAAAACCAAGGTGTGGCAGACACAAGAAAAATACTGACATTAAAAAAATAAGACATCATTTTTTGTGACTGATTCATTCATGTCATAACCCTTCCTTCAGTCAAATAAAGAATGATTTTGGGAAAAATGTTTTTAGATAGTAAAATTTAACTTTCTATTCTGTAATTATATTATCACAGAACAGTTTAACTTATTTTTAACTTGTTGTTAGCATATCTATTAATTTGTGCAAGCCTCCTCTTGTTAATATTCTAACTTTTTAGATAATCATCCTATTTATATTTGCTTATTTAGCTAACTGCCTCCATGCATGTCTTCAATGGGGAATTCAACTGATAATTTAACATCCAAGACTCTCCCCTAACCCTGTTCATATATTCCCAATAATGAACATTCTGTGAACAGCTGCATTGTTAGATGTCCAAATAGATTGCACCAAAAATGATAATTTGTGTATTGTGGTCTTAGTGGACAAAATCAAAAAGGATTCTTTATTGATAACTAGAGTTTTTGTACATTTTTATGAGTTAATAGGGTTCAATTAAAATTGCCAAGTTGTGAGCTTCTTGCACACGTCTCTGGAGCTTTGAAAGAAGAAAGTTTAATGAACGGTTGAATAGTTATCCCAATACCCTGGTAATTAGAGATCGAGTAATTAATGTGCATCTGTGGTAGACTCTGGGGTACTGTCAATGACCCTGCAGTGTGGCAGAAAAAAGGAAATTATGAGCTTGGCATGGGAATATAGCTTTTCCTATTTTCTTAAATTTCAGATCTACATCTGTGTTTAATTAAAAGAAGAAATGAATTACCATTAACACCATTAGGCTATGAGCTCTGATTGGTTACGGTCCACACGGACTTTGAGTGATAGAAACTTGGGAGATCAGCAAAGATTTTTTGGGGATCCTTTCATGTGTCTGAAGGACTTTTTACAGAAGACAACAAACATTTAGGGAAAAAAAGCTTACAGGCTGGAAAGCATGAAAGTGAAAGACATCTGTGTTTCTGTACAACTTCTACGGTAACCAATTTTACTTTTAGAGTGCAGGTGCCCCATCCTTGCAGTGGGGGCTGCAGGGCAGCCTCTGTGAGGAGAGACGGCTTCCGTCTGTTGCTCCAGCCAGCTTCCATGGGGACAGCAGGGCATGGATGAGCCCCTCAGGCAGGGTGCTGCTGCCTCTAGGAAAGTGCATTTAAGAAAGAGCAGAAATAGTGGGAACACCAACATTATAAGGAGGGGGAGGTCCATGGCAGAGAGCACGTGTTCCCTGAGCCTCTGAAACATCTGTGTTGGAGAAAGGGAAGAGTGTGAGGAAAATGTAGTGCTGGAAATGAGCTAATAGGGACTGGCTGCAGCTCTCTCTCCCAGAGATGCTGCAGGGACAGGATGAGGGTGGGGCATGCAGGCAGAGGAGTTGGGAGTGAAGTTAAACCTGGAAAAAAGGGTACTAAAGGTGTTGCTTTAATTTTCCCTGTTTTATTTCCCTCTACCTGAATTTATTAATTACATTTTTATTTTGACTGGCAATCAGTTAAATTTTCCCTATTAAAGTATGCTTTGCTGATAATGGTAATTGATAAGCAATTCCCCTGTCTTACTTTGACCCATAAGCTTGTTTCCTGTTCTTCCTATCTTCTCCCCTGTGCTTTTGCCCAGGCTAACCCACTACAAGATGTTATAGCTTTAAATACGGTGAGGTAAGAGCTGTTCATAACTACAATTTAGTCTAATTTAACTTTAGAAGAAATACAAAATCACCTTTTTTATATAAATATTTAATTTGTAAAAGTTTTGTAAAGTCTAAAAATTAATAACACTGAAGAAAACTTATTGAAAGATAGTCCTCACAGATGTTAGATAACTAGGTAAGCTGATGTAGTAGTTTCTAGAGGGATCCAGAGGAAAATTGCTTTTATCTCCTGAAGCAAAACAGCATTCCATATTTCACATGATAATAAAATGTATCCTTAGGGTAAGTAAGTTGTCTCTGCTTCTAAAACAAAACACAATTCAATTTGTATGCAAAAGTAAAGTACTATTTTATGAGAACAAGTAACTCTCCTGAGCTTACTGTTTCAGCAGATTCTAATACCTTTTGTAACAGTACACTAGTTCCAAATTAACACTGGCTGGCCATAACCAACAAGATTTGTAAGATTCATTGAAATGTAAAGCATCAACTCATAGATAAATCACTAGAAGTGATTTAAGAAGTTCCAAGATGTGGCTTTAAGACAGAAATGTCCTTCAATACAACTAAACTTTTGAGTACCTGAAACTGCCAGCTTCTTTGAAAAAACACAGATAAATACATGGAACAGTTTGTTTAGCCGGACATGAAATAGAGCTCTTGTTTACCAGCAAAGAAGATTGTACACAAAATACTATTTTCTAGCAGTATTTCATTAACAGCCTATTCACAAATACAGTTCCTGAAGAATTTCTGCCTTACATAGAAGATTTCCTCTGAGTACTTCTGCAGGACTGAGCAACTCTGTTTTCTAAATCCCCTTCCAGTCTTTCTCAGAGAAAGAGAGAGACCCACAAAGATGAGATGCACTAGAATCAGTCCAGATTAGAAGTACTGAATTGTATGATCCACCAGACCTAAGTGGTGCTTGGGGTAAGTAACAATGCAGGCATTGAAGTCTTAAGAGCCCTTTTTTTTTTTTTTTTTTTAATTGAGATATCTTCAATTTTTGCTTACTATCTAGATAGCAATAGGAGATTTCAAAAGATGTTGCTCAGACAATACCTTGGTCATTTGTCTTCTGGCCACTCACATAATGCCTGTCTAGGAGAGTCAGTATTTAAATGAATTCATGAGTTCAAACACACTATTCGAGCAGAACAGAAGCAGTGTTCACTCAGAATGCTGCTTCTACTGTCCTCTTAATTTTTTTCTTGTATTTCTCTCCATCAATCTTCAGAATTCTGTACCAGTTCAGAAGATTGAGATGATAACTTTACAGCAGTACTCAAGGTAAAACACATTTCAGGCTGATGCCATGTTAATGGCTATTGTTAGGTGAGAAACAAGTCATTTGCTTCCTGAAATTTATAAGATTAATGACACTACTATAGTACCCTGCCAAGAGAATTTAGTTTAAATATGTATGAACTTACACTTCCATACAAATGCAATAGCATGCCGTTCATAAAAGAATGGAAATAATATATGCAAATAATGCTGTGTAAAAGCCTGGTGTTATATCCACTGTGCATTAAAATTCTTTGTCCAGCAGTGCATTTCACATTGAAATAGCTTATAAATAAATAAACAAATCAGCAAACAGGATTAATGTCTTTAAATATGCAAGGTTCCTGACAAAATATCTGACACAATGAATTCTTCTCAAGATATAAATATTGTAATTGGTTATTTATAGAAACCTAAGTTATGTTTTTGTCCTCCTTCATTTAGTATATATTGTGTGTAGCATTTTCTTCCATATTTTCCCTATAATTTTATTTTCTTCAAAAATAAATTAAGAAAATGTCAATATGTTTACCAACAGGTTTACTGTATATTTGCCATTCTCATAAGAAAGATATTGTCTGTTAAACTATGAAAACATAGTTCCAGAGTACTTTCAGGGAAACTTCACTGCCACAGTGAATTTGTTCTCATTGCTGCAAGTTTATTTCATCTGTGCAAAGGTGTTGTGCACATTTAAAGCAATAAATATCATCTTTGGCGACCTTTGAGCATGGTGAAAGAGCTTAACAATAAGAATTAGCTGGTTCTCTGGAGTGAATCTTCAGCACCACGAGAAAAAAAGAACTGATAATGCAAAAAAGCCACCACTTTATTTTCAACCTGGAATGCAAATATCTCTCTAAAGGTATTACATATTGATTTCAAAACAACAAAACCAGATTTCTTTGGTTAAATTAAATGACAATAAATTCAGTTTCTCAAAGTAACTTTTTTAATACCAAGTAAATGCTTATACCTAAGAAGAAAGAGCAAAAGAGTAGAGAAAAAAATAGAGGGAAAGAATTGGAAAAAGGGAATAGGAGAAAATGAAATTAATGAAATAATCCCTTTGTTAATGAAATGTTTTATGGATTGCTTCAGTCCCTGAAGTATCAGTTTTCAAACTATTTCTTTAACCAGCATACTCTGTCATCTATTTATTTAAACAAACCATTTTATAACATGACAGTTTTCCTCTGAGATCAGCATATTACAGTTTCTCTGCATATGTGACATTTAATTGTATATACCTCTCTGAATTGCATGATACTATTAGATCAAATAGTGTGTACAAAATTCAAACTTGTTTGCAGTTGCTGCAGTTGTGATTTCTGTAGCACTACCTGGGTTTAATGCCCCTGTTTACAATTTTTTTTAATAATAATAAGATAATGTTGTTGTGAGCTTTAAGAGCAGTAGCTGCCCTTAAATGAAGACAAATAAAGCAGAAGATTTAGCATAGATGCACAAGTTTAATATGCAAACCATTCAAGCCTTATCAGTCCAATTAGTAAAATCCAATTAGATCAGTTACAGAAAACTGCAGCTTCTTCAAGTTTGGACATAGAAAAGAATAGAATAGTTATTAAATTTTCATCTTTGGGGAAGGCGCATGCTCATATCACATTCCATAATGAAGACCATGGTCTAAAAAGAAATAATTAGATGCCTGAGATGCAATACCAGCAAAATTGATTTTGACAATAAAGCAGATACAAACATGAAGTATTATGAAGCATTGCCTACAAGCAAATTAATTGTAATTATTCTCATATGCACTCTAAAAGCTTGGTTTACAAAGTAATTTCACTGATTTCAACATTATTTTCCCAGAATGACACCGCCATAAATGAGGGGAATTTGACCTTTGTTTATGGAGAACTTGCTACACTAGAATGTGGAAAGTAATGGAAATCTTAAGGTTAAGATCATGTGCAGCACAAAGTATAAAGAGTAAATCAAGCAGAATTCAGAATGACTTTTGAAGAAATACAATAACCTTTAAACAACCTTTTATAAAAGAGAAATTGGCTTTCTAGTCCTTTGCTACTTACATGAAACAAGATTTCATTTAATCACTTGTAGATGTTGTGTTTTCATTACATCCATTAAGTTACTTAGTCAGATTTCTCATTTCCTCCCCTACAAGCCAGAAGGAAACCTAATACCAGAAAAAATAAATGTCCCTAATCACCCAATCCATCTAATGACAGATTTTGTTGGAGTTTTGGTTTGTTTTTTTTAATTAAAAGAAAGAATGCCAAGAGAGATTACATTTTTAAAGCCAACTATTTTTGTACATGTCAAGTCACCAACCAACGGTAATCATTACTGTGAAATACTTTAGCATCTTATCTCCAACAATGAACAATCTACATTTTTAAAAACTTTGAAATCTATGAAATGGAAAATTTGCATAATATGTCTAGAAGAAAATTTACTCCTATTACAGACAGGTCATATTTGGGTAATACCTTCAAAGAATATTCCAGACTATAAAAAAAATCTTACTTACTTATGCATAACAGATTATTTTAGCATTTCCAAACTGGAATAAAAAATGGATTTCAAATAGTGAAAAGCACTGTTAGCCATGACAAAAATAAATAAATAAATAAAAGGTCACAAAAGTCTTCTGCAATATCAATACTTGTAGATTTTAAATAAACTTGACTCCATAAATTTGGATCATCTCCGTGACTAAGGTAAAATAAATATGTCTATTACTCTAGAATATTCTCTGGTGCACAATATTAATATCAAATATTTCACAGAATCAACAGCAGCATGTGGTGTTACTTTCTGACCTTTTAATGTCAATGTTGCACTTAGCAGAGGAATACTCTAAAGAGTTTTAAATACCTGAAGTCCATTAGACAAAACATAGTACCTGGAAACAACATATAAAATACTTTGCTTTTTTGAGTCCAGATCCTCACATCATGTAAACAAGGATAGTTGAGAATTAATGTTTACAGGTGTCAGTTGTTATCAGAAATATTAAATAATTAGACTGATAGCTGTAACCTTGTGTGTTCACTTAATAACTGTAACATTATATGTCTTGGAGTAATTGGTTGAATATTTATGTTACATAGCCAAGTTCATAGCAGTGTAATCCCACATATAGTTAACTTGAAACACTGTGACCTCCTTGAGCATTTTTCAAAATTAGCAACAATTACCATAAAGTCCTGCTTTATCATTTAAAATGTTATACTGACACATATGTGTACATTTGCTCATAAAATGCCATTAAAGTATTAACTAATTTATTCAAACACTTGGAAAGTAGGTAAAATCTATTACAGGATCCCTAAGCCTCCTTTTAAAGACCTGAAACTGAAAATTAGTCCATTCCAGGAATTTTAGCAATTAAAGCAGAACCATCCATCACCTTTTTTCCCCCCAGGATTTTTTTCTAATTTAATGGCATACATTACATTAGTGGAGATAAAATTGGAAAAGCTTCAGAAAATTTACTGCAGTACAAAAAATCTAGAGAAAGTACCTTGGCCCCAAACCTTATTATCTCTCTATATATCTCTCAGTAGCATCCCAACGTTACACTAATAGAATATGTTGAGTTACCTAAGAATTTCTTCTGATTTGGTAAATTAAGAACCTGGAACAGATTTTTCTTGGCCTGCATTCTCTGCAGCTATTCATCCTGAGCATGATGGCTTTCTTACCATCCTTGCTGGGATGTGTTAAGCAAGTGGGACTGCTGTAATCTATTGAAAAAACTATTGCGTTTCTCCAAATTATAACAAAACTGATAGAGAAACCAAAGTTGATACCAGTTTTTATGTTAATTTGATAAAAGTACATGACCTTTCTATTTTGAAATAATTCAGTTTTTCACTATCAGGTTTAGCAGACATAATCTTAAAGAATGAGGGAGGTGTTGCTGTTCATAAACGTCTATGCAAAAGCTTTTTTTGACTGGTTCTTTCATAAGCAGTATATCTTTTCCTTGATAGAGGACGAGATTTAAGCTTGTTTTTTTTTCTCCTCTTTTAATTCCTTTTTTGTTCCTATTTTCCTTACCTGCATGAATAGAATCTTCTTTTTTATTTCTCTTGCTCAACCTTTTTACTGGTAAATACTGCAACTAATACTTTACTAGTACTTTAAAGGGAGCCCAAGGATTTCAACTGAATAAAATCATCTTCTTTGCCTCAGTGGCAGTACTGAAGAGGATCTGCAGGAATTGAAAAGCCATTCTGGCAGCTGGAATAAAATGGTTTTGTCACTGAGCTAGAAATCATGATGATTTGAGCATTTGTATGTGATACAATAGACTTAGATTGATTTTTGGTAAGCTGTATTTCTACTAAATGAAGAAAACAAAATTGCATTTTAGAAACCTGTCTCAACTGTAAAGTAGAACTTTATACCACAGCATAATGTCTTATATCCTGCATGAATAATGTTACTGGAAAAAAGTTCAGAAATGGCTCCTTTGCTTTTATGATTCAAAGTCATAGGGATATTTTTCATTATCTTCTGTTAGAGAGTCCAGGGTTATTGTCTTGTATTGTCCTCACCCAAAAGAAAAAATACTAATTCATGAACGTCACAATATAAAATAAGAATGTACAACCCTATAAAACATGACACACCAATATGATATCAACAATGAGTGTATAATTTGGCTGCAGTTTAAAGGAATATACTCATCGCATTTGGTTTTATTTTTTTAGGTAGCAGTCTATTTTCTATAATGCCATCACAAGTAAAAGAACAATCTTCTCTTTCAAGATGGAAGGACATTTGGTGGTCCTTACATTCCTGTGAGATAAAGCTAAAATATTATTAAAGAAGTTTTTAAAAAACCATAATCATGTCCTAAAATATGGTGTAAAAATGTGAAATCATCAAAACACATGAATGAATGAATGAATGAATGAATGAACGAGCAAGCATGGCTTTGGTCCACCAAAAGAATTTTGCTTTGATATTTTAAATTGTGGGGTTCTTCTTTCCTCTTTTAAGGCTCCTAAAATTTTATACTAAAATTATTCTGAGGGGGGGGAAAAAAAGTTTTCAAAACACCAGAATATTTATTTTCACCTGTTTACAAAATCTTAGGGCCTATCTCTTGAAATAATGAATTTGCAAGCTAAAAACCCTAAGTGCATCGGTAGATCACCAACCAGTGAATCTGTTGTTCTCTATATGTCTTCACATTTCTTTATGCATACTGAATTTTCCTTGTATCTTCTTGGACATTTATAAAAAGGCTTCCTTTTTTTGTTGACCATTATTTATAAGAAACTATATTCAGTTATACATGCTGCTCAGTAGATGCTGGCAGAAAGTAGTTTTCAGTTTTTAAACTTAAATCTCCACCCCTGAATTTTTTGATTATAAATATGGAAATAAAAAGTTATGTTGCAGTTATTTTTTAAGACATCAGATGCTAAATATTTTTTTTCATACCTTATTTAATTTTAAATATTTTTGATGACAGATGTTCTATTTTTAAATGACCATGCTCAACACAGTTGTACACAGCTTAAAAAATAAAGGAAATTTTAAAAAAATAAAAGAAAGTAATTATGTATTAGAAAATAGATTATTGCCGTTGCTTTTTATTTATGAGACAGACTTTTCCTTGTCTTTTAAATTGAGGATTATAGGTCAGTTCCTCACTATCTATAATCAATATTGTTTCAATGTTTACCTAGACCAGGTAGAACAAACCTTTTTTTCTATTGACTTTTATGGATTACTATATGGTCTCTTGTCACTGTTCAATAAAAATTTTAAATAATGATTCAAGAACAAACTTGACCAATGCCAAGTAATACATCGAAGTTTCAGGATGAAATAAAACTGTGATTTACATATGAAAATCTAGCATAATTTAAATTAATTCTCTAGTCAATCCTATTTTCAGGAATTCTGAGAGTTACATCTCTCAATGTCTCCAAAATAAGTTCCCAATACTTAGTAGCTCAGCAAAGTGCATGTGTCCTATTTTATTATTTATTTCAGACATATGACAGTCCTTAGGGATATGTTCAGTTACTTTTCCAGTTTTCGTGACACCTAGTCAGAAATTGTTTCTGGCTGCAAACAGATGGTGTTTTTTCCCCTTATGTAACGTCCTCACCTGAAAGATGCAGAATGTGCTGTAGTTCACTCTTACTTCAGGTGTCACTTCACTCCAAAGCCTGTATTAATTCCACCCAATTTCTGCTTACAGAGAAAATTATATTCAGTTTCTATAACCTTTAAGTAAAAAGCAATTGGCAGTGCACTTAGCTTCATTGTGGCATACAGTTTACTTCTCATTATTAACATTTGAAAGAAATTATTGTCAGAAATTTGGCCCAAAAAATAGTCTGTTGTTTTGTCAGTATCCAGGTATGTATTTTTTCTTTCTGCCAAGTGAATAGTAATCCACTTTGAATAGAAAGTATTGTGTTAATTCAAAAGAGCCACTTAAACACTGATTTTTACTTCCAACTCTGATTGGAGCACATACAACTTTAAGATAAATTTGCCAGTTTTTTCCACTTTATATATAAAGCAGAAATATCACACAACCTAAACTAAGTAAGGCAGGAGTAAGTACTCTAATACCAATGTGTTTGAGACAATTCTGCAGTATTTCATCAGACAAAAAATTGTTTAAAGGACACATTTGGTTAGTTTGTGGAAAATTTGCTGAAAGATCACAAAGAGCTTCTTTTTCTTAAGGTAAGGACTGCTAAATATACTTCAGCAAATATGCTGAATGTTCCTAAATAATTAATTTCAAATTTCCCACAACCCAAAACTATTAAAGCACAATTTTTATTGTTTATAAAATATTTAATGTGTCTCTGCAGTTAATGGTTTTTAACACATCTGTACCCAGGGGTTAACCCGATAATTCCTTCACAGACACTTATACCAGCTGTATTAGTTGTAAAGAACATCCTAGCCCACCTCTTTTGATTCCACATGAAAAGAAATGTGTTCTTTTATCAGCAAATATTTATATTTTTTTAAAATCTTTGTCATGAATGAGAACTATTATGAACCCAGTTATAAATCAGTGGAAAAAAGACAACATTTCAGACTCTTAAGCCCTTCTCTCTATATAATTACATAGACTAAGTAAAAGGGGTTGGGGGTTTGTGTGCCATAGGACTATATTACCATAGCAATAGATGAGTTTTGTAAAAGTTGGTATTCAGATAGCAGAAAGTCTTGTGATCACATATGCATCAATCACACGTGGTTGCAGTAAGTTTAAAATTCCACATTAAGCTAGAAAAACTGATTATTTATGTGAAAAAGGAATCTTTATTATGCAGTATTGACTTCAAAAACATTATCAGTGTGATTACCAAACTAGCATGCTAAATAGATTGAGAAGCAAGAAATTAAAACTGTTTGAAATACTTCTATAAAATCTCGGTGTCTGAAGTTTTCCTGATTATCGTCTATTTGCAAGGAAACTGCATATACAAGAAAAAATAAATGCAGAAAGGGCCTAATTTGAAATAAGTACAATTTTTATTAAAAAAAAAAAGCTGTAGTAAAAGAAAAAATTCGAAGATAAAACTGCAATTTTAAAATTTATGATTATGTAATAGCGTTTTAAATTGTTATCAATGTTTGCAAATATCACAAGCATTTTATCAATATCTTCATGAAGAGGTTTTGAAGCCTGTGAGGTTGTCTACCAGCACAAAAAAGCACACTTAAAGTGTGTTTGGAGACCGTAAGATTTAAATAATTTCAAGATGAAATGAAATCAAAACCTAAAAAAAAATGGAAATTGTTTTATTTCTGGAGCAATATTTGTGAATAATTGCACTTATTCACCAGAGGAAATAAAAAAAGTTAATGTAAATACACACAGAAATATTTTTCTTGTCCTCTACAGAACCATGAATAGACTTCCACAGAGATTTCCTTGAGATGTATTAATGTCTGATTAGTACCATGACTTCTTGTTTTATACCATGATTTCCTCCTATACAGAGCTACAAATTCTTAGATAGGCATTCTTCTACAACTTAAGATCAACAATTACATTTTTAGAAAACAACTTATGTCCCACTGGTCAAAGTATAAAGCTGTCTTTGTGAGTCATAGTTTATAATTATTTTATAACAGCAAAATCAGCACTTTTCTAGATGCAGGCAAGACTGAAAAAGGACTAAGAGGCAGCATCTTAAGGGTGTTTTTTCTGTATAATTTATGATACTGGAAAGGACATGACTTTTATTCATTTTGAAAGTAAAAGTTAGAAATATGCACATACAATCTTTGGTTTTACAAGAACAGCTATCTCAACAAAGTATAGACAGGTTGGGTTTTTTTTTTATTTCCTTCACATTTCTAATTTAGGGTTTGTATTTTTGGCTGAGAAACTTTAAAATCAGTGGTTTGTTGCTGCTCTTCTAAACAAAAATTCAAAGAACAGGGGCATATCTCATTTATCTCATTGCAATTTAGATAGTTATATAATTGTTTGGGCACTATCAATTACTGGGATTACATAATGTTTTCATATTGTTGTTCTGGAGAATAGACTTCTTTGCTTCTCCTAAAGTCAGGCTCTCAGGGAACTTAATTTAGGAAACAATGCTTTCAGAATTATGCAAAACTTGTTCCCAGCATAATAGATCTCCAAGCATAACAAACTTTAATGCAACGATTTGCCTTTACTCGAGCGAGGAACAAATTTAATTTAGACTTTTTCCTCAACATTGTTTGAAGATTACCAGAGGTATGTGGGGGAGTCGTTGCCCACAAGCCATGTCCAGGAGGCAGCTTGGAGAAGATGGAGGAAAGCTCTGTCTTTGTCTGACAGTCATTTCATGCCCCCCTTGGAATAGTCAGCAGTATCTATGAGGAGGGGCAGACTGCCAAGAACACTATGTCCTCTAGAAAGGTTCTCCAGTCAGGTGACCAAAGGTCTCCAGCAATGGGCTGCTGTCAAACCCTTGCCTGGCTGAAGGTCTCCTGCCGTGAGCAGACCTTGGCAGGAGCCATGGGTATAAAAGTAATTGCATCTCAGCTACAGGGCTTGCCCTCACTCACTGTCTCTCTCTCCCTCTTGCTGGACACTGCTGGACACTTGGCTGGACCTGCTGACTTTGCTTCATTCACCACCTCTGAGCCTTGTGCCTAGCCTGTGTCCTGCCCTACCAATTCCTCTTCTTCACCTGCTCCAGCCATTACCTGTGCTGCCTCCTGGTGTTGCTGCCTGCCTCCAACCCTGCTTTGCCAATCCAGCCCACCATGGAGATCCCCGCTGTGACCCTGTCCAGTGCCCAGTGCCCATTCCCTCACCACATGTGTGGCCACACATCCACACAGGAGCTGTGCCTTTGGAGCTGTGCCTCTCATGCACACACGCCTGGTTGCTTGGACCTTGATGGCACACTGTGAAGTCCTGGCAGTAACACCTGCTTTTTCTGTGTCTCTCTGCTCTCTATCTTTCTCTCTCTCTTCCCCCATTCTTTTCCTTCTCCTTCCTCCTTTTCTGTCTTTTCTATTCTTCTTTAGTAGGGCAACACACTTTTCGTTACCAATAAATGGTTCTCAGATAGAATATTTCCCTCATTTGACTTCATTTTTCCTAGAACATCTACTTTAAAAGAGCTCCCTGCAGTTTCCCACAGCAGAATGTGACAACTTGCATGCTGTTTTTGTCTGGGGTAGAGTTAATTTTGTTCACAGTGGCTGGTGTGAGGCTTTTGGTATTGTCTTGCTGGTGAGGAAGCTGGGGGTGCATGGGAGGTTGGGAGGAGGCACAGCCAGGACAGGTGACCCAAATTGACCAAAGGGATATTCCAGACGCTGTGACATCATGCTTAGAATAGAGAGTGGGAGGAAGAAGAAGGAAGGGAGGGACACTTTCAATGAAGGTGCTTGTCTTCCCAAAGACCATGATATGGGATGGGGACCTGCTGTCCTGGAGATGGCTGAACACCTGCCTGCCCATGGGAAGTGGTGAATGAATTCCTTGTTTTGCTTTAGTTGTGTGACTTTTGCTTGCTCTACTAAACTGTCTTTGTCTCTACCCATGAGTTTTCTTGCTTTTACCTTTTAATTCTCTTGCTGTTTCTGCTAGTGGAGGAGTGAGCGAGCAGATGTGTGGGATTTGGCAGCTGGCTGGGATTAAACCACAACTTGGTATTGAGGCAGTCATCTGTCCTACTTAAGATCTAGAACTCTGTTAGCTGTGAGAAATAGCAAAACAACTGGATCCATGTAATTACAGATTCATCTCCTGGGCTCACTCCTACTTTAATAATAACCTAGAAGTAGTTATGCATTACCCCTCAGAACAAATCAGTTTTATTTGTGCCTTTTTTCCTCAATGTTGAACAAAATATTCATTATTCAGGAGACTGGAAAGCAAACTTCATGAAGGAATGAAAAAAAAAACAAGTAAGAAAACTTTTTGGGATTTTCTGGAGCAGTTTCAAATCCTCTGAACTTAATGAGAGCTTTTTCTACTCACTTAAAAATTCTTTTCACTCAGTATATTCATAATAGACTACAAAAGGCCCCCTTATTTGAATAGTTAAAAAGAAGAGAAAAAAGAACTGAGGACTGAAAGCCAAGGTTGTATGTATTCTAAGTGTGAAAAGGAACATCCTTATTAAAGGGATGATTAACCTTTGGTGCAAATAATCAAAGTAGATTCTCTCTACCAGCATAGCCTGTGTGACATATTTTAACTAGATGTTATTTTGAAAACGTCTACATGGGGAAATTAATGAGTAGAAGGAATTTATTTACTTCAATGTTGCCATTCTTACAGTGTCTGTTTGGCAAAGAAAATGTTGTACTAAAGAAAACTTTAATGCGTTGTATCTTAATATGTTTCCAAAGCATGATAAAATCAATTTCACAGCAGCACTCTCACAGCAAAGAAGTCCTCTTCTGAAGAGTTACTGAGACAAGTTAGTGGCTTCTCATTTTAGTTAATTTCCCATTTATTTCCCCATACAGAACCCCTAGCCAAATTCTACTGCTTTTTTTTTTTCTTTTGTGTTTGTGTGTGTGTGTGTGCGTGTGTGTGTGTTTCTGGATAACTATTTGATTATTGCAGCATGAGATAAACCTAATAGGAGACAAATTGTAGCTTCTAACCTTAAGCTCCCTGAGTATATGTAATTCTTGGCAAAGAAACTGTATCAGTATTTTTCATTACCACTGGTATTTTCCTGTGTTTGCTGAATTCCAGCAACATGCCTTGTTAATGTTGTTCCTGGAAATACAGATAAATTAGTGCACTTTGAAAGACATTATAAGGAAAATGTAGCTCTGTTAACATTGTTCACACATTCCTTATCAAGTAATTCCTTCAATATTGACAACATCTCTTCATTACAGTATGGGTGTGAGCTGTGCTGTCTACTGATACTGGGGAGGTGATTTTGTGGAGGGCAGAGGTTTGCTTTGTTCTGTTTGGGTTGCTTTGTTTTTATTGTATCACCCCTGATACAGATAATTTTACTACTCTGACACCTCTAATCTGTGTTTTTGCATGACATAGCTCAAGTCTTTTAACTCATTTACTTTTGGCTGATATGGCCAGGGAATCTGTAACTTTAGAACCAACACTCAGGAACTTCTGACTAGTTGAGTAAATTCATTTGCAATGAATCTTTAAAAAAAATATTGATACTATCTTGTAACTGGAAAATATCTTCATACCAAACTAGTAACTAATTTTACCCTCATAACAGATCTGATCATTTCTGTGTTTCATAAAGCTCAGCTGCCTAAAACCCTCTCTTTGTACAAAATTCTTGGGTTCCCAGTCTTTTTCCTTGAAAATCTAATTAATAGTATTCTTTTAAATAAGAAGATTACTTTCTGTGAGCAATTAACTGAAATTCAGTCTGCTTTAAACTTTTCAATATAGCAATGAATATTTATAAACTTAATAGAACTTCACCCTGGTAGGCAATCCCTTTAATCTTATTTGAAGCAGCATGGGGCCCAAGTCTCACTGGATTAACATCATATTTTCTTTTGGCACACACACACAAAAAATAATTTCCTTGAAATGAAATATTTGACCAACTGTTATCCAAATCTATGACAGTTCAAAGTCTGTGTCAGTAAAACTAGAGTGTATATATCCATATTATCTGTGGCTTCATGCTGGGATTCAACAATGTTCTCTCAAGCTCATACGCACTTTTCTGCACCATTAGCACCTGCTGGCTTGCAAATATTAATCAGGGAATGAAAGGTACAGTAACTTTGGTCTTAAAATGCAAGCCAAATAGGGTAAAAGTCTGCTACACAGGAAAAAAAAAAAATAAAATCAGCTATCTAGGAAGCAAAGATGTGAGCTGGAATAAAACCAAAGAAATATTTTCAGTGTTTAATTTCCTCTCTAATTTTGCTTTATCTCTTTCTTGTGAAAAGTCATTATTTTGAAATTGCTTTCGAAGTAAAATCTGATTTACTTTCTCAAAACAAATAGATACTGCAAACAATTTTCTAGTAATTTCTATATTATTGCCACGTATGCAAAATACCTGAGAGCTGGTTTTAGAGCTGGGTTTTTTTGCCTTTTCCTCTCATTAACTCTGCCATATGAGTAGTACTTGAAGAACTGTCTTGATAATTTCACTGGTTTAGAACGCTTATTGGCTGAACTCCTTTTACTGTCCTCCAGCTCTGTGTTTCTCATTTGTCTGAGCCTATTCTTCAAGATTTTATTTTCCTATGTCCTTTTATTCTGCAGTCTTTGTTTTGTATTTTCATTGGGGCCAAAGTCATCTTTGTGAAAAATGTGTTCTCCTTAATGAACTCTCTTGGTTTTGCAGGTGATTTGACAGCAGCTGTCTGTCAAGAATATAGATGTGCTGCAGCTTGATTGTTCTAGTGCAAGAAAGAAAAAAGTATAATCCAGATCTTTAGGATTTTATCAGTTATATTTTGTGTAAGAGGTGATTTTGATGCAAAGGACTTTTGAAGAGTAACACAGAGCAAACATAAGGCACTCATTTATCTCTGTGAGAAGGGGTTGCTTTAGGTGATGCCTGTTCCCAATGGATCTGCGCATATTCTGCAGGTCTGATGCATACAGAATAATGTCAGACTTGGTGCACAATCTGGTGTTGTTTCAGAGCTACAGCAGAATCAGTTGTCTTGCAGTTTGAAACTGAAAAAATCTCAAATGGGTAATGAGGTGACACAGCCTTGGCCAAAACCTTTGCCATCTCAGAGCACACAGGGCAGAATACAGCACAAAAATGTAGCTGATGAAGACAGGCTAACAAGGCTAGAAAGGGATGGATACAAACCCAAGAATAATTAAATTTAGTAAAATTAAAAACAACATATAGTACTACAGTTCTTACAAAACATTTGTCATGAAAAGTAGACACCACTTGCCCTCAGTTAGGGACATATGTCTAAAACCATGGTGTTGTGCACAACTGTTTGCACTATATTGACAATCACCAGCAAAAACCTGGTTTCATCTTTGCATTAAACTGCAATTGGCAAAGGGAAGACAAGCTGGTATTTTGTTTTGGGATTCTAGTGAATTTTATGACAAGCTTCTGTCAAGGGTATATATCCTTTTTCAGTTAGTACTGTGCAACTCCAAAGGTTCTTCCCACACAAAAACAAACTAACTGAAATGTAGGATATATGACATGGTCTGTTGAAAAACCACACTCTCTTTTGTAAAGTCTGAATTCAGTAGAGTTTTAGCAATCCCTGAAGAAAGAATTCTTGCAAGTGAAATTACACCCCTACAATCTTTGCAACTCTCAAATGGTAGTCAGTGCTAATGCTATAATATACAAATTCTTCATTATGCAACCAATACTAAATTTTAATTTGAAGAAAACTTTGTGAAATAAGAATTCTAGAAGGATTTTTGCATCCTGAAGTAGTCAGCGTATGATTCTCACCTCACCAGGACCAGAAGTTGGACTCAATGATCCTTTGGGCCCTTTCCAATTCAGGGTACTCTATGATTCTATCATATCTGGATATTGCTGAGTAGAGATTTTAAAAGAATGTGCAGGGTTAAAAGCAGATTTTAATTCTGTACAGCTTTTGTAGTATTTCATATGGCATAATTTCTTCCAGCATCTCATATTCCAGGTGGGAGGCATTTGGTTAAAGATTTTTTCCCCTACTCTTTCATTGTTTCCTCTTACACAAGAAGGGAGAAAAAGAACTAATGCAAGGGAACATACGTGTTACCCAAGATGCCTTTGTGGCCTCTGCTTTATAAAGAAATTTCTCTAAACCACAGTCCTTGGTAGCCTGGTTGCTATCAAGAATATATTGGTTCTAATTTGGTGATGAAAATAATATAAAGTAGAAAAATAACTGGATATATAAAATTATATTACAATTGCAAATGGATTTGTGACATTGTATGGGATGTAATTATTTGCATTGCGACACCAAGCAACATTTTTGCCAGCACTCACTATTTAGTTAATTCATTATTCAGTTAATGCAATGCCAAAATTTTTTTTTTCAGACACACAAAATATTTAAGATAAAATATTATAATCCATGAGATTTTGTTTTTTCACATACACAAGTAAAAAACTTTGTTAGCTAACTTGTTTATACTAGTGCAAAACAGATTTCTCTTATGTGTAGATTTCTTCCAATGTAAATGTGAAGAGATATCACTTTTCAGATCTTGACCTGTGAAGAAGGAATTTTTCCATCCCACCAGACATTTTATACCCATGCCACTTTTTTCTTGGAAATTATACCTCTTTTCTAAATAAAAAATAAATAAAACACACTTTTAAAAATAGTCAATACTTGTTTATTTTTCAGTTATTTTAAATGTATTCTTTCCCCATCCCTGTTCCTGAGTAAAAGCAATGGCTATCACACAGACCACCTGAAAATACTTTCAGCATAAAAGGACATTGGTCATCAAGATCATTTAATGCAATATTTCAGCTTTAAGAAATCAGACTTTGATAACAAAATTAAATTAATTCAAGAAAAACTAGCCAGTGCCACTAGCAGGAATTATTGTCAAATGATTTGTAGATTATGTCTTGACAGATATTGTTCCTGGACCATTATCTTAATATGTAATCAGAATTTTACCAAAAGTATAACTGACATTAAATTCACACTACCTTTCACCCAAACCTAAAGAGAATCTCAGAAGAGAAACTTGTGCATTTTATTTTTTTATCTCACAGTTGTCTCCAGGCCAGATTTCAAAAGCTTGCTCTAAATATTGAAGGTGTAAAGCTTTTCATAATTTAAAAAGTACTTAAAAAATTTAAAAGGCACACTAAGATGTGTCATTCCCATAAGCCACCATAAAGCTGCTCTGCTGTCCTCTGGATTTAGGGTTGTTCTATTTGCAGTCCTGTTGAAGAGGGCAGAAAGGGTTATCCTTCAATCTTCCCAATATCCATTAAGTTCAGAGCCCCATTTGTGAAGGGGCAAGTTACATGAACGGATAATTGGAATGCCCTCAAACATTACCAGAGAAAAACCTTCCTTCATAAAGTTTGACTGGTTGCCATTTTTAAGACAAACCTGAGTTTTGGTTGATTACAAAGTGATAGTTCCTGGATTGAGTAAGAATGTGTATATATAAATTCTTTTTCCAGATAAAAATTAGTTTAGAAAAAATGGTCATAATCTGCTGATATTAGTTCTAATTTACAATTATTACAATCAAACTTTTTGATTCTAGCCTGAAAACTGTTGCTTTTCTGAGAAGGAAAATACCCTATTAAACCAAATCTCTTGTTTCATGTCCTGATTAAGCAAAGCTCTATGTCCGGTTACTGTGTTCTGTTGTTTTCTTTCTTTTATTCCATACCATCAAATGTACTAGGTAATACTCAAAAACTAGGTAAACTGATAGGACAACAAACTTCCACTACTAATTCAGATGTTTTCTACATGCCTACATACTTTATCTGTCCCATTCAAATAATTTCTGCTGTTTTCAAGGATAAATGTTATTTTTAGTACTCTTCAATGTAATATTTCTATTACAGCATTGTTTTAAACTGACTGCATAAACAAAATCCTTCGAGATCTGCATTTTTTCGCCTTTAATTCAAGTGTGTTGTTATCTTCAGCAGTCCTTGTCCAATTCTTGTGATAATTCTGACAAGACTATTTCTTTGACTGATGTTTGATTTTGATAGCAACCAGCATGTCGTTTTATTACCAAAAATCTGCATATTTTATTTCTTACCATTTCTCCAGTGATGTTCACTAACTTATCTCAGATGCCACAGTGTTTTAAAACTGCCCAGAGGGATGACTGTCCTTATTTTCATTAGTCTTTTAAAAGGATAAACAATTCAATGTGGAATAACTCTGTTGCTCAATGCAATTCATTTTCTATTATTTCCAATGAAGTAAAGCAAACAAATATATCATTTAAAGAAAATTCTGGGAAAATTATAATTGCACAACATACATCCTAGAGATATAATTGATCATTATTCTGCTTGGAGCTGCCAAGGTGTTTCAGTGACATTTATTTTAATTTTAATTTTAATTTTAATTTTAATTTTAATTTTAATTTT